>LR738711.1:662462079-662558709 GCA_902687465.1 Secale cereale
GGTCGGGGTGGGGTATGGCGGTGGTAGGTAGTAGTAGTAGCAAGGTGGGGTGTTATGAGAATAAGGTTAGGTGTTATGAGAATAAGATCTTAAGGGGTGTTATGAGAATAGACCCACCCTATATATATATATATATATATATATATATATATATATATATATATATATATATATATATATATATATATATATATATAGATAGATAGATAGATAGATAGATTTAGCTCCAACATATTGTGCTTGCCAAAGGATAAAAGTAAAAAAGGAAAGGTGATGATCACCATCACTCTTTTATGAGGATAGGAGATAAAAGTAAAAGATAGGCCCTTCGCAGAGGGAAGGATAGGTTGTCATGCGCTTTTATGGTTGGATGCACAAAATCTTAATGCAAAAGAACGTCACTTTATATTGCCGCTTGTGATAAGGACCTTTATTATGCAGCCCGTTGCTTTTATTTCTTCCATGTCACAAGTTTGTATAAAGATTATTTTCTTCACACTAATAGATCATACATATTTAGAGAGCATTTTTTAGTTCTTGCACCGATGACAACTTACTTGAAGTATCTTACTCAATCCATAGGTAGGTATGGTGGACTCTCATGGCAAAACTGGGTTAAGGGATGTTTGGAAGCACAAGTAGTATCTCTACTTGGTGCAATGAATTTGGCTAGCATGAGAGGGAAAAGCAAGCTCAACATGTTGGAGGATCTATCACAATATAACTTCTGTGAGGATGTAAGAAGACATAACCCATTATGTTGTCTTCCTTGTCCAACTTCAACTTTTTAGCATGTCATATTTTAATGAGTGCTCACAATAATAACAGATGTCCAAGATAGCAATTTATATGTCAAACCTCTCTTTCTTTATTACTACCTATTAATTGCAACAATGACCAAAACAATGTTTGTCAACTATCAACAACTTTTATTCTCCATACTCTTTATATGCGAACTCATTACTTCACATAAGATCACTATATGATCTTTATTTTTATTTATTTTTATTACTCTATTTCCTTTATTTTATTATTCCTCCAAGATCATAGCAACATAGCAAAGCCCTCAACTCAAAACTACTCTTTATTATATATAACTCAAGGACTCAATTACATAGATAGAGATCAAAGCAAAACTCAAAGCTAAATCATACTAAAAACTTTATTCTACTAGATCAAGATATAACCAAAAGGACCGAACTAAGAAAAATGATAAAGATAAAGGTGTGATGGTGATACGATACGGGGGCACCTCCCCCAAGCTTGGCGGTTGCCAAGGGGAGTGCCCATACCCATGTGTTTATGTTTCTTTCTTTGGAGGTGATGTTGATGAAGTCTTGGTTAACTTGATTAAGTTATCCTTTAGATTCTGCGATTCTCGGAGTACACGTTGAAGCATAATCACATTCTTCTGGATCTCTTCTAAGAGATGTTTATTGTCTAGCCCCGATGAGCTTCTTCCTGCATCACTTTCACTTGGACGGGATATGTCCCAATTGGAGGGTATATGTGTGCGAGGTGTAATGTCCACTCCATAGTTATGAACTAGATTATGAAAGTTGTTCCGATGTAACTTGTGTAAGGGCCTCCTGGGATGAAGCCATCCATCTTGATGGGGGTTTGGAATAGTGGTGATGCCAGCCAGAGTGCCTCTCTCTGAGGCCGAAGAGTGGGCTTCGTGTGAATCCCCTTGATCTTCCTCCATCGTGGCTTCTTTGGTCTCCTCCCTCCCGAGTTCCATCTGCACACATTGATGGAGGAGGGGGAGACATGATGACTGGCCTTGAAAACTCTGGCAGAAAACAGCTAAAAACGAAAACAAGAGATTTTGTCGTGGTACTGTGGTTAAAACCTTCGGGAGATTATATAATGAACTTTTACCGACCAAAAGAAGTATTGTTGAAGAAAACGGAGCCCGGAGGGCACACGAGGCGGCCACAAGGATGGGGGCGCGTCCTCCACCCTTGTGGCAGCCTCGTGTCTCTTCTGGACTACTTTAAATTTTCCTAATTTTATAAATAGTCCAAAGCGGAGAAAAATTATCATTGGAAATGTTTTGGAGTCGATTTACTTAGCATACCATGTACCTATTCCATTTTGGAGTCTGAAACGTTATGGAAAGTGTCCCTTATGTATTCCTCCAGTGTCACTGTGTCAATTATATTGGTCTCAACATTTAAGGGAGTACCTGAGATATAGTGTTTGATTCTTTGACCGTTTACCACCTTCGGATTTGTGCCTTTGGCGTTGTTGATTTTGATGGCACCAGAGCGATAAACCTCCTAGATAATGAAAGGGCTTCCCATTTTGAGAGAAGCTTTGCTGCAAAAAACCTTAGACGAGAGTTGTATAGCAAAACATGATCACCTACATTAAACACACGCTTTTGTATTCTCTTGTCATGACATCTTTAACTTTTTCTTTAAACAGCTTGGCATTCTCATAGGCTTGGGTTCTCCATTCATCAAGTGAGCTAATATCAAATCACCTCTTCTCACCGGCAAGTTTGAAATCATAGTTGAGCACTTTAATAGCCCAATGTGCCTTATGTTCTAATTCAAGAGGTAAGTGACACGTTTTTCCATACACCATTTTATACAGAAACATACCCATAGGGTTTTTATAAGCAATTATATAAGCCCACAATGCATCACCAAGTTTCTTAGGCCAATTCTTTCTAGATCTATTAACAGTCTTTTGCAAAATCAATTTAATGTCTCTATTACTCAATTCTACTTGACCACTAGACTGAGGTGATATGGAGATGCAATTCTATGGTTAACATCCTATTTAGCAAGCATCTTACGAAAAGCTCCACAAATAAAATGTGAACCACCATCAGTCATTAAATATCTAGGGACTCCAAACCTCAAAAAAATAACTTCTTTAAGCATCTTAATAGAAGTGTTATGATCAGCACTACTAGTTGGAATAGCTTCTACCCACTTAGTAACGTAATTAACAGCAACTAAAATATGTGTATACCCGTTAGAGGAAGGAAAATGTCCCATATAATCAAAGCCCCAAACATCAAATGGTTCAATAACAAGTGAATAGTTCATAGGCATTTCCTGACGCCTACTAATATTACCTATTCTCTGGCATTCATCATAAGACAAGACAAACTTACAGGCATCTTTGAAGAGAGTAGGCCAATAAAAACCGGATTGTAATACCTTGTATGCAGTTCTCACTCCAGCATGGTGTCCTCCATAGGCCTCGGAGTGACCTTGCGTAGGATCTTTTCATGTTCATGCTCAGGTACACAATGTCTAATAACACCATCTACTCCTTTATAAAGGTGTGGGTCATCCCAAAAGTAATGTCTTAAATCATAGATTTTTTCTTCTTTTGTTGGTATGTGAAATTAGGTGGTATAAATTTAGCAACATTGTAATTAGCATAATCATAATACCATGGAGCATTACGAGAAGCATTTATGACAGCTAGTTGTTCATTAGGAAAGCTATCATCAATAGGCAGTGGGTTATCAAGAACGTTTTCTAACCTAGACAAGTTATCTGCAACGGGGTTCTCAGCTCCCTTTCTATCAGTAATATGCAAATCAAATTCTTGCAGTAAGATAACCCATCTAATAAGTCTAGGTTTAGCATCTTTCTTTTCCATAAGATATTTAATAGCAGCATGATCAGTGTGAACAGTTACTTCAGAATCAACTATATAAGATCTAAACTTATCACAAACAAAAACAACAGCTAAGAATTCTTTTTCAGTAGTAGCATAATTTCTCTGGGCACTGTCTAGAGTTTTACTAGCATAATGAATAACATTCAGTTTCTTATCAACTATTTGTCTTAGAACAGCACCAACATCATAATCACTCTCATCGCACATAATTTCAAAGGGTGAATTCCAATCAGGTGGTTGAACAATAAGTGCAGAAATCAAGGCTTTCTTAAGTATTTCAAATGCTTCTACACAATCATCATCAAACACAAAAGGAACATCTGTTTGCAAGAGATTAGTGAGAGGCCTAGAAATTTTAGAGAACTCTTTAATAAACCTCATATAGAAACCAGCATGACCAAGAAAACTTCTAATACCTTTGATATCTTTAGGACGCGGCATATTTTCAATAGCATCTACTTTAGCTTTATCAACTTCAATACCTCTTTCAGAAATCTTATGCCCCAAGACAATCCCTTCATTAACCATAAAGTGGCACTTCTCCCAATTCAAGAATCAGAGAATATAGCAGTCATACATCTTTGAAAGGTAGCAGGTGCATTGCATAAACCAAAAGGCATACATCCATAAGCAAAAGTGAAGGAAATATGCCCTAGAGGCAATAATAAAGTTGTTATTTATATTTCCTTATATCATGATAAATGTTTATTATTCATGCTAGAATTGTATTAACCGGAAACTTAGTACATGTGTGAATACATAGACAAATCAAAGAGTCCCCAGTATGCCTCTACTAGACTAGCTCGTTAATCAAAGATGGTTATGTTTCCTAACCATAGACATGAGTTGTCATTTGATCAACGGGATCACATCATTAGAAGAATGATGTGATGAACAAGACCCATCCGTTAGCTTAGCATTATGATCGTTTAGTTTTACTGCTATTGCTTTCTTCATGACTTATACAAGTTCCTCTGACTATGAGATTATGCAACTCCCGAATATCGGAGGAACACCTTGTGTGCTATCAAACTTCACAACGTAACTGGGTGATTATAAAGATGCTCTACAGGTGTCTCCGAAGGTGTTTGTGGTGTTGGCATAGATCGAGAATAGGATTTGTCACTTCGAGTGTCGGAGAAGTATCTCTGGGCCCTCTCGGTAATACACATCATAATAAGCCTTGCAAGCAAACGACTAATGAGTTGGTCACGAGATGATGTATTATGGAACGAGTAAAGAGACTTGCCGGTAACGAGATTGAACTAGGTATGATGATACCGACAATCGAATCTCAGGAAAGTAACATACCGAGACAAAGGGAACAACATATGTTGTTATGCGGTTTGACCGATAAAGATATTCATAGAATATGTAGGAACCAATATGAGCATCCAGGTTCCGCTATTGGTAATTGATCGGAGATAAGTCTCGGTCATGTCTACATAGTTCTCGAGCCCGTAGGGTTCGCACGCTTAACGTTCGATGTTGATAGATATTATGAGTTTATGTGTTTTGATGTACCAAAGGTAGTTCGGAGTCCTGAATGTGATCACGGACATGACGAGGAGTCTCGAAATGGTCGAGACATAAAGATTGATATATTGGATGACTATATTCGGACACCGAATGAGTTTTGGGGGTCACCGGATAATTATCGGAGTGCCAGGAGATTATCGGAACCCCCGGGGGGAACTATTGAGCATACATGGGCCATAGGGAAGAGGGGAGGCAGCCCACAAGGGGCAGTCACGCCCCCTCCCTATAGGGAGTCCGAATTGGACTAGGGAAGGGGTCGGCCTCCCGCTTGCTCCTTTATATACGGGGGCAGGGGGCACCCTATAACACACAATTGAACATCAGTTTTAGCGGTGTGCGGTGCCTCCCTCCACAGATACACACCTCGGTCATAACATTGCAGTGCTTAGGCGAAGCCCTGCACCGGTAGCTTCATCGTCACCGTCACCACGCCGTCGTGCTGACGAAACTCTCCCGTGAAGCTCAACTGGATCAAGAGCTTGTGGGATGTCATCGAGCTGAATGTGTGCTGAACGCGGAGGTGACGTACGTTCGGTGATTGGATCGGTTGGATCGCAAAGACGTTCCACTACATCAACCGCTTCACTATACGCTTCCGCTTTCGGTCTACGAGGGTACGTAGACACAGTCTCCCCTCTCGTTGCTATGCTTCTAGTAGATAGATCTTGCGTGATCGTAGGATTTTTTTTGAAATACTACGTTCCCCAACAGTGTATCAGAGCCAGGTCTATGCGTAGATGATATGCACGTGTAGAACACAATGAGTTATGGGTGATAATAGTCATACTGCTTACCAGCATGTCATACTTTGATTCGGCGGTATTGTGAGATGAAGCGGCCCGGACCGACATTATGCGTACGCTTACGCGAGATTGGTTTCACCATTATGAGCACTCGTTGCTGGCGGGTGTCTGTCCTCACTTTAGTTGAATCGAGTGTGCCTACGCCCGGTTCTTGTGAAGGTTAAAATAGCACACTTGACAAAAAAATTGTGGTTTTTGTATGCGTAGGTAAGAACAGTTCTTGCTAAGCCCGTAGCAGCCACGTAAAACTTGCAACAACAAAGTAGAGGACGTCGAACTTGTTTTTGCAGGGCATGTTGTGATGTGATATTGTCAAGACATGATGATTTATACATTATTGTATGAGATGATCATGTTTTGTAAAGTTGTCGGCAACCGGCAGGAGCCTTATGGTTGTCTTATTATTGTATGAATTGTGAAGGCCATGTAATTGCTTTACTTTATCACTATGAGTTAGCGATAGTAGTAGTATTAGCAATAGTTGGCGAAATGACCACGATGCTACGATGAAGATCATGGTGTCTAGCAGGTGATGATGGAGATCATGACGATGCTTTGGAGATGGATATCAAAAGCACAAGATGATGATGGCCATATTAGGTCAGATATTTTGATTGCATGTGATGTTTATCTTATTATGCTTCTTGTTTTGCTTAGTACGGCGGTAGCATTATAAGATGTTCCCTTACAAAATTTCAAGGTACAAGTGTTCTCCATGATATGCACCGTTACGAAAGTTCATCATGCCGAGACACCACGTGATGATCGGGTGTGATAAGCTCTTCATTCAAATACAAC
Organism: Secale cereale; assembly: GCA_902687465.1. NCBI lineage: Eukaryota > Viridiplantae > Streptophyta > Magnoliopsida > Poales > Poaceae > Secale > Secale cereale. The sequence goes on from LR738711.1 coordinate 662,468,868, forward strand.
AGGTGTAAGACAGTTTTGCACATCCAGAATACTCAGGTTAAACTTGACAAGCCTAGCATGTACATACATGGCCTCGGAACACTGGAGACCGAAAGGTCGAGCGTGAATCATATAGTAGATATGATCAACATAAGATGTTCACCATTGAAAACTACTCCATCTCACGTGATGGCCAGACATGGTTTAGTTGATTTGGATCACATGATCATTTAGATGACTAAATGGATGTCTATCTAAGTGGGAGTTCTTTAGTAATATGATTAATTGAACTTTAATTTATCATGAACTTAGTCCTAGTAGTATTAGCATATCTATGTTAATAGCTCGTGATGTAGCTCTCCGTTTATTTTTATATGTTCCTAGAGAAATATAAGTTGAAAGATGATAGTAGCAATGATGCGGACTTGTCGTGATCTGAGGATTTTCCTCATTGCTGCACAGAAGAATTATGTCCTTGATGCACCGCTAGGTAACAGACCTATTGCAGGAGCAGACGCAGACGTTATGAACGTTTTGACAAAAGCTCGATATGATAACTACTTGATAGTTTAGTTCACCATGCTTTACGGCTTAGAAGCGGGACTTCAAAAATATTTTGAATTCCACGGAGCATATAAGATGTTCCTAAGAGTTGAAATTGGTATTTCATACTCGTGCCCGTATCAAGAGGTATGTGACCTCTGATAGTATTTGCCTACAAGATGGAGGAGAATAGCTCAACCAGTGAGCATGTGCTCAGATTGTCTGGGTACTATAATTACTTGAATCAAGTGGGAGTTAATATTACAGATAAGATAGTAATTGACAAAGTTCTCTAGTCACTATCTCCAAGTTACTAGAACTTCGTGAAGAACTATAATATACAAGGGATGATGAAAGTAATTCCCGTGCTCTTTGTGATGCTGAAATCGATGAAGGTAGAAATCAAGAAAAAGAATCAAGTGTTGATGGTTAACAAGAACACTAGTTTCTAGAAAAAGGGCAAGGGAAAGAAGGGGGAATTCAAGAAGAATAGCAAGACAGTTGCTACTCCCGCGAAGAAACCCAAGTCTGGAGCCAAGCCTGAAACTGAGTGCTTCTACTGCAAAGGAACTGGACACTGGAATCGGAACTGCCCCAAGTATTTGGCGGATAAGAAGGATGGCAAAGTGAACAAAGGTATATTTGATATACATGTTATTGATGTGTACTTTACTAGTGTTTATAGCAACCCTTCGGTATTTGATACTGGTTTGGTTGCTAAGAGTAGTAACTCGGAACGGGAGTTGCAGAATGAACAGCAACTAGTTGAGGGTGAAGTGACGATGTATGCTGGAAGTGGTTCCAAGATTGATATGATCATCATCGCACACTACCTATACTTTCGGGATTAGTGTTGAACCTAAATAAATGTTGTTTGGTGTTTGCGTTGAGCATGAATATGATTTGATCATGTTAATTGCAATATGTTTATTCATTTAAAGCCAGAGAATAATTGTTGTTCTGTTTACATGAATAAAACCTTCGATGGTCATACACCCAATAAAAATAGTTTGTTGGATCTCGATCGTAGTGATACACATATTCATAATATTGAAGCCAAAAGATGCAAAGTTGGTAATGACAGTGCAACTTATTTGTGGCACTGCCGTTTAGGTCATATTGGTGTAAAGCGCATGAAGAAACTCCATGCATATGGACTTTTGGAATCACTTGGTTATGAATCATATAATGCTTGTGAACCATGCCTCATGGGCAAGATGACTAAGACTCCATTCTCCGGAACAATGGAGCGAGCAACTGACTTATTGGAAATAATACATACTGATGTATGCGGTCCGATGAGTGTAGAGGCTCGTGGCGGGTATCGTTATTTTCTGACCTTCACAGATGATTTGAGCAGATATGGGTATATCTACTTGATGAAGCACAAGTTTGAAACATCTGAAAAGTTCAAAGAAATTTCAGAGTGAAGTAGAGAATCATCATAACAAGAAAATAAAGTTTTTGCGATCTGATCGCGGAGGCGAATATTTGAGTTACAAGTTTGGTCTTCATTTAAAACATTGTGGAATAGTTTCATAGCTCACGCCACCCGGAACACCACAGCATAATGGTGTGTCCGAACGTCGTAACTGTAGTTTATTAGATATGGTGCAATCTATGATGTCTTTTACCGATTTACCACTATCATTTTGGGTTATACATTAGAGACGGCTGCATTCACGTTAAATAGGGCACGATCTAAATCCGTTGAGACGACGCCTTATGAATCGTGGTTTGGCAAGAAACCAAAGTTGTTGTTTCTTAAAGTTTGGGGTTGCGATGCTTATGTGAAAAAGCTTCAACCTGATAAGCTCGAACCCAGGTCGGGGAAATGTGTATTCATAGGATACCCCAAAGGAAATTGTTGGGTACACCATCTATCACAGATCCAAAGGCAAGATATTCGTTGCTAAGAATGTATCCTTTCTAGAGAAGGAGTTTCTCTCGAAAGAAGTGAGTGGGAGGAAAGTGGAACTTGATGAGGTAACTGTACCTTCTCCCGAATTGGAAACTAGTACATCATAGAAACTAGATCCAGTGATTCCTACACCAATCAACGAGGAAGCTAATGATGATGATCATGAAACTTCAGATCAAGTTACTACTGAACCTCGTAGGTCAGCCAGAGTGTGTTCCGCGTCAGAGTGGTACGGTAACCCTGTTCTAGAAGTCATGTTACTAGACCATGATGAACCTAAGAACTATTAGGAAGTGATGATGAGCCTAGATTCCACAAAATGGCTTGAGGCCATGAAATCTGACATGGGATCGTTGCTAAGAATGGATCCTTTCTAGAGAAGGAGTTTCTCTCGAAATAAGTGAGTGGGAGGAAAGTGGAACTTGATGAGGTAATTGTACCTTCTCCCGAATTGGAAACTAGTACATCATAGAAACCAGATCCAGTGATTCCTACACCAATCAGCGAGGAAGCTAATGATGATGATCATGAAACTTCAAATCAAGTTACTACTGAACCTCGTAGGTCAACCAGAGTGTGTTCCGCGTCAGAGTGGTACGGTAACCCGGTTCTAGAAGTCATGTTACTAGACCATGATGAACCTAAGAACTATTAGGAAGCGATGATGAGCCCAGATTCCACAAAATGGCTTGAGGCCATGAAATCTGAGATGGGATCCATGTATAAGAACAAAGTGTGGACTTTGGTTGACTTGCTCAATGATCGGCAAGCCATTGAAAATAATTGGATCTTTAAGAGGAAGACTGATGCCGATGGTAATGTTACTGTCTACAAAGCTCGACTTGTTGCGAAAGGTTTTTGACAAGTTCAAGGTGATGACTACGATGAGATTTTCTCACTCATAGCAATGCTTAAGTATGTCCGAATCATGTTAGCAATTGCCACATTTTATGAAATCTGGCAAATGGATAACAAAATTGCGTTCTGTAATAGATTTATTAAAGAAGAGTTGCATATGATTCAACCAGAAGGTTTTGTCAATCCTAAAGGTTCTAACAAAATGTGCAAGCTCCAGCGATCCATCTATGGACTGGTGCAAGCATCTCGGAGTTGGAGTATACGCTTTGATAAGTTGATCAAAGCATATAGTTTTATACAGACTTGTGGTTAAGCCTGTACTTACAAGAAAGTGAATGGGGGCACTACAACCTTTCTGATAAGTATATGTGTGAAAGAATCGATATGGTTGACTAGAGGGGGGTGAATAGGCAACTAACAATTTTTAGCTTTTCTTAATCAATTTAAATTAAGAAACAAAGTAAGTTGTCTAGATATGCTACTATGATGACAACTTATAGGAAGCAATGATAACAACCTCACAAGCAAGCTATATAAGATAAACGAGTAAAGCTTGCACAAGTAAAGGGAAGAATTAACCACAAGTGGAACCGGTGAAGACGAGGATGTGTTACCGAAGTTCCTTCCCTTTGAGGGGAAGTACGTCTCCGTTGGAGCGGTGTGGAGGCACAATGCTCCCCAAGAAGCCACTAGGGCCACCGTATTCTCCTCACGCCCTCACACAATGCAAGGTGCCGTGATTCCACTAGTGGTGCCCTTGAAGGCGGCAACCGAACCTTTATAAACAAGATTGGGGCTATCTCCACAACCGAATTGGAGGCTCCCAATGACACCACGAAGCTTCACCACAATGGAATATGGCTCTGAGGTGACCTCAACCGTCTAGGGTGCTCAAACACCCAAGAGTAACAAGATCCGCAAGGATTAGTGGGGGGAATCAAATATCTCTTGGTGGAAGTGTAGATCGATGCCTTCTCAAGCAATCCCGAGGAAATCAACAAGTTTGATTGGCTCGGGAGAGAGATCGGGCGGAAATGGAGCTTTGAGCAACAATGGAGCTTTGGGGAGGAAGAGGTGAGTCTTCTTGCAGAAGAAGACTCCCTATATATAGTGGGAGAACAAATCCAACCGTTATCCTACAATTCTGCCCGCAGAGTGCGGTACTACCGCACGTAAGTTGCGGTACTACCGCTCGGCCCAGCGGTACTACCGCTCTGGATGCGGTACTACCGCTGGTGCGGTACTAGCCCAGACTTAACTCTGTGCGTTGACACCACGGGCGATAGTATTGCCTGAGCGGTACTACCGCACGTCCCTGCGGTACTACCGCAAGGCAGAGATAAGCAAGCCGTGGACATGTGCGGATGAAATAAAATACATCCGTAGCTACATCCGCAGAAATACGGTAGTAGCAAAACACGACACGGTACTACCGCTTGACCCAAGCGATACTACCGCGTAGGATGCGGAAGTAAAAAATTACTTCCGCACCTACTACCGTACTAGTTACGACACCGGGCCAGCTACATGGTACACCGTGCTCAGGACACGGTACTACCGCTCTGTGAGGTACTACCGCTGTCCGGAGGCGGTACTTTCGTGTGGCTGTGCGGTACTACCGCTCGCTATGAGTGGTACTACCGCATGCCAGGCAGTAGTATTAGTAGGAAGCCATGGTTTTGTACTAATAAGGAAAAACAGCCGGAGCTCCAAAGAAGCAAAGGAAAGGTGGTGCGAAAGTATAGACATGTACGTGTTGATTCCACCCAAACCTTTCCGAAGCGGACCCCTCTTAATAGTACGGCTTCCCTATTACTCAAAACCATCGAAAAAGAAGCAAAAGGAAACACCGTCTTCCATAGATTCCGAGGGGCACATAATCGTCTTGTGCCTAGGTGAGATATATCTGAAAGAGCTTAGAGCACACGATTAGTCCGCAAATGCATTGTCATCAATCACCAAAACTACTTAGGGAGAAATATGCCCTTACAATCTCCCCCTTTTGGTGGATTGATGACAATACGGGATTTGGACAAGGATATATAAGAAAGTATGCAATCCTAGAAGAGCAATAGAATATAGGTAAGCTCCCCCTAGATGTGTGCACAGGGGAGAGTGCTTTGGACTGCACAACACACATACTAGGATCAATGCTCCCCCTATATTCTACAAACAATATACTCCTTGCATATGAAGGGTAAGAAACTATGCACATAGTAAGGAGGATAAGGTGAGCACATATAAAGGGTAATTAAAACAACTGCTCACAACCTAATATAGCAAAGGCGTAATAACGAGTTTAACGAGGGGAGAATATGTCTTACACCATACGGAAGTCTCACACACACGACACAAACACAAACAAGCAAACAGAGTTCGACCAACGAAAAGAAAATAGAAACGGCACAAGACGCAAATCCCACTCTCTCCCCCTTTGGCATCGAGACACCACAAAGGGATAGAGGACAACTAAGAGAGGTGGTAGCTGTGGCAGAAGATCTCAGTCGTCATGCTCTCCATCAGACTCATGTTGCTCCTCGTCAGACTCAGACCACTTGTAACCCGGTTGGGCCATCCATTCTGCCTCAGGAGTGATTTCTCCTCGGATCCATTCTACACATGCTCACCAAAGATCCTCATGATCTTCTTGTCACGCTGGCGAGATTGCTTGTGAGTGACATGTGCCTTGTACTGTCCCTAAGCTTGCATACAAAAAAGGGCCTTCATCTTCTTCTTCAGCTTCTTAGCCCAAGAGGGCTCAGAGGAGGGAGGAGCATATCCTCCAGAACTATCCTCAGCTAGCTCCTCCTCCACAGGCTCCTCGTCAGTACCCATTTGTGCTGCAGCAGCTTGTGCACGAGTAGCAGTGTTGGCCCAGCGAGTCTTGATGCGAAGATGGATGGGGTCATGGCGAATACACTGCGGAGCCTCGAACTCCTCATCAGGGTAAAGGTGCTCCCATGTCTTGGAGATAAGCAGAAACAGAAATGGACCGTAGATGGGCACTTTGCGAGTGTAGATCGCAAAGCGAAGCTCACACCACATGATGTGGGAGATGTCAAGTGGTGGAGTCTGAGCAGTGCGAGCCTCCTCACACATCAGCAGCATGTCGACGAGGTATGAATGAATCTTGTCCTTGTCCCCAACTCGAGGAAACAAGGTGTTGCGAAAGATCCTATGCATGATGTCCAGAAAGGGGTTCAACACCCATGTCTTCTTGCCACTCGCAAGTGTCTTCTCCACATAAAACGATAACAGACGGTCTTTGTTGGCAGCTTCTGTGTTGGCATGAGGCCGAGCTCCAATAGGGTTGTGGAGTCCCTCATCAGCAACCTGAATCAGATCCATGAAGTCCTTCCAAGTAGCAGTCATCTTGTGGCCATTTTTCATCCAAGTCATGGTGCGGTCTTCCTTGGTATGGAAGTGCACCGAAGCATAGAACTGGGCCACGATTTCTGGGTCAAAATCATTCAGAAAGGACATGATGTGCTCAAGCCCAAACTGCTCTACCAGATCCAGAGCCTCGGCAAAGTAGGCCCGGTTATCATCCCGCCGCATGTGTTCCATGTCAATCCAATGAGCATCCACATACAGGTTGTGCTTACTCTTGAGGACCTCTATGTAGATACGATACTGCTGCTTGGTCCAGAATAGTTCATCTCCAGGAAATTGACCCCGGGGTTCTCCATAAGGATTGAGCTTCCTCCTTGCCATGAACTCAGTAGCTGGCATCTCCTCCATGGTCATAGATGGTTCCTTGTGCTTGTTGGCTGTGGTTTGGAACATGCGTTGGGGATTGGAGCCCTCTGGCACATCACTAGGGGTGCGTAGACGCTTGGACCTTGTAATGCCCAGGATGGGACTATACCTCCTACGTGTCGAGGCACGACTTAAAGGTATAAGCCCATCCTAGAATGATCTCAAGTTTGGTATCTTTGCACGACTCATGTAAAAGAGGGATTAAAAGGCAAAAGAAGATAGTTGGCTTACACTCGCCACTTCACACAATGCATTACATAAGCAAGACATCATTCAAAACATCACAACCCGACTACGGGTGAAGATCCAAAAGAAAGATACCAAAACAACATAAAACCACAGGTCAGGATCGAATCCTAGTAGAAACCACTACTGATCGTCGAAAACGTCACAAGCATACGGCCAAACTCTTCATCGAACTCCCGGAAGTACTTGAACCAGCTCCTGCATCATTCTCGGCTAAACCTGCATCTGGTGTTGTAGTATCTGTGAGCCACGAGGACTCAGCAATCCCATAACCATGGGTATCAAGAATAGCAAAGCTTGTGGGTCGGAAGAGTTAAAGTGGTGAGGTTGCAGCAGCGGCTAAGCATAATATGGTGGCTAACTTACGAGTACCAGAATAAGATGAGCATCTACGCAAACGGTCGCAAAAGGTGATCGCTAAAGATCCTGAACTACATACGGTCAAACATAACCCCACCGTGTTCTCTTCTCAAAGTGAAAAGAGACCATCACGGTTACTCACACAGTTGTGTGTTTCACTTCGGATCCTCTGTCAAGTTTTCTACAACCGGACATTAACAAATTCCAATCTGCCACATAACCGCGGGCACGGCTTTCGAAAGATCATAACCCTGCAGGGGTGTTCCAACTTAGCCCATCACAAGCTCTCACGATTAGCTGAAGTGATAAATATAATATCATCACCCCTTATCTTAGGGAAATCCGATCAGGCTCGGCATCCCGGTAGCACAAGTCATTTCGACAATGGTAAAACAAGTCCAGCAAGACCTCCCGACGTGCCGACACCCTGATAGTAGCCGCACGTATCTCGTCTCAGGCCACAACCGGATGGGTGAAGCTACGGGTAATACCAGATACCTCGGGTTTCCCCAAGGCGGCCCCGCAGGCTCCCCGTTTGGGACCAACACCATCAGCACTGGCCCCCCCTGCTATGTAGAATTAAGAATCCTCGGGGACACGACCCCCTATGCAAATTTAATTAATTAATTAAGTTGTTATTATGAGGCAAATTAAAACCAATGTTGGGCCTTGCTGGAGGAGTTTTATTCAAAGTCGAACTGTCAAGGGGTCCCCATCCACCCATCGTGTAAGGAACGCAAAATCAAGGAACATAATGCCGGTTTATCGGCGCCTAAGGTGGCATGAGTGGAACAAAACACCGAGCAAACGGCCAAGCCTTCCACCCATGCCCAGTATATAGGTGTGTTAATAATAATTATAGATATTGTGATATAACAACAACAAGTTCCCACCTGGAACAAACTTCATCTTCACCTGCAACTAACAATGTTATAAGAGGGGCTGAGCAAGCGGGTAACATAGCCAAACAGTGGTTTTGCTAGGAAGGTGTCAAAGGTTAGAGGTTTCATGGCAACAAGGAGAGGGCTGACATAAAAGATAGGTAGCGCGACATGTAACGATAGCATCGAGACAACTAAGCATGGCAATGGTAGTAAAGGTATCCAAGGGTATGATCATCTTGCCTGGGATTCCACAAGGGAGAAGAACAGATCCATGAAGTAGTCGGAGCAACAAGTCGAGCGAATCCTCACAACTCCGGAACGGAACTGAAGCTAACAAGAGAAGCAACCGGAAAGAAGCAAACAACACGGTAAACACACAAGCTTAAACATGGCATAAGATGCACATCCAAGTATGATGCATGTCCGGTTTAAAATATGCATGGCATGGCAAAGTGCACAAACAAGACTACAAGTTAAGTGGAGCTCAATATGCAACGAGTTGCATATTGACGAAACACCACATTAATTATTTAATTGACTCTCGTTTATTTACAAGACAAGATTAAATGTTGGTTAACATGGCAAGAGGTGAAGCATAATAAAACTACACTATTTCGACATTTTTAAATGAGGCCGGAAAATAACAACAACAAGTCCGGAAAATCCCCATGAGCATGTTTAGTAATTATAAGCAACAACAAAACACACATATTAATGTAGTTATCATGATGCGGATGACATGATCAAGTTTATGCAATTTTATTAAAGGTTGACAAGAAAGATATGAAGTATTTGTCACCGTGGTGGAAAGGAAAAGGTGCCACGGCAACGATCCGAAAATGATGCACGGCAACATCTCGGTTCCGGTAACCCGTTGAGAGTCCGGAGCAAAAGAAAGGTGGCGAGCGAGTTGAACAAGATGATGGGGTGCTCCCGGCTTCCGGGTTCCCACAGGTCGGCGACAAAAGAGGGCACAACGGACATGGTGCAACAAGGGACACAACTCATACACACAACAAGCATTCATCCACGGTGTCGTCGTCTCGGGTTATACCTTCGAAACACTCGTTTCGGGGCGGTTCGAGATCGTAGAGGAAGAAGTCGTTCTCGCAATCGGAGAGGAAGTAGTGGAACACGGGTCGACGGTAGTGGAAGTAGACGTTCTTGATCATCGACGGGGTACTTGTCGCATCGCCGAGCGTAGTGGTACTTGACGCGTTCGTCTTGTAGTCGTACTCGTTTTCTTCACCGAAGGTAGTCGTACACGGGGCGACGAGTTCGTAGATGTACTTGGCGCATTCATCATTTCTGGGCGACGGTAGTGGTACTTGTTCAAGAAGTCGTTCACGGGTCTCGGTCTCGCGTCGATCTTGCCGGTCTTGGCGACGGTGGTAGTAGAGGAAGTAGTGGTTCATGACGTTTCGGAGACCGGTCTTGCCTGCGGTGCACTTGGCGAAAACAACAGCAACAAACAACAAAAATGGACATGGCGGTCTCGGGACTCCATGGTCATCGGGGAGCTGCAGACCATGGCGCGCGGCTGCTCCTGGCCGGTGCTGGAGCGCATCGAGGAGGCCCACAGGCGCTGCTGTCGAGGAGGGAAGCCGCGGGCTCGGCGCTGGAGAACGGGCGCTGGAGAAGGCGAGTTCGCGGCCTTGGCGACGACGCAGGAGAGGAGGGTGGAGGCGCGACGACCTGGGCGCTGACGACGGCTGGAGAGCCGCAGGGTGGCTCGCGCGCAGGGGAGCAGAGGGCCATGGCGAGGACAGCCGCGGGCAGCACGTCGGACACCGACGGGACGGCGGAGGAGCGCACGAGGCGGGGAAGGTGCCGGGCCATGGCGAGGACGCGGGGCTCTGGCACGGTCCTGGCGCTCGGTGCTGGAGGGGCCTCGGGGCGGCAGTAGGACGCAAGCTTGGGGGCGGGCGCGCCGTCGCGGCCTGCAGATGGAGGAAGAGGCGACGGAGGTTTCACTAGAGGAAGGAGCTGCGGGACGATGGCTTTGGGGATCGAGGGAAAGGATGCGTGAAAATCGGGCCTCTGCGTGAGGAGCGAGGCGCTGTGGTCGGGAAGAGCGAGGAGGGATCGAGGAAAAAGGGGACGAAGGAAGGGGAGCACGGGGAATCGGGGCTGGCGGCGTCGGGATTGAGGTGCGGCGGCTGGGGAGGATCGAGAGGAGCGATCGGGAGCCTAGGCTTAGAGGAGATGGAGACTGGGCTGGTGGGCGTGCGGCCTGCAGCTGATGGGAGGCCCAAGAGGGCGCGGGCTGTGGCCTATGGGCCGGCGGCTGGATGGCCTAGAGGCCTGGCCAAAAGGAAGAGAGGGAGGCTGGGAGGAGTCTGGGCTCCCTTTAATTTGTATTTACCAAAGGCAAGAAAAAAATAATATAGAAGAAAGAAGAGAGAAAAAGGGAAACAATTTGAGTATGCAGATAATTCTCCTGGACTCACAACAAAGTGCTTGTTCCAATAAAAATGGAGTGGCATGAGTTGTGAAGTTGATTCCAAACTCGTTTGAATTTAATTCAAATGAGTGTGAGAAGGAAGTGGCAAACGGTAGATACAAAAATGCTCGGATTTTTAGAGGAGCCTCGATAAAAGGAAAAGGAATTATTGGCAAGGTTTTGAAGGTGTAACTTGAATTAAAGAAGCATGGGGAATATTTGCAAGTGTGTTGCGGGTAATTCCAAAGAATGGAATATTTAATATAGCTCCCTAGTAATATTGAGAGGCTTTTATATGTTTTAAAGAGAAGACATTCTTCCCTCGATTTAAATGGACCGAAGGTCCACACAATTTATTTAAGTTGAGATGCAAGATAAAAATGACATGATGGCATGATGACATGATGCAATGCAAAATAAATAAAGCAAGCACAACTGAAACACACGAGAGAACCCGGAACATCTGGAATCTTCTGGAATCTTCTGGAACGTCGGTCTTCGGGCGTCACAGACCTGGTGTCACGGCTGGGATTGGTACGACGAACATTGGAACCGGAGCCACCACCTAAGACACAAACACAAGAACACGACGGAAAACACAAAGAGAATCAATGCAAAAGCCACAAAAAGGCAAACGAAACATGTAGAAAGGATAATATGCATGTGCTACGAAGAAAATATGAACCAAGCGGTAGTACTGCTTGACGAACACGGAAGTAAAAATTTAGTACCGCTTAGGGAGCGGTAGTACCGCTTGGAAGTTGCGGTAGTACCGCGCAGAACGTGGTAGTAAAAATTTACTTCCGCGTCGTCACGGTAGTACCGCTTAGCAGAGCGGTAGTACCATTATGCGACAGAGCGGTAGTACCGCGGTTAGCCAGCGGTAGTACCGCTCGGGTCAGATCTGAAAAGAACGGGTCTAGACTAGAACGTAGAACGATGAACGGTACTACGGCTGATCAAAGTTACTTAGTAGCAGCATACTTACTAGCATTTCTATTGCATAACCACTCTCCTACATCCTAATCTTCCATGGATAAGAATAAGAAGAACACTAGAACAACATGCATCTCCCCAAAACCTAAAAACAACAACCGGGCAAAAAGAAGAGGGGATTTGGGGAGAAACCTTCATCCATGGCAAGAGGTCGAGGTGGGGAACGATCCCACCGGTCAGAATGCGAGGAGAGTGGCCGGGGGAGGAGATCCGGCGGGGTCCTCCGGCGGCATTCTGGAGAGGGGGAGAGAGAGAGGCGACGTGGGGATATGAGATGAATGGGTATGGGGGAGTTAGAACTCCCCCTGCCTGCTTATAACCCCCAGCCGTTCGGATACGTGCGGTAGTACCGCGGTCATCGCGGTAGTACCGCCCGGGCGGAAGTACCGCACATGGAGCGGTAGTACCGCTCAGCAGAGCGGTAGTACCGTTACGCGACAGAGCGGTAGTACCGTGGTTAGCCAGCGGTAGTACCGCTCGGTTCAGATCTGAAAAGAACGGATCTAGACTAGAACACGTAGAACGACGAACGGTACTACGGCTGATCATAGTTACTTAGTAGTAGCATACTTACTAGCATTTCTATTGCATAACCACTCTCCTACATCCTAATCTTCCATGGATAAGAATAAGAAGAACACTAGAACAACATGTATCTCCCCAAAACCTAAAAACAACAACTGGGCAAAAAGAAGAGGGGATTTGGGGAGAAACCTTCATCCAAGGGAAGAGGTCGAGGTGGGCAACGATCCCACCGGTCGGAATGCGAGAAGAGTGGCCGGGGGAGGAGATCCGGCGGGGTCCTCCGGCGGTCTTGAGAGGGAGAGAGAGAGGCGACATTGGGATATGAGATGAATGGGTATGGGGGAGTTAGAACTACCCCTGCCTGCTTATAACCCCCAGCCGTTCGGATACGTGTGGTAGTACCGCAGTCATCGCGGTAGTACCGCCCGGGCGGAAGTACCGCACACGGAGCGGTAGTACCGCTCGACCAGCGGCAGTAAAAAATTGATGCCGTGCTGGTTGCGGTAGTATCGTATTCTCCTTGCGGTAGTACCGTGACTATTCATGGTAGTACCGTCCCTCCAAGAAAATACAGGTTTCGACTAGAGGCTTTTAGCAAAGTAAAAACGCACACGCAAGGCATACGGAAAGGGAGACAACACACACTAAAAACAGCACACAAGACACTTCTCCAAGGAGGAGGTCGGTCACCGAAGCCACCTATGTTTGAGTTATTTGGTATTGCACTGCAAAGAACTCTCCTTGGGCCCATGACCAACACTCGTCTTGAAGCACTTATACCATCTAACATGGCAAATGACAAAGACTTGATCGATTTATGCATAATGGGGGGAGGAATAGTTCATTGAGAGAACAATACTCCCCCTATTTCCATGCCTACATCTAGACAAGATATCTATATTGAGTGGGAGGTGTGTGTGCAAAGTCTCAAGCCACATTGCTCAAATCGATGATATTTAGCTCATGCCTTAATTCGCGAAATCTTGCTTCATCCAATGGCTTCGTGAAGATATCTGCAAGGTTATCATGAGTGTTGACATAGTGAAGCTCGATCTCTCCTTGCCGTATATGATCCCGGATGAAGTGATACCGAATCTCTATATGCTTCGTCTTGAAGTGTTGCACCGGGTTGAGAGAAATCTTGATGGCACTTTCATTGTCACACCAAAGAGGCACTTTGTCACAAGTGACACCGTAATCCTTTAAAGTTTGCCTCATCCATAGGAGTTGAGCACAACAACTGCCAGTTGCCACATACTCAGCTTCGGTGGACGAGAGAGACAAACAACTTTGCTTTTTGGAAGACCAACTAACCAGAGAGCAACCAAGGAATTGGCATCCTCCGGAAGTGGACTTCATATCCACTTTGTCTCCTGCCCAATCCGAATCAGAGAAACCTACAAGGTTGAAGTTTGCTCCTCTTGGGTACCATAAGCCAAAGTTTGGGGTATGAGCCAAATATCGAAAGATTCGCTTGACTGCCACAAAGTGACTTTCCTTAGGTGAGGCTTGTAACCGTGCATAGATTCCCACACTCAACATAATATCCGATCTAGATGCACAAAGGTAAAGCAAGGATCCAATCATAGAACGATATACCTTTTGATCCATCGCTTTACCATTGTGATCAATGTCAAGTTGGCACTTGGTTGGCATTGGAGTAGTAGCCGGCTTGACATCACTTAGATTGAACCTCTTGAGCATCTCTTGAGTATACTTGGATTGTTTGATGAAGATTCCTTCTCTTCTTTTCTTGATCTCAAACCCAAGGAAGTACTTCAACTCTCCCATCATGGACATCTCAAAATGTGTGGTCATGAGAGCGGCGAACTCATCATCGAAAGCTTTGTTAGGAGAACCAACGATAATATCATCAACATATAGTTGGCAGTCAAACAACTCCCCTTTGACCTTCTTGGTAAAAAGAGTGGGGTCGATTTTCCCAATTTCAAACCCACGATCTTGTAACAACTCGGTAAGATGCTCATACCACGCACGTGGGGCTTGTTTATGGCCACAGAGGGCCTTATTGAGTTGATACACGTGATTGGGGAACTTGGGATACTCAAACCCCAGGGGTTGTTTGACATACACCAACTCATTAATAGGACCATTAATAAATGTACTTTTCACATCCATTTGTTGTAACTTAAAATTATGATGAGAATCATAGGCAAGCAACAAATGAATAGATTCAAGGCGAGCAACGGGGGCAAAGGTTTCACCGTAGTCGATACCCTCAACCTGGGAGTAGCCTTGAGCCACCAGACGCGCCTTGTTGCGGATGACAATGACGTGAGCGTCTTGCTTGTTCTTAAGGATCCACTTGGTTCCAATGACATTATGGTTCTCCTTTGGCCTCGGCACCAGACGCCACACTTTGTTGCGCTCGAAGTTGTGGAGTTCTTCATACATGGCATTAAGCCAATCAGGGTCTTCGAGCGCCTCATAGACCTTCTGAGGTTCAACACAGGAGACAAAAGCTTGATGAGCACAATAGTTTGCTAATTGTCTACGAGTGCTTACCCCCCTTTTGATGCGTCCAAGAATATTCTCCATGTGATGTTCTCTGAAAGCAAGCCTGGAGGCAACTTTTGCAGCACGACGCTCCAATTGCTCTTTAAGAGATAATTGAGGAGCACTGAGTTGATCATCTTGAGCGACGTCAGGAGCTTGATCTTGATCTTGATCTTGCTCAGAGGGTAGAACTTGGCCTTGTGCATCATTTGGTGGCTCCCCACCATCTTGTGATTGATCTTGCACTTGGCCTTGTTCGTCTGGTTGAGGGCCTTCACGTTGTTCTTCGGAAGCGTGTGGGTCTTGGGTTGGTGATGGTTCCACATGTGTAGAACATTGTCCTTCTCCTTCTACCGCAAGGGGTTCCTCAATGGGTAGGATATATCCAGCACCCATTCTTCTTATGGCTTGAGGAGGAATTTCATCACCTACATCACAAGTACCACTTTGCTCCACTTGGGAGCCGTTATTCTCATCAAACTCTACGTGTGGACTCATTGAGGACACGGTAAGCATGAGAGTTTGTAGCATAACCAACAAATATGCCCTCATGAGCTCTAGATTCAAATTTAGACAAACGAACACCTTTCTTGAGGATGAAACACTTACACCCGAACACCCGGAATTACTTGACGTTGGGCTTGTTACCGGTAAGAATCTCATACGGAGTTTTGTTCAAGCCTTTGCAAAGATAGAGCCGATTGGATGCATGGCATACGGTGTTGATGGCTTCGGCCCAAAAGTTGTATGGAGATTTGAATTCCGCCATCATGGTCCTTGCCGCTTCCATCAGTGTCCGGTTCTTTCTCTCCGCTACACCATTTTGTTGAGGGGTATAGGGTGTAGCATATTGATGTTTGATCCCCTCATCACTAAGAAACTCATCAAAGGTGTAGTTCTTGAACTCGGTGATATTGTCACTTCGGATCATCAAAATCTTTGCTTCATGTTGTCGTTGAGCTTCATTTGCAAAGTTGATGCCGGTTTGTTGGGTCTCACTCTTCTTCTTGAAGAAGTATACCCATGTTTATCTTGAATAGTCATCCACAATCACCAAGCAGTACTTTATACCCCCAAGACTATCAAAAGATGGAGGCCCAAAGAGATCCATGTGAAGGAGCTCTAGGGGTCTTTTTGAGTAGATGATAGTAGTGGGAGGGTGAGCCGTCTCATGTAACTTCCCTTCAATACAAGCCCTGCAATGTCACACCCTGATTTTCATGTCACATTGCTTAAGCTAATTATCATGTTAAAAATGTGGATTTACAAAAACTTTTGAGTGTTTTTGACTTTGCTTGATTTGACTTTTGTCTGCTGTTTGCTAGTGCTCTAAAAATCAAATAAATCCTCCAACTCTTATACTTCATCTCCTTGACCCAAAACCTTTTCCCAATGATCATGCCATGTGTATAGACCAGTATAGAATTTTCTTATAAAAATATTTTGGCCAAATAGTATTTTCTAAAATTAGTTTTCCAAAAACCCCTGAATTGAGGTTTGCACTGCAAGTACCTTATTTAGGGTGTGAAAAATCTTTCAAAAAGTTTATTTGAATCCTATTAGGTATAGGGCTCCCAGAAACCACAAGATTATAATTTTAAAAGTTATTTTTATATTTTATTTAAAAGCTTTTTCTTAAGGCCAGAAATGGTCTTTAATAGGGAAAAATTATTTAATTATTTCAAAAATATTTGCCAAAATTCAGGGAAACTCATAGGACATATATTGTCCATATATAAGAGTTTCAACACATGGTCATGTTCAAAATATTGGACAAATCCTTCCAAAACCCTTTCTGGATATTTCAAGCTTTTGAAATATTTATAAAGGAAATATTCTCCAAAAATTCCAAGGAAATTCTATCATGTCAAATATGACATCTTTGATGATCTTGCAAAGCCTCATGCCTTGAAGATCAAGGGAACATCATCTAATCACCTCAAAACCATTTCTGTCCATTTTGAAGTTTGAGCAACTTTACATTGCCAAACTTGTCCAAATGCTCTCAAACTTGGTGCACATGCTAAAATGATGTAATTATGCATCTATGCCAAATGGCACAAGTTTTGGAGAAGCATAACTTGATCTAAGTGCCCCAAAACCATTTCTGTTCAAATTCAAATTTGAACAACTCTACATTGTCAACTTTTTACCTGGGGCCTCAAACTTTGTGAGCATGATCATAACCCCAAATGATGATGCTACACCAAGTGGTGCATCAAGGGGAGATGAATAGCTTAACTCAAACAAGGTGAAACCATTTTTGTTGATTTTTAGGGTTCACCAAAGTTACATTGGCAACTCTTTCCAAATGAGCTCAAATTTGGTGGAGGGGCCTAATTGTGTGTGACATTCCATCCTGTTAAGTCCCATGCCAATTGGAAGTCATTTGCCTCCCCAAAACCTGATCAAACACCTTCTGTCCAATTACCAAAACCATTGTTTGGACCCCTTTTACTATTTCCCTTTACCTCAAAATCTTACCACAATCTCTCCTTGTCATCCTCAACCTCCAGTAACTTCCCCATGGCCTCAGCTCAATCATTGGAGGGGGTAATACCCCAATTTACTCCTCTGGACAGTAGTAACCCCTTTCCTTCTCACCTCCCTCCTCATTCCAGTGGCTTCCCAGAGCATCCAGGGTCACAGCGCATTTGTTTACTACCCCCTCGACCCCCCAGACAGCTTTGGGCATGATGGACGCGTCCAGAGCAGGGAGGGCACGGCCATGCCGGCCAAACGGGTGCTCTGGAGCTCGCTACAGTGCCCTGGCGCACTGTAGCCGCCCCCAATCACCGGCCCCGACCACATAGGGCCTCCCCCCTCGTGTCTCCCGAGGCCGCCTCGGCGTCCGGGACACGCTAGATGGTCGGCCCCCTCCTCCTCTCTCCGGCGACCAGTGTCACGCGTGCCCGAGCGCCGCCCGCGTCCACCAGTTGCCGCCCGTGCCCCTGGCATCCCTCGTGCTCGTTCCTCTCTCCCTCTCTCTTCCCCTGGTCGTAGAGCACGCCCAGCAGGACCCCCGACTCGAAGGCAAGCCACCCCGTGGCCTTCAGGGATGGCTACGGCCTCGCCGGCGCACGGCCCGCTGTGCACCACGCCCTCTCCTACATAAGGCCGCCCGGGTCCTCCCCTTCGCCTTATTTTGCTTCTCCTAGCCCCCGTGCACCCCCAGGCTAAAGCTCTGCTCCTCCCATGCCCCCAACGCGCCGCCATGGCCGAAGCCGAGCCGCCGTCCACCACCAAAATTCTCGCCATCCCGAGCTCGCCTCCCTCCCTTTCCTCCACCGGAAGAGATGCGAGGGTCCGGCGACCCTTTCCCCTACTTCTCCCAGACCGCCGGGGCACCACACCTCCCAGCTGCTCATCGCCCGAATGGGCATACGCCGAGGCAGTGCCGAGCGCACCACGGTCGTCTCCTACCGGCCCTGCCGACCTCCCTCGATGCGCAGCTTTCCAGTGGCCCCTCCGGTGGCCACCACTTGGCCGGAGGTGGCCTGAGCCGCCGGGGGGCAGGAGCA
Organism: Secale cereale; assembly: GCA_902687465.1. NCBI lineage: Eukaryota > Viridiplantae > Streptophyta > Magnoliopsida > Poales > Poaceae > Secale > Secale cereale. The sequence continues at coordinate 662,487,420 of LR738711.1, forward strand.
GCAACCTCCCGTCGACGAGGTCCCTGCCTCCTCTGTCGCGGGCGGGAGGAAGGAGAAGGCCTGCAGGTGGGGCCCGCTCGTCGGTGACCCAGCGGGGCGGGCCCGACATTTTAAGTGGAGACGGGTCCGACACTTCCCGTGTCCGCGCGGCGAAAACAGGATCACCGAAGTACGTCTTCGGCGTCACCGCATTCCCCCGCTCAGCCGAGCCGCCGGGCCGGCCCAAGGTCTATCTGTCGCCAGTGCGCAGTAAAGGGTAAACCCTTATTCATTTTTCTTTTTCTTTTCCAGACAACTTCAAAAACCCATAAATAATTCATGTGGACTCCAAATTTGGTGATTCAAATTTCCAGTGACTCCATAAATCATGATCTATCTGTTGGTGCAACATGCACATTATTCCAGAGACATTTCCTTCACAAATATTTATCAAATGCCAATATTTCATTTTCTGTGATGAACTTTAGAAAATCACAGAGAGCTCATTTTTGATCCAAATGCAGTGGTTCAAATTCCTATATGCTTGTCATATCCAAACTTTGTTTTGGAACATTTTTATTAATACTTTCTGTAACCCACCAAATATTGAGCCATTTCTTAATATTTATCAGCTTTGCAAAATCCTAGGAAATTCATTTGAATTCCAAATCCATTGAAACCAATTCCTAGAGGCTTCTAAAATCATGACTTGTTGATGGGTGCCTTTGCTCATCATTCAAGAAAATATTTCTGTATACTTCTTTCAAATCCATAAACCCCTTGGTTCCATCATATTGAAATGATCCAAACTATTCATTGATCCAATACCTATGAAACCACCTTGGTTATTTTTCATATGACCAGAGGTATCCTAGAAAAGTCCAACTCCTATTTTTAGAGCACTTTTATTTTTGCTTTGATTGTGTTGCTTATTATGATTGTTTCCATTGTTAGTTGACGAAATAAACGAAGTACTCGGAGATGGACCAGAAGGTTTGAAGACTCGGGAGAATAAGTCAAGCAGCCCTTTGACCATGTTCGAGAAACCTTTTTATGCATGTCTAATAGCACCTTATTACCAATGCATCGGAATCATGTTGAGGTGGAGACCACTTTGGTTGCTATCTTTGTTACTTTACTATTGAAACTTGCATCAAACATGACCCTACCTTCCTATGAGGGTTATGTGGGTGGGAGTAGTTAGGTTGCTATAGTAGTGGCTACGCAAATGGGACGGGTATGTGCATGGTGACGGAGGCAGAATACTTTCAAAAGACTTTTCGAAAACCCCGTCGGGTGCCATTTATGCCCGAGGGAGATGGTGAGATGGGTAACCACTTGATGACGAAGTGGTGTACCGAGGCAAGCGTGTGTTTTTTTTTCAAACGGATTGGTTTAAGTTGCGACCGTTATTCCAACCATACATGTGCAACCACTCTACCCCTTATGGGACGGGGCGTTATTGATTACTTAGGCCGATACTAGCATGGTGCCCGCATTACTAGTGACGGGAAGACTTGAGGTCTTTCCCGGGACGGGGTCGTGCTTGGATAGACGACCATGACTGTTTTTACAGGGCACCGGACACACCGTTGGTCCCTTCGGGTACGCGTGACATTGAAATTAGGGCAAGTCTCGTGATCTATTGTTTGTACCCGAGGGCCGTGTACCAACGAGTGGACTCTATGTTAGTGTCGTCTAAGGAAAGATAATGACCGGGTGCTTCCCCCGAGTACTTGAGGTACTGCGGGATCGTGGGAGACACAAAAGCTTCCCGGATCTTGTGGGTAAAGTGTACAACCTCTGCAGAGTGTAAAACTATTCGAATAGCCGTGTCCATGGTCAAGGACAGTTGGGTAACTACTCTTGGGCTACGTCCAATGTTTGCGAAACCTGGGGTGTGTGTGTGAGGAAACAACGCGGTTCAGTGATATTGATGATGTGATTCTTGAGGAAGTCACAATGAGCTTGGGCATGAGTTGATTACAACTCTTTCTCGATAATGATGTCTGTGACCTCCTGATACTTGTTGCAGACACATGCATGCCCATGTTATATGTTGATCATACTTGCATATGAAAAACTAGCTTTCCGCAAAACTGCCAGTTTAGCAGTAGAGCTTTGCATAATTATTCTGTCATCACACTTGGGTTGCTTGCGAGTACATTCAAAGTACTCATTGGCTTGCCACTGGTTATTTTATTGTCCAGGCATGAGAGAACAGGTTATGATGAAGATTTCTTGGTGACGAGCATGCGAGCTAGGACGCTTCCCACAGAATGCCTGTAGGGTTAAAGGCAGATGGCATGGGTCCATGTTGTTATTAAAGATTTCCGCTGCAATGTTATACTCAAGACTTGACCATTATGGTCCTATTTGTGTAATACGGTATGTATGGATGTAAGACTCTTGTTATTCAGCTTCTGTGTGTTCAGTGAGCATTGATCTCTGGGATCACTGTACATGTGCATTCGGTGATCATGACTTATGAGTCGGGGTCCCCACAGAGCTGGTATCAGAGCCATCCTGACTGTAGGAAGCCTTAGTTAGCATGGTCGTTAGTTAGGGTAAAACTATTTTCAAAACTATTACTAGTTTTCAAAACTATCTATACTTCTCTTCCCTTCTCAGTTCTTTCGAAAGCTAGGCTATACCTAATCTCTTCCCCCTTCAAAATTGTTGGTCGCTAGAACCCTTATGCCCCTGACCACTGGATTTTCTGTAATCCTCGTGGAGTGCACCTTGCCAAACACTCACCCACCTCTTCTGGACGCAAGATTGGTGACACCACGACAAGACGATACCAACGAAAATTACATCCTCGATGGATGAGGACATGAAGACCCAGAAGAAGGTGATACCCTTGTCAGTGCCCCAAGAAGATGCAACATTGGCCTATGATGACCAGGGTATAGGTGTTGGAGATATGCCCTAGAGGCAATTATAAAAGCATTATTATTATATCTCCTTGTTCATGATAATTGTCTGTTATTCATGCTTGAATTGTATTGTACGGAAACAACGATACATGTGTGAATATATAGACCACAATGAGTCCCTGGTAGGCCTCTAGTTGCCAGCTCGTTGATCAACAAATGGTCACGGTTTCCTGACCATGGACATGGGATGTCAGTGATAACGGGATCACATCATTAGGAGAATGATGTGATGGACAAGACCCAAACTTGAGCATAACACAAGATCGTATAGTTCGTAATGCATAAGCTTTTCGGTGTCAAGTATTTATTCCTTAGACCATGAGGTTGTACAACTCCCGGATGCCGTAGGAATACTTTGGGTGTTCCAACCGTCACAACGTAACTGGGTGGCTATAAAGGTACGCATCGGGTATCTCCGAAAGTGTCTCTTGAGTTGGTACGAACCGAGACTGGGATGTTGTCACTCCGTATGACGGAGAGGTACCTCTGGGCCCACTCGGTAAGACATCATCATAATGAGCTCAATGTGACTAAGTAGTTAGTCACGGGATGATGGATTATGGATCGAGTAAAGAGACTTGCCATGACGAGATTGAACAAGGTATCGGGAATACCGACGATCGAATCTCGGGCAAGTAACGTACCGATGGACAAAGGGAATAACATACGGGATTGAGTGAATCCTTGACACGGTGGTTCATCCGATGAAGATCATCGAGGAACACGTGGGAACCAACATGGGTATCCAGATCCCGCTGTTGGTTATTGACCGGAGAGTGGTCTCGGTCATGTCTACGTGTCTCCCGAACCCGTAGGGTCTACACACTTAAGGTTCGGTAACGCTAGGGTCGTAGAGATAAATGCACGTGGAAACCCGAAAGTTGTTCGGAGTCCCGGATGAGATATCGGACGTCACGAGGAGTTCCGGAATGGTCCGGAGGTAAAGATTGATATATAGGAAGTCCAGTTTCGGCTATCGGGTGATCTCCGAGGGTCACCGGGAGCGTCGCGGGACCACCGGAGGGTCCCCGGGGTTCCATCGGGTGGGGCCACCCATCCCGGTGGGGCCCCTAGGCCGCAAGGGGAAGTTTCCAGCCCCTCTGGGCTGGTGCACCACTAGGGGCCCACCTCCCCATGCACCTAGGGTTAAAACCCTAAGGGGGAAGGGGGCCACCACTTGCCTTGGGGGGCAAGGACTCCCCCCTGGCCGCCGCCCCCCCTTGCAGATTGGATCTGCAGGGGGCTGGCGCACCCCTTGGCCCCCTATATATATGTGGGTAGGGAGAGGGCAGCCGAACCCTTGCCCTGGTGCCTCTCCCCCTCCCGTCACACCTCCATACTCCAACGCAGGGCGCCCGGCGAAGCCCTGCTACGATCTCCACTGCATCCGTCATCACGCCGTCGTGCTGCCGGATCTCTGACGACTTCTCCTCCCCCCTTGCTGGATCAAGAAGGAGGAGACGTTTCTGCACCGTACGTGTGTTGAACGCGGAGGTGCCGTCCGTTCGGCGCTAGATCATCGGTGACGAAGAACGCGAAGAGTACGACTACTTCATCCACGCTTCTTCGAAAGCTTCCGCTCGCAATCTCCATAACGGTATGTAGATGCACTCTTACTCGCTCGTTGCTAGATGTCTCCATAGTTGGATCTTGGTGAAAACGTAGAAATTTTTTGAATTATGCTACGTTCCCCAACAGTGGCATCTGAGCTAGGTTTTATGCGTAGCATCTTGCACGAGTAGAACACAAACAGTTGTGGGCGTTTGGTTTTGTTCAACTTTCTTACCGTTACTAGTCAATCTTGATTCGGCGGTATTGTGGGATGAAGCGGCCCGGACCGACTTTACACGTACGCTTACGTGAGACTGGTTCCACCGACAGACATGCACTAGATGCATAAGGTGGCTGGCGGGTGTCTGTCTCTCCTACTTTAGTCGGATCGGATTCGATGAAAAGGGTCCTTATGAAGGGTAAATAGAAGTTGTAAAATCACGTTGTGGTTTTGGCGTAGGTAAGAAACATTCTTGCTAGAAATCCTATAGAAGCCACGTAAAACTTGCAACAACAATTAGAGGACGTCTAACTTGTTTTTGCAGCATGTGCTATGTGACGTGGTATGGCCAAAACAAAGATGTGATGAATGATATATGTGATGTATGAGATTGATCATGTTCTTGTAATAGGGAATCACGACTTGCATGTCGATGAACTTGACAACCGGCAGGAGCCATAGGAGTTGTCTTAATTATTGTATGACCTGCGTGTCACTGAATAACGCCATGTAATTACTTTACTTCATTGCTAAACGTTAGCTATAGTAGTAGAAGTAATAGTTGGCGTGACGACTTCTTCAAGACACGATGATGGAGATCATGATGATGAAGATCATGGTGTCGAGCCAGTGACAAGATGATCATGGTGCCCCGAAGATGGAGATCCAAGGAGCAAGATGATATTGGCCATATCATGTCACTTTAATTGATTGCATGTGATGTTTATCATGTTTATGCATCTTGTTTACTTAGAACGACGGTAGTAAATAAGATGATCTCTCACTAAAATTTCAAGTATTGTGTTTCCCCTAACTGTGCACCGTTGCTAAAGTTCGTTGCTCCGAAGCACCATGTGATGATCGGGTGTGATAGGTTCTAACGTTCGCATACAACGGGTGTAAGACAGATTTACACACGCGATACACTTAGGGTTCACTTGACGAGCCTAGCATGTACAGACATGGCCTCGGAACACGGAAGACCGAAAGGTCGAACACGAGTCGTATAGAAGATACGATCAACATGAAGATGTTCACCGTTGATGACTAGTCCGTCTCACGTGATGATCGGACACGGACTAGTCGATCCGGATCGTGTATCACTTAAGATGACTAGAGAGATGTCATTCTGAGTGGGAGTTCATTAAAATTTGATTAAGATGAACTTAATTATCATGAACTTAGTCTAAATTCTTTACAATATCTCTTGTAGATCAAATGGCCCACGCTCAGGTTTCCCTCAACTTCAACGCGTTCCTAGAGAAAACCAAGTTGAAAGACGATGGTAGCAACTATACGGATTGGGTCCGTAACCTGAGGATTATCCTCATAGCTGCCAAGAGATCATATGTCCTAGAAGCACCGCTAGGTGATGCACCTGCTCCCGATGCGGCCCAAGACGTTTTGAACGTCTGGCAGTCGCGTAGTGATGATTACGCCCTGGTTCAGTGCGGCATGCTTTACAGTTTAGAATCGGGGCTCCAAAAGCGTTTTGAGCACCACGGAGCATATGAGATGTTCGAAGAGCTGAAAATGGTTTTCCAAGCTCATGCCCGAGTCGAGAGATATGATGTCTCCGACGCATTCTACAGCTGTAAGATGGAGGAGAACAGTTCTGTCAGTGAGCACATCCTCAAGATTTCAGGATTGCACAACCGCTTGTCTCAGCTGGGAATGAATGAAGTGGTCGTTGACAGAATCCTCCAGTCGCTCCCACCAAGCTTCAAGAGCTTCGTGTTGAACTTCAATATGCAGGGGATGGAGAAGTCCATTCCCGAGGTGTATTCGATGCTGAAATCAGCGGAGGTGGACATCAGGAAAGAACATCAAGTGTTGATGGTCAATAAAACCACTAAGTTCAAGAAAGGCAAGGGTAAGAAGAACTTCAAGAAGGACGGCAAGGGAGTTGCCGCGCCTGGCAAGCCTGTTGCCGGGAAGAAGCCAAAGTATGGACCCAAGCCTGAGACAGAGTGCTTTTATTGCAAGGGAACGGGTCACTGGAAGCGGAACTGCCCCAAATATTTAGCAGACAAGAAGGCCGGCAACTTCAAAGGTATATTTGATATACTTGTTATTGATGTGTACCTTACCAGCACTCGTAGTACCTCCTGGGTATTCAATACCGGTGCAGTTGCTCATATTTGTAACTCAAAATAGGAGCTGCGGAATAAACGGAGACTGGCGAAGGATGAGGTGACGATGCGCGTCGGGAATGGTTCCAAGGTCGATGTGATCGCCGTCGGCACGCTACCTCTACATCTACCCTCGGGATTAGTTTTAAACCTCAATAATTGTTATTTAGTATCAGCTTTGAGCATGAACATTGTTTCTGGATCTCGTCTTATGCGAGATGGCTACTCTTTCAAATCAGAGAATAATGGTTGTTCTATTTATTTGAGAGATATGTTTTATGGTCATGCCCCGCTGGTCAATGGTTTATTTTTGATGGATCTCGAACGTAGTGATACACATATTCATAGTGTAGATGCCAAAAGATGTGAAGTTGATAATGACAGTCCCACATACTTGTGGCATTGCCGCCTTGGTCATATTGGTGTCAAACGTATGAAGAAGCTCCATTCAGATGGACTTCTAGAGTCTCTTGATTATGAATCATTTGACACGTGTGAACCATGCCTCTTGGGCAAGATGACCAAGACTCCGTTCTCAGGAACAATGGAGCGAGCAACCAACTTGTTGGAAATCATACATACCGATGTGTGCGGTCCAATGAGTGTTGAGGCTCGTGGAGGCTACCGTTATGTTCTCACCCTCACGGATGACTTGAGTAGATACGGGTATATCTATTTGATGAAACACAAGTCTGAGACCTTTGAAAAGTTCAAGGAATTTCAGAATGAGGTTGAAAATCAACGTGACAAAAAAATAAAGTTCTTGCGATCGGATCGTGGGGGTGAATATTTAAGTCATTAATTTGGCACACACCTTAGGAGCTGTGGAATTGTTTCACAATTGACACCACCCGGAACACCTCAACGTAACGGTGTGTCCGAACATCGAAATCGTACTCTGTTGGACATGGTGCGATCTATGATGTCCCTCACCGATTTACCGCTATCTTTTTGGGGTTATGCTTTAGAGACTGCCGCATTCACTTTAAATAGGGCTCCGTCGAAATCCGTTGAGACGACTCTGTATGAACTTTGGTTTGGCAAGAAACCGAAGCTGTCGTTTCTAAAAGTTTGGGGTTGCGATGCTTATGTCAAGAAACTTCAACCTGAAAAGCTCGAACCCAAATCGGAGAAATGCGTCTTCATAGGATACCCAAAGGAAACAATTGGGTACAGCTTCTACCACAGATCCGAAGGCAAAGTCTTTGTTGCCAAGAATGGATGCTTTCTGGAGAAAGAGTTTCTCTCGAAAGAAGTGAGTGGGAGGAAAGTAGAACTTGATGAGGTGACAGTCACCCCTCATGGACCGGAAAGTAGCGCAGCGCAGGAAAATGTTCCTGAGGTGCCTGCACCGACAAGGGAGGAAGTTAATGATAATGTCATGTAGAAACAGATCAAGTTACTACCGAACTTCGAAGGTCCACAAGGGCACGTTCTGCACCAGAGTGGTACGGCAACCCTGTCCTGGAAATCATGTTGTTAGACAACGATGAACCTTCGAACTATGAAGAAGCGATGGCGGGACCGGATTCCAATAAATGGCTTGGAGCCATGAAATCCGAGATAGAATCCATGTATGAAAACAAAGTATGGACTTTGGTGGACTTGCCTGATGATAGGCACGCCATAGAAAACAAATGGATATTTAAGAAGAAGACAGACGCGGATGGTAATGTGACCATCTATAAGGCTCAGCTTGTCGCTAAGGGTTATCGACAAGTTCAAGGGATTGACTACGACGAGACTTTCTCTCCCGTAGCGATGCTGAAGTCAGTCAGAATCATGTTAGCTATTGCCGCATTCTATGATTATGAGATATGGCAAATGGACGTCAAAACAGCATTCCTTAACGGCTTCCTCAAGGAAGAGTTGTATATGATGCAACCGGAAGGTTTTGTCGATCCAGAGAACGCTAACAAGGTATGCAAGCTCCAGCGCTCGATTTACGGGCTGGTGCAAGCATCTCGGAGTTGGAATATTCGCTTTGATGAGGTGATCAAAGCGTTTGGATTTATACAGACTTATGGAGAAGCCTGTATTTACAAGAAAGTGAGTGGGAGCTCTGTGGCATTTCTCATATTATATGTGGATGACCTATTGCTAATGGGAAATGATATAGAATTCTTGGAAAATGTAAAGGCCTACTTGAATAAAAGTTTTTCAATGAAGGACCTTGGAGAAGCTGCTTACATATTAGGCATCAAAATCTATAGAGATAGATCGAGACGCCTCATTGGTCTTTCACAAAGTACATACCTTGACAAAATATTGAAGAAGTTCAATATGGATCAGTCAAAGAAAGGATTCTTGCCTGTTTTGCAAGGTATGAGATTGAGCAAGGCTCAGTCGCCGACCACGGCAGAAGATAGAGAAAAGATGAGTGTCATTACCTATGCCTCGGCCATAGGTTCTATCATGTATGCCATGCTGTGTACCAGACCTGATGTGAACCTTGCCATAAGTTTGGTAGGGAGGTACCAAAGTGATCCTGGTACGGAACACTGGACAGCGGTCAAGAACATCCTGAAGTACCTGAAAAGGACTAAGGATATGTTTCTCGTTTATGGAGGTGACGAAGAGCTCGTCGTAAAGGGTTACGTCGATGCTAGCTTCGACACAGATCTGGATGACTCTAAGTCTCAAACCGGATACGTGTATATTTTGAACGGAGGGGCAGTCAGGTGGTGTAGTTGCAAACAGAGCGTGGTGGCAGCGTCTACATGTGAAGCGCAGGAAGGAGTCTGGATGAAGGAGTTCATCACCGACCTAGGAGTCATTCCAAGCGCGTCAAGCCCGATGACTCTCTTCTGTGACAACCCTGGTGCTATTGCTATTACCAAGGAGCCCAGGTTTCACAAGAAGACCAAGCACATCAAGCGCCGTTTCAACTCCATCCGGAATTATGTTCAGGATGGAGACATAGATATTTGTAAAGTGCATACGGATCTGAATGTCGCAGACCCGTTGACTAAACCTCTTTCACGAGCAAAACATGATCAACACCTAAACTCTATGGGTGTTCGATTCATCACAATGTAACTAGATTATTGACTCTAGTGCAAGTGGAAGACTGTTGGAGATATGCCCTAGAGGCAATAATAAAAGCATTATTATTATATCTCCTTGTTCATGATAATTGTCTGTTATTCATGCTTGAATTGTATTGTACGGAAACAGCGATACATGTGTGAATATATAGACCACAATGAGTCCCTGGTAGGCCTCTAGTTGCCAGCTCGTTGATCAACAGATGGTCACGGTTTCCTGACCATGGACATGGGATGTCAGTGATAACGGGATCACATCATTAGGAGAATGATGTGATGGACAAGACCCAAACTTGAGCATAACACGAGATCGTATAGTTCGTAATGCATAAGCTTTTCGGTGTCAAGTATTTATTCCTTAGACCATGAGGTTGTACAACTCCCGGATGCCGTAGGAATACTTTGGGTGTTCCAACCGTCACAACGTAACTGGGTGGCTATAAAGGTACGCATCGGGTATCTCCGAAAGTGTCTGTTGAGTTGGTACGAACCGAGACTGGGATGTTGTCACTCCGTATGACGGAGAGGTACCTCTGGGCCCACTCGGTAAGACATCATCATAATGAGCTCAATGTGACTAAGTAGTTAGTCACGGGATGATGGATTATGGATCGAGTAAAGAGACTTGCCATGACGAGATTGAACAAGGTATCGGGAATACCGACGATCGAATCTCGGGCAAGTAACGTACCGATGGACAAAGGGAATAACATACGGGATTGAGTGAATCCTTGACACGGTGGTTCATTCGATGAAGATCATCGAGGAACACGTGGGAACCAACATGGGTATCCAGATCCCGTTGTTGGTTATTGACCGGAGAGTGGTCTCGGTCATGTCTACGTGTCTCCCGAACCCGTAGGGTCTACACACTTAAGGTTCGGTAACGCTAGGGTCGTAGAGATAAATGCACGTGGAAACCCGAAAGTTGTTCGGAGTCCCGGATGAGATCTCGGACGTCACGAGAAGTTCCGGAATGGTCCGGAGGTAAAGATTGATATATAGGAAGTCCAGTTTCGGCTATCGGGTGATCTCCGGGGGTCACCGGGAGCATCCCGGGACCACCGGAGGGTCCCCGGGGGTCCACCGGGTGGGGCCACCCATCCCGGTGGGGCCCCTAGGCCACAAGGGGAAGTGTCCAGCCCCTATGGGCTGGTGCACCACTAGGGGCCCACCTCCCCATGCGCCTAGGGTTAAAACCCTAAGGGGGAAGGGGGCCACCACTTGCCTTGGGGGGCAAGGACTCCCCCCTGGCCGCCGCCCCCCCTTGCAGATTGGATCTATAGGGGGCTGGCGCACCCCCTGGCCCCCTATATATATGTGGGTAGGGAGAGGGCAGCCGCACCCTTGCCCTGGCGCCTCTCCCCCTCCCGTCACACCTCCATACTCCAACGCAGGGCGCCCGGCGAAGCCCTGCTGCGATCTCCACTGCATCCGTCATCACGCCGTTGTGCTGCCGGATCTCTGATGACTTCTCCTCCCCCTTGCTGGATCAAGAAGGAGGAGACGTTGCTGCACCGTACGTGTGTTGAACGCGGAGGTGCCGTCCGTTCGGCGCTAGATCATCGGTGACGAAGAACGCGAAGAGTACGACTACTTCATCTACGCTTCTTCGAAAGCTTCCGCTCGCAATCTCCATAACGGTATGTAGATGCACTCTTACTCGCTCGTTGCTAGATGTCTCCATAGTTGGATCTTGGTGAAAGCGTAGAATTTTTTTGAATTATGCTACGTTCCCCAACAATAGGTTATGCAAAATCATGATATGCATCGCTAATAGAGTAATCATGTCACTACCGATGTTGTATCGGCAACCACCGATGGATGAGAACCTCGCTATTTGGTCCGCCTCACTATAGTGAGCAGGAAAACGGTTCTCTTCGTCCCCCGCTCTTGGTGTCGATGTTGTCATCAACGTAACCGACATGCTGGACCTCTAGTATGCCTTGTTATTGTCATTGCATACGGATTGCCTACCTGGTACCCTCGACGCCCCAGAAGGCACAAGGGATCGTCATAATTGAGAGACAAGAGAAGACCAAGTCAACGCCGGCTACAAGGAGGCACCTTCACCGCATCACCTCATCAGGCGAGAAGTTGTTGAAGATTCTTCAAGCTCAACCCGGATCGTTTATCAAAAAACTACAAGGGACATAGCAACACCGGAGGAAAACTTAGGGGACTGCACGAGGCACATGTCACGACACTGAATTCCGAGAACCCCTAGGGTAGGATGAGTCGTGTACCCCCTATGCGCAGTCGAGTCCGTATGATGGTTCGAATAGAACCATGATTGTGTGTTGCTTGCTTTTATTTGTTTGTGTTTTGATATAAGTCGCACTTTTGCCCTAGGCAACAAGTGCATGGCTATGTCATCTTCCTTGCCTTGTTCCTCTTGTTTCGGTCTTTTTGCACCTGTTTGTTTGCACCTGCACTTTAGAACCCCCTTTAGGCATTTCCCTCCTCTACGCTACTTTTCCCTCTCTTCTCTCTCCCCAACTGAAGACCCACAAGACAAGATGCACCAAGGATTCTACCTCGGCAACCAACTGGCACTGAAGACTTCTGCTACAACCTCCGCGATCAATTGCAACCCCGTAGAATTATGTTTAACCCTCCAGACCAGTAACCCATTCCTAGACCCTTTGAGACTTCACGAGACACTCCAGCTCAAATCCTTAACCATGTGCCTAACCCATAGTATTGCGAGAGAACCAGTTAAGCCTTTATAGCCATGCACAACACTGGGTTCGTAAAGGAGCTAGTGGACGCAGTGAACGAGCACGTTTTCATCCTAATATAGCACAAGAACTGACGATGCCATAGATAGACCATTCGAGGATATTAGACAGATGACTTGGTAGCTTTATATCAGTGACTTCAAGGAATTATCTGAGACCTTGGTGGATTGTGAGATTTCATATTGGTGGGATCATGACTTTGGGGAAGCATGTAGGAGTGCCCGATGGACATGAGATTTGGATTTATGTAGGTGATTCTGGTTGGTATAAATGCTGGATATGTCTGCATGGTTTGGAGTAAATTGGATTTAGACCGATGATCCTGATCATGATACCATGCTTCTCGGTGGACAATAACTTAGGAGATTGGATTATTTGTCGGAGTTGACTTAGGGATCTGTATGATCATGACCGTGGAGATGACTTGACGAGGATGTTGGGAATTTGGTGGGCATACTGTCGTAATGCAAAGTCCTCCCCAGTATTTGGGTATTATAGGGACTTGAGATCTTGTGGAACACCGTAGACATTGGATTTGTAGAATTATTGGATTATGTGGTGATTGATAGAAATTACCGGGCTATTGGAGGTGATCTATAGGAAGGAAACAAAATCTTGGAGTGGCATATGACGTGTTTCCTTAGAATAGAGATGCCTTATCGTGAGCCTTGCAAGAATAGGTTGAGTGCTTGGATTGTGGAGTTTAATTTAAGCTTAGCAGCTTGTATGACCTACCCATGGATTTTTGGGGGTAGACATACATATGGATTTAGGGATCGTAGGCGAATGCAATTTTGTTAGACCGTCTCTTGAGGGTCATGAGGACATGTATGGCATGAATGGTGATTGAAGCTGGTCTATGCTTTTCGTTTGGAGTACTAGGTAGAGCTATTGGCATCTCAGAAACCGTCCTTAAGGATAAGATGATAAAAGTTCACTCACTCACTAGAATCCTTGAAACCCTTAAGCCCCACCAAGCCACAACCTGGTCAGATTCTGACCACGGGCCTTCGCCCTAAGTCGGGAAGACCTTGCAAATACTCAACGGAGACCACCACCAATACCCCAGCCTACCTTGCGTACCCCTTAGACCTCATGGAGTAATTGGACAAGTTGGGTAACATCATTATTTGATGGCTTACTTGTCTTCCCGAAGACAAAGAAGAGACGGACAGCTGGATAGAAGACATTTGAAGACCGCCCTGTCAAGAAGGAAGATCTACACCGACCACCGTGATCAAGAAGTAAACTGCCACGTCGAAGACCGGGCGTATCTGCAAACCACTCCTCTCGAAGGGACCGAGCATTTCCGTGTCGAAGGGACGCTCGCACCAAGATTTATCGACCCTTCTTCAAGACCACTGCAAGACAAATAGTAGACGTCTACCAACTAGATTTACCACCTGAGATACCCTCCGTGCACCAAATCTTCCACGAGTCCCCACTCTGGAAGTACTTCTTACTTCCTAGCTAGCCCGGTGCCCGCAAGGACATCGATCACCGATCCTTTGACAACTAATCCAACCTAACCTACGCAAGAGACCCCTCAGCAACCTGCATCAAGGAGGGCGGCAAGCGAGAAGCCACACCATCAAGTACTTCAAGATTCCATGGAGCACCATTCGGAAGCAGAACCGACAAGAAGCGAAGACTACCCCGTACCCAAGACTCCGTTTTCCTTTCCACGCCTAGTCTGGGAATCTCAGGGACGAGATTCTTGTAAGGGGGGTAGGTCTGTCACACCCTGATTTTCATGTCACATTGCTTAAGCTAATTATCATGTTAAAAATGTGGATTTACAAAAACTTTTGAGTGTTTTTGACTTTGCTTGATTTGACTTTTGTCTGCTGTTTGCTAGTGCTCTAAAAATCAAATAAATCCTCCAACTCTTATACTTCATCTCCTTGACCCAAAACCTTTTCCCAATGATCATGCCATGTGTATAGACCAGTATAGAATTTTCTTATAAAAATATTTTGGCCAAATAGTATTTTCTAAAATTAGTTTTCCAAAAACCCCTGACTTGAGGTTTGCACTGCAAGTACCTTATTTAGGGTGTGAAAAATCTTCCAAAAAGTTTATTTGAATCCTATTAGGTATAGGGCTCCCAGAAACCACAAGATTATAATTTTAAAAGTTATTTTTATATTTTATTTAAAAGCTTTTTCTTAAGGCCAGAAATGGTCTTTAATAGGGAAAAATTATTTAATTATTTCAAAAATATATGCCAAAATTCAAGGAAACTCATAGGACATATATTATCCATATATAAGAGTTTCAACACATGGTCATGTTCAAAATATTGGACAAATCCTTCCAAAACCCTTTCTGGATATTTCAAGCTTTTGAAATATTTACAAAGGAAATATTCTCCAAAAATTCCAAGGAAATTCTATCATGTCAAATATGACATCTTTGATGATCTTGCAAAGCCTCATGCCTTGAAGATCAAGGGAACATCGTCTAATCACCTCAAAACCATTTCTGTCCATTTTGAAGTTTGAGCAACTTTACATTGCCAAACTTGTCCAAATGCTCTCAAACTTGGTGCACATGCTAAAATGATGTAATTATGCATCTATGCCAAATGGCATAAGTTTTGGAGAAGCATAACTTGATCTAAGTGCCCCAAAACCATTTCTGTTCAAATTCAAATTTGAACAACTCTACATTGTCAACTTTTTACCTGGGGCCTCAAACTTTGTGAGCATGATCATAACCCCAAATGATGATGCTACACCAAGTGGTGCATCAAGGGGAGATGAATAGCTTAACTCAAACATGGTGAAACCATTTTTGTTGATTTTTAGGGTTCACCAAAGTTACATTGGCAACTCTTCCCAAATGAGCTCAAATTTGGTGGAGGGGCCTAATTGTGTGTGACATTCCATCCTGTTAAGTCCCATGCCAATTGGAAGTCATTTGCCTCCCCAAAACCTGATCAAACACCTTCTGTCCAATTACCAAAACCATTGTTTGGACCCCTTTTACTATTTCCCTTTACCTCAAAATCTTACCACAGCCTCTCCTAGTCATCCTCAACCTCCAGTAACTTCCCCATGGCCTCATCTCAATCATTGGAGGGGGTAAAACCCCAGTTTACTCCTCTGGACAGCAGTAACCTCTTTCCTTCTCACCTCCCTCCTCATTCCAGTGGCTTCCCAGAGCATCCAGGGTCACAGCGCATTTGTTTACTACCCCCTCGACCCCCTAGACAGCTTTGGGCATGATGTACGCGTCCAGAGCAGCGAGGGCACAGGCATGCCGGCCAAACGGGTGCTCTGGAGCGCGCTACAGTGCCCTGGCGCACTGTAGCCGCCCCCAATCACCGGCCCCGACCACCTAGGGCCTCCCCCCTCGTGTCTCCCGAGGCCGCCTCGGCGTCCGGGACACGCTAGATGGTCGGCCCCCTCCTCCTTCTCTCTCCGGCGACCTGTGTCACGCGTGCCCGAGCGCCGCCCGCGTCCACCAGTTGCCGCCCGTGTCCCTGGCATCCCTCGTGCTCGTTCCTCTCTCCCTCTCTCTTCCCCTGGTCGTAGACCACGCCCAGCAGGACCCCCGACTCGAAGGCAAGCCCCCTCGTGGCCTACAGGGACGGCTACGGCCTCGCCGGCGCACGGCCTGCTGTGCACCACGCCCTCTCCTACATAAGGCCACCCGGTTCCTCCCCTTCGCCTTATTTTGCTTCTCCTAGCCCCCGTGCACCCCCAGGCTAAAGCTCTGCTCCTCCCATGCCCCCAACGCGCCGCCATGGCCGAAGCCGAGCCGCCGTCCACCACCAAAATTCTCGCCATCCCGAGCTCGCCTCCCTCCCTTTCCTCCACCGGAAGAGATGCAAGGGTCCGGCGACCCTTTCCCCTACTTCTCCCAGACCGCCGGGGCACCACACCCCTCAGCTGCTCGTTGCCCGAATGGGCATCCGCCGAGGCAGTGCCGAGCGCACCACGGTCGTCTCCTGCCGTCCCTGCCGACCTCCCCCGATGCGCTGCTTTCCAGTGGCCCCTCCGGTGGCCACCACTTGGCCGGAGGTGGCCTGAGCCGCCGGGGGGCAGGAGCAGCAACCTCCCGTCGACGAGGCCCCTGCCTCCTCTGTCGCGGGCGGGAGGAAGGAGAAGGCCTGCTGGTGGGGCCCGCTCATCGGTGACCCAGCGGGGCGGGCCCGACATTTTAAGTGGAGACGTGTCCGACACTTCCCGTGTCCGCGCGGCGAAAACAGGATCACCGAAGTACGTCTTCGGCGTCACCGCATTCCCCCGCTCAGCCGAGCCGCCGGGCCGGCCCAAGGTCTATCTGTCGCCAGTGCGCAGTAAAGGGTAAACCCTTATTCCTTTTTCTTTTTCTTTTCCAGACAACTTCAAAAACCCATAAATAATTCATGTGGACTCCAAATTTGGTGATTTAAATTTCCAGTGACTCCGTAAATCATGATCTATCTGTTGGTGCAACATGCACATTATTCCAGAGACATTTCCTTCACAAATATTTATCAAATGCCAATATTTCATTTTCTGTGTTGAACTTTAGAAAATCACAGAGAGCTCATTTTTGATCCAAATGCAGTGGTTCAAATTCCTAGATGCTTGTCATATCCAAACTTAGTTTTGGAACATTTTTATTAATACTTTCTGTACCCCACCAAATATTGAGCCATTTCTTCATATTTATCAGCTTTGCAAAATCCTAGGAAATTCATTTGAATTCTAAATCCATTGAAACCAACTCCTAGAGGCTTCTAAAATCATGACTTGTTGATGGGTGCCTTTGCTCATCATTGAAGAAAATATTTCTGTATACTTCTTTCAAATCCATAAACCCCTTGGTTCCATCATATTGAAATGATCCAAACTATTCATTGATCCAATACCTATGAAACCACCTTGGTTATTTTTCATATGACCAGAGGTATCCTAGAAAAGTCCAACTCCTATTTTTAGAGCACTTTTATTTTTGCTTTGATTGTGTTGCTTATTATGATTGTTTCCATCGTTAGTTGACGAAATAAACGAAGTACTCGGAGATGGACCAGAAGGTTTGAAGACTCGGGAGAATAAGGCAAGCAGCCCTTTGACCATGTTCGAGAAACCTTTTTATGCATGTCTAATAGCACCTTATTACCAATGCATCGGAATCATGTTGAGGTGGAGACCACTTTGGTTGCTACCTTTGTTACTTTACTATTGAAACTTGCATCAAACATGACCCTACCTTCCTATGAGGGTTATGTGGGTGGGAGTAGTTAGGTTGCTATAGTAGTGGCTACGCAAATGGGACGGGTATGTGCATGGTGACGGAGGCAGAATACTTTCAAAAGACTTTTCGAAAACCCCGTCGGGTGCCATTTATGCCCGAGGGAGATGGTGAGATGGGTAACCACTTGATGACGAAGTGGTGTACCGAGGCAAGCGTGTTTTTTTTTCAAACGGATTGGTTTAAGTTGCGACCGTTATTCCAACCATACATGTGCAACCACTCTACCCCTTATGGGACGGGGCGTTATTGATTACTTAGGCCGATACTAGCACGGTGCCCGCATTACTAGTGACGGGAAGACTTGAGGTCTTTTCCAGGACGGGGTCATGCTTGGATAGACGACCATGACTGTTTTTACAGGGCACCGGACACACCGTTGGTCCCTTCGGGTACGCGTGACATTGAAATTAGGGCAAGTCCCGTGATCTATTGTTTGTACCCGAGGGTCGTGTACCAGTGAGTGGACTTTATGTTAATGTCGTCTAAGGAAAGATAATGACCGGGTGCTTCCCTCGAGTACTTGAGGTACTGCGGGATCGTGGGAGACACGAAAGCTTCCCGGATCTTGTGGGTAAAGTGTACAACCTCTGCAGAGTGTAAAACTATTCGAATAGCCGTGTCCACGGTCAAGGACAGTTGGGTAACCGCTCTTGGGCTACATCCAATGTTTGCGAAACCTGGGGTGTGTGTGTGAGGAAACAACGCGATTCAGTGATATTGATGATGTGATTCTTGAGGAAGTCACAATGAGCTTGAGCATGAGTTGATTACAACTCTTTCTCGATAATGATGTCTGTGACCTCCTGATACTTGTTGCAGACACATGCATGACCATGTTATATGTTGATCATACTTGCATATGAAAAACTAGCTTTCCGCAAAACTGCCAGTTTAGCAGTAGAGCTTTGCATAATTATTCTGTCATCACACTTGGGTTGCTTGCCAGTACATTCAAAGTACTCATTGGCTTGCCACTGGTTATTTTATTGGCCAGGCATGAGAGAACAGGTTATGATGAAGATTTCTTGGTGACGAGCATGCGAGCTAGGGCGCTTCCCAGTCAGAATGCCTGTAGGGTTAAAGGCAGATGGCATGGGTCCATGTTGTTATTGAAGATTTCCGCTGCAATGTTATACTCAAGACTTGACCATTATGGTCCTATTTGTGTAATACGGTATGTATGGATGTAAGACTCTTGTTATTCAGCTTCTGTGTGTTCAGTGAGCATTGATCTTTGGGATCACTGTACACGTGCATTCGGTGATCACGACTTATGAGTCGGGGTCCCCACATGCAAGCACGATCTTTGGCAAAACTAACATTTGTTAGTCCATGGACATGGTCCCCCTTGAGAAGACTTTGCAAAGATCTCATATTGACGTGGGCCAACCGGCGATGCCAAAGCCATCCCACATCAACTTTAGCCAATAGGCATGTCGCGGTCTTAGTGGGTTGCTTCGAGAAGTTAACCACATAAAGACCGTTCTCGACATGTCCAACATAGGCTACTTTAAGAGTCTTGCTCTACAAGAGGGCCACGGTATCCATATCGAAGAATGTAGCATAGCCCATGAGTGCAAGTTGGCGAACAGAAAGTAAACTATATGCAAGGGACTCAACAAGCATGACTTTCTCGATCGTGAGATCATGAGAGACAACAACCTTGCCAAGACCCAATACCTTAGAAGATGAAGCATCACCCCATTCGACATTGGTGGCCACAGATGAACCTAGATGCACGTCCACCACCAAGTCTTTGCTTCCGGTCATATGATTTGTGGCTCCACTATCGAGCAACCATGATCCCCCACCGGAAGCAAACTCCTACAAGAGATCAGTGCTTGGATTTAGGTACCCATTTGGTAATGGGTCCTTTGAGGTTAGTAACAAGGGTCTTAGGAACCCAAATAGACCATTCAATGTACTCATAAGAAGAACCAACAAATTTAGCAAAGACATGACCATCACTAGCACGACATAAAACATATGAAGGATTAAAGTCGCCGGCCATGTTTGATGGTATGGTGGGGTTTTTCTTGACCCCACCACCCTTCACGTTGTTCTTCTTCTTAGACGCACCCTCTCCCTCTTTCACAAAGGTTTTTCGGAGAGGGGGAGGTAGCTAGGTCTTGTCATTCTTCTTCTTCTTGGGCTTGGGAACAAACCCAAATCCTTGCTTTGCCACAACCTCCTTTTGATTACTCAAAACGTTGTTGAGGTTCTTCTCACCTTGTATGCATATCACAAGGCCTTTCTCAAGTTGCTTCTTCAACTTGGCATTTTCTTCAACAAGATGCACATGCTTGCAACATGGGTTAGTAGCATTTGCATTATTAATCAACACCATGCGAGGAAAGATAGCCTTTTCCTTGGTTAGAGAAACTTGGAGTTGATCATGAGAC
Organism: Secale cereale; assembly: GCA_902687465.1. Taxonomy (NCBI): domain Eukaryota; kingdom Viridiplantae; phylum Streptophyta; class Magnoliopsida; order Poales; family Poaceae; genus Secale; species Secale cereale. Next base: position 662,507,681 of record LR738711.1, read on the forward strand.
TCCTTGAGAGAAGAATGCATACCTTTCAAGGCCTTGTGAGCCTTGTCAAGTGTAATAAACTCCTTGAGTCTAGCATGGTCAACCCCAAGTTTTGCCTTCTCGGAGTTAAGCATACGAGAGACAACTCAAGCATGATCGAGATCTTTCTTTAATTTAGCATGATCATCGTTGTGTGACTCCTCAAGAGCCAAATGAAAACCACGCTCTTCCTCTAGAGCATTAGAGAGATCTGATATTTCATCGGCATAGTCTCGACTATGTCCTTCCATTTTCGCAATGGTCTCCTCGTGAGCCTCGATCATGTCATTGGCCTCACCGAGTTGTTCCAAGAGAGCAACACAATGCTTCTTGGGTTTGCCCTTGAGTTTGCTCATAAACAACTCAAACTCATTCTCTTCCTCCTTGGCTCCCTCACTCTCATCAATACAATCCGTTAATGAAGGATTAGAGATGATGGTAGTGTTGATGTTTGGAGTTACCTTGTTGGTGGCCTTAGCCATGAGACACTTGGCGGTGATGTTCTCATTTGGAGAGTCGAAGAGAAATGTGTGTGGAGTAGTAGCAATAGAAATTGTGGCCATGGTGACCATCTCATCATCTTCATCATTATCATCATCCTCAACATATTCTTCTTGGGCCACCAACCCTTTGGGAGGAGTCTTCTTGTTGAAGTTGTTCTTGTTGGGATAAGACTTGGCCTTGTCCTTTCGGATAAGCTTCCCTCCAAAGTCTTCTCTTTTCTCATATGGGCAATCCGCAACGAAGTGGCTTACATTTCCAGAATTGAAGCATGTCCACACTCGTTGCTTGCCCTTGTTCTCACTTGTGTTGTTCTTGTTGAAGTTGGGCCTTAAGTTCTTCTTGTTGCCCCAAAATTGCCGTGAAGCAAGAGCCATGTGCTAATTATAGGCATATTTGGTGTCCTCGGGGCAACACTCATCGTCATCCTCCTCCTCCTCTTCTTCCACACAAGCCTTGGCCTTCAAGGCAAGGTTAGGCTTCTTTGATCGTTGAGCTCTTAAAACCGCATTGTCGGCGGTCTTGTCCAAGATCCTCATAGCAACGAACTCATCCAACACTTCATTTGATGACAAGTGGTGGAAGTCCGGTCTTCGGCAAATGACGGATGACATGGCCTTATGGTAGGGCATCACGGCCTTGAGAAACTTGCGCTTGATCCAATTTTCATCTGTGTCCTTACTCCCATGATCTCAAAGAGAGACCGCAAGAGTGGTTAATCTCCGATAGAGTTCACGTGGATCTTCTTCTTCGATCATAGCAAACTCATCGGCTTCATCTTGCACAACTTCATAGTTCGAGCGTTGAATGCTAGCGCTCCCCTTATACATGGTGCCAACATGCTCCCAAGCTTCCTTGGCCACGGTGAAGGGTCGAAGATGTGCAATGTCTTCGGGAGGGATAGCATCTTGAAGTATGCAAAGAACGGACTCGTTGAATTGATGATCCACAGCTTCTCTCAGAGTTAAGTTGTCAGGATCACGTGGATAAAAACCTTGCTCAATGATTCTCCAAAGATTAGTAGAGCAATGATTTAAATTACGTTTGAAACGAAACATCCAAGTAGCAAAATCAGAATTTTTTATAAACTTAGGAGGAGGCCCAACGGAATTTAAATGTGGTGTGGGAACGGGTCCTCCATAGTGAGTAGGAGGAGCGGAGTGGGCAAAGATCACATTCCCATTCTTAGTAACCGGGGCTTGTTCACTACTAGCTTCTCCCTTGCCGGGAGTAGCCTCCGACACGATGGTAGCGGGACGAACAACTTCCAACGGTGTGGTGGATAATTTAAGCCCCTCAAGCAAATCTTTAAACATGCCTTTGACCTCAGTCGCTAGTGATTCTTTCAATGTGGTCATAGCCACATAGAACTCCTCACGAGAGATCGAGGCTCCCCCATCGGACGTAGGCAAGGACGGAGTTCCACCGGAATGTTCCTCCGTCCCGACTACGTTGTCACCCATACTCTTTGGACGGTAAAGTCCTTAAAAAGAGACGAGGCTCTGATACCAATTGAAAGGATCGATATGGTTGACTAGAGGGGGGGTGAATAGGCAACTAACAATTTTTAGCTTTTCTTAATCAATTTAAACTAAGCAACAAAGTAAGTTGTCTAGATATGCTACTATGATGACAACTTATAGGAAGCAATGATAACAACCTCACAAGCAAGCTATATAATATAAACGAGTAAAGCTTGCACAAGTAAAGGGAAGAAATAACCACAAGTGGAACCGGTGAAGATGAGGATGTGTTACCGAAGTTCCTTCCCTTTCAGGGGAAGTACGTCTCCGTTGGAGCGGTGTGGAGGCACAATGCTCCCCAAGAAGCCACTATGGGCCATCGTATTCCCCTCAGGTCCTCACACAATGCAAGGCGCCATGATTCCACTAGTGGTGCCCTTGAAGGCAGCAACCGAACCTTTACAAACAAGATTGGGGCTATCTCCACAACCAAATTGGAGGCTCCCAACGACACCACGAAGCTTCACCACAATGGACTATGGCTCCGAGGTGACCTCAACCGACAACCGTCTAGGGTGCTCAAACACCCAAGAGTAACAAGATCCGCAAGGATTAGTGGGGGGAATCAAATATCTCTTGGTGGAAGTGTAGATCGATGCCTTCTCAAGCAATCCTGAGGAAATCAACAAGTTTGATTGGCTCGGGAGAGATATCGGGCGGAAATGGAGCTTTGAGCAACAATGGAGCTTTGGGGAGGAAGAGGTGAGTCTTCTTGGAGAAGAAGACTCCCTATATATAGTGGGAGAACAAATCCAACCGTTATCCTACAATTCTGCCCGCAGAGCGTGGTACTACCGCACGTAAGTTGTGGTACTACCGCTCGGCCCAACGGTACTACCGCTCTGGATGCGGTACTACCGCTGGTGCGGTACTAGCCCAGACTTAACTCTGTGCGTTGACACCATGGGCGGTAGTACTGCCTGAGCGGTGCTACCGCACGTCCCTGCGGTACTACGCAAGGCAGAGATAAGCAAGCCATGGACATGTGCGGATGAAATAAAATACATCCGTAGCTACATCCGTAGAAATACGGTAGTAGCAAAACACGACACGGTACTACCGCTTGACCCAAGCCGTACTACCGCGTAGGATGCAGAAGTAAAAAATTTACTTCCGCACCTACAACCGTACTAGTTACGACACCGGGCCAGCTACACGGTACTACCGTGCTCAGGATACGGTACTACCGCTCTATGCGGTACTACTGCTGTCCCGAGGCGGTACTACCGTGTGGCTATGCGGTACTGCCACTCGCTATGAGCGGTACTACCGCATGCCAGGCAGTAGTATTAGTAGGAAGCCATGGTTTTGTACTAACGAGGAAAAACAGCCGGAGCTCCAGAGAAGCAAAGGAAAGATGGTGCGAAAGTATAGACGTGTACGTGTTGATTCCATCCAAACCTTTCCGAAGCGGACCCCCTCTTAATAGTACGGCTTTCCTATTACTCAAAACCATTGAAAAAGAAGCAAAAGGAAATACCGTCTTCCATAGATTCCGAGGGGCACATAATCGTCTTGTGCCTAGGTGAGATATATGTGAAAGAGCTTAGAGCACACGATTAGTCCGCAAATGCATTGTCATCAATCACCAAAACTACTTAGGGAGAAATATGCCCTTACAATGTGAATGACATATTGACGAACGGAAATGATGTAGAATTTTCTGGAAAGCATGAAGGAGTGTTTGACAGGAGTTTTTCAAAGAAAGACCTCGGTGAAGCTGCTTACATATGGAGCATCAAGATCTATAGAGATAGATCAAGACGCTGGATAAGTTTTTTCAATGAGTACATACCTTGACAAGTTTTTGAACTAGTTCAAAATGGAATAGTCAAAGAAAGAGTTCTTGCCTATGTTGCATGGTGTGAAGTTGAGTAGAGACTCAAAACCCGACCACGGCAGAAAATAGAAAGAGAATGAGAAGTCATTTCCTATGCTTCAGTCATAGGTTCTATAAAGTATGATATGTTGTGTACCAGACCTATTGTGTACCTCGCCATGAGTTTGGCAAGAGGGTACAATAATGATCCAGGAGTGGACCACTGGACAGCGGTCAAAATTATCCTTAGTGGAATAAGGAAATGTTTCTCGATTATGGGGGCAATAAAAAGTTCGTCGTAAAGATTTATGCCGATGCAAGCTTTACACTAATCCAGATGACTCTAAGTATTAATCTGGATGCATATTTAAAGTGGGAGCAATAAGCTAGAGTTGCTCCATGCAGAGCATTGTAAACATAGAAATTTGTGAAATACACACGGATCTGAATGTAACAGACCCGCTGACTAAACTTCTCTCATGAAGCAAAACATGATCACACCTTAGTACTCTTTTGGGTGTTAATCACATGGTGATGTGAACTAGATTGTTGACTCTAGTAAACCTTTTGGGTATTAGTCACATGACGATGTGAACCATGGGCGTTATTCACATAACGATGTGAACTATCGGTATTGAATCACATGGCGATGTGAACTAGATTATTGACTCTAGTGCAAGTGGGAGGCTGAAGGAAATATGCCCTAGAGGCAATAATAAAGTTGTTATTTATATTTCCTTATATCATGATAAATGTTTATTATTCATGCTAGAATTGTATTAACCAGAAACTTAGTACATGTGTGAATACATAGACAAAACAGAGAGTCCCTAGTATGCCTCTACTAGACTAGCTCGTTAATCAAAGATGGTTATGTTTCCTAACCATAGACATGAGTTGTCATTTGATCAACGGGATCACATCATTAGAAGAATGATGTGATGGACATGACCCATCCATTAGCTTAGCATTATGATCGTTTAGTTTTACTGCTATTGCTTTCTTCATGACTTATACATGTTCCTCTGACTATGAGATTATGGAACTCCCGAATACCGGAGGAACACCTTGTGTGCTATCAAACATCACAACGTAACTGGGTGATTATAAAGATGCTCTACAGGTGTCTCCAAAGGTGTTTATGGTGTTGGCATAGATCAAGAATAGGATTTGTCACTCCGAGTGTCGGAGAGGTATCTCTAGGCCCTCTCGGTAATACACATCATAATAAGCCTTGCAAGCAAACGAGATTGAACTAGGTATGATGATCCCGACGATCGAATCTCGGGCAAGTAACATACCGATGACAAAGAGAACAACATATGTTGTTATGTGGTTTGACCGATAAAGATCTTCGTAGAATATGTAGGAACCAATATGAGCATCCAGGTTCCGCTATTGGTTATTGATCGAAGATAAGTCTCGGTCATGTCTACATAGTTCTCGAACCCGTAGGGTCCGCACGCTTAACGTTCGATGACGATCGGTATTATGAGTTTATGTGTTTTGATGTACGTAAGGTAGTTCGGAGTCCCGGATGTGATCATGGACATGACGAGGAGTCTCGAAATGGCCGAGACATAAAGATTGATACATTGGATGACTATATTCCGACACCGAATGAGTTCCGGGGGTCACCGGATAATTATCGGAGTGCCGGGGTGTTATCGGAACCCCCGGGGGGAACTATTGGGCCTACATGGGCCATAGGGGAAGAGGGGAGGCAGCCCACAAGGGGCAGCCACGCCCCCTCCATATAGGGAGTCCGAATTGGACTAGGGAAGAGGGCGCGCCCGCCCTTTCCTTCTCCTCTCCCTCTCCTTCCTTCCCCCTTCCTCCTCCTTGTTGGACTAGGAAAGGAGGAGTCCTACTCCTACTAGGAGGAGGACTCCTCCCTCTCCTTGGCGCGCCCCAAGGCCGGTCGGCCTCCCCCTTGCTCCTTCATATACAAGGGCAGGGGCACCCTAGAACACACAATTGAACATCAGGTTTAGCCGTGTGCGGTGCCCCCCTCCACAGATACCCACCTCGGTCATATCGTTGCAGTGCTTAGGCGAAGCCTTGCGCCGGTAGCTTCATCATCACCGTCACCACGCCGTCGTGCTGACAAAACTCTCCCGTGAAGCTCAACTGGATCAAGAGCTCGTGGGACGTCATCGAGCTGAACGTGTGCTGAACGCGGAGGTGTCGTACGTTCGGTGCTTGGATCGGTTGGATCGCAAAGACGTTCGACTACATCAACCGCGTCACTAGACGCTTCTGCTTTCGGTCTACGAGGGTACGTAGACACACTCTCCCCTCTCGTTGCTATGCTTCTAGTAGATAGATCTTGCATGATCGTAGGATATTTTTTTAAATAATATGTTCCCCGACAAAAAGTACAGAAAGGGCAAGTAAAAGTGGTCTTTTCTTGATCCTCTTTTGACATAGGTATTTGAGAGAATCCAGAATAACTGTCTAGAAATCAAAAGTGTGTATGTTTGGATAGTCTTTCTAGCATTTAATCAATAAAAGGTAGAGGGTAATGACCTTTCCTACTAGCTTTATATAATCTGCGAAAATAAATTACCATTCTATAACCTATAAAAATTCTTTGCGGGATCAATTCATTCTTATGATTAGGAACAACAGTAATGCCCCCCTTCTTAGGGACACAATGAACATGATTTACCCATTGACTATCAGCAATAGGATAAATTGTACCTGCCTCTAGAAGCTTTAATATTTCATTTCTTACCACCTCCTTCATCCTAGCATTTAATTGGCATTGGTGATCAACAACTTGTTTAGTATCTCGATCCAACTTAATTTTGTGCTGGCATAAAGTGGGACTAATGCCCTTAAGATCATCAAGGGTATATCCAATAGCAGCACGGTGCTTCTTCAGAGTTTTCAATAATTTCTTTTCTTCATGCTCTGAAAGGTTAGCGCTAATAATAACAGGATATATCTTATTTTCATCAAGATAAGCATATTTTAAAGTATCAGGTAATTGTTTAAGCTCAAACACACGATCACCCTTGGGTGGAGGAGGATCCCCAAGGATTTCAATAGGTAGATTTTGTTGCAGAATAGGCCCTTGTTTAAAGAATATTTCATCTATTTTCCTCCTTTCATTCATGAACATATCATTCTCATAGTCTAGCAAATATTGTTCTAAAGGATTAGTAGGAGGCACAGCAATAGAAGCAAGACCAATAATTTCATCCGTACTAGGCAATTCTTTATCACGGGGTTGTCTATGAAATTTGGAGAAATTAAAATCATGGGACATATCCCCTAGACCGACAGTAATAATATCTATCTCGCAGTCTATCCTAGCATTAATAGTGTTCAAGAAAGGTCTACCAAATATAATGGGAAAAAGTCATCTTGTGGGGAACCAAGAACAAGAAAATCAGTAGGATATTTTATTTTCCAACAAAAGACTTCAACATCTCTAACAATCCCAATTTGTGATATAGTATATCTATTAGTAAGTTCGATAGGAACATCAATTTCTTCTATCTCAGCAGGTGCAATTTCATTCATAATTTCTTCATATAAAGCAAAAGGAATTTCACTCACACTAGCACCTACATCACATAAGCCATGATAACAATGATCTCCTATTTTAACGAAAACAACAGGCATGCCAACAACTGGTCTATGTTTATCTTTAATACCAGGTTTGGCAATTCTAGCAGCTTCATCACATAAATAAATAGCATGCCCATCCATATTATCAGTCAAGAGATCTGTAACCATAGCAATACTAGGTTCCACTTTAATCTGTTCAGGTGGTCTAGGTGCTCTAATATAACTTTTGTTAACCATAGTTGAAGCTTTAGCATGATCCTTTATTCTAACAGGAAAAGGTGGTTTCTCAATATAAGCAGTAGGAATAATAGGATCAACATTATAAGTAATAGTTTATTCTTCAACTTTAATTGGTTCAACTACTTTAACTTCAATGGGAGGATGATATTAAAACCACTTCTCCTTAGGGAGATCAACGTGAGTAGAAAATGATTCACGAAAAGAAGCTACTATCTTAGAGTCAAGTCCATATTTAGTGCTAAATTCATGAAAAGCATCGGTATCCATAAAAGATTTAACACAATCAAACTTAAGGTTTATACCTGACTCATTACCCTCGTCGAGATCCCTATCTTCAAAATTGCGTTTAATTCTTTCCAATAAATCCCATTTGAATTCAATAGTCTTATTCATATAAGAGCCAACACTAGAAGTATCGAGCATGGATCGATCATTATGAGAAAGCCGAGCATAAAAATTCTGAATAATAATTTCTCTTGAGAGCTCATGATTGGGGCATGAACATAACATTGACTTAAGCCTCCCCCAACCTTGAGCAACACTTTCTCCTTCACAAGGCCAAAAATTATATATATAATTCCGATCACGATGAACTAGATGCATAGGATAAAACTTCTCATGAAATTCCGATTTCAATCGGTTGTAGTACCATGATCCAATATCATCACATAGCCTATACCATGTCAATGCCTTTCCTTTAAACATAAAGGTAAGACCTTCTTCTTGACAACATCCTCGAGCACACCTGCAAGCTTAAATAATCCACAAACTTCATCCACATAGATTAAGTGTAAATAGGGATGCAGTGTTCCACCTCCTGCATAAGGATTAGCTAGCAGGTTCTCTATCATACCCAAAGGAACTTCAAAGTAAATATTTTCAGTAGGTGCAGTGGGTTGAGGGGAAACTCTTTGCTCCTCTGCCCGGGGTGAAGATACCCCGAACAAACCTCTCAAAGGATTATTTTCCATAGTAACAAGTGATAGTAAATTTCAGCACACTATATAAATGTTTCCTTACAAAATTCCACTTACCAAGGGCGCTTAACTCCCTGACAACGGCGCCAGAAAAGAGTCTTGATGACCCACAAGTATAGGGGCTCTATCGTAATCCTTTCAATAAGTATGAGTGTCGAACCCAACGAGGAGCAGAAGGAAAGTTTTCAGCAAGGTAATCTCTGCAAGCACTGAAATTATCGGTAACAGATAGTTGTGTGGTAAGATAATTCATAACGAGTATCAAGTAACAAAAGTAACTAAGGTTCAGCAAGGTGGCCCAATCCTTTATATAGCAAAGGACGACATGGACGAACTCTTATATAAAGCAAAGTGCTCCCAAGGATACATGGGAATTCGTGTCCAGTTAGTTTTCATCATGCTCATATGATTCACGTTCGTTACTTTTATAATTTGATATGTGGGTGGACTGGTGCTCTTCCTCCGCATGATATTGGAGGAGACTCCATATGAGGTCCTAACTGGGAACAAGCCAAATGTCAAGTACTTTCGTGTATTTGGGTGCAAATGTTTCATCCTCAACAAAAGATAACGGTAAGGAAAATTTCAATCCAAAACAATTGAGGGCATATTTGTTGGTTATGGAGGAAACTCTCACGCCTATAGAGTCTACAAAAAATCCAATGGATGTGTTGTAGAAACTTGTGATGTGGTGTTTGATGAATTTAATGGCTCCCATGGGGAGGAAGTTGATCTAACTGATGTAGGTGAAGACAACCCTTCTCAAGATATTTTGACCATGGGTGTTGGTGCTCTTGTTCCAATGGAATAAGAACCTCATGACGATGAAGAAGAAGATGTAAGTTTTGCACATCATCAAACCATTTAAACACCCATACCACCGCAAGCTCCCAGTGATCCACTGATGCCTATGGTTCAAGTACAAGAAGAAGATCAAGTCCCTCACCATGATAATCTTTAAGAGAAAGATCTTCACCAAGAGCAAGAACAAGAAAGTGCAATCATTGACGATGAACCTCAACAAATGCAATATGAAGAAGAATATATTCCACCACACATTAATGATCCTTATGGTCAAGATGTGGATGATGGACATGAAGTTGAACCTCGTGAAACGCTAACCTCCATCATGCCCCGAGTGGTTGGTCGTGTTGACGTGGATAAAATTCTTACCGACATATCGGAAGGTAGAGTCACTCGTAGACAAGACAAACTTTTGTGCTCACTTTTCATTTGTCTCTAGTGTTGAGCCACTCAAGGTACAAGATACATTGGTCGGCAATGATTGGCTCGTTGCTATGCAAGAAGAGTTGAACAATTTTGAATGCAACCAAGTGTGGGCATTGGTGGAGAGACCAACTAAGGAACACAATGTCATTGGAACAAAATGGATTTTCAAGAAGAAGCAAGATGATAATGGCGTAATCCTCCACAACAAGGCAAGGTTAGTGGCACAAGGGTACTCATAAGTTGAAGGTTTAGACTTTGGTGAGACCTTTGCTACCGTTGCCCGTCTTGAATCTATTCACATCTTACTTACTTATGCCGCTTTCAATGGTTTTACATCACATCAAATGGATGTGAAGAGTGCTTTCCTTAATGGTCCTCTACAACAAGAAGTATATGTATCACAACCACCTGGGTTCGTTGATCCCAATCACAAAGACTGTGTGTATAAACTTCATAAGGCTTTTTATGGCCTCAAATAAGCACCTCGTGCTTGGTATGATCATCCTAAGAAGTTTCTACTCGATGATGGTTTTGTGAGAGGGGTGATCGATCCCACTCTTTTTACTAAGAAAGAAAAGGGTGATTTGATATTATGCCAAATCTATGTAGACGGCATCGTTCTTGGTTCTCCTAACATTCATTGTGCAAGAAGTTTGCGGCATCCACGACCAAGAACTTTGAAATGTCACTAAATGCAAACTTGAAGTTCTTCCTTGGATTTCAATTCAACAATTTCAAGAAGGAATTTTCTTGTCCCAAACACAATACCTCAAGGATATTCTAGCAAAGTTTGACATGACAAATGCTAGCCCATGTAAGACACCCATGCCAACAAAAATTGTACTTACTGAAGACACAAATGGTATCCCCTTAGACCCTTCTCTTTAACGCTCTATGATTGGCTCATTGCTTTATCTTTGTGCATCTAGACAAGACGTCATGTTCATTGTATGCATATGTGCTAGATTTCAAACTTCCCCTAGGGTAATTCATCATTAGGCGGTTAAGCATATCCTTAGATATCTTGTTCACACCCCAAAGTTGGGTCTATGGTACCCCAAGGATGCCAAGTTTGACCTAGTTGGGTATAAGGATGCGGATTGGGATGGAGACAAAGTGTATAGGAAATCCACCTCCGGTGCATGGCATTTTCTTGAATGCTCCTTGGTAAGTTGGTCCTCAAAGAAGCAGAAATGTGTCACCCTCTCTACTGCTGAAGCCGAATACATTGCAACCGCCGGTTGTGCAACTCAATTACTATGGATAAGGCAAACTTTGAAGGATTATGGTATCACCTATAGACATGTGCCTCTTCTATGTGATAATGAAAGTGCCATCTATATTGCTGAGAATCCCAAAGATCATCTTCGCACCAAGCACATTGATATTAGGTATCACTTCTAGAGAGACCATGTAGAAAAGGGGGGCATTGATCATGCTCATGTTTGTACAGATATGCAACTTGCAGATATTTTCACAAAACCATTGGATGAGGCAAGGTTTTGTCAACTTAGGCGTGAACTTGGTATCTTGGAGCTTGATAACATTATGTGAAATCTAGAACCCATGCATGCAATTTACTTCATGTCTTGTCTTGATGTGGGCATATGTTTAGGGGGAGGCACTCAACTCATGAGTACTCTCACCATATATAATGCATAAAACGAACAAACACTCTCAAAGTTATCATGTTCCTTGAACTATGGTACTATAAATGATGGAGTAGTGATCTTGAGCCCAAGGACAATATCTTCGCGGCATCACGACACACATACTCACACATGGTGGCCTTTGGTCACCGGATCTCCTCTTAGGAGGGATGCCAAATCATACATGGGTTCCATAAATTTGTGTGTCTAGTTACTAATCATGTGATATCATCTATGTCTGATTGCCCATATATTTTTTGTCATTTACCCATTCTTGTATTCTAGTTCATCTGCTACTTCTATATGTTGCATGTCACAATCATTTATGACCGGTCGTCTGATACGTCTCCAGCGTATCTATAATTTTTTATTGTTCCATGCTATTATTTATGATGTTTTGGATGTTTAATGGGCTTTGTCATACACTTTTATATTATTTTTGGGACTAACCTACTAACCCAAAGGCCCAGTCCAGATTGCTATTTTTTGCCTGTTTCAGGGTTTTACAGAAAAGGGATATCAAAGGGAGTCCAAACGGAATAAAACTTTCGGGAGAGATATTTTTGGAGAAAATCACGCTCGGGAGACTTGAGAACCACAGAGTAGGGCTTGCGTGGTGCCCACGAGGGTGGGGTGCGCCCCCCCTAGGGCGCGCCCCCTGCCTCGTGCGTCCCACGTACGGCCCCCGGTGCCCTCCTTCCTCCTATATATGCCCACGTACCCCGAAACCATCAGAACAACAGAGAAAACCCTAGTTCCACCGCCGTAACCTTCTGTTCCCGTGATATCCCATCTTGGGGCCTATTCCGGAGCTCCGCCGGAGGGGGGATCTTCCATGGAGTGCTTCTACATCATCATCATCGCCTCACCATGAGTTGTGAGTAGTTTACCACGGACCTTCGGGTCCATAGCTAGTATCTAGATGGCTTCTTCTCTTTCTTTGGATCTCAATACAAAGTTCTCCTCGGTCTTCGAGGAGATCTATTCGATGTAATCTCTTTTTGCGGTGTGTTTGTCGAGATCCGATGAATTGTGGGTTTATGATCAAGATTATCTATGAGAAATATTTGGTTCTTCTCTGCACTCTTTATGTATGATTATAATATCCTTGCAAGTCTCTTCGAATTATTGGTTTGGTTTGGCCTACTAGATGTATAGTTCTTGCAATGGGAGAAGTGCTTGGCTTTGGGTTCAATCTTGCGGTGTCCTTTCCCAGTGATAGTAGGGGCGGCAAGGCATGTATTGTATTGTTGCCATCGAGGATAAAAAATGGGGTTTATATCATATTGCTTGAGTTTATCCCTCTACATCATGTCATCTTGCTTAAGGCGTTACTCTGTTCGTATGAACTCAATACTCTAGATGCATGCTGGATAGCGGTCGATGTGTGGAGTAATAGTAGTAGATGCAGAATCGTTTCGGTCTACTTGTCTCGGACGTGATGCCTATATATAATGATCATGCCTAGATAGTCTCATAATTATTCGCTTTTCTATCAATTGCTCGACAGTAATTTGTTTACCCGCTGTAGAATATTGCTATCATGAGAGAAATTACTAGAGAACACTATGGCCCCTGGGTCTATTCTCAACAGATCAATCTACACCTACTTTACTTTTCCGCTTTTACTTTATGTTCTTATAAACAAAAATACCAAAAATATAAACTATCATCTCTATCAGATCTCACTTTCGTAAGTGACCGTAAAGGGATTGACAACCCCTTATCGCGTTGGCTGCGAAGTTCTTATTTGTTTGTGCAGGTGGGAGGGACTCGCGTGTGGTCTCCTACTGGATTGATACCTTGGTTCTCAAAAACTGAGGGAAATACTTACGCTACTGTGCTGCATCTCCCTTTCCTCTTCGAGGGATTACAACGCAAGCTCGAGAAGTAGCAAGAAGAAATTCTGGCACCGTAGCTGGGGAGGCTTACGCAAATTTCATATACCAAGTACCTATCACAAAACCTTATCCTTCGCATTACATTTTTGCCTCTCGTTTTCCTCTCCCCCACTTCACCCTTGCCGTTTTATTTGCCCTTCTTCTGCCGTATGTTTATCGTTCGCTTGCCCCTTGTTTGCTTGTGTGTTGCTTTCTTGCTTGTCATCATGTCTAGCACACCTATCATTATCAATACTCCCGAGAGTGAGGTCCTCAACTTTCAACAAAGGGAGGAAGAAAACTTAAAAGATGCCTGGTATAGAATTTGCAATGCTCAAAATAGATCTAATAGGAAGCTTTCCACTACCGTGCTTCTTCGCAATTTTTATGTTAGCATAACCCCATGGAATAGATTTATCTTAGATACCATTACCGGAGGGAATTTCTTGGGTAGCCATACTTTTGTTTCTTATAATGCAGTGACTGAATTATTTGGCTCACCACCTCTTATGGTTAATGGGACCGTTTTAACTTTGGAGCATGTTATGCAAAGGTTATAAATCATTGAAAACAAAGTTGCTACGGTAGAACTGGTAGAAAACTTGGATAGAAAAATCCATAATGAAATCACCCAATATGGATCCAAGGTAGGAGTCGTTTTGAAAAATCATAAGGAAAAGGAACCCATAGTTAAAGAAAAGCTAGATCATGATTCTACTAGAATCAATATGCTTGAGGATATTATTACTAATGTGGGTTCTGCTCTTTCTGCTATAAAAATTACTCCAAATACTTCTACCACTAAATTATATAAGTTCATGTATGTCCCTAAAGACAAGGGTGAAACATCTAGTAAAGGAATTAGGGATCTCAAATCCATAAGTGTTCGCCCTAATTTTCTTACTTTTGCAAGAGACCCTTTTGACACTTTAGAATTTTTTGATTTCTTTCCCAAGAGTTTGATTATCAATAGGGATAAATAAGTGCCTAAGAATAACAAGTGCTTAATTAAAGAATTGCCTTCTAAATATGGCAATACCTAGATCTATCCATGTATCGTGCCTAGCTAGGGGCGTAAAACGATAACGCTTGTTGGGAGGCAACCCAATTTTATATTTATTTTTCGCTTTTGTTTAGGAATAAATATTGCCTCTAGCTTATGTTTAGATGTGGTTTTGTGTTTTGTTTAGTGTTTATGACAAGTAGAACCTTTGGGAAGACTTGTGTGAAGTTTATGTGGTCTTGCTGTGAAAAACAGAATCGTTAGCGCTCGCTAGAATGGTAATCAGATTTTACTGGAGCGTGCTATTTAGTTGATTCTTTTTGAAGATGATTAATACACAAATTCCCCACGTTTACCAATTTAGTTTGAATTTTTTGGAGTTACAGAAGTATGCGAAACCTGCAAATTACTACAGACTGTTCTGTTTTTGACAGATTCTGTTTTTCGTGTGTTGTTTGCTTATTCCGATGCATCTATGAGTAATATCGGAGGATATGAATCATAGAAAACTTGGAGTACAGTAGGTTTAACACCAATATAAACAAAGTATGAATTCCTTGCTGTACCTTTGAGTGGTGGTTTTCTTTCTCTTACTAACGGAGCTCACGAGAATTTCTGTCTAAGTTTTGTGTTGTGAAGTTTTCAAGTTTTGAGTATTGCTTTGAAGGACTATGGAACAAAGCGTAGCAAGGGCCTAAGGTTGGGGATGCCCATGGCACCCTAAGGTAAAATTCAAGGACAACCAAAAGCCTAAGCTTGGGGATGTCCCGGGAAGGCATCCCCTCTTTCGTCTTCATCCGTCGGTAACTATACTCGGAGCTATATGTTT
Source organism: Secale cereale (assembly GCA_902687465.1). Classification (NCBI taxonomy): domain Eukaryota; kingdom Viridiplantae; phylum Streptophyta; class Magnoliopsida; order Poales; family Poaceae; genus Secale; species Secale cereale. The sequence continues at coordinate 662,522,929 of LR738711.1, forward strand.
ATTCACCACATGATACGTGTTTTGCTTGGAGCGTCTTGTATAATTTGAGTCTTTGCTTGTTAGTTTGACACAATTATCCTTGCTGGACACACCTATTTGAGAGAGTTAAATATACCCTAGGAATTGTTAGAACACTCTATGTGCTTCACTTATATCTCTTGAGTTGAATAGTTTTTGCTCTAGTGCTTCACTTATATCTTTTAGAGCACGGTGGTGATAATATTTTGAAGAAATTGTTGAAATCTCATGCTTCACTTATATCCATTTTAGAGTCTATTAAAACAGCATGGTAATGTGTTTAGGCTATAAAACTAGTCTTCACATGATAGACATCCAATATCAATGTAGTAAAAACCTTCACACTAAGTGCATTGAATATGATGAGAAGTGGGATGCTTGATAATTGTTTTGAGATATGAGGATAGTGATATTAGAGTCATGCTGGTGGAGTTATTATGAAATTGAGAAGTGCTTGTGTTAAGGTTAGTGATTCCCGTAGCATGCACGTATGGTGAACCGCTATGTGACGAAGTTAGAGCATGATATATTTGTAAAGTGTCAACCTTTGTGTGGAGGTCGGGGGCGCGCGATGGTTAACTCCTACCAACCTACCCCCTAGGAGCATGCGTTGATTGCTTTGTTGTGATGACTCGTAGATTTTTGCAATAAGTATATGAGTTCTTTATGACTAATGTTGAGTCCATGGATTATACGCACTCTCACCCTTCCACCATTGCTAGCCTCTCTTGTATCGCGCAACTTTCGCCGGTACCATACACCCACTATATATAATTCCTCAAAATAGCCACCATATTATTCCTCAAAACAGCTACCATACCTACCTATCATGGCATTTCCATAGCCATTCCGAGATATGTTGCCATGCAACTTTCCACCGTTCCGTTCATATGACACGCTTCATATTGTCATATTGCCATGCATGATCATGTAGTTGACATCGTATTTGTGGCAAACCCACCAAGCATAATTTTTCATACATGTCACTCTTGATTCATTGCACATCCCTGTACACCGCCGGAGGCATTTATATAGAGTCATACTTTGTTCTAGTATCGAGTTGTAATATCGAGTTGTAATGAAAGTGTGATGATCATCATTATTAGAGCATTGTCCCATGAGAGGAAAGGCTAAATCAATAAAGCCCCTCCACAAAAAAAGGCCAAAGAAAAAAAGAAAGGCCCAAAAAAAGAAAAAGAAAAGGAAAAAAAGAAAAAAAGGAAAAGAAAAAGGCACAATTGCTACTATCTTTTTCCACACTTGTGCTTCAAAGTAGCACCATGTTCTTCATGATAGAGAGTCTTATACTTAGTCACTTTCATATACTAGTGGGAATTTTCATTATAGAACTTGGCTTGTATATTCCAACGATGGGCTTCCTCAAATGCCCTAGGTCTTCGTGAGCAAGCAAGTTGGATGCACACCCACTAGTTTCTTTTGTTGAGCTTTTGTACATTTTTAGCTCTAGTGCATCCGTTGCATGGCAATCCCTACTCACTCACAGTGATATCTATTGATGGGCATCTCCATAGCCCGTTGATATGCCTAGTCGATGTGAGACTATCTCCCTCCTTTTTGTCTTCTCCACAACCACCTCTCTATTCCACCCATAGTGCTATGTCCATGGCTCATGCTCATGTATTGCGTGAAAGTTGAAAGGTTTGAAAGAATAGAGTATGAAAACAAGTGCTTGGCTGAAATTGGGGTTGTACATGATATGAATATTTTGTGTGATGAAGAGGGAGCGTAGCCAGACTATATGATTTTGTAGGGATACCTTTCTTTAGCCATAGTATTTTGACAAGACATGATTACTTTGTTAGTATGCTTGAAGTATTGCTATTTCTTTTGTCAATATAGACTTTTGTCTTGAATCTTTTAGATCTGAACATTCATGCCACAATTAAGAGAATTACATTGAAAAACTATGTTGGTTAGCATTCCACATCAAAAATTCTGTTTTTATCATTTACCTACTCGGGGACGAGCAGGAATTAAGCTTGGGGATGCTTGATGCGTATCCAACGTATCTATAATTTTTTATAGTTCCATGCTATTATTTATGATGTTTTAGATGTTTAATGGGCTTTGTCATATGCTTTTATATTATTTTTGCAACTAACCTACTAACACAAAGGCCCATTACAGATTGCTGTTTTGCCTGTTTCTGGGTTTTACAGAAAAAGGATATCAAACGGAGTCCAAACAGAATAAAACCTTCGGGAGAGATATTTTTGGAGAAAATCACGCTCGGGAGACTTGAGAACCACGGAGTAGGGCTTGCGTGGTGCCCACGAGGGTGGGGGTGCCCCCCTAGGGTGCGCCCCCTGCCTCGTGAGTCCCACGTACGGCCCCCGGTGCCCTCGTTCCTCCTATATATTCCTACGTACCCCGAAACCATCAGAACAACAGAGAAAACCCTAGTTCCACCGCCATAACCTTCTGTTGCCGTGAGATCCCATCTTGGGGCCTGTTTCGGAGCTCCGCCACAGGGGTGATCTTCCACGGGGTGCTTCTACATCATCATCATCGCCTCACCATGAGTTGTGAGTAGTTTACCATAGACCTTCGGGTCCATAGCTAGTATCTAGATGGCTTCTTCTCTCTCTTTGGATCTCAATACAAAGTTATCCTCGGTCTTCATGGAGATCTATTCGATGTAATCTCTTTTTGCGGTGTGTTTGTCGAGATCCGACGAATTGTGGGCTTATGATCAAGATTTTCTATGAGAAATATTTGGTTCTTCTCTGAACTCTTTGTGTATGATTATAATATCCTTGCAAGTCTCTTTGAATTATTGGTTTGGTTTGGCCTAGTAGATCTATAGTTCTTGCAATGGGAGAAGTGCTTGGCTTTGGGTTCAATCTTGCGGTGTCCTTTCCCAGTGATAGTAGGGGCAGCAAGGCACGTATTGTATTGTTGCCATCGAGGATAAAAAGAGGGTGTTTATATCATATTGCTTGAGTTTATCCCTCTACATCATGTCATCTTGCTTAAGGCGTTACTCTGTTCTTATGAACTCAATACACTAGATGCATGTTGGATAGCTGTCGATGTGTGGAGTAATAGTAGTAGATGCAGAATCGTTTTGGTCTACTTGTCTCGGACGTGATGCCTATATATAATGATCATGCCTAGATAGTCTCATAATTATTCGCTTTTCTATCAATTGCTCGACAGTAATTTGTTTACCCCCCGTAGAATATTGATATCATGAGAGAAGCCACTAGAGAACACTATGGCCCCCGGGTCTATTCTCAACATATCAATCTACACCTACTTTACTTTTTCCGCTTTTACTTTCTATTCTAATAAACAAAAATACCAAAAATATAAACTATCATCTCTATCAGATCTCACTTTCGTAAGTGACCGTAAATCGATTGACAACCCCTTATCGTGTTGGATCCGAAGTTCTTATTTGTTTGCGCAGGTGCGAGGGACTCGCGCGTGGTCTCCTACTGGATTGATACCTTGGTTCTCAAAAACTGAGGGAAATACTTACGCTACTGTGCTGCATCTCCCTTTCCTCTTCGAGGGAATACAACGCAAGCTCGAGAAGTAGCATCGTTCGATAGCCATCGGACGTCCGATAACTCACAATTTTCGGTCAACCGACACTGCTTGGTTGTCCAGACACTGTGAAGCAATCGCAACAGAACCCAGCCCTTCCCCAGGCCTTGGATGTTCGAGGTTCTCCGGTCGTCCGACGCCCGACACTTACATGAGGCCATGGACGTCTGACCCGTGTCGGTCATCCGGTACATTTTTGCGGCCATATAAAATCTGGGGACGGGATTTACCGGGTAATGGCCCTATTCTTTTCCCCTCCCTACCCCGCATATGTGCTCGCCTCCGCCGCCTGGGGTGGATTGGGGTCTCCCTCACCGTCTCCGCCGTCTGGAAGTTGCGCCACCCGGCGAAGCTCCATCACCGCCGCCGCCATCAGGAAGTGGCGCCGCCCCAACGAATCAAGCCCTTCTCTTTTCCATCGATCTCCTTTGGGTATTCCCTCCGTCATTTGCTTTGTTCCTCCTGCAGTTGATAACCGTGCATGGTAGTGATCCCCGTTTTCCATCTGGGGTAAATTCTCAGGTGTGGTTCTTCCATAATGGTAAAAACCAAGCATACCGCTCACAAGAATACCAGGGGTGCTTTTTCTTGTAGTAATTCTTGTTCCTTCCTCTTGCGATTATCAACTTCCCCATCTCCATCTCATACAAGGTCTCACTATTAAAAACTTCCATATCCAATGTATTTGTTATTTCAGCATCTCGTCGCCGTGGCTCTCATGACTCTCAAGAGCATCAACGGCCATGCAAACATGCTGGGAAACGTCCTGTGAGTGAGGAGTCCTCTCCCTCTGAGGGCTCTGACTACGAAGAGGAGATGGAATATGAGGAGCGCGGGGCACATGTAGCTATTTTGTCCCGCCCCCACGGCTCTCGGAGAGCCACCTACATGCCTGCTCGTCCTCCGAATCGACCAAGTATGGATGGTTGTCGGTGTCAAAAACGGCAGATCTCGGGTAGGGGGGGCAAGCTATGTGTCTAAGGACCGATGGTAACAGGAGACTGGGGACACGATGTTCACCTAGGTTCAGGCCCTCTCCATCGAGGTAATACCCTACTTCCTGCTAGATTGATCTTGATGAATATGATTCCAAGAGTTGATCTACCTCGAGATCGTAATGGCTGAACCCTAAAGCCTAGCCTATGAGGATGTTATGATTCTGATGTTAGCCTCTACAGACTAAACCCTCCGGCTTATATACACGCCAGAGGGGGCCTGGAGTTACAAGGGTGACTTGGGGAGGAAGTAATAGCTACATCCGGACATCATGCGTGCCTTTCTACGTACATAGGAGTCCTGACCGAATACGGGGGAGAGTCTTCTGCTTCCATCTTCGTGGCCCATCAATACGGCCCAGCTTCATCGACCAGGATGCCTGGGGACCCCTGAATCTAGGACTCCCTTAGTAGCCCCCGGACTTGCCTTCAAGGACGAGATTGTGTCCGGCTTCATGTCTTCGGTCTTGCAAGGTGGGTCCTTCTGGATGATAGTTCGGCCTCATTTAATATTGTATCCCGACGATTCCTCACCGATGTCGCCTTTGCCTCCACGTGTCCAACGAATGCGACCGTCTGGGTATTTTTGCAATTACCCCCTTGACTGTGTAGGGAAGGCGCCTATATAAAGAGACTAGATCTCAGATGCCGTACCATTCCATTCCACGCGAAAAATTCCCCAGTGCCTGCAAAAAATATCCAAACATGGCCAACATTCCCAGCTCTTCTTCGTGCCCTCATGGCCCCCGAACAGGCGATTGGGAAAGTTGCTCTGTATCCCATACGCATCTGAGAAAGCTTCAGGCGCACGGATATCTCCCTCCCGAGGATCTAGTCCCCGTCCAGGCCGGATTAACTTCCATCGACAATCAAGCCCTGGCAGAGAGTTTTCCCAACCCCTCCAATGGAGAGCGGGTATGCTTTGTCTCCTTGCTTCTAAGAGGCCTAGGATTTCCCATCCACCCCTTCCTTAGGGGGATCCTGGATTTCTACGGTCTTCAACTGCATGACTTCATGCCAGGGTCCACCCTGCACATTGTGGGATTCGTCGCTTTATGCGAAGTATTTCTGGGCTGCGAGCCTCATTTTGAGTTGTGGTGGAAGTTCTTCTGCCTTGTCCCTCGCTCCGAGGAGGGATCCTTATTTGAGGTTGGCAGTGTCGAAGTATGGCGCATAGCAGGGACATGCTATCTGTCGGGCACTCCAAAGAAGGCATCCAAAGAGTGGCCTTCAGAGTGGTTTTATATCGAGGACGTTGCCCTGCCGGATCCATTTCGACAAGGTCTCCTCAAATATTCCAATGCTCCTCCGAAGAAGCTTTTCAACTGGCACCCCCACAGTCCCACAGAAGAAGAGAATGCGGAGGTCAAAAGACTGGCCAGCAAGATCAGATTGCTTGCCAGTTCGGGACTGTCAATAATTGAAGTGATGGCGATCTCAATAAAGCGATGCGTACAGCCGCTCCAAGCTAGATGATTTCCTATGTGGCATTATAATGGCCAGGATGATGCCTCACGCTGCTTACGCCTGGGCCCGGACGACCCTTCCTCTCTAGCCGCCATCCTAGAAGGTCTTTGCAAGGGAGAGAAGCAAGACTTTCTTCGTTTGAAGTGCCGGGAGGGTTTCTCTATGTGTAATCCTCCTGACTGGGTAAGTCTTTCTCTTGACCGCTATTTTCGCCCATTTTTCATTGCATAATGTATTGACCGAACTGAGTTCGGTTATTCCTAATAGGAGTGGAGGAAGGTGGTCGAGGGGATTAATAGTCCCCCCGCCCCACAGCCAGAGAGCCACTTTTGAAACGCGGGCCCTGGATACATTGAGGATCCGGACATAGGCATAGAGCTAGAAGATGGGGTCTTCTATTAAGCCAGCCATGATGGCGCCGTGGTGGCTATCGTAGCCGATTATCCCGGCCTCATTCCTTCCTCTTACGTAAGTACCCAGGACATACCACCTCAAAGAGAAGATTCCCAGCACGCCTTACCCATCGCACTTTTTTATGCTCAAAAGGGGTGGTGTTCCTCACGCCGAACTATGCGAAGAGCGTCATCCCAGAGGGTGACGTCTGCATCGGGTGAGGCCTTGAAGCGAAAGAGGACCGTAAATACCACCAAACCTTCGAAGAGGTATGTTTGTTTTAACATATACTGGGTGGCGAAGCCGGTATTACAACTTTATGCCTTGTTTTTCCTTTTAGGAGGAACATACATCGGACTATGTCCAAAAATCCTGCAGATCAAGCTCCGACCAATCCGATATTCGTCCCGTCTATGAGGATGAGGGTTAATACAGATTCAATGCCGGATTGTCTCCTTCAAGAGGATTCGTACGGAATGTCTATTACTAATTCTGAAGCGGAGGTGGCGATGGTTCACCGGCGGCGAAAAGCAGCCATGCGTGTCCCAACCTTTTCTGAGGAGGCATTTAACGCCCTCAATTCCGCGGATGCTTATATCCGAGCCACTCAAGACGGACTCGCTGGAGCCACTTACCAGCTTTAAAAGGATATGTGGGTAAATGATAATTTTAGTGTTCCCATGCCAGTATCCCCCGAGACTTAAAGCAGTTGGTCCAGCTGATTTGAGGACCATTGTGTTTTGCAGACGCTCCAAGAAAATAATAACATCCTATCCAAGGAGCTGGAAGAATGTCGGGCACAGCTGACGACCATCACCACCGAATTGGAGAATTTGAAGAAATCTGAAAAGGATACTGATGGTAAGAACAATAGTGTCCGAACAATATCATATTTGTGCCGATCAATAGTCTCTAAGTACATATTGGTTAATATGCAGCAACAGAGCTGGCCGACCAATGGGAGAAGAAGCTAAGGGCTTTTCGGGCGTATAAAAAATATGCCGAAGATGAAACGGCCGCTGGAAACGTGTATTGACACAAGCCATACATAAAAGAAACCAAGCACAGGATAAAAATGTCAGGCTAGAACAGGAGCTAAAGGACGTAAGAGCCCAACTCTCAGATGCCTTGGAAAAGAACCAGAAGCTTAAAGACGGCATATTTAGTATGTCCTTAAACCTAGCTCTCCTTATAGTCCCTTATTTTCAACGTTCTTCATAGAACTATTCCTGCAGGTTTATTAACTAGGCAGCACGAATGGGAAGTGTCCAGTTTTTAGGGTGACGTGATGCAAGAGCTTTCTAGAGTACACGAGCGAGCTCGGAAGGCCATGAAGAATATGGCCGAGGCTTTATGGCCGGGCAATTCCCCTCCAGAAACTATGGAGGATTTGGCAGACCTGATCAAAGGGTCTCGACGCTGCTTCGAACTGTGGAAAGCGTCAGCATGTCGCATGGGTGGTCGAGAAGCCTGGGCCATGGTGAAGACACGCTACACCAGCCTTGATCTGAACCATATGGCCCGCGTGGGACCTCGAGGATCGGATGGACAAGAAATTCCCGTGAGCTTGGTATATGAGCAAGTGAAGATAGGGAATAGAGAAAGAGTAGTCGTTTGATTCTATGTATCGATGTAGTTTAACATCAAACTTATCTCCGGCCAAAAAAATAAAAAGATTGTCATGGCTGACCTTCCGCTTTAACCTCCATAAACCCAAAGGCTGGAGTGTTTTCGAATACTATACATGTGGTAAACACGTGGAATGTTCGGAAATCAGGCAATCCAGTCATAATTGCTTGAACAGACAAACTGTGTTCGGGGAGTTATGTTATATTACTATTTAACATAAGAAACATCTTCCACGGAGAATAGTTCTGTTAAGGGTTCCTTTCCCTGGGTCAGCATGTGTACATATGCATGCCTAGGCTTTTGATCCTGTCAAAAGGATTGTAGGATGCCATATCCTATGATAGTTTAGAATGTATGCATTAAAAGCAATATGTCGTGTATCCGCCGACCAATTATTCCCTCAAGAACGCTAGCTTTCGGCTTCACCCGGTCTGAGGTACAGGTCCGGATTACCCGGTTGTAACAATCGCAGAGGTGCTCCCTTTACACCCTAGACGAACAATCGAGAACGTAGGGGTAAGGACAGGAGCCAGGCAACCCAGCTTGTCCAAAACTTAAGTCATATTGGTTCATATAATGGCAAGGAAGGACTGTAAAAATAGACGACATTATAAGCAACAAGCTTTTTGATAACGGGCTTCTTCAAAGAAGCCCCCAAGTATATTTGAGGTAGATACATTCAAAGCTGTGCTATCCTATGGTAGTTCGGGTGAGCCGAATACTTACCAATGAAAGGGAAAGTAAAAAAAGGAAGAGGAGAAAAATAAAAATAAAAAATAAAACATAACTTAAAAGGAGGGAGAATGCTACCGAACTATCCATAGAATCGTCGGAGCCTAGCAGCATTCCACGGGTTTGGATCTAGGCGGTTGTCTTGCGCATTCCAAAGGCGATAGGCTCCACCGGTGAGTACTTCGTCGATAATGAAGGGGCCCTCCCATTTTGGTTTGAGCTTGTCCTTTTTCTTCTCCGGGAGGCGTAAAACAAGTTCACGGACATTGTATGTCTTAGCCCGCACTTCTCTACTCTGGTACCGCCTGGCATATTGTTGATAAAATGCAGAACGGGCCTACGATGTATCGCGCTCCTCTTCAAGTCCATCTAGGTTGTCCTGCAGATCTAGCTCGGCTTCTCACTCTTCGTACATGCGCACTCGAGGTGAGTCATGAATAATGTCACGAGGCAGGAAAACCTCTGCGCCGTACACCATGAAAAAGGGTGTGTATCCGATTGGGTGTGGTCCGCAGCCCCCAGAGTACGGAGTCAAGCTCTTCGACCCAGTGTTTATCAGACTCCCGTAGGGAGCGTACTAGTCGGGGTTTAATACCGCTCATTATCAGACCATTGGCTCTTTCAACTTGACCGTTTGTTTGAGGATGGTAGACGGAAGCGTAATCAAGTTTAATGCCTAACTTTGCGCACCAGTTTTTCACCTCATCAGCTGTAAAGTTGGTGCCATTATTTGTGATAATACTGTGCAGGGCACTATAACAGTGTACCACACCGGATATAAAATCTATCACCGGCACTGCCTCAGTTGTTTTTACTAGTTTGGCTTCTATCCATTTAGTGAATTTATCCACCATCACCAGCAAATATTTCTTTTTATGGCTTCACCCTTCTTTGACACCCATTCCAGCATGTATTTCAGTGAGAAGTTGTCGTCCCTCCTCTTTGGAGATGCACCTTTGGGGAACACCAGTAGTGCTTTTCTTATATAGTTCACCTTCGTGAGCTTTGTAGGCTTTGAAACGCCGGATTATGCAGCGGGCCTAATTTTGCTCATCGGGGAGCTCCTGCCTATTAAGGTAAGCTAACAAGGGCTCTGTCCAGGGGGCTATGACAGCCATGATCTCGTGAGTCAAGGAAGTTATCTCCACGTCTAAGTCCTTGATGACGTCTGGGTTAATGCTACCTCTTGAGCTTGCGTTGCATTCCCTCGAAGAGGAAAGGGAGATGCAGCACAGTAGCGTAAGTATTTCCCTCAGTTTTATAGAACCAAGGTATCAATCCAGTAGGAGACCACGCGCGAGAACCTCACACTTGCACAAACAAATAAGAACTTCGGAGCCAACGCGATAAGGGGTTGTCAATACCTTTACGGTCACTTACGAGAGTAAGATCTGATAGAGATGATAAGATAATATTTTTGGTATTTTTGGTTTAATAAAACAGGAAATAAAAGCGGTAAAAGTAAAGTAGACGTAGATTGATATGTTGAGAATATACCCAGGGGCCATAGTTTTCTCTAGTGACTTCTCTCATGATAGCGATATTCTACGACGGGTAAACAAATTACTGTCGAGCAATTGATAGAAAAGCGAATAATTATGAGACTACCTAGGCATGATCATTGTATATAGGCATCACGTCTGAGACATGTAGACCGACTCCTTCCTACATCTACTACTATTACTCCACACATCGATCGCTATCCAGCATGCATCTAGTGTATTAAGTTCATACGAACAGAGTAACGCTTTAAGCAAGATGACATGATGTAGAGGGATAAATTCAAGCAATATGATGAAAATCCCATCTTTTTATCCTCGATGGCAACAATACAATACGTGCCTTCCTGCCCCTACTGTCACTGGGAAAGGACACCGCAAGATTGAACCCAAAGCCAAGCACTTCTCCCATTGCAAGAACTGTAGATCTAGTAGGCCAAACCAAACCAATAATTCAAAGAGACTTGCAAGGATATTATGAGCACACATAAAAAGTTCAGAGAAGAACCAAATATCTTTCTTAGATAACCTTGATCATAAACTCACAATTCATCGGATCTCGACAAACACACCGCAAAAAGAGATTACATCGAATAGATCTCCTCGAAGACCGAGGAGAACGTTGTATTGAGATCCGGAGGGAGAGAAGAAGCCATCTAGATATTAGCTATGGACCCGAAGGTCTGTGGTAAACTACTCACAACTCATGGTGAGGGCGATGATGATGATGATGATGAAGGCCTCCGTGATGGATTCCCCTCCCAGAACAGGCTCCAAGATGGTATCTCCACGGGAATAGAAGCTACTGCGATGGAATTAGGGTTTTCTCTCTCCGTATGGAGTTTCTGGGGTACGTAGGTATATATATTAAGAAGGAGGGCAGCGGAGGCCACATAGGCCAGCCTCGAGGCAGGGGGGCGCGCTCCCCACCCTCGAGGGCAGGCCTTCTGTTCCCTGACTTGGTCCTGAAGTATCCCGAGCGTGATGTTCTCCAAAAATATCTCTCGCGAAGGTTTCATTCCGTTTGGACTCCGTTTGATATTCTTTTTCTGCAACACCCTGAAATAGGCAAAAAACAGCAATCTAGACTGGGCCTTTGGGTTAGTAGGTTAGTCCCAAAAATGATATAAAAGTGAATGATAAAGCCCATTAAACATCCAGGACTTCATAAATAATAGCATGGAACAATAAAAAATTATAGATACGTTGGAGACGTATCAAGCATCCACAAGCTTAATTCCTGCTCGTCCTCGAGTAGGTAAATGATAAAGAAAGAATTTTTGATGTGGAATGCTAACTGTCGTAGATTTAGCACGGCAGATGTCCTAGCAAAAGGACTTAGTCGTGAGGCCATCGCTATGGGTTAGCTTAAAGGGGTTAAAACGGATGAAGGACACAAGGATTTTATACTAGTTCGGCCCCTTCGATGAAGGTAAAAGCCTACGTCTAGTTTGGTGTGGTATTGCTTGGGCTTCGATGACCACGAAGCGAATCCACTTTACCTGTGTCTCGAGCTATTATTTCTTGTCCTGAACCGTCACCGGGTCGTCCCTTTATATAAGAGGTGACGCTCGGTACGGTTTACAGAGTCCCGAGGCCGGCTCATAAACGTGTCCGCCCTGGTCTCTACTCTTTCTATCTTACAACCCAAGTTACATAGTATGACGGTTTACAAATTATGGGCACTAGTATATGGCTACAATCTTTTTCTTCATACTCCGCTGGGCTTCTGATAATATAATCTTGATGACTAAAACCGGACCCTCCTGGCCGGTTTATATCTGGTAGTAATATCCCTGACACTAACCAATACAGTGTTTCAATGTAATTCTCTTAATTGTGGCATGAATGTTCAGATCTGAAAGATTCAAGATAAAAGTCTATATTGACATAAGAAATAAAAATACTTGAAGCAATACTAACAAAGCAATCATGTCTTCTCAAAATACTATGGCTAAAAAAAGTTATCCCTACAAAATCATATAGTCTGGCTATGCTCCCTCCTCATCACACAAAATATTCATATCATGCACAACCCCGATTTCAGCCAAGCATTTGTTTTCATACTCTATCTTTTCAAACCTTTCAACTTTCGCACAATACATGAGCGTGAGCCATGGATATAGCACTATGGGTGGAATAGAGGTGGTTGTGGAGAAGACAAAAGGAGGGAGATAGTCTCACATCGACTAGGCGTATCAACGGGCTATGGAGATGCCCATCAATAGATATCAATGTGAGTGAGTAGGGATTGCCATGCAATGGATGCACTAGAGCTAAATATGAATGAAAGCTCAACAAAAGAAACTAGTGGGTGTGCATCCAACTTGCTTGCTCACGAATACCTAGGGCATTTGAGGAAGTCCATTGTTGGAATATACAAGCCAAGTTCTATAATGAAACATTCCCACTAGCATATGAAAGTGACTAAACATGAGACTCTCTACAATGAAGATCATGGTGCTACTTTGGAGCACAAGTGTGGAAAAAAGATAGTAGCAATTGTCCCTTCTCTCTTTTCTCTCATTTTTTTGGAGGGGCTTCTTCTCTTCTTCTTTTTTTATCAGCCCCTCTCTATATTTTTTTTGGGCCATCTCTTTTTTTTATTGGCCTTTCCTCACACGGGACAATGCTCTAATAATGATGATCATCACACTTTTTGTTACAACTCGAAATTACAACTCGATACTACAACAAGTATGACTCTACGTGAATGCCTCCGGCGGTGTACCAGTATGAGCAATGAATCAAGAGCGACACATATGAAAAATTATGCATGGTGGCTTTGCCACAACTACGATCTCAACTACATGATCATGCATGGCACTATGACAATATGATGCGTGTCATATAAACGGAGCGGTGGAAAGTTGCATGGAAATATATCTTGGAATGGCTATGGAAATGCCATGATAGGTAGGTATGGTGGCTGTTTTGAGGAACAATATGTAGTGGGTTTGTGGTACCGGCGAAAGTTGCACGGTACAAGAGAGGCTAGCAATGGCGGAAGGGTGAGAGTGCGTATAATCCATGGACTCAACATTAGTCATAAGAACTCATATACTTATTGCAAAAATTTATGAGTCATCAAAACAAAGCAATCAACGCATGCTCCTAGGGGGGAGGTTGGTAGGAGTTAACCATCGCACGCCCCCGACCTCCACACAAAGGTTGGCACTCTACAAATACCTCATGCTCTAACTTCGTCACATAGCGGTTCATCATACGTGCATGATACGGGAATCACTAACCTTAACACAAGTATTTCTCAATTTCATAATAACTCCACTAGCATGACTCTAATATCACTATCCTCATGTCTCAAAACAATTATCAAGCATCCAACATCTCATTATATTCAATGCACTTGGTGTGAATTTTTTTACTACATTGACATTGGATGTTTATCATGTGAAGACTAGTTTCTTTAGCCTAAACACTTTACCATGCTGTTTTAATAGACTCTCAAATAGATATAAGTGATGCATGAGAGTTCAACAATTTCTACAAAATATTACCACCACCATGCTCTAAAAGATATAAGCGAAGCGCTAGAGCAAAAGCCATTCAACTCAAAAGATATAAGTGATGCACTTAGAGTGTTCTAATAATTTCTAGGTCATGTTTAACTCCCTCAAATAGGTGTGTCCAGAAAGGATCATTGTGGCAAACTAACAAGCAAAGACTCAAATTATAAAAGACGCTCCAAGCAAAACACATAGCATGTTGCGAATAAAAATATAGCTCCAAGTATAGTTACCGATGGATGAAGAGGAAAGAGGGGATGCCTTCCGGGGGCATCCCCAAGCTTGGGCCTTTGATTATCTTGAATTTACTTGGGGTGCCTTGGGCATCCCCAAGCTTAGTCCTTTGCTACTCCTTGTTCCATAGTCCATCAAAGCAATACTCAAAACATGAAAACTTCACAACACAAAACTTAGACAAAAATTCTCGTGAGCTCCGTTAGTATGAGAAAGGAAACCACTACTCAAAGGTACAGAAATGAATTCATTCTTTGTTTATATTGGTGTTAAGCCTACTGTACTCCATGTTCTCCATTGTTCATATCCTCCAATATTACTCAAAGATGCATTGGAATAAGCAAACAACACACGAAAAACAGAATCTGTCAAAAACAGAATAGTCTGTAGTAATCTTCAGGGTTCGCCTACATTTTGGAACTCCAAAAAATTCAAACTAAATTGTTAAATTTGCGTAATTTGTCTACCAATCATCAGAAAAAAGAATCAACTAAAAAGCACGCTCCAGTAAAATCCCACGACTACTTTAGGGAGCGCTAACGATTCTGTTTTTCACAGCAAGATTATATAAACTTCACACAAGTCTTACCAAAGGTTCTACTTGGCACAAACACTAAACAAAACATGAAAACACATCTAATCAGAGGCTAGATGCAATATTTATTCCCTAACAGCAACAAAAGCAAAAAATATGAAATTGGGTTGCATCCCAACAAGCGCTATCGTTTTACGCCCCTAGCTAGGCACGATACAAGATAGATCTAGGCATTGCCATCTTTGGTCTTCACCCTTTTAATGGTGTCAAGCTCGAATCCGGGAGGTTCCTTACATTTCCCTTCATGTTCGGAGATCTTTAGATCTAAAGCATCCAACCGTTTATTACAAAGAGTAATCAACATATTCATACGGTGGATATTTCCACTAACATTCTTAAGTGGTTCAAGAGACTTTTGCAGTATTTTTGTTACTTCACAAATTTTCTCAAAAACTTGAGTCTCTTCCTGGGTGGAAGGCTGCCCGAATAAGTCTATTAGGACATTATAAGAATTAAGCGTATGATTCCCCAAGAAATTTCCCCTGGTAACGGTATCAAGAACAAGCATGTTCCACGGGGTTATGCCAATGTAAAAATTGCGAAGAAGCACGGAAGTGGAAAGCTTCCAATTAGATCTATCTTGAGAATTGCAAATTCTATACCAGGCATATTTTAAGTTCTCTTCCTCCCTTTGTTTAAAGTTGAGGACCTCACTCTCGGGAGTGGTGATAATATGTGTGTTAGACATGATGACAAGCAAGCAAGCAACACACAAGCAAACAAGAAGCAAGCGAACGATAAACCCACGGCAGAAGAAGGGCAAATAAAACGGCAAGGGTGAAATGGGGGAGAGGAAAACGAGAGGCAAATAAATGTAATGCGAAGGATAAGGGTTTGTGATAGGTACTTGGTATATGACTTTTGCGTAAGCCTCCCCGCCACCAGCGCCAGAAATTCTTCTTACTACCTCTTGAGCTGGCGTTGTATTCCCTCGAAGAGGAAAGGGAGATCCAGCACAGTAGCATAAGTATTTCCCTCAGTTTTTGAGAACCAAGTTATCAATCCAGTAGGAGACCACGCGTGCGTCCCTAGCACCTGCACAAACAAATAAGAACTTCGCAGCCAACGCGATAAGGGGTTGTCAATCCCTTTACGGTCACTTACGAGAGTGAGATCTGATAGAGATGATAAGATGATATTTTTGGTATTTATGGTTTTATAAAACAGCAAATAAAAGCGGTAAAAGTAAAGTAGATGTAGATTGATATGTTGAGAATAGACCCGGGGGCCATAGTTTTCTCTAGTGGCTTCTCTCATGATAGCGATATCCTACGGCGGGTAAACAAATTATTGTCGAGCAATTGATAGAAAAGCAAATAATTATGAGACTATCTAGGCATGATCATTGTATATAGGCATCACGTCCGAGACAAGTAGACCGACTCCTGCATGCATCTACTACTATTACTCCACACATCGACCGCTATCCAGCATGCATCCAGTGTATTGAGTTCATACGAACAGAGTAACACTTTAAGCAAGATGACATGATGTAGAGGGATAAAATCAAGCAATATGGTGAAAACCCCATCTTTTTATCCTCAATGGCAACAATACAATACGTGCCTTCCTGCCCCTACTGTCACTGGGAAAGGACACCGCAAGATTGAACCCAAAGCCAAGCACTTCTCCCATTGCAAGAACTATAGATCTAGTAGGCCAAACAAAACCAATAATTCGAAGAGACTTGCAAGGATATTATGAGCACACATAAAAAGTTCATAGAAGAACCAAATATTTTTCATAGATAACCTAGATCATAAACTCACAATTCAGTGGATCTCGACAAACACGCCGCAAAAAGAGATTACGTCGAATAGATCTCCTCGAAGACCGAGGAGAACTTTGTATTAAGATCCGGAGAGAGAGAAGAAGAAGCCATCTAGATACTAGCTATGGACCCAAAGGTCTGTGGTAAACTACTCACAACTCATGGTGAGGGCGATGATGATGATGATGAAGGCCTCCGTGATGGATCCCCCTCCCGGAATAGGCTCCAAGATGGGATCTCCACGGGAACAGAAGCTACGGCGGTGGAATTAGGTTTTCTCTCTGCGTATGGAGTTTCTGGGGTACGTAGGTATATATAGGAAGAAGGAGGGCACCGGGGCCCACACGGGCCAGCCTCGAGGCAGGGGGGCGCACCCCCCACCCTCGAGGGCAGGCCTTCTGTTCCCTGACTTGGTCCTGAAGTATCCCGAGCGTGATTTTCTCCAAAAATATCTCTCGCGAAGGTTTCATTCCGTTTGGACTCCGTTTGATATTCTTTTTCTGCAAAACTCCGAAATAGGCAAAAAACAGCAATCTGGACTGGGCCTTTGGGTTAGTAGGTTAGTCCGAAAAATGATATAAAAGTGAATGATAAGGACCATTAAACATCCAAGAGTTCAAAAATAATAGCATGGAACAATCAAAATTTATAGATACGTTGGAGACGTATCAGTTAAGTTCGGCTGGGGGTGTGTTTGGATCCGGATTATCATCGCCGCTCTCATCCTGCCATGTTACTAATGGCTTAAACAGCCTTTCCACGAAGGTGTTAGGCGGGACTGGGTCGCGTTTAGCGCCTATACGAGCGAGTATATCCATCGCCTGGTTATCATTCCGGTCTACATGGTGGAATTCCAACCCCTCAAATCGAGCTGATATTTTTAATATGGCATTGCGATAAGCTGCCATCTTTGAATCCTTCGTGTCAAAATCTCCGTTTATTTGAGAGACATCGAGGTTTGAGTCTCCGCGTACCTCGAGGCGTTGTATGCCCATGGATACAGCTAGGCGGAGACCATGGAATAGTGCCTTGTATTCGGCTGCATTGTTCGAGTCCATGTACATGATTTGTAGTATGTACCGGACTGTATCCCCTGTTGGAGATATCCAGATGACGCCGGCCCCCAATCTGGCTAGCATTTTGGAGCCGTCGAAGTACATTGTCCAGTGGGAATATGAGCCGTACTCTTTAGGGAGTTCAGCTTCGGTCCATTCTACGACGAAGTCAGCCAACACTTGGGATTTAATAGTACGGCATGGCTTATATGATATTTTGAACGGTAAGAGCTCGATGGCCCATTTGGCTATGCGTCCAGTGGCGTCTTTATTGTTGATGATATCGTTAAGTGGTACTTCAGATGCCACTGTGATCGAACACTCTTGAAAGTAGTGTCAAAGTTTCCGAGATGACATGAAGACCGCATAGGCAATTTTCTGATAGTGAGGGTACCGTGACTTGCACGGTGTGAGAACCTCGGATACTTAGTATACGGGCTTTTGAACGGGGAACTTATGTCCCTCTTCGGCTCATTCGACGATGAGTACGGCACTCACTACCTGGTGAGTGGCTGATATATACAGCAACATTGGTTCGCCAACACCCGGGGTGGCTAGGACTGGGTTGCTTGCTAGTAGAGTTTTTATTTCTTCCAATCCAGTTGTGGCCGCGTCCGTCCATTTGAAGTTGTCAGTGTGTCGTAGCAATATATAAAGTGGCAATGCTTTCTCTCCTAACCTGGAGATGAAGCGTCTCAAGGCCGCTACGCACCTGCTAGCTTTTGCACTTGTTTGAGATTGGTTGGCGTTTTGAGCTCTGACAAGGCCCGGATTTTAGCTGGGTTAGCTTCGATTCCTCTATGGGATACAATGAACCCTAATAGCTTTCTGGCCGAAACGCCGAAGACGCATTTTTCCAGATTGAGCCTTATGTCATATGCTCTAAGGTTATCAAATGTAAGGCGGAGATCATCCACCAATGTTTCGACGTGTTTGGTCTTAGCGACTACGTCGTCAACATATGCCTCCACTGTATTGCCAATTTGTTTTTCTAAGCATGTTTGAATCATGCGTTGATATGTGGCGCCAGTGTTTTTAAGTCCAAAGGGCGTAGTGTTGAAACAGAAAGGACCGTACATGGCAATATATTTCATTGCGGCCTGATCGGATTCCTTCATCTTTATTTGATGGTATCCGGAGTAAGCATCCAGGAAACACAACGAGTCGTGTCCGGCCGTTGCATCGATAATTTGATCGTTGCGGGGCAGAGGGAAGGGATCCTTAGGGAAAGCCTTGTTTAGGTCTGTAAAATCGACACAGAGGCGCCAGGATTTATCCTTCTCCGGTACCATGACTAAGTTGGCTAGCCAATCCGGATGTTTAACTTCTCTGATGAATCCGGCTTCTAATAGCTTGGCTAGCTCCTCTCCCATTGCTTGTCTTTTGGGTTCGAAGAATCGTCGCAGTGACTGCTTGACAGGTTGGAACCCTTTGGTAATGTTGAGGTTGTGTTTGGCTAGCCTGCGTGGGTGTCCTGGCATATCTGAAGGGTGCCAGGCGAATATATCCCAATTTTCGGGAAGAAAGGCGCGTAACGCGCCATCTACCGCTGGATCAAGCTGTGCCTCGATAGACGATGTCTTATTAGGGTCCGTTGGGTGCACTTGGAATTTTACAATTTCATCTACTGGCTTGAAGGAGGTAGATTTCGATCTTTTGGCAAGGATTACATCGTCCTTGTCCACCCTGGATCGTAAGGTGGTTAGTTCCTTGGCCGCGAGGGCTTCGGATAATGCATCCAGGGCTAAGGATGTCGTTTTGTTTTCGGCACGGAGTGCTCTGTCCGGATCACTTGTTACTTTGATTACTCCATTGGTCCCTGGCATTTTAAGCTTCATGTACCCATAATGGGGTATGGCTTGAAAGCGTGAAAAAGCGTCCCATCTTAAAAGGGCATGGTATCCGCTAGTGAATGGAACAATGTGGAAGAGCAATTCCTCCAACATGTAATTCTCGGATGTGCCAAATACTACATCGAACTTAGTCCTTCCCGAACACCGGGCTTCTCGGCTGGGAATAATTCCCCTGAAGGTTGTGTTAGTGTGTTCAATGCGGGATTTGTCAATCTGCATTTTTACAAGTGTTTCCTCGTATATAAGGTTGAGTCCGCTTCCTCCGTCCATAAGTACTTTACTGAGGCGAAAGCCATCTACTATTGGTTCTAGTACAAGAGTTGTTGTTGCTCGGACCAGCCGGACTCGAGGTGCGTCTTCGGCAGAAAAGCTAATTGCCGTGTCACTCCATGGGCTTGTAGAGCTAATTTGATAGACCTCGACAAGTTCGCGATTTTCTCTCTCGCGGCGGTTGTTTGAGGAGAACATCTCAAAGACAGTGAAGACACTGACGTCTTTCTCCCTTGATACTGCGGTAGCGAGGATTGCTGCACCGCTTTTTGCTACCTGCAGGAGTACCCAACATGCCCTAAGGCAGTGGTTTGGGATATTATCCGGGGCTGCATGCATTTGGCAAGGTTTATCGAGCAGTTCATCCAGTACAAACCTGTGTCATGTAGAAGGTTTGTTCTTCTTGCCAATAGGCATATTATCGGATGACCTGCTAGGTTATGTCCATTTAGCCTTAATAATGTATTGTCCGAATATGGACTATTCCAGTTGTGTTTTTTGGGCTTTCCAAGTGTTTTCCATTGCGCAGTACTTTCGTACTAAGTGCGACAGGTCTGTGAAACTCAGAACAATATGTCGGTTGAGGGCATTCAAAACACCCTCATCCGTACAGTTGCGGTGAAATAAGTGGACCGCATCGTCGTCACAGTGGTCCTTAATCTTGTTCTTGACAAGCAGGAATCTGGCACAAAAGTGGTTGACCGTCTCCTCGGGCTGCTGTTGTATGTTCATTAGATCTTTTATGTCCAGGGATCTGAATTTACTTGGAGAGTTTTTCCCGAGGTGGGTGGGTGTTGGTAATTTGAAGTCCCGACCCAACGTTGTATTCGGGGTTTTGACAACCTCCGGTGTGGATGATCTGGGCTCGGCAGGATCTGATCGTTCTGTGGGCCCAGCATCAATCCCAGAGCTTGAAGAACACAAGGTTCCACCCGACAGGGGCGTGTTCGGCTTGATGGGTTAGGAGATTCGAACTGTCACGGTCTCCGTCTCTAGAGGGGGAGTATCTTCGGCTCCGTCCTCGACTGCCGCCACTAGATGAGTGACCGGGATAGGATCTATCTCGTCCTGACCGGATTTAGGTCCGATCTGATCTCCTGGCGATGAAAGCCCCAGGGCGGCGATGCGATCCAGCAGCTCGTTTAAGGACAAGAGATCTGCCGAGGTTGCATCATCGGAGTGGCCGGAGTCAACATAAGGGTGATGCTCAATGACCGCAGGGAGTGCGGCCGGCCCGGAGGCCATGCAGGCGCATATGGCGAACCCGCCGAGCTGGAGAACCTGGCTAGCGGCCAAGTTGTTTCCGAGGGTGATCTCATCGTTGATGACGAGACGAGCCATCGATCGCTTATTGCGAGTGCACAGCGGAGCTCTCAATGAAAGCACCATTGTTGGTATCAAAACCGGTAGATCTCGGGTAGGGGGGGACCAAGCTATGCGTCTAAGGACGGATGGTAACATGAGACTGGGGACACGATGTTTACCCAGGTTCAGGCCCTCTCGATCGAGGTAATACCCTACTTCCTGCTAGATTGATCTTGACGAACATGATTACAAGAGTTGATCAACCTCGAGATCGTAATGGATATACCCTAAAGCTTAGCCTATGAGGATGTTATGATTCTGATGTTAGCCTCTACAGACTAAACCCTTCGGCTTATAAACACGCTGGAGGGGGCCTAGGGTTATAAGGGTGACTCGGGGAGGAAGTAATAGCTACATCCGGACATCATGCCTGCCTTTCTACGTACATAAGAGTCCTGGCCGAATACGAGGGAGAGTCTTTTGCTTCCATCTTCGTGGCCCATCAATACGGCCCAGCTTCATCGACTCGGACGCCTGAGGACCCCTGAATCCATGACTCCATCAATGGTCATCGCATACCTCTTGTGGCCCCTCAACTTCATGGGTGTGTCCTCAAGGATTTCACCAAAGTGCCCAAGCCTGCATATCTTAAGTTCTGGCGCGACGTCAATCAATTTGAAGTGGTTCAAGATTCTCTAGATTAGCGGTTTCGCACCAATTTCCAGGCTGACATCTACACGTCTGTGATTCTCCCAAAGGGGCTCTCTCTGCACCACTTCATCGACTTGGAGTACATTCGGGCTCATCCAGTGAAGTACCCGGGTGCTATTGAACTCATCGAGTCCTCCAGTCTTGCTGCTCCTTTTGCTTTTCAGCATGACTTTAACAATGCTGCTATACATCAATTATATGCCACATGCTTCTTTTCTCGTAACAAGGCCGGCACCTAGATGACCTCTCACATCGTGCTCACTGCCACTTATGCTCAATTTGTCGATGCTCTTGGTTTTCCTGACAATGGATTCAAGATCCATAAGGATGACCCAAATCACAAACCCAAAGCTGTTGAAGCTTGTGGTTTTCTTCTTAAAGGCATTGAGGAGTTGTCTGAGGAGGATAAGCATAAGGATCTGGATCAAGTCTCTATTTGGATATCACCCTTCTACATCATTTATCAATGTGCCATCTGCACCATCTATCCCAAGATGGGTGACAAGGGATCGTGTAACAGTTATTGCATTGATCTCATGTCTCGCCTATTTGAGTCTCCCAAAAGAAAGATAAATGTTCCTCATTTTCTGTGGCATGAAATTCGACTTGCCAGTGTTTAGTACAAGCGGCCTTTCCCTCATGCTCCATTCATCTAGATTCTCGTTGCGAGTGTAGCTCAATTCCCTCTTGAACGTACTCAAATGCATGAGAAGTGGATGATTCCTCCTCACATGTCGGACGATTGGGCTCCCAAGGGTTCCTCCAAGTCTGCCCTTGCTCGTAGGTCTGCTGCTAGGTCCCATCCTATCACTTGCAACTCTGCATCTATTGGGCGTCTTGCTCGTTTTCTCAGAAAGGCCACCTTTTCCATGATGAAGGCCTTTACCTTCAACTGCACACAAAGTAGTCACTCGTATGATCACCTCCAAGACTGCCTTGAAGTCTCATCGTGTGACTCTGGGGCTACCGATGTTAGTGATTATGAGCGTCTTCCGACGGCTCCTCCTTCAGATTTTGGCTTTCCTTCGGGGCCTGAGTGGGCTACTTTCTTCGACGAGGTGGGTGATAGTGGAGCTCATAACAATGATGATGATGATGATGATGATGACCTGTGCATGTCTGTTTGGTTCTCTTAGTCCCTTTTGGGTACTTGATGCCAAGGGGGAGAACTAATTATTGTGTTCTATCTATCCATATTAACACTTGTCTTTGGTATGTTGAACCATTATGCTTTGAGTGGCTGTATGACTTGATCTATGACTTTATGTATGAGGAGTTATTATGATGTTTTGCTCATATGTTTGTTTTAATGATTGTCACTGTGAGGGGGAGCTCTTCATACTTGTGTATCTAGGCTTTGAAGAGCTTTTTCAAATCTATCTTATATGTAGAACAACCTTATTTTTTTACTATGTGTATATTATCATCAACTACCAAAAAGGGGGAGATTGAAAGTGCAATCATGCCCTTGATCGTATTTTGATGTTGATGATAATATACTCATAGGGACTAACAAAGTCTGTGAAGTATATCTCAGGTGTTTGTCCCCTTTGGATTGTGTGTATGGATTATGACTACGGAAATAATTATCTTTCTCGAGAACGAAGAATTAAGTCTACTGGCTTAGGCCCTTTCTATGTTTGTTCTTGAGTTTAGGGATCCCGCACTATTAAGAGGGGAACATGGAGTCTCGCAAAAGTCTTGATGAAATGATCTTTTAAAAAATCAATCTTTTGTACACTATCTTTGCCGGATGACCGACACAAGTCGGACGGCCGGTCTCCATCGGACGTCCGGTACTTCCAATACAGAGACAAAACGTCGGATTTTCGGTGTCTACCGGACGTCCAACATTTCCTTTATAGAATCAACACATCGGATTTCCGGTATCTAGCGGACGTCCGGCATTTCCTCTACAAAACCAAAACATCGGATGTCCGGTATCCACCGAACGTCCGGTACCTTCTATACAGAGCCAAAACATCGTACGTCCGGTCCATGTCGGACGTCCGGTGTCGGTCGTGGCCTCGGATGTCCGGCCCCTATCGTACGTTCGATGTCTGCCGAGGCCTCAGACGTCCGGTATGTCTCGGACGTCCGACAGCTGATGTGTTCCAGTGCCTCCAACGACCACTTATTGACGGATACTACATATACCTCTAAATTATCCCGTGGGAGGTTAGACCATTCGCTTCAAACATCCTCAAGAACACTTTTCACTCTCTCTCTCTCACTCTGCTACACCAAATCTTAGCTCCTAAGGGATTTGGGAGCATTTGACGGAAGTTGTCCACTCAAGTGATGGATCCACTCCTTCCCCTTTTTTGCACCAAAGTAATTTGTGATTTGAGCAAGTCTTGAGCTTTTCCCTATCATTCTTGTTACTCTTTGAGGTTGGAGACTCCTAGGCGGTAGGAGTCATTCGGAGAGGAATCGACCATTGTGATTAGCCCCCCCCCCCCGAAAAGTTTGTGAGGGTTTGGAGACCACCTAAAGGTGTACCACTAGTGGTTGGGAATCGCCTTCGTGGGGATACATCAAAGCGAGAATAGGGTGAGCCTTCGTGGCGTTGTTATGCCTTTGTGGTAACACCCTCCTCTCTAAATGGTGATGTAGCTTCCCTCAAAGGAAGTGAACATTGGCATACATCCTCGTCTCTCGAAGTTGCGGTTATTCCTAACCCTAACTTCCTACTTGTGGTTACTTGTCTCTTAGTCCTTACTTACATCATATTGTATTTTCTTACTCTCATACTTGTGTACTTGCTTACCTTGCTTAGCTCTTAGAATCTTACTTGCAATTGTTAGGCTCACCTACATATTTCGCATCATTGCCTAAAATTGATAAGTAACAGTTAAAAATTTGTAATTGTACCTATTCACCCCCCTCTAGGTCCATCTCGATCATTTCACCTGTGTCCTGGAGTTGGTGCCTGTGCAGGCCACTCCCTTGGCTGCTGCTGGTCGTGGTCGAAGCCCTATGCGCCAGCACTAGCCGCGCGTGGCAAGGCACCACTCCAAGGAAGCCCTCATGCCGCCTGCATTCCCCCTCTGTCGCCCACAACCTCGCCATCGCCGCGCTCCAGTAGAAGCGATGAACGCCCATCTCCACTCTCACATGATCTCCCTACCATGGCGTTGGGCCAGCTTTGCTCGCCGGCTATGCTCCAAGCACTGCTGTTATCACCCGCAAGGCCGCCAGGTTTCGGGGCCTCTCCAACGCCTCCTCTCATCTCCAGTGGTCCTTTACGGCGCACGCCTTCACCGGTGCGGCTGTGCAGGGGAGCTGTTGCGGTTGGGGGGTAGGACTGCATTGCCTCACGCCACTCTTTGAAGACCGTCAGGAGGCCATCCTCCCTCCCCCTGTTCCAACACCGGCTAGGGTGCCGTCAAATCGGCGGAAGACCATGGCTGGACTTGTTATCTCCAAGACTGGTAGAGTCTTCTCCAACACCAAGTCGTGTGCTTCTGGACGTCCAAGGCGACTCCGACGGCCAGAGCGGCTGAACTGCTTGTTTGTCGCACTCTAGGCATTGTCAAGGATGGACAAGATGTCACTGCCGCGGCGCTTGAAGCTTTCGTAGAGCATTCCAAGGAGCAGTTGCCACCAGATGTGATCGTCACCATGCGAGGGTTGTTTGAGCTCGATAGCGACAGTGCTACGGGTGTGGAGGAGGACCTCATTGCGCATGGAGGAGATGGTGCACTGGACCTGGAGTCGAATGACAGCGGCACCGCGGCTCAGCTGGCTGTTCATGAGCGCTTGTTGTTGTTGTCCACCTGGTACCATAGTTTTTTAATGTTAGCACAAGACCATGTCCTGTTGTGTGTTTGGACCATGTGTAGGGTGCTCAACATGCTTTGAGCAAGAGTTGTGTTGCCCTATGGGCATGTATCTGTTCTGGATTATGTTTCTGTTACCTCTAGATGGCAACGTACTCTTGTGTCTGTCTGCACTGCTTCTTTGAAGATAGTCTTCAAGGTGCTCCCTGTTTTATATGTTAGAGCAATCGATTAAATTCCTTAGTTGGAACGTGAGGGCCTCAACTATCCGGATTGATGATCCATGGTGAATGCCACAGTTGCCTCTTTGTCATGCCATCTCGTGCGCCTACAAGAGACTAAGCTCGACAATGTCGACCAGTTCACGACAGCTTTTCTGGGCGGGCACATCCTACGTAGCTTCGTGCAAAGACCAGCTTCTGGCACTAGGGGTGGCATCTTGATGCTTTGGGATGATCTCTGTGTGGATGTTTTTTGCATCAACTTTGCTATGTATTGCCTCTCCGCCATGGTCTGGGTGCGAGGGACCGATGTGCTTTTCAAAATCATGACCGTCTAGGGCACCACGGACTACTCTTGCAAAGATGCTTTCTTTGCCGAGCTTCTTGCTGAGAAGCCACTGCTAGGGATGGCATGGCTTGCCACCGGTGATTTTAACCAAATCTATCGAGCGCGAGCTAAAAATAAGAGAAATGTCAACTGAAGCGGGATCAATCGTTTCAGGGCAACACTCAAGAGATGTGACCTCAAATAAATCCACCTTCAGAACTAGCATTTTACTTGGAGCAATGAGAGGACGAACCCAACCTTGTGCAAACTAGAATCCTTTTTTGCAACACCAATTGGGACACAACCTTCAACACCCATGTGCTTAATGCACTTCATCCTCCCTCTTCGATCATTGTCCACTTCTGCTTGCCAATGACAAGTGGCCAAGAAGACCTCGGGTATTTAAGTTTGAAAACTTTTTGGCATCCATCCCCGGGTTTAACGAGGTGGTCCAAAAGGCCTGGAATGAGAGGATTGACCGCACCGAGCCATACCAAGTGCTTTACCACAAGCTCAAAAAGACAGCGCTCCGACTCTCCGAATGGAGAAGGGGCCTTTTCTCGAAAGCAAAAGTTCACCACCAGGTCGTACTTTTGGTGATCCTTCATCTTGACATCGCTCAGGAGAACAGGCTCCTCTTCTCCGAGAAACTTGAGCACCGAGCTCGGCTCAAGATACGGGTCATCGCCTTGGCTATGCTTGAAAGATCGCACAAGAAGAAATGCTCAAGAATTTTCAATCTTAAAGAAGGGGACACAAATACCAAATTCTTCCACCGCTGATTTAATGCAAGGAGGAGGAAAAATCATATTCATAGAATCAAGAACAACCATGGGTGGGTCACCCAGCACGAAGCCAAAGAAAAGCTAATCCATGACCACTTTTCCAAGGTCATGAAGAGAGGTCCTCGAAGTCGCAAAGATTTCAATTGGGTGGGGCTTAATTTGGAACCTCTTGAGTTGCATGGCCTTGGCTCCCCAATGGTCGAGTGTGAGGTTCTTGAAGCGATCAACGACATGCCTAGAGACAAGGTGCCGGGACCGGATGGTTACACGGGCCTCTTCTTCAAGAAATGTTGGGGCATTATAAAAACCGACCTCATGAGCGTCAGTTCGCATTTCGACTCCTTGCACACGTCAATCTACAATGTCTCAACTCCGAAAATGTGGTTCTCCTGCCTAAAAAGGATGGTGCGGAGGGAATCGCTGACTATAGACCCGTTAACCTCATCCATGTGACCGTGAAGATTATTGCGAAGGTGCTCTCCTTGAGGCTTGGCCCTCATATGACAAACCTCGTGCCCAACACCCAAAGTGCCGTCTTCAAAACAAGAAGAATCCAGACAATTTTATGTTTGTTCACAATCTTGCTCGAGGCCTTCACAAAAGGAAGAACCCCTCCCTCCTTTTCAAGCTTGATATTCGGAAGGCCTTCGACTCCGTTGAGTGGTAGTACTTGCTCGATCTCCTCCAACGGCGAGGTTTTCCTAGAAAATTCAGGGAGTGGATCACGACCCTCCTTAGCACCTCATCCTCGAGGATCATCCTCAACGGCATTGCCGGCAGCCCAAGCAAGCATGGACAGGACCTTCGGCATGGAGACCCCATATCCCCACTCCGTTACGTCATCACCATCGATCTACTACAAAAAAATTAGATGTGGAAACACAAAGGGCTCTCCTCCATAGAATTCGAGGGTGGTGAGCCATGCTGAGGACCTCCCTCTATGCGGACGACGCGGCCGTCTTCTTCGCTCCAATCAAAAAGGATGTTGACAACCTTGCAAGCATTTTGAGGGGGTTTGGGAAGGTCACGGGCCTTTGAATGAATTTCCAGAAGAGCTTAGTAGTGCCCATTCATTGCAACCACCTTAATTTGGGTCTCTTAACCCAAATTATGCCGGCTTCACGGACCTCTTTCCCACTGTGATACTTGGGGATCCCCCTCTCTATTTGGAAGGTAAAGTTGGTGGATCTCCAATTTTCATGGACAAAGTTGTAAGCAAGTTATCTACGTATGATGGACAAAACATCACCAACATTGGATGTGCGGCTCTTGTGAGGACTATTATCACATCCCAAGTGGTCTACCCCACCACCCCGTTGGTCATCCTACCAACCATCCTTCACAACGTCAACAAGCTATAGTGATCTTTCCTTTCGTCCGGTTCGGACAAGAGAACGGGGGCCAAATGCAAGGTGAATTGGGAGTATGTTTGTTGGCCACTTGAGTATGGAGGTCTTGGGGTCCTCAACAAAGACAAGTTTATGAGGCTCTCCATTTGTGATGGCCTTGGTATGAATGGAAGGAGCCCACCGAGATGTGGGCGGGGATGGAAACCAAATGAGGAGGATCTCAACTTTTTTCTATGCTTCCATCACCATCACCGTTGGTAATGGTGCAAGGACCCCCTTTTGGGACTCTCCTCGGATTCTTGGGAGAAAGAGTAAAGCCATTGCCCTGCTCATCTATGAAGCTTCTAAGAGAAAGAATTGGAAGGTGAGGGATGCCCTGAAGCACAACGCTTGGATTCTCAATATTACCACCCCCTCCCCCTCCCAACAACGTCTCCATCGAGCACATCACGCAATTTTTTGCTCTATGGATGATACTAAATGAGGTCCATCTTGAAGAGCTCACCGAGGATGATATCCTTTGGAAACACATGATCTGTGGGCAATACTCGACGGCCTCCGCATACAGGGCATAGTTCCTAGGGACGGTCCTTTTTCGCTTGGCCAAAATGGTTTGGAAGGTTTGGGCACACCTACAAGTCTATTTTTTGTTTGGTTAGCCGTTCAAGACAAAATTTGGACGCCAGATAGATTGGCAAAGTGTGGGTAGCCAAATTGCAACCTTTGCCCTCTTTGCAGGATGGTGCAAGAAAGCGGGTCTCACCTCTTCTACAAGTGCCGCTACACCCGGCGTCTTTGGTCTTTGGACATTGAGAAATTCCTCATGCATGGGTTTGACACTTCCACTTGGCCCTTGTTTGACTTGTTGGAGGAATGGTGGGCAAGCACCTGTGCCGATGGCATGCCAAACTGGCAAGCCAAGGCTTCCCTCACCATGCTCATCTCATGGACAATTTGGAACAAGTGCAATGAAAGAGTGTTTAAACATAAGAGTGCTCCACCGTCAATCTTCCTCTACTCCATCTCTACCGAGGCCAACCTTTGGGCCGTCGCTAGTGCAAAGAAGCTAGGGTCTTTTATTTTGTGCGAGTAATCCGCATGACATGCTTTTTCGATGTATTGTAACAAACTCTATTCTATCTTAATTAATGGATGAAGCAAAGCTTTAGCCTCCATTTCAAAAAAACTGTAAGTCTAGAAATACTCTGAATGAGAATATAAATCTAACACATTAATTGGTAAATACAAAAATCGATTGCTAGTTGGACTTACACTGTCTTTGCGTTTAACCAACCTCCATACTTCTTCTCAAGTACTAGAGGGAGATCATAGTGGTAAAGATTGACATAAGGAGTAATGCATGTTTAGTTTCCATGGAAATGTTTAGATACTAAGAGCAACTCCAACGCGCCGACCCATTTCGTCCGAACGCGCCCGTTTGGGTCGGCGCGGAAGGAAAACTCGGCCGAACGCGCCGACTCAACGGGCGCGCGCCCGCTTTTCGTCCGCCTACCAACCCATTCCTGGCCCTTTTTTAGCCTCATTTGCATCGGCACGGACACGAGAAGAACGCGCACTTCGCCTGCCTACTCCCCCTGGCCCGCCAGTAAGTGGCAGTCCTCCATCGTTTCCCTCCACTTTCCCAAAAACCTCCCGCCCATGCACGCTCTCATCGTCTACCATGGACGACGGCCTCGATGCCGCCGCCGGCCTCGCCTCCCTCGCCTCATCCGACATCAGGACCGCCCCTCTAGAAAAGGCAAGCCTCGTGCCCCGCGCAAGACCGCCGCCGCACCCAAGCTGAAGAAGAAGCTGATGCCCGAGGAGCGGGCAAGGGAGTCGGCGAAGAGAAAGGGTCAGAGGAACGCGGAGGACGCAAGGGAGGAAGCCATCACAGCGGCAGCGCAGCAGGAGGCCACCAACGCCCGCGTCGCGGTGGCAATGAGGGAGGCACTGATGTACCTAGGGTTACACCCTGGCCAGCACTGCCTCGTCAACGCCACTGTGGCTGCGGCCAGCACCAGCTCATCTGTGTTTCCTCGAGGGGTGCTTCCCGAGTCGCCCCGCGCGTCGGCCACGCAACCGATGCCCGACTTCCACGTCTACCCACAATCCTCCTGACTCTCCAGGGAACGCTCCCCCGAGGTCAGCGTGGTGTCGCCTACCACGCCCGCGCCCACGCCCATCAACCTCAACACCACACTGGTGGGAGGTGGCTCATCAACTGAAGGAGCTAGGAAACACGCACAACACATGCCAGTCGACGTGTTGTCGAGTGCACGCATCCTTTTCGACCGAATGCATGAGATGGAGGTGGAAAAGCAAGCCAAGATGCTAGAGATCGAGGCCGCCAATGCCAAGACCAAGACGAAAGAAGTGGCTCTCGCTAGCTTGATGACGTAGGTGGAGATCATGAAGGTGGATCTCAACACCATATCCCCAAGGAAGAGGTCGTGGTTCAAGAAGATGAAGGCTGGCATGCTCAAGTTCGATGACGAGTGACCTATGGCGGCAAGCGCCATCCTTTTTTGTATGCCGGCAAGTGTGCTGGCATGACCACGACCACAATTGCGTGGTCGAACTCCCACCCCTTTTTGTGTGCTGGCATGTGTGACGGCCGCTGGCAAGTGCGCCAGCTGAACTGTGTGGCATTTTTCTGAAGATAGCACTGTATGCCGGCGCTGGCGTGTGCTGGCATGAACTTCGGGCGACGACATGGCCGCTGGCATGATGTAATGCCCAGGATGGGACTATACCTCCTATGTGTCGAGGCACGACTTAAAGGTATAAGCCCATTCTGGAATGATCTCAAGTTTGGTATCTTTGCACGACTCATGTAAAAATAGGGATGAAATTGCAAAAAAGATAGTTGGCTTACACTCGCCACGTCACACAATACATTACATAAACAAATCATCATCCAAAACATCACAACCCGAGTACGGGCGAAGACCCAAAAGAAAGATACCAAAAACATAAAGCATCAGGTCCGAATCGCCCCTAGTAGAAACCCCTAATGATCATAGAAAACGTCACAAGCATACAGCCACGCTCTTCATCGAGCTCCCAGTGAAGTTCTGATCCATCTCCTGCATCATCTCGGCTGAACCTGCATCTGGTGTTGTAGTATCTGTGAGCCACGAGGACTCAGCAATCCCATAACCATGGGTATCAAGACTAGCAAAGCTTTATGGGTAGGAAGAGGTAAAGTGGTGAGGTTGCAGCAGCGGCTAAGCATAATATGGTGGCTAACTTACGAGTACAAGAATAAGATGAGCATCTACGCAAACGGTCGCAACTAGTAGTGATCGCTAAAGATCCTGAACTACCTACGAGTCAAACATAACCCCACTGTGTTCTCTTCTCAAAGTGAAAAGAGACAGTCACGGTTACTCACACAGTTGTGTGTTTTATCTCGGATCCTCTGTCAAGTTTTCTACAACCGGACATTAACAAATTCCAATCTGCCACATAACCGCGGGCACGGCTTTCGAAAGATTATAACCCTGCAGGGGTGTCCCAACTTTGCCCATCACAAGCTCTCATGATTAGCTGAAGTGATAAATATAATATCATCACCCCTTATCTTAGGGAAAATCCGATCAGGCTCGGCATCCCGGTGCACAAGACGTTTCGACAATGGTAAAACAAGTCCAGCAAGACCTCCCGGCGTGCCGACACCCTGATAGTAGCCGCGCGTATCTCGTCTCAGGCCACGTCCGGATGGGCGATTATACGAGTAAAACCAGCCCTCGGGTTTCCCCAAGGTGGCCCCGCATACTCCCCGTTTGGGACCAACACCATCAGCACTGGCCCCCCCTGCTATGTAGAAAAGAAACCCGAGGGTGCGACCCCCTATGCAAATTTAATTATTTAATTAAGTTGTTATTATGAGGCAAATTAAAACCAATGTTGGGCCTTGCTGGAGGAGTTTTATTCAAAGTCGAAGTGTCAAGGGGTCCCCATATACCCATCGTGTAAGGAACGCAAAATCAAGGAACATAATGCCGGTTTATCGGCGCCGAAGGTGGCATGAGTGGAACAAAACACCGAGCAAAAGGCCAAGCCTTCCACCCATGCCCAGTATATAGGTGTGTTAATAATAATAATAGATATTGTGATATTCCAACAACAAGTTCCCTCCTGGAACGATCTTCATCTTCACCTGCAACTAACAACGCTATAAGAGGGGCTGAGCAAGCGGGTAACATAGCCAAATAATGGTTTTGCTAGGAAGGTTTCAAAGGTTAGAGGTTTCATGGCAACAAGGAGAGGGGCTGACAATAAGATGGGTAGCGCAACATGTAACGATAGCATCGAGACTACTAAGCATGGCAATGATAGTAAAGGTATCCAAGGGTATGGTCATCTTGCCTGAGATTCCGCAAGGAAGAAGAACGGGTCCATGAAGTAGTCGAACAGAACCTCACAATTCCGGAATGAACCCGAAGCTAACAAGGGAAGCAAACCGGAAAGAAACAAGCAACCCAGTAAACACACAAGCATAAACATGGCATACGATGCACATCCAAGTATGATGCATGACAGTTCTATATAGGATGCACCACAAGTCTATACAGGAAGCACAACATGGCAAGGTAGGAAGCACAGTAAAACAACACAAGTCTATATATGATGCAATACATGGCAAGGTATGATGCATGACAAGTCTATACAGGAAGCATTACATGGCAAGGTAGGAAGCACAGAAAAACAACACAAGCAACATGTTTAAATGAGGCCGGAAACTACAACAACAATTCTGGAAAATCCCCATATGCATGTTTAGCAATTATTAAAGCAAACAATCTTTTAACATTTTAATGTTGTTAACATGATGCGGATGACATGATCAAGTTTTATGCAATTTTTAGTAAAAGTTAATATAAGAGATGTGAAGCATTTGTCACCGTGGTGGAAGGAAAGGGTGCCACGGCAAAGATCCGAAAATGATGCAACGGCAACATCTCGGTTCCGGTAACTCGTCGAGAGACCGGTGCAAAAGAAAGGTGGCACGAGCGTGTCGAACAAGATGAAAGGTGGGGTGATCCCGTCACCGGGTTCCCACGGGTCGGCGACAAGGCAAACGAGGGCCACAACGGACACGGCGCAAACAAGGGAAAACATCTCATACAACCACAAGCATTCGTCCACGGGTCATCGTCTCGGGGTTATACCTTCGGAACGTTCGTTCTCGGAGGGGTTCGAGATCGTAGAGGAAGTAGTGGTACTCGCGGGTCGTGGTACACGTTCGTAGAGGGAAGTAGTCGTTCACGTTTCCGAAGATGTTCGGGGTCGACGATAGAGGTACTTGGCGAATCGAACATCTTCGGGGCGGCGGTAGTGGTACACGGTTCTTCGGCAACGGTCGTCGTACACGTTCCGTAGAGGTACTTGGGGGTTCCGAGTGCTCCGGGCGT
The DNA here is from genome assembly GCA_902687465.1 of Secale cereale. NCBI lineage: Eukaryota > Viridiplantae > Streptophyta > Magnoliopsida > Poales > Poaceae > Secale > Secale cereale. The sequence continues at coordinate 662,556,441 of LR738711.1, forward strand.
AGTGGTACTTGGCGCAAAGGTCGTCGTGGTACTTGGGGTCTCGGGTCTTGGCGACGGTAGTTGCACATGGCGAGGAACTTGACGCATCGTAGTGGTCGTCGTCGAACTTGCCGAAAACCAACCGGAGGTAGCCGTACATTTGAAGAGGAACTTGGCGTTTCTCCTTGTAGTCGAACTTGATGCTTCGAGGGACTTGGAGTGTCCAAATTCTGCGGGCGGCGAAGCAACAGCAACGGGCATGCAAGGGAACTTGGGCAAGAGGAGGCCGAGCGCTGCTACTCCGGTTGCTAGCGGGGATGGCACAAGGCGGAGGGGCTCCGACAGAGAGGCAGCCATGGCTGGCCTCGGGCGTCAGGCAGCGTTACGAGGTCGCGGCGGCTTAGACGAAGACCGACGAGGTGGTGGAGCCGCACAGCTCGACGGCGGAATGGAGCTCCGGCGGCTGTCGGTCCTGGTGGCGGAGCTCGCCCTGGGGTCGAGGAGGGGAGGCCACACACGCTCGGGGCAGCCGTGCGCTGCGGGCGCGCGCCGGCGGTGGCGACACCATTGATGGAGACGGGAAGGCTGCGCCGTTGGAGAGGTGCAGAGCAGCTCGGCTGGTGCGGGAAAGTGGTGCGGCGGCTCGGCGGGTGATGAGGCAAGGCCGCCCGCGGGGAAGGGCCGGCTCGAGGGAGCTCCTGGCGGCGGGGAGGCAGGGGCGTGGCTGGAGATGGCTTGAAGGCCGGCGACGAGGCGACGGGGAAGAAGGAGGCCGAGAGGGAGGCGCGGGGAGAGCGAGGGGGATCAGATCGAGCGAGAGGGGTCGAGGGATGCTGGTGGCGATGGGGATCGGCTAGGAGGGAGATGAGGAGAGGACGAGGCCTGGCGGCGGGTCGGGAGAGAGCGATGGGGAGAGGACGGTTGAGCTAGGGTTAGGGGATTAAGTGGGCTGTGGCTGGCTGGGCCTTAGAGGAAAGGATGGGCCAGGGAGGAAATTGGGCCGCTGGAGGGAAGGAGAGTTGAGCCTGGGAGGACAGCCCAGCTGGTGTCTTTGCCCTGCTCTCTCTCTCTCTCTACTAAAAGATAAAAAACAAAACAAAGAAGAGAAAGAAAAGAAATAGAGGTAGGGATGGAATTAGGGCATGAGGTTATTTTCCCGGACTCGCAAAAATGCGCACGGTCCACGAAAATAGGAGAGGCATGAATGCAAGAGTTAAATTCAAACTCATTTGAATTTCATTCAAACGGTTTGAATTAGGACATGGTTTTCGAAGTGTCCAAAAATGTTGAGGTTTTTGGAGGAACCTCGATAAAACGGTTAAGAATTATAGACAAGGTTACAGAGTCAAAACTAAAGTAGAAAAGAATATGAGGAATATTTGCAAGTGTGTTTCGATGATTCCAAGGCAATGGAATATTTTATTATAGCTCCTTAATAATATTAGGAGACTTTGTATAGGTTATAAAGAGAAATCACCATGTGAATATCCCTCGATTTAAATGGATCGAAGATCCATATGATTTATTTAGTTTAGATGCAAGGATTAAAGACATGATGGCATGATGACATGATGCAATGCAAAAATAAATAAAGCAAGCACAAAAGAAACACACGGGAAACCCGGAACATCTGGAATCTTCTGGGACGTCGGTCTTCGGGCGTCACACATGATCTATGGCCGCTGGCCTTTTTCAGAATTTGTGTGCTGACATGAAATGGGTCGTGGCCGTTGGGCGCACTACCGACCGAAATCTCAAACAGGACGAACGCCGAGCGGGCGGCCGACCCAAACGAATAAAAAACGGACAAAAGCGACATCCATTTGGGTCGGCGCGTTGGAGTTGCTCTAATGAATTTAGGTTCCCATGAAAGTTTCACAGGTTGAAATGGATGCTTAGCTATGCGGCACCTTTGTGAAGCAGGTAATCTATCAGATTGTTGCAGTACGCCACACCTTCTTCCTTGACTTTTCCTTCACCATCTACAAAAATAAATGATGAATCAGTGGTGTCAGTCAACAGCTTGTGTTCAGTCACAGAAATATGGAAGTTGGGTATACCCGTGAAGATTCTGGACTGTTAGAAGGGAGAGAGGGATTTGGTGGAATAGTTGTTGTATTGCTTAAGACTCGTGGGCATATATATATATAGGAGTACAATGATCTACTTGGAGTACAAGGCAAGGTAGAATAATATCCTACGCTATCATAGCTTTCCTAATAATCACGATACTCAACATCCCCCCGCAGTCACAACGGTAGCAACGCAGACGGTGAGACTGGAGAAGAAT
>LR738711.1:662558816-662698266 GCA_902687465.1 Secale cereale
CAGTCGTAACGGTCGTTGCATCACGGAAGTTGTGGCTGGAGTGGAAGCCAACAAGGTTGCTCAAGCAAGGCGGTAGCCCTTTGTGTCATTTGTCGAGGTAGCCGAGAGCGTAGGGTGGTGGAGCCATGGTCGAGATAGCCGTGCGAAGAATGCCGTGGTCGATGTCGAGTCGGGTAGCCTGTGTCGAGGAAGTCGCCGTGGAGCCGCGGGCGCAAGGGGGCGCCGAGTTGGCATGGGCGCTGTGGTGTCGAAGTAGTGGTGCGCCGGGAAGAAGATGTTGTTGACGACGCATCGGGGCGGGTTTGCCAAGCCCGGGGACACACCGTAGACGAAGGCACGCACCGGTGTTGTCAGCACCGGGCATGCGTAGACGGTCGAAGACGAAGTTGACGAAGCGCTGACGAGGCTTGCCAGGCCCGGGGACACGTCGTGGATGAAGGCACGCATCGGTGTTGCCAGCACCGGGCATGCATAGACGAGGGACCTGCACGAGATGTACGCCATGTCGAAGAAGTCGGAGGGGCCAGCAGAGAAGAACTCGACAACGATTGCGGGGTCCATCGGCGTGGGGCCGATGTCACCAACGGTGGTCGGAGTAGACGAAGTGGTCGGGGTAGATGACGGCGACGCTGGTGACGGGCTGGTGCTTGGACGAAGACGAAGGGGGTGGACGGGCCCTGGCGGCGGCTACGAATGTAGCGGCAGCGGTGGCCAAAGAAGAGCGGCGGCGGCAGCCTGTCGTCGGCGGCAGCTAGGTTAGGAGTGCGGCGGCAGTGCTCGAAGTAGGCGAAGAACCCTGACAGTGTGACGAAGACCGGCGCGGACGGTGACGTTCCCGCGCCAAGGGAGATGGCGCGTCGCATACCCCGGGAAGTCAACGCGCGGTGACGGTGGAGTGGACCACAGGCCACGACACTACGGCCCGAAGGGGCGACGCAGCAGCGGCAGGCGGGTTGGGGCGACGGTAGGAAGACCTCGGGGCGGCGGCGGGGACCGCGGGCTGCGACGCTGCGGCCCGAAGGGGCGATGCAACGGCGGTTCGCGAGTCGGTGCAACCGCTGGGACGGCCTTGGCGGGGACCGCGTATCGCGGCACTACGGCCCGTAGGGGCGATGCAGCGACGACACACGAATCGATGCAGCCGCGAGGAGAACCACGGGGCGGCGGCGCTGCGGCCCGATGGGGCGACGCGGCGGCAGCCCGTTGCTCGATCGGCGGATGGGCGCGCTGAACTCAGGACAATCTTCACGGGACCTGCGGAGGCGCGCGCAACCAACGGGCCAGGTTGGTCGCATGGCGTAGATGAGGCGGATCGCAGAGGCGAGCGGGTGATCAAGCCGATCGCGCGCGAGGTCGGGGACGCAGCTCGCTGGAGGCGTGGTGGCGGCGGAGTCCTGGATGAGGCCGGCGAAGGTGGACGGTGTGGGACGTCAGCGCCGGCACCCGGGCTGCCAAAGCAGCGCCGGCGCCCGGGCAGCGAGGTCCAAGCGACCAACGGAGCAGTGGCGCCCGAGTGGAGGCAGGGGACGAGCCTGATGCAGCCGAGGATGAGGCCGGCGAGGTAGACCGCCGGGCCGCCGTGCAGACACGGCGAAGGCGGGTGACGTGGATCGATGGGCGGGCCGGCGCGCGAGCGACGGCTATGATTGGCCATCGCATTGCGCGAGGCCGCCGGGTCGGGGCGATGCAGGTGTTCTGGTCGGAGCAGGGCGGTGACGGCCGGCGCAGGGTGACGGCCGGCACAGGATGATGGCCGGCACAGGGCGACGGGCGGACCGACGCGCGGACAGCGGCTGACCCGAACGGGCTGCTTCGATGCGCGTGGCCGCCGGGTCGGGGGAGAGGCCGGCTGGTCGCGTTGGGGTCGGAGTAGAGGTGCATGGGGTCGACGGCGGCGGCGGACGACGCAAACCGATCAAGATTAGATCGGAAAACCAAAAAGAAAAAACGCCGATCAAAACAACCGGCGAGAGAGCGAAAATACCCGGAGCAAGGGCTCGGGAAAAAGACTCTCTAGGGCAGCCGGCCAACACGGCCGGCGGACGAACCCTAGGTACGGGCGACGCGGCCCCCGGCGGCGGTCATGCAGGCCGACCGCCCCGGGGGCAGCACACGGGTGCGGAAGCGGTGGCGGCAAGGGTTGAGGATCGATTAGGCTGATACCATGTTAGAAGGGAGAGAGAGGTTTGGTGGAATAGTTGTTGTATTGCTTAAGCCTCGTGGGCATATATATAGGAGTACAATGATCTACTTGTATTACAAGGCAAGGTAGAATAATATCCTACGCTATCCTAGCTTTCCTAATAATCACGATACTCAACATGGACCATGAGATGGAAAACCGGTAGGCATCAAAATTCATGAGATTGACATCCTCCTATCCCAGCATATATAAAAGGATAAAATGTGAAGCTGCTACTAATGTAACTTGGTAGATTTGATTACTTATATGTGTCTCCTGTTTACTTGGGACGTCGTACCTTGTAGCGATGATATTGATCGAGTAATGCTAGACATATGAAAGGCTACGTACGGATTTTATAGGGGTACTGATCTAGATGTTTATGATTGTAAATGGGGGGATGAGGGGGGCCCACCCCATTGAAAATCGGGGGGAAGGGGGAGATTTAGTTTTTAGAAGGTTACATTAGGGCTGGAATTCGAGCCGAGCCGATCCAGCTAATCAAATCGTATAACTCACGAGCTAGCTCGTTTACCTTGTTAAGCTCATTAATGATATGAACATAAAAGCTTATGAATGTGATAGAAAATATTAGTTGAGAACTTAAAATGTACATATTAAACATGTACAATGTTCACAAATAATTGTTAGCATGTACCAGCATAACTTACAATTGTCAGTACCATCAAGTCAGTACCATGTACATGACCATTGACCACAAACAATTGTACATGAAAATATTAATCAGCAAGCTAGTAACATATACATGACTAAGTAATTGTAGTTTCCTTGAACATCTAAGCATCGTGTTGTGCGCCTGGAACGCATGGTGCTTGGGTGATCTTTTGTACCGAGCCTAACGACTTACACGAGTACTCGTGAGATTGGCTCCTTTAACTCGTCCTATAAATGATCTTAAACAATAAAGCTCGGCTTGACTCATTATTCTTCGAGTTCGAGTCGATTAAATCGAGTCACGAGCTACTCGTTTAGCTCGCGAGCTTCGAGCTTTTTTCCATCCCTTGGTTATGTAAGGCATAGTAAAACCGTTCGTAGGTCTACTATTATCGATCTGTTGTAACGTCAGCGTTTTGATTTCCCGCGACTTTTCCTGTTCATTGCAGCACGGAATATGAAACAAAAATCAGATTTTTAGCCTTCCCGAAATAAAAAAAAACTAAACAAAAAACTAGAGTTTAGCTTAAGGGCGGCACAAGTGAAGTGACGAGCTAAATAAGCAGCAAATGGATCACCTAGTATGTACGCGAAGGTGAAACTGAAACCAGATGGAAGGCCCGCGACCGGCTCTTGCGGCCATGCCCTCCACCCGGTACGCCAATGTCGCAGTCCCGAACACGAATCCCTTGGGGAACAACGCCCGGCTCAGCCCACTCAGCTAGCGCGGGCGGCCCTGCTCCTCCATGGCACGGACGCATGCTCCTCCCCCATGGCCATGGAATGCCGCCACAAGTGCAAGGAGTAGCAACATGCACCTCGCCGACCTCGCAGTTCATCTTGCAGAGCAGCAGCGAGCAGTGGAAGCCTCAGTTCGCACCCACTCACTAGAGGCGTGTTTGGTTACATTGCCAATCAAGACTGGCCCGGCGATCTTGGCTCTAGTGAGCCGGTTTGAGGGGATGCAGGCAAAAAGACCCCAGATGCACATAGTTTGGTTGCCTGCATGTACCTTAGTTGCATTAGACAACCATTTTTGACCTGGCGTTTGGTTGCCCGCATTGTATTAGGCGCACATATGACATGGTGTTTGGTTACAACCTGCATAAGGTGTTGTCGCCATTTCTAACTAGTGGTGAGCTTACCACACAATCTGAACATGTAGTGCCAGCTAGCTAAACAAATGATAGTTCATGATAACTACTATCAAATGGTAGAACAAATTATTAAGAGCCATTGGCTAAATAGGGGATAGTTCATCGGTGTTGCTGCTACCAAATCTTCCTCTTCTTCAAATCTTGCACTAACCTCTGTTAAGCCACATTGCCTCTACCGACTCAAACCTTTTATTCTTCCAAGCGTCATTGTCAAATGCCTCCGCACCATGGTTGGAGCTAATAACATCGTTAGGCTCGACCTCTTCCTCCTCAGGCACATGTTCACCAAAGCCCCACTGGAGGATCCAGTTATGCAGAATGCAACAAGCAAGAACAAGCTTAACCCGAGTGGAGTATGGGTGGAATGGCTTCTGATCCAGGTTCTTAAACCTATTCTTCAGAGCTCCAAATGCCCTCTCAACAGTTACTCTAAGGCTGGAGTGTCTAAGATTAAAGAACTCCTATGTAGTCCTAGGATAGTTCCTACCAGAGAACTCGTTGAGATGGTACCTGGTTTTCCTGAAGGGTGGAAGAACACCCGGACGACATGCATAGCCAGCATCTCCATGGTAGAACTTGCCGTCGGGGATGTTGATCTTATCAGGTCGACTCATGTTGTCACTGAGAATGTTAGCATCATGCGCTGACCCCTCCCAGCCAGCCAGCCAGCACATAGGTGAACTTCAGATCAAAGTCAACAGCAACAAGCATATTCTGGCTTGTGTAGTGCTTCCTCCCCATGTATGTTGCAGACGGTGACCTAGGAACTCTGGCTACTCATGAGTACCATCTATTGCCCAAATGCAATCCTGAAAATGGCATCACAAGCCTGTGTTAGTGCTCAACTTGAACAATACAAGCATATCAAGCCATGAAAACTAAATATTGTCAATGCTCACCTTGAAGTATCGATACCATCTTGGGCTTCCGCAAATCTTGGGTAGAGTCCGGCCAGATGGTCTCTTGATCATCTCTCCTCTAAGCTCCCCAATAGCAAAAGCACCTGCTTGAAGTGCCTAGAGATGGTCCTCATTGATCTCCTGAACGTGTTGTGAATGACCCTAAACCTCTGGTTATGGCCAATAACATGGAGGAACATGGCCACTTGCTCTTCCACACTGGTGTTGATGTTATCTTGTAGCAACCCCCTGCTCCTGAAGGTCTCGACAAGCCTGGCAAATGGTGATCTATTCATTCGTAGCATCCACAGAGCCTGGACATCATTGCAGTTGTAGATGTAGTTTAGATTTTGGATCCTCTCCTGTTCCCCAATAAACATTGGACCATATTGGATCAAAGGTCTCCCAGCACGACGAACAGTTCGCTGGTGCATGAACATGACCCATGCCGGGATCACACTTATCAGTGTTGCTGCCTGAATTATCAGCCTCATCTGTGCGCCCATAACCTAGTTGACATCGACGGTTCATTTAGTGGGAAATCGATCCTACACTTTGCCTAACGGCCTAACCACCGACCTAACTGTGATGGCCCCGATTTGACCTTACACTAATCACGCACGCAAATGTGTACGACGAACATAAGGGACTCACGGGAAGATATCACAACACAACTCTAGACACAAATAAAATAATATAAGCTTTATATTACAAGCTAGGGGCCTCGTGGGCTCGAATACACAAGAGTCAACGGAAGCAACAATATCAGAGTACATACATAAGTTAAACAAGTTTGCCTTAAGAAGGCTAGCATAAATCAACGATCGAAAAGGCAAGGCCCCATGCATGGGAGCCTCCTAACTACTCCCGGTCGTTGGCGGCCGTCAGGTAGTAGTAGGCACCCTCGGGGTAGTAGCAGTCGTCAAAAGTGGCATATGGCTCCTGGACTCCACCATCTGGTTGCAACAACCAGAAAGAAGAAAGAAGGGGGAAAAGAGGGAGCAAAGCAACCGTGCATAGTCATCCAAAGTACTAGCAAGCAAGGATCTACACTACTTATGCATCGATATTAATGAAAAGGGTAGTATCTATAGACTAAACTGCAGAATGCCAGAATATGAGGGGGAGAAACTAGTCCTATCGAAGACTAGCATCTTCTGGAAACCACCGTCTTGCAGCAACAGGAGGGAGTAGAGTAGTATAAAATAATTCATATTTATGTTGTTGTCAACGCCCCAGGATCCTTTCTCGACACCCGAAGCCACATATCCATTACATGCCTCAGCATCCAGTTCTAGTTGTATCGATCGGGATAAAACTCCAAGTGTCCGTTACCATAGGACAGGCTATCGATAGATGGTTTCTTCCCTGTAGGGGTGCACCAACTTACCCACCACGCTCGCTTAACTCCGGTCGGACACACTTGACTGGGTCATGCCCGGCCTCGGCCAAAACGATACGACAAACCCGACATAGGCTTAATGGAGAGGTCAGCATGCCGGACTAAACCTATGCCCCCCAGGGGTCTTGGGCCATCGCCCCGGGAACTCCTGCACGTTGCGTGGGCGACCGGTGAGCAGACCTAGCTACCTCCTTAAAAAGGCAGGAGCTTACCAATCTACCCAGCGCTCGTCGCTCAGTCGCATGATGTCTAATAAGCTTCGGCCGATGCATACGACGCAGAACGCCCATACTATTCCCACGTGACGGTTAGTGCAATCAGGCCAGAGGCCTCTCGGATCAAATATGCAAACCGTTTAGTGTCTTGCGAGCGCGCGGTAACGAGCAGAGACTCGCGATCATGTGACTCCATCACCACATCTTGAGGACTTGCGGCAAGGGCTAAGAATGCCCGGCCACGCCTCGTAATTATCTCGCGAGCACCTTCCAAGGCAACCTGATTACACATCACTCGCAATTAAGCTCGCGGGGGTACCCCTCAGGGCCGACCCGTCTTTGGTAACATCGTTCAGTGTAAAGTCATAGTAACCATAGTAACCATGTGTCTAACACCAAAGGGAACCCTGAGGAATCACCCTCGATGGAATTCCACATGATGTTATCGTCAAGGTGAACGAAGGAGGAATCACCCTCGATGGTTCACACTTGAGGGGATGCACGACAAAGTCGCTATCGGGAGTGGTGAAGGAGGAATCACCCTCGATGACCACGACTGATTAACATCACTACAGAGATCTCATCAGAAGTGCTATACGAGGTATTACCCTCGGCACACGATAGTAACTCTGTAGAGTCGTACAACTAGGGGGGTGATGTGCGGTGTCGGGGCCTAGAAGTCCATCACGTGATCGAGTCAAATGGTAATCCAGCGGGCGCAACAGGGCTAAGGTGGGGGTCTCTAATGGGTCTCAACCAACCTATACTAAGCAGTTTAGGATAAACATGTAAGACATGAAAGCAGGTAACAACAACAGGCTATGCATTAGAATATGATCATAGAAAAGACAGTACAGTTCTAATGCAAGCATAAGAGAGAAGAGAGTGGGCGATATTGGAATGATCAAGGGGGCTTGGCTTGCCTGGAAGCTATGCTGCAAAGGAACGGTCGTCGGTGACGTAGTCGAACACATGGGCATCATTGGTCCCGGGGTCTACCGGAGAGAAGAGGGGGAAGAAATAGTAAATACAGTGCAAACAAAGGTACCACTAAGCATGACAAGGTGATAAGCAGAACTAGGGTCGACCTAAAGTAGTGCTGCATGAAATAGTGAAGGGGGCAAAATTCAACCGGGAATGTATTCTCGGTTCCGGACCTGTGTCAAACAGATGACCGGAGGGGGCATGCTCCAAGTTCAGATAGTTAGAGGCATCTGACAGGTAAACGGACCTCATATTCGGATTCGTCTCGCTTTTTTGAGCAACTTTCATATTGAAAACTTTTTCATCCGAGTTACGAATAATTTTCTATGATTTTCTTAAGTTTTAAATTTTTTCTGAAATTATTTAAATTAACAGGATTAACAGAAAAGGTATATGACATCAGCATTGCATGGGGATGATGTCATCAGTCAAGAGACTCACTGACCAGGTCAAACCTGATATGTGGGTCCAGTGGGACCCACATGTCATAGACAGAGAGCTAACAAAGTTTTAAAACTAACTAAACATAGTTATTTAGCAGGTAAGCCCCACCTGTCATGGACTAATTAACTAAAGTAATTAGTTTTAATAATTAAATCATTTAATTAGAGTATTAAGCGGTGGGGCCCGCACGTCAGCATCACAGAGAGGCCCAGGCACCACGTTGACTGGTCAAACCAAACAACGGGGCCTCCAGGGCCCACTGGTCAGTGACCCAGGGGCGGGACCCACTGAGCCACATCGGCGTCCGTGTCAAAGAGAGCTCCAGCGACCAAATATGTGGCGGCGCGTCGTCGGAGTTGCTCGGAAAAAGGCTACAGGGCACGGGGAAGACCGCGGCTAGGCGCGTTCGAAAGAGGAGTTGAAGCCGCGCCAAGTGGTGAGGCTGGCCGGAGCTAGAGCTGCCGGAGACGACGTCGGCGAGGAACTAAGGCAGCGGTGAGCTATGGGCCTCGTCGGGGACGACGCTACGTGGCAAGGTAGGATGCGTGCGGGGGCGCATTCGGTCGAGAGCGAGGAGTTGCATCGAACCGTGGCGGTGGCCGGGCCGGGGGTGGCCGGAGACTGCGCCACGTCGAGGTTGGCAGACGCCGGAGTCAGACGCAATGGAGGACGGCTATCCTAGGCACGGTAGGAACAGCGGATGGTTGCTCCGGTTTCCTACGGTGATGATGAGCATGATAACGTGCTCAAGCGTGCGTTGCGGAAGTTGTGCACGCAGCAGTGACATGGCCGGCGGCGACGAGATACGGCAACGACGGCGAGGTGAGCTAGGAGCTCGAGATCGAGCTCACAGGAGAGGGTAAACATGGGTGCTCACCGTGGGAGCACACGGGGGCTCGGCGGGAGGGGGGTTGGAGCAGCAGGGGCGTGGATCGATGTGGCGGAGCCCCGGTGCCTAGAGGTAGAAGACGATGAGGATCTAGCGATGGAGAGGCGCAGAGCTCCAAGGAGTCTTCGTAGAGGTTGTAGTGGTCGACGGCGCATCTCCTAGGCATGGTGGCGCAGCTTGGTGACGACGATGAGCGCGTAGGCGGTGGCGGCCATAGCGACTGCGGTGGTATCCGTGGCGGATCTGAGTGAGGAGGGGAGGACTGGCGATCTAGGGTTTACCAGGGGGTCGAGGGGATCTTGTAGGTTGGTGGAGATGCGGCGAATGGCTGTCCCGTAGTCGATCCGAGCCATGGACACCGCACGGCCGTCCACTGCGTCGACGGTGAGCAGTAGGAAGGGGAACACCCCCTGGTGGGCTGGGCATGCACTGTGGACTTAGGCCCAGTTCACAGTAGCTTTCCCTGATTCTTTTCTTTTTGTAATTTCTTTTCCGTTAAGAAAAATGCTAGGCCACAAAAAGACTTTTGTAAAATATAGGATTGTTCCACATAAATACTTCGCAAAATTTAGCACTGCCATGAAAAGGTTTTGAGGCAAGATAATTTCATCTGAATTTTCTTTAAAAGAAATGATTTAATTTGGGGATGTTTTGCTACTGTTGTGGATGGTAGGGGCATTTTAGGAATTTGGGTGATGTTGTTTTCCTCAACATAATTACCAACGAATTATTTGCAAAATTATGAACTATTTTGTCTGCATTTTTGAAATGTGAATTTTGACTTGAGAATTAAACTTGAATTTGACTTTGGTTTTAAACAAAGTGAGGATTAGAATCTTAACCATGATGTCATGGCATCATTAGGCATGAGATTACTGTAGCATGACACTGGGGTGTTACATCTCCTCCACTACAAGAAATCTCGTCCCAAGATTTAAGAGGTGGGGTAAGGGGAAAAGATTTGGTTACGAAATTCTAACGAGTCTTCTTGGTCTTGATTGCTCTTCTCGAAGAGGTTGGTACATTACATTCGTGTCTTCCTTTCTCTGCTTCGGGCCATCCTGATGAAGTCGCAATCCTTTCCGTGGGAATTCCATCATACTTACGTAAAGGATGAGGGGATAACTCCGGAAGGACGGGCTTTTACAAGGCCGATTGTCTGGTGATAACTCGGGGAATGTGGCGGAGGGTATCTCTCGAATTTAAACTTAAGAAATCATCGATAGCAAGGTACAAAGATAAATAGTAAGGAGTTTCAAGTGAGTAGGCAATCGTTCGATGCCTGAAACAGAGGGTGAAAGGGGTTCAGAGCAATGGGAATAAGTATGGCGTGTGACACAAAATAGATCATGTCCATGAAGGTGGCTTGTGATCTACATACGAAGCCAAGCGCGAGGAAAACGGTGGAAACAGGGGTGTAAGGGAGAGTCGGGTTTCGATTATGTGGATCTGTTGGTTATTGGGCCCACCTTGTGGTTTAAAGGTAGAAAGGGCGAGGGACGAAGTGAACCATTTTTCTGCTCGTTGAAACGAGGCAGACAAATAGGCAAACTTCACGTTCGCCGGCGGTTACCGAAATTTTAACAACAATAGTAACAGGGTTTTACTAACAGAGTGTACACTGAGGTGTTTACATAAGCAGGGAAATATTACTACTTATATCATATAGATCACAAAAAAAGGTAAAACAAAACAATGGAAAGGAAAAATTGTGATTATCAGAATAAACATACCAATGGAATGGAAAATGTGCTCACTCAAGTATATCCTTCCCAAAGACAAGCTGAGCATGACATACTTGAATGGACGTCAAGTACATAATCATTTAGACAAAGGGGCAAAGAAATTCATGACGTTATCCATACAATAGTGTTTGGATAATTGATCAAGAAACAATTAGCCTCGCGCTTCCATTGTTCTTGTTCATGTTCGGAGTACCAAAATCATGCTTTCGGGTAGCAATGATATGGTGTCAAAGTAAAGATTAGATATGAATATCACAAGAAATACACAAGGAGCCATTCCAAGAATAGCAAGAAATTCAAGGTATAACCAGAACACGACCAAGTATATGTTGTAAGGAAAGTAGGAATGTTGTCAATGACAACACAACGTATCGAGGGGGCAAGGATGGTATTTCTAATCATGAATTAGATTCACATCTTAGGAGAAGTCAAAATATTGATGATGATCACGACAAAATTTGTCGAGGGGCTCCATGAAGATGGAATCTAACGGCGACAACATCAAGTAAAAGGAATGATGAAGCGTAAGGCTATTGGAACCACCGGTACAACACAAACTCGAAACCAAGCTTGTTGTTCAAGGGAAAATTATATGACGAGGAAGAGCGACGTCAGCTTAGCTTATCGTCGAAAATTGTGCTCCGGGTAGAAGGACCAGGTAGCACAACTAAAATTTAGCGCGATAATGATATTGCCGTTCAGGCTAGGAATGACTTTAAGGATTATTAAACTTTCTAGCAACAAAGTACTAGAAGTACTAAATTGCAGTGCGGATTCGATTCGCTACTCGGTGTTCTCAGTCGATGACAACCCAAAACCCGTCGAGTGACTATAACAGGGAAAGGTACTACTTCATCAGAAAATCATAAGATGTAGTGCAATGGCGTGATATCCTTGAGATACCAGGGGGTAATACTCGAAGGCAGATCAAATAAGAGGTTGGGCAGGCATATTGATATGCAGAAGGCAAATACTTTAACTTGTCCGAACAATGGGATCAAAGAAAAACAATCATGGTCGGAACCACAGTTGCAAAGGACCAAGCATAGATACAAGATGAACTTATAACAAGGGGATTATTATTACTACAAGAAGCTTACATGATAAGTTCCACATCGGGTCCATGGGCATGAACAGAAAGTTCAAGGTCGACTCCCATTTCTCCATAGCACAACCTTACATCCACTTATTGTTGTGAAAATGGCATTAGTGTTGAAAGTTTTACCTGGTGAAATACCAGATGAGTATGAGCCGTGAAATCTTTCAGGTTCACACAGGTTAGGGAAGGCATTGGTTCAACCCATTGGGGCATCTTAGGAACATATGTCATAAACTTCATGAGTAAATAACACAAGCTCAATAGTAGAGCATGGTTGAGAAAGCAGAGGATACCATTTACCAAAGGCATTCTGTGTCAGGGGAAGAATTCACAAGATTTTTGAAAAAGAAGGACAGTGTCGGATAATTATCCAACAAAGGATTTGGCGGACCGCAAGGAATCCGATGTGAGTGTCGATGTTCAACCAGAAGAAGAAATAACGCAAAGGCATCGGATTATAGGGACATCTGAATTATTTCAAAGCTTAAATACAAAGGAATTATGATTTCCATATCGAGGGGATCAGAAGCAGAGGCTCTGATAAAACGATAAGTAAGTTGAATACACATATATCAACAATCAATCAAGGTTTGATTTGTCGAGAACCAGCTCATGTCTGGAGTGACGTTTGAGCCAAAAGGACAAATTCTAGTTTTGGCTAAGGATTGCGAGCATCTACAACATATTGAATCAACGGATTCAAATGATAGTGACAAAGGATGTCGATAAGATTAATAGACTTATGGCATTAACCATAATGCAAGCAAGCAAGAATTTCAACAACAATAGGCTGCTGAGGATTTTCAGAAGATCGAATGGTATTTCGAAGACTTTTCTGAAACACATGTACAACTGGGGATGAATGAATCCCCGATGATTGTGAGGAATTATTCATACACGTATCCATGCAGGAAAAGGAGCTCCAACACAGCAGGCGCAATGGATTCTCGAAACATCAGAGTGTAATTCGAGGCATCTTATAATAACAAGAGCAACTAGAAAAATTATGTATGAACAATAGGTGCATGTAGCTATTCATATGGGTTGATGGTGGAAGGGAATTGCAAAAGCGATGAGCACATGTTCTCGGGAGAACATCGGAGAGTATCTTCGAAGTCTTCTGATGAAGCGGGTGGTCATCTGGAATGAGGGGCTCTCCGGGAGGAAGTAGTTATGAGAACCTAGAGTTAGAGTTAGCAAAACCAATTAACCCAAATAGAAGAGAGATCAGAATCCCAGAGTATAGACGAGGAGTAAAAGATCCTATTACCACCCAATTGGCAGCATGGGCCCGTAAGCCACACAGCCAAGTTAGTAAAACAGTTTTTCAAAGATTAGACTCAACTCTGGCCAAGGAGTTGGAAAGGGGGTTCCTACAGGCAGTCGGCTCTGATACCAATTTGTGACGCCCCCGATTTGACCATACACTAATCATGCACGCAAATGTGTGCGACCAAGATCAGGGACTCCCGGGAAGATATCACAACACAACTCTAGACAAAAATAAAATAATATAAGCTTTATATTACAAGCCAGGGGCCTCGAGGGCTTGAATACATAAGCTCGAATACACAAGAGTCAGCGGAAGCAACAATATTTCAGTACAGACATAAGTAAAACAAGTTTTCCTTAAGAAGGCTAGCACAAATCAACGGTCGAAAAGGCAAGGCCTCCTGCCTGGGAGCCTCCTAACTACTCTTGGTCGTCGACGGCCGTCACGTAGTAGTAGGCACCCTTGGGGTAGTAGCAGTCGTCGAAAGTGGCATCTGGCTCCTCGACTCCACCATCTGGTTGCAACAACCAGAAAGAAGAAAGAAAGGGGGAAAGAGGAAGCAAAGCAATCGTGAGTACTCATCCAAAGTACTCGCAAGCAAGGATCTACACTACTTATGCATCGGTATCAATGAAAAGGGTAGTATGTGTGGACTAAACAGCAGAATGCCAGAATATGAGGGGGAGAAACTAGTCCTATCGAAGACTAGCATCTTCTGAAAACCACCGTCTTGCAGCAGGAGGGAGTAGAATAGTATAAGATAAGTCATATTTATGTTGTTGTCAACGCCCCGGGATCCTTTCTCGACTCCCGAAGCCACATATCCATTACATGCCTCAGCATCCAGTTCTAGTTGTGTCGATCGGGATACAACTCCAAGTGTCTGTTACCATAGGATAGTCTATCGATAGATGTTTTCTTCCCTGCAGGGGTGCACCAACTTACCCACCACGCTCGCTTAACTCCGGCCGGACACACTTGACTAGTCATGCCCGGCCTCGGCCAAAACGATACGCCGCAACCCGGCCTTGGCTTAATAGAGAGGTCAACATGTCGGACTAAACCTATGCCCCCAGGGGTCTTGGGCCATCGCCTCGAGAACTCCTACACGTTGTGTGTGTGGCTGATGAGCAGACCTATCTACCTACTTATTAGGCAGGAGCTTACCAGTCCAACCCGGCACGCGCCGCTCAGTCGCATGACGTCTAATAAGCTCCGGCTGATGCATACGACGTAGAACGCCCATAATATGCCCACGTGATGGTTAGTGCTATCAAGCCAGAGGCCCCTCGAATCAAATATCCATACCGTTTAGTGTCTTCGGAGCGTGCGGTAATGAGCAGAGACTCACGATCATGTGACCCCATCACCTCGTCTCGAGGACTTGCGACAAGGGCTAAGAATGTTCGGCCACGCCTCATAATTATCTCGCGGGCACCTTCCAAGTCAACCCAACTACACATTACTCGCAATTAAGCTCGCGCCGGTACCCCTTAGGGCCGACCCGTCTTTAGTAACATGGTTCAGTGTAAAGTCATAGTAACCATAGTGACCGTGTGTCTAACACCAAAGGGAACCCTGAGGAATCACCCTCAATGGAATTCCTCATGATGTTATTGTCAAGGTGAACGAAGGAGGAATCCCCCTCGATGGTTCGCACTTGAGGGGTTGCACGACAGAGTCGCTATCGGGAGTGGTGAAGGAGGAATCACCCTGACGACCACGACCAATTAACTTTACTACAGAGATCTCATTAGAAGTGCTATACGAGGTATCACCCTCGACACTCGATAGTAACTCTGCAGAGTCGTACAACTAGGGGGGTAATGTGCGGTGTCGGGGCCTGGACGTCGATCACGTGATCGAGTCATATGGTAATCCAGCGGGGGCTACAGGGACAAGGTGGGGTCTCTGATGTGTCTCAACCAACCTATACTAAGCAGTTTAGGATAAACATGTAATATATGAAAGCAAGTAATAACAACAGGCTATGCATCAGAATAGGATCATACAAAAATAGTAGCAGTTCAAATCAAGCATAAGAGAGAATAGATTGGGCGATATCATAATGATCAAGGGGGGTT
Source organism: Secale cereale (assembly GCA_902687465.1). Taxonomy (NCBI): domain Eukaryota; kingdom Viridiplantae; phylum Streptophyta; class Magnoliopsida; order Poales; family Poaceae; genus Secale; species Secale cereale. Next base: position 662,573,865 of record LR738711.1, read on the forward strand.
GGCTTGTCTGGAAGCTCTGCTGCAAAGGAACGGTCGCCGGTGATGTAGTCAAACACATGGGCATCATTGGACCCAGGGCCTACCGGAGAGAAGAGGGGGAAGAAACAGTAAATACAGTGCAAACAGAGGTACCACTAAGCATGACAAGATGATAAGAAGAACTAGGGTCGACCTAACGTAGTGTTGCACGAAATAGTGAAGGAGGGGCAAATTCAACCGAGAACGTATTCCCGGTTCCGGACTTGTGTCAAACAGATGACCGGAGGGGGCATGCTCCAAGTTGAGATAGTTAGAGGCATCTGACAGGTAAATGGACCGCGTATTCGGATTCGTCTCGCTTTTCTGAGCAACTTTCATATAGAAAGCTTTTTCATCCGAGTTACGGATAATTACTATGATTTTCTAAAGTTTTAATAATTTTCTGAAATTATTTAAATTAACAGGATTAACAGAAAAGGTATATGACGTCAGCATTGTGTGGGGATGCTGTCAGCAGTCAACAGACTCGCTAACCAGGTCAAACCTGACCTGTGGGTCCAGTGGGACCCACATGTCATAGACAAAGAGCTAATAGGGTTTTAAAACTAACTAAACATAGTTATTTAGCAGGTAGCCCCCACCTGTTATGGACTAATTAACTAAACTAATTAGTTTAAATTATTAAATCATTTAATTAGAGGATTAAGAGGTGGGGCCCGCACGTCAACGTCACACAGATGCCTAGTCAGCACGTTGACTGGTCAAACCAGTCAACAGGGCCTCCAGGGCCCACTGGTCAGCGACCCAGGGGCGGGCCCCCTGAGCCACGTCGGCGTCGGTGCCGGAGAGAACTCCGATGACCAAATACACGATGGCGCATCGACGGAGTTCCTCGAAAATAGGCTACAAAGCACGGGGAAGAGCGCGGCTAGGCGTGTTCGAAAGAGGAGTCGAAGCCGCGCCGAGTAGTGAAGCCGGCCGGAGCTGGAGCTGCCGGAAACGCCGCCGGTGAGGAGCTAAGGCGGCGGCGAGCTACGGGCCTCGTCGGGGACGGTGCTACGGGGCAAGGTAGGACGCGTGGGGGGCGCGTTCGGTCGAGAGCGAGGAGCTCCATCAAACAGTGGCGACGGTCGGGCCGGGGGTGGCCGGAGACGGCGCCGCCGTCGAGGTTGGTGGACGTCAGAGTCGGACGCAATGGGGAACGGCTATGGTGGGAACGGTAGGACCAGCGGATGGTCGCTCCGGTTTCCTAAGGTGATGCTGAGCACGATAACGTGCTCAAGCGTGGGTTGCGGTAGCTGTGCACGTGGCGGTGACATGGACGGTGGCGATGATATACGACAACGATGGCGAGGCGAGCTAGGAGCTCGATATCGAGCTCAGAGGAGAGGGTAAATGCGGGTGCTCACCGTGGGAGCACACGTGGGCTCAGCGAGGGGTTGGAGCAGCAGGGGCGTGGATCGATGCGGTGGAGCCCCGGTGGCTGGAGGTAGAAGATGATGAGGACCCGGCGATGGAGAGGCGTAGAGCTCCAAGGAGTCTTCGTAGAGGTCGTAGTGGTCGACGCGCATCTCATAGGCACGGTGGCGCGGCTTGGGGACGACAATGAGCGCGTAGGCAGTGGCGGCCACAGCGACTGCGGTGGTGGCCGTGGCGGATCTGGGTGAGGAGGGGAGGAGTGGCGATCTAGGGTTTGCCAGGGGGTCAAGGGGATCTTGTAGGTTGTTGGAGATGCGGTGGATGGCTGCCCCTTGGTCGATTCGAGCCATGGACGCCGCACGGGCGTCCACTGCGTCGCCGGTGAGCAGTAGGAAGGGGAACACCCCCTGGTGGGCTGGACCTGCACTATGGACTTAGGCCTAGTCCACAGTAGCTTTCCATGATTCTTTTCTTTTTGTAATTTCTTTTCTATTAAGCAAAATGCCAGGCCACAAAAATACTTTTGTAAAATATAGGATTGTTCCACATAAATAATTTGCAAAATTTAACATTGCCATGAAAAGGTTTTCAGGCAAGATAATTTCATCTGAAATTTCTTTAAAATAAATGATTTAATTTGGGGTTGTTTTGCTACTGTTGTGGATGCGAGGGGCATTTTAGGAATTCAGGCGATGTTGTTTTGCTCAACATAAATTACTTATGAATTATTTGCAAAATTATGAACTATTTTGTTTGCATTTTTGAAAATGTAAATTTTGACTTGAATTAAACTTGAATTTGACTTTGGTTTTAAACAAAGTGAGGATTAGCATCTGAACCATGATGTCATGGCATCATTAGGCATGAGATTACTGTAGCATGACACTGGGGGTGTTACACTAACAAAGGGGGAAGGGGTGCTGCTTACCGGCATCGGAGATGAGGACGGCGTAGGGGGAGCCATGGCACGCACAAGGTCGACCAGACGGTGTCCAACAGCAAGGGGAGCACCAGATCCGCTGCAAATGATGCCACCTCTTCCATCATTGCCACCTCTATCACTGACCTGAAATCGCAACCGCTACCAGTGGTGAGGCACTAGGGAAGAAAGTGGCTATGGGTGAGCAAGTATAAAGGGGGTGAGGCTAGATTTGGCGCTGGGATGGTGCGCCAGATTTCCTATCTCCCGCCATCCGCCCTTTCCCTCGCGTCGCACCCGCCCGTGCGACCTCGCAACGCACTCAACCTGGCTCGCGAGAAACTGCCGATCTGAGCGTTTCCAGTGAGCCGGGCTCTGGGCTACTTTGACAAGCATGCGATGCAGGGCCAACAGTGAAACCATGCAACCAAACAGGCCTCTCCCTTCCCACGCAGGCCTGGTTGGGCTCGATGCGGGCAACCAAACGCGCCCTAGTTAGTCAATAGTGCTAGAACTGTGGCACTTTCTTTGTGTACCCTATATGCATTGCCGCCCAGGGTGGATGGAGCTTTTATTATAAAGCGGAGTGAAAACCTGTTTGATGGAGTGGGAATTGTATTGTTTGGTGACATTAAATAAAATATAATTGTTTGGTGGCATTCGTCGCCCCCATCCCTCCCCCTCCTCCCGCGACGCCCCTACGGGCGCACGGGAGGCCAGCCCTAGCCGCCGCCGGGGCATCACTCCTCCACTCCTCCCCTCCCTCGCCACCATCAGGGGGCGCGGCTGGGCGAAGCCTGGCAGGCATAGGCAGCGGCGGGGTGCTCTCCTTCCCCTCACACGGATGGCGAGGCACGGGGCGGCTCACCCGGGCCTGGGTGCTGCGCTAGGCGTCGGGCGTAGAAGCACGACGGTGCGCTAGGGCTGGTCATCGGCAGTGGTGCGTTGCACGGCGCGGTGGTGGAGGGCGTGCCTTGGTCGCCGGGATTGGCGACGTCGAGGCCAGATCTGGGGCCGGGCGGCTAAGGCTGCTGCCTGCTGGTCTCCGCCCCTGCCATGGCCACGGCGGGTGGTGGTGCGCCGCAGCAGCGGCTTGCCGGTGGGCGGGCCGGCCAGAATCCGGAGGCTACGATGGCTGGACAATAGTAGGCAACGCAGTTGGGCTCCTCGGTGGGTTTCCTTTGCGATTGGCGGCGGTCCTTCGGGTCTCTTATTGTCGGTAGGCGGGTGTACGTTGGTGACTGATACGTCCATTTTGCATCATGTTTTCTTACTGTTATTTATGTTGTTTCTATGTATAATGATGCTTTTTGGAGTAATTCTAATGCCTTTTCTCTCATAATTTGCCAGGTCTGCACCAAGAGGGAGAATTCCGGCAGCTGGAAATCTGGACTTGGAAAAGCTACGTCAGGCCACCTATTTTGCACAACTCCAAACAAGCTTAAACTTCACGGAGAATTTTTATGGAATATTTGAAGAATATTGGAGCAAATAAGTACCATAGGGGGCCCACCAGGTGGGCACAACCCACCTAGGCGCGCCAGGGAGCACAGGCGCACCCTGGTGGGTTTTGCTCACCCAGGCCCACCTCCGGTGCCCATTTTCTGGTATATAAGCAATTCTGACATAAAAAGGAGAAGACTTTCGGGATGGAGCGCCGCCGCCTCGAGGCAGAACTTGGGCAGGAGCACTTTTACCCTCCGACGGAGCGATTCTGTCGGGGGAACTTCCCTCCTGGAGAAGAAAATCATCGTCATCATCATCACCAACAACTCTCCCATCTTGGGGAGGGAAATCTCCATCAACATCTTCAACAGCACCATCTCATCTCAAACCCTAGTTCATCTCTTGTGTTCAATCTTATTACCAAAACAATAGATTGGTGCTTGTGGGTGACTAGTAGTGTTGATTACATCTTGTAGTTGATTACTATATGGTTTATTGGTGGAAGAATATATGTTCAGATCCAATATGCTATTTAATACCCCTCTGATCTTGAGCATGCTTATCCTTTCTGAGTATTTACCTTTGTTCTTGAGGTCACGGGAGAAATCATGTTGCAAGTAATCATGTGAATTTGATATGTGTTCAATATTTTGATAGTAAGTATGTTGTGATTCCCTTAGTGCTGTCATGTGAACGTCGACTACATGACACTTCACCATATTTGGGCCTAAGGGAATGCATTGTGGAGTAGTAATTAGATGATGGGTTGCGAGAGTGACAGAAGCTAAAACCCCAGTTTATGCGCTATTCTATAAGGGATCGATTGGATCCAAAAGTTTAATGCTATGGTTAGAATTTATTCTTCATACTTTTCCCGTAGTTGCGGATGCTTGCAAGAGGGTTAATCATAAGTAGGAGGTCTGTTCAAGTAAGAACAGCACCTAAGCACCGATCAACCCACATACCAAATTATCAAAGTAGCAAACACAAATCGAACCAACATGATGAAAGTGACTATATGAAATTCTCGTGTACCCTCAAGAACGTTTTGCTTATTACAAGAGATCGTCTTGGCCTGTCCTTTGCCTCAAAAGGATTGGGCTACCTTGCTGGACTTTCGCTACTGCTATCGTTACCTGCTCGTTACAAAAATATCTTGCTATCAAACTACTCTGTTACTTACAATTTCAGCACTTGCAGACATTACCTCGCTGAAAACCACTTGCCATTTCCTTCTGGTCCTCGTTGGGTTCGACACTCTTACTTATCGAAAAGAGCTACAATTGATCCCCTATAGTTGTGGGTCATCAAGGCTATTTTCTGGCGCCGTTGTCGGGGAGTGAAACGCTTTTGTAAGTGGAAATTGGTAAGGAAATATTCATATAGTGTGCTGAAATTTATTGTCACTTGTTACTATGGAGAACAATCCTTTGAGGGCTTTGTTCGGGGTATCTTCACCTCGACCGGAACCACAATTAGCAACCCCTCAACCTGATGCACCTACTGAAAATATTGAATATGAAATTCCTTCGGGTATGATAGAACAACTGCTGGCTAATCCTTATGCAGGAGACGGAACCGAACATCCATATATGCACTTGATATATGTGGAACAAATTTGTGGATTGTTTAAGCTTGCAGGTTTACCCGGAGATCATGTTATGAAGAAGGTTTTTCCTTTATCTTTGAAGGGAAAAGCATTACATCGTATAGGCTATGCGATGATATTGGAGCTTGGAACTGGAACCGATTGAAATTGGAGTTTCACAAAAAAAATATCCTATGCATCTAGTTCATCATGATCGGAATTACATATATAATTTTTGGCCTCGTGAAGGAGAAAGTATTTCTCTAGCTTGGGGGAGCCTTAAGTCAATGTTATATCATGCCCCAATCATGAGCTCTCAAGAGAAATTATAATCCAGAACTTTTATGCTTGGCTTTCTCGTAATGATCAATTCATGCTTGATACTTCTTGCGTTGGTTCTTTTATGAAGAAAATTATTGAATTTCGGTGAGATCTCTTGGAAAGAATTAAACGCAACTCTGAAGAGTGGGAACTCGACGAAGGTAAAGAGTCAGGTATTAATCTTTAGTATGATTGTATTAAATCTTTTATGGATAACGATGCTTTTCAAAAGTTTACACTAAATATGGACTTGACTCTGAGATAGTAGTCTCATTTTGTGAATTATTTGCTACTCATGTTGATCTCCCTAAAGAGAAATGGTTTAAATATCACCCACCTATTAAAGAATAAATTAAAGAACCAATACTAGCTAAAGAAGAAACTATGATTTATAATGTTGATCCAGTTGTTCCTACTGCTTATATCGACAAACCACCTTTTCCTGTTAGGGTAAAGGAACATGCTAAAGTTTCAATTGTGGTTAACAAAAGTTATATTAGAACACCTAAACCAGATGAACAAATTAAAGTAGAGCATAATATTTCTATGGTTAAAGATCTCTTAGAAGAAAACGTAGACGGGCATGTTATTTACTTCTACAAAGAAGCTGCTAGAATTGCCAAACCCGATATAGAGGATAAACATAGACATGTTGTTGGCATGCCCGTTATCTCAGTCAAAATAGGAGGTCACTGTTATCATGGTTTATGTGACATAGGTGCTAGTGTGAGTGCTATTCCTTCCACTTTGTATCAAGAAATTATGAATTACATAGCACCCACAGAGATAGAAGACATATATGTTACTATTAAACTTACTAATAGAGATACTATATCACCAATTGGGATGGTTAGAGATGTTGACGTCTTGTGTGGAAAAATTAAATACCCTACTGATCTTCTTGTTCTTGGTTCCCCACAACATGACTTCTGTCCCATTATCTTTGGTAGACCTTTCTTGAACACCGTTAATGCTAAAATAGATTGTGAGAAACAAACTGTCGGTGTTAGTTTTGGTGATGAGTCTCATGAATTTAATTTCTCCAAGTTTAATATAAAGTTTCATGAAAAACAATTGCCTAGTAAGGATGAAATAATTGGTCTTGCTTCTATTGTTGTGCCTCCCACTGTGTCGGGGGAAACTGTCCGCCACGAACACCTATGGGACCGGAGCCCCTTGTCTGTGCGGTACGAGGGCGGAGGGAGCACAAAGAGCAGATCGAAGCAGACGCGCGGGCAGTTTTACCCAGGTTCGGGCCGCACGGATGCGTAAAACCCTACTCCTGCTTGGTTGTGTATTGAGTTGAGCGCTCGGGAGCTTGAAGAAGCCGCTACACCGTGCGTGAGAGTAATCTAGGTTTCGAACCCCCTCCACGTTGTGCATGGGCCTCCTTTTATAGTGCAAGGGGTCACCGACAGGTGTCAACGTAGGAGAAAGGGGTAAAAATGTAAAAGAGGTGGTGGTTGCAACAGTGCGGGAACAGTGGAGCTACAGTACAGAACAGTGGTCTATACCTACTTTAACAGTGGGGGACAAGGGCATTTAATGCCCGTCGCCGTCGACCCCAAAAGCTCCCGCCTTAGCGTCTCCGTCCGCCACGGCGACGGATTTATCGCCGTGGTGTGCCACCGTGTACCCCAGGCGGCACAGCCATCCGCCACGCGTCCCTGGTTAGGCCCCAGGGCGACGCGTGGGCCGATGAGCTGGAGCGCGGGCACACAGCGCAACCTTCCCGGCAAGCACCTCGCCGGGGCCTTGATCTTGTCGGGCCCGGGAACTTGCCGCTCCCCGGGCCCCTTGCCGGGGCGCGCATAGCGCCGAGGCGATATCTTCCAGTCTTCCTGGCAAGCTCCTCTCGCCAGGGTCTTGTGTTGGTGAAACAGTCTTGAGCCTGGAACGGCCTTCCCGGCAAGCTCCTCTTGCCGGGGTCTCGATCTTCTGTCTTGTATACTTTGTTTTTGAATGGTTTGATAGGAGGCAGGAAGGTCTCCGGCGAGCACGCAGTAAACCTTGCCGCGGGAAGCTGCAACTGCCCGTGCACAAGTTGGGGTACTGGGGTACCCCTACCTTAGTACACCGACAGGAGCCCCCGGGCCTGGGCCACACACGGTGCCGAGCGCTGTTGGGCCAGGCCCAAAACAGTGCACGGGCACCCGCGGCCCGCGGCGCGCCGAATCCACTTCCATATCCGCCGCACCCCACGGTAACGGCACGCGTCGATTGCGGCGCCGTGGGATGGGACGTGCCCACGATCTCTTAATGGAAAGGGGGAAACGCCCCCCACTCCCCCATAAAAGCAGAGGCAGCGGGCGCGGTTCCCCTCCCTGTGCTCTCATTACGTCGTCTTCTTCCTGCAAAAAGATTCCTTCTTGCGCTCCGCCTCCACAGCTCCGCCGCCGCCGAGCTCTTCGTCCCCTTCCTTCCGCCGCGTCCGCCATGGCCCCAAAGGCCGACAAGGCGAAAGCGGAGAAGTCCAAGAAGGAGAAATCCGAGCAAGCAGCCAAGCTCATCGCTTACCGGAAGCGGCACGTCGTCTTCTCACCGAAGCTCGGCGTGCAAGAACTCTGGAACAAGTATTACTTGTTCTGGTCCAAGGGCACCGATGCGCATCCCCGCACCCGAGCATATCCGGCCGCCGCCAAGGACAACTATCCCGGCGGGTATTACTTCTTTGCTCCCTTTTTCCACTGTGGTCTCTGTCCTCCTTTTTCGAACTTCTTCTGTGATATCATGAATACGTATGGCTTCCATCTGCTTGATTTCACCCCCAACGCCATTCTCACCATGGCCGTTTTCGCACATATGTGCGAAAACTTCATAGGAGTCCACCCCAACGTAGCCCTCTTTAGACACTTTTTCACCCCTAGAGCCGAGGCCGATGCCCCCCTCTCCGGATGTATTTCTTGGGTCTTCCGTCTCGGGAAGAAGGGGTCGTACTTGCCGGGGGAGCTCCGCGGCAAGTGGGAGGAATGGCGAGCGGAGTGGTGCTGGATTGTAGAGGACCAGCCGCAAGCCTTCACTGCGCCGCGCACAACGCCTATCGCGCGCGGCAGAGATTGGAGCGATCTAGACTCCGACGACGTCAAGCTCGACATCGCCCTCGTCCGGATCCTCCGTCTTCGGCTGGCCCGGCTGTCAGTTGCCGAGGTGGGCGCAGATTTCCTCCGCCGGCGCATCGCCCCTCTCCAAGACCGGAAGAGGCCGGCCTGGGAGTACGGCGGCCCGGCAGACATCATGCGGCTGCGCCCCGGGCTTAATTTCAACTTCACCACTCTGGAGCTGCGCGGGATGGTACGAGAGCTCTTCAAGTACGACCCGACGCACCCCGAGTGGTTCAGGACTCCCCGGGAAGTGGTGCCGCTCTGCAACAACGCCGCGAGGGACCGGATCCTTGCCATGATGCCGATGTGCGACTCGCATGGCTTGGACCGCTCGTGGATCGCCCCGAAGCCCATCGACGTCCTCAACTTCTACGACAACCTCGTCGAGGTGGCGAGTAACAAGGAGGACCTCAAGCTGCATACGCGGGACACCACCGAACAGGAAATCGCCTACATAGCTTCTCGGGCTGAGGAGGCCGCCGCAGCCGCGGCGGCAGGAGTCTTCGGGTTCTCGCCGGAGGAGGCGGAGGCCGAAGAGGCGTCCACCCAGGCGGAAGAGGCGGAGATCCGCCGATTGCTGAACCTCCCACCCGACGCGCTCGCCGGGGTTCCCTCGTTGAGGCACTCCGGGATCCATGGGATCGCGACGGAGGCTGCGGCAAGGGATGGCACCGCCGGAGGGAGCAGAGGCGCCGCGAGGGGCGGAGGCGCCAAGGGGAAGAGGGCCGTAGCGCTGGACGCTGGGCCCAGCGAGCCGGCCGGGGCAGAGGAGGAGGAGGAGGAGGAGGCCGAAGACTCCGGCGGGTCTACGGAGTTATACGCCGATGACCTCTCCTCGTCGGAGAGCTCCCCGCCCCCGGCAAGCCCGAAGGAGTCCCCGGCAAAGCGCCTCCGCAAGGCGGCGACGGGAGAGAGGGCACAGGCGCCCCGGCAACAGCCACCTCGGCGGGCGGCTCCCCGGGGGAGTCAAGCCGCGCCAAGGCCGTCCGGCGCACCAGCCGCAGCAGAGGCGGCCCGTGCGCGGACCACGATGGAGGCGCCCCGCAGGCCGGCAGCGAGCCGGCAGGGGTCTTCTCGGAGCGGAGCAGCGGCTCCGCCCGCCCCCCGGGCGCCAGCAGCCACAGGGGCTGGGTCTTCGCAGCCCCCAGCCCCGGTGAGTACCAAGCGCGCGAGGGAGTCTTCGCCTCCCGCTCCTCGCGTCGACGCGCCCCCGGTGGAGTATGACTTCTCCGCCCTGAGCGAGGACGACGAGGAGGACCAGAAGTAAGGATCCAAGATTCCTCATCTTCTTAATTTTTGTCTTGAGCTTCTGTTGATGCTAACTCTGTCTTCTGTTCTGGTTTCAGGACCCTGGCCCACCGCGCAGCGAAGAAGGCCAAGGCGCCCGAGGCCGAGGTCGCGGAGGACTCGACGGCGGCGGCGACAGAGGGCGCGCCGGAGCCGAGCCTGCCGGACTCTGGCACTGCTCCGATGAGCAGCCCCCAGCGCAGCCCGCAGCGCAGCCCCCAGCGTAAGTCTGGGGTTCTTTCTTTTCGCTTGTCGGGGTACGTCTGAGGCTTTTGATTTTATCTTCATGTCTTGACATCTCTTGTCTTGTTCCGTGCAGAGGAGGAGCCGCAGCGGGAAGAGCGCCCGGAGACCACCGCCGAGGAGCTGCAGGCACCGCCATCCCCGCCAAGGCAGGACTCTCCGGCAAGGGAGAGTGCTCCGTCAAGGGCGGGTACTCCGCCAAGGCAGAGTACCCCGCCAAGGACGAGCAGCCCGGCAAGGGCGGCCACCCCGCCAAGGCCAAGTTCCCCGGCGAGGGCGACTACTCCGACGAGGCCGAGCTCCCCGGCGAGGGAGCCCGCCGCTGAGGACGCCCGCCAAGGTAACTTTTGTAACTTGTCTTCTTTGCTTTTCTCTTTTTTGGATATTTGCTTGAGTCTTGAATTTCTTCGTCTTCTTCTTCTTCCTAGATCTTCCTCCTCCTGTGCCTATGGAGACGGAGGTAATTATCCTCGAGGAGGAGGACGCGCAGGGCGGCGGCGGCGACGCTCCAGTCGTCGAGGAGGTGGGCGAGGCCGCCGAGCCGGCCGCGCAAGAGACTGCTCCGGCTGCGGACGCAGCGGCCGGGGAGGGAGACGGTGGCCGCACCGCCGACCCGGAGGTGGCGGGAGCATCGGATGCTGCGCCGGCCACCGGTCCCTCCGCTGGCGAGGAGCAAAGGTTCTATCTCGAGGCCCCCAATGGCGTCTTCATCCAGATGCCGTGGGGGTCCTCGTCGCGAGCTCCTGCGGAGGGCGAGGCGTTCGACGGAGAGGTCCTCGCCTCCGCAGGCCTGAAGATCGTCCAGGCGCCCGGTGGAGGTGAGGGGCCCGAGGAGGAGCGATTGCTTCATCAGCTCCTGGCCCTTTATCGGGCCAGGCAAGCAAAGCTCGCTTCCCGGGAGGCTCTTGCCGCCAAGGCTGCGGCAGAGATGGAGAAGCGTGCGGCGGAGCTCAGCGCCGCCAACCAGGCTGCTCTCCGCCAGGTGGCGGAGGAGCGAGAGCGTCTCGCCGGCGAGTACCAAGAGTGGGTACTTGAGAGGGCCGAAGCCGATGAGCAGCAGCGTCTCGCCGGGGTGGAGATGTCCCGGCGAGAGGGAGAGCTCGCGCAGCGGAAGGTTGAGCTGGATTCTCATGAAGAAGACCTTGCCGCTCGCGAGGCTGCCCTTGGCGGGGAGCTAAAGGAGGCGAAAGCCGCCGCGGTTGCCGCGGAGGACGCCAAGAAAGAGCTCGCCGCCAAGGTTGAACAACTGGAGAAGGCGATGAAGGTGAGCGCCGAGAAGGTTGCCGCGCTCATCCTGGAGCGTGAGAAGGATGCTCACACAAACTCAGAGCTCCAGGTGAGTTTATCCAAGAGGGGTGACGAGCTGAAGGCCGCCAAGGATTCCATTGAAGACTTGGAGCTGAAGGTCACCACCCTGAAGGAATCGCTTGATGCTGCCCGGGCCCAGGAGACCAAGTTGAAGGATGAGCTCCGCAAGGAGCGAACCTTGGTGGAGAGCGTCAACAAGGCCTCCGAGCTCTTCCGGCAGACTATCGAGGTGTGGACCGAAGAGCTGGTTTCTTCTGCGTCCAATATTGACCAGGAGTTGCTGGCGCTGAAGGTCGAACATCTTATCTACTCGCCGGATCCAGATCTCCCGCACAGCGCGAAGCTCAGCCTCTTCTTCAGAGGCGTCGCTCCGGCTGTCGCAGGTCTCCGGAACCGCATCCCCGCGCAGCTGGCCGAGGAGTCGCGCCGGCTCTGCGCGGGAACTCTGGAGCGGGTCTTGACGAAGATCGTGTACCGCAACCCGGGGATTAATCTCACGAACGTTCTTCGCACCCTGCCGGCAGATGCAGACACGGAGGCCCTGAAGGAGCAGGTCGGCCACATCATCGCCAAGGTGGCAAAGCTTGGCAGGAAGGAAGGCGACCGCGTAGACTAGGGCTCCATTTATCTTTATCTTTTTGTTGCTGCATATTATGTTATGAACTCATTAGTCCATTGCGACAAGTTATCCTTGTAAGATATTTGCTTTACTTCAATCAATCAGCGCAATGTTATCTTCCTTGTTCCAATCTTTGACTTTGTATGTTTTTCACCCTACGCTCCCGGGGAGCTTGCCGGCAAGGGGCCCTTGCCGCGAGCGCTGAGTGCTGGACTCTGAGCAGCCTGCTGGCCAAGGTCCTCGCCGGCAAGCAACCTTGCCGCAGCTGGTCGCAACGCACTTAGCTTGCTGAGTGTACTCGGAAACGAGGCAAGGGCGCGACACTTGTCGCAGCTCACTTAAATCTTTGAGTGGACTCGAAAACAAGATAAGGGTGCGGCAAGCTACGGGTAGGTTCCTCCGCGCACAGGTTTTCCATACAAAGTGTGATCGTTCAAGGAAGACAACCAAAATTTAAAATTTGAACTGGTCAAATTCTAACAACTTATCTTTCATATGCTGCTTGCTCATGTTGCTTGCTTTTCGGTAAGGCTCTTCTTACTTGAACAGCACTTAGTTCCTCCTCCATCTCCTTCCCCCCCGGCAAACTTGTGCGCGAGGAACGTTCCTTCTGCTTAAGAGAAAAGGAAAAGGGAGAGGGAAAAAGTATATTGCCTTTCGGCGTGATAGTGCTTACCGTATGTCTGAGTGTTGCATCAAATGCCAAACAGGACATGCAAATAGCAAAGAGAAGCATGCAAAAGGCAATCGATGCGAAAACACGAAAACTTTACTGATGCACGGGGTCTGCGCCCGGCTTTGTACAAAGGGTTACATGCAACAGCGGCAAGGCTTGTACAAAAGGTGGTTGCCGGAGCGGATCACGGCAACCGCGCCTTAGGGGTGAAACTTGCGAAGATGCTCTATGTTCCAGGAGTTGCTCACCGGTAAGCCTTCTTCGGTCTCGAGGCGGACAGCGCCGGGCCTCGTAACTCGTCTCACCCGATAAGGGCCTTCCCACTTCGGCGTCAACTTGTTGGAATTCTTGGCGGACTGAACACGCCGAAGAACAAGGTCGCCTTCCTCGAGACTCCTGGCCTTGACTTTGCGGCTATGGTAGCGGCGCAAAGCTTGCTGGTAACGAGCAGCTCGTACAGCAGCCTGGAGACGTCCCTCCTCAAGGAGCAATGCGTCATCTTGCCGCAGTTGCTCTTGCTCGAGCTCATCATAAGCGAGTACTCGAGGAGATCCGTAAACGAGTTCCGTGGGGAGAACTGCCTCTGCTCCATAAACTAGAGCAAAAGGTGTCTGTCCGGTGGCTCGACTTGGTGTCGTTCTGATTGACCAAAGAGCCGCCGGGAGCTCCTCTATCCAATTCTTTCCGCACTTGCGCAGCCTGTCAAAGGTCCTTGTCTTGAGTCCGCGCAGCACTTCAGCATTTGCCCTCTCCGCTTGACCGTTGCTCCTCGGGTGAGCAACAGAAGCGAAACAGACCTTGGCGCCAAGGTCTTGGACGTACTGCATGAAGGTGCGACTAGTGAATTGTGTACCGTTGTCGGTGATGATCCTGTTAGGGATCCCGAAACGGCAAACAATCGACCTGAAGAACCTGACCGCTGACTGTGCTGTCACCTTTCTCACTGGCTCCACTTCTGGCCACTTTGTGAACTTGTCGATTGCAACGTACAAGTACTCAAAGCCCCCGACAGCGCGAGGGAAAGGGCCGAGGATATCGAGCCCCCAGACCGAGAAGGGCCATGACAAAGGGATTGTTTGGAGAGCTTGAGCTGGCTGATGTATTTGCTTTGCATGGAACTGGCACGCTTCACACTTGGTTACTAGTGCAGTTGCATCTTGGAGGGCTTCTTGCCAAAAGAACCCTTGCCGGAAAGCTTTCCCGGCAAGTGCCCTTGCGCCAATGTGGTGGCCGCATATGCCTCCGTGTATTTCTGCCAACAGCTTCTGTCCATCTTCTCTGGAGATGCATTTCAACCTGACACCGTTGAGTCTTCTTCTGTACAGCTCGTTATCCACAAACTGATACATACTTGACTGCCTGGTTATCTTCTCTATCTCTTGAGGGTCGTCGGGAAGTTCTCCAGTTTGCAGAAAACGGACGATCTGCTGCGCCCATGCTGGAGCTCGAGGCTCGACGGCAAGGACTAAAGGCTCGAGGGCCGCTGCGGGAACCCCAGCTTCTACGGCAAGGACCTCTGGTCCTGTCGGAGCTGACGGTCCCCCGGCAAGCTCGCCGGGGCGAGGCTTGTCGGGAACACTTGCTTCAACTGCACAAGCCCGAGGGCTTGCAGGAGCAAACTGTTCCTCAGCGTTGTTGTTGATCTTGGGAACTTTGGCGGCGGGTTCAGGAAGATCCGCCGGCAAGTAGTCGCCGGAGACCAACTTTCTCTTCTTGGACTGCCCAATTGATGGTGTAACTGATGGCTGAGTCAGCTTGAGCAAAAAGGTCCCTGGTTCCACAGGTAACTTCATCGCGGCGCACTTTGAAAGGCCATCTGCAATCTCATTTTGAGCTCTCGGGACGTGCTCCATCTGCAAACCCTCAAAGTGCTCTTCAAGCTTTCTCACTTCATCGACATATGCTTCCATCAAAGGACTCTGATAGCTCTTGTTAACTTGTCGGACCACCAACTGAGAATCTCCCCGCACAATCAGCTTCTTGATCCCAAGTTCGGCCGCAATCCTGAGGCCGGCAAGCAAGCCTTCATATTCTGCAGTGTTGTTTGTCGCTTGCTCCCTGGGAAAGTGCATCTGGATAACATATTTGAGGTGCTCTCCGGTGGGCGCGATGAGTACCACGCCGGCACCGGCGCCTTGCAGCGAGAAGGCACCGTCAAAATACATCACCCATTCACTTGTCGCTTCTTGCACGGGTACACTTGTTTCTTGAACTTCTTCTTCTGGCGTTGGGGTCCACTCAGCGATGAATTCTGCCAAAGCTCGGCTCTGTATGGTTGAAGTACTTTCAAACTTGAGTCCGAAGCTTGACAGCTCCAGTGCCCACTCGACGATCCTGCCTGTTGCCTCTGGATTGTGCAATATCCTCTTCAACGGAAAGCGAGTGACCACTGTTATCTCATGGGCTTGGAAGTAGTGGCGCAACTTCCTCGAGGCCATGAGGAGGCCGAAAAGCAATTTCTGCACACCAGAGTACCTTGATCTAGCTCCCTGGAGAAGGGAACTTACAAAATACACTGGGCGCTGCACCATCTTCTTCCGCACCTCTCCTCGTTCCTGCGCAGAGTCTTCCTTGTCGGGGCCAGAGCTTGTCGGGACAGTCCCCTGCTTGTCGCTAGATTCGCTTGCCGGTGATGCTGACTCCTCGTCGGACTCCCTCTCCGCTACTAACGCAGCACTAACCACCTGGTTGGTTGCTGCTAAGTATAGCAACAACTTTTCCTGTGGTCTAGGTGCGACAAGTGTAGGAGTGGAGGACAGGTACCGTTTCAAATCCTGCAACGCCGCCTCCGCTTCCGGAGTCCACTTCATGGGACCTGCCTTCTTCAAGATTTTGAAGAAAGGTAGGGCGCGCTCTGCGGACTTTGAAATGAACCTACTGAGGGCAGCAACGCAACCTGCAAGCCTTCTGACATCCTTGACGCGCTTCGGGGCTTCTATCTGCTCGATGGCTTTGATCTTGTCGGGGTTGGCTTCAATCCCCCTCTGTGATACAAAGAACCCGAGAAGCTTGCCGGAGGGAACTCCAAAGACGCACTTCTCGGGGTTCAACTTGAGCTGTATCCTGCGCAGGTTCTGAAACGTTTCTTCCAAGTCTTGAATCAGTGTTTCTTTGCTCTTGCTCTTCACCACGATGTCATCCATGTAAGCTTCTACATTCCTGTGGATCTGTGGCTCAAAAGCAGTGTACACTACCCTTGCAAAGGTTGAGCCCGCATTCTTCAGTCCAAATGGCATGCGGATAAAGCAATAGGTGCCACCTGGAGTGATAAACGCAGTCTTCTCTTCATCTTCCTTGGCCATGAAAATCTGATGATAGCCTGAATATGCATCAAGAAAACAGAGTAGCTCACATCCGGCAGTGGAGTCAACGATCTGGTCAATGCGCGGCAAAGGGAAAGGATCCTTGGGACATGCTTTATTGACATCGGTGAAGTCTATACACAGTCTCCACTTCCCGTTGGCCTTGCGCACGACGACTGGGTTTGCCAGCCACGTCGGATGGATCACACCTCTAACTAGGCCTGCTGCCTCTAGTTTCTTGATCTCCTCATTGATGAATTCTTGTCGCTCCACGGCTTGCTTCCTCACTTTCTGCTTGATGGGCCGCGCATGAGGACAGACAGCAAGCTTGTGCTCAATCACCTTCCTGGGAACACCGGGGATGTCAGATGGTTGCCAAGCAAATACATCGACATTCGCCCGCAGGAAGGCGACGAGCGCGCTTTCCTATTTGCTGTCAAGGGTGGCACTGATGGTGAAGGTACCACCAGTGCCATCCTCCTTTGCGGACACCTTCTTAGTTGCCGGAGGAGCAGCCATTCCTTTCTTGCTCTTGCCGGTGGAGCTCGATGGAACGTCCTCGATGGCAGCGCAGCACTCCGAAGAGGTGCGGTTGCCGGAGTGGGTCCCAGAGCACTTGCCGGACTTGGTCTTCGTCTTCTTCCCCCCGGGAGCTTCAGCGGCAAGAGTATCCTTCTCGACCGCAGCTGCCGCATCCCGGTAAATCTTGTCGGCGCAGATAAGCGCATCCTTCTTGTCGCTGTGGACAGTGATGACGCTTATCGGCCCCGGCATTTTCAGCACGTTGTAGGCATAGTGGGAAGCTGCCATGAACTTGGCGAGGGCGGGACGGCCGAGTATTCCATTGTAGGGCAATGGAATATCAGCAACGTCAAAGGTGATGCGCTCAGTCCTGAAGTTGAGCTCCCCGCCAAAGGTCACCGGCAGAGTGATCTTTCCCTTGGGCTTGCTCCTTCCCGGGTTGATTCCTTGGAATGAACCGGTCTCTTCGAGCTCGCCGTCTTGAATCTGGAGCTTCTTGATCACAGCAGAGGAGATCAAATTCAGCCCGGCCCCGCCGTCAACCAACATTTTGGTGACCTTGAGGTTGCGTATGGTGGGAGAAACCAGCATCGGCAAGCACCCGACCGCAGTGGTGCGGTCAGGGTGATCCTCAAGGTCAAAAACGATGGGCGTGCTGGACCATTTGAGGAGCCTGCGCGACTCCACGGGCGGCTCCGCTGCATTCACCTCACGCACCCACTGTTTCAGCTGGCGGTGGGAGGTGTGCAGGGAGGCGCCACCGTCGACGCACAGGACCTCCGTGGCCTTCTGGAACTCCTGCTCGCTGTTCTCGTCGTCCTCCATGTCTTCATCATCGTCTTCGTCGTTGTCGCGGCCCCGGGGAGGTCGATCTCCTTGCCGCTGCTTGGCCTTGCCGCGGCGTCCTCCCCGGCCATTAAACGGCCGCTTCTTGCTGGGCTCTTCCCCGCCACCTTGGGCCTTCTCCTTGTCGCGCCTCTCGTACTCAGCTTTTTGCTGCTCGACGAGGTACTCGACGCGCTTGCAGTTGGAGAGATCGTGACCCTTGGTGCGGTGAATCTTACAGTATTGCTTGTCGGAGCTACCCGGCTTGTCGGCCGCCGCCGCAGGGGCAGGCTCCTTGCCGGAGCCGCCGGCCTGCGCTTGCTTGGCGGGGGCCTCCTTGCCGGACTTCTCGACGGCAAGCACTTCCTTCTTACCCTTCTTCCTGTTGTTCCGCCGCCGGCTCTTCTTTGCCGGGGCGGCGTCGTCGCTGTCGCTTCCCCCTGCGCCAGCATCCTCCCCGGGGAGTTTCCTCCCCTCTTCCGCGCGGGCGCACTTGTCAGCAAGAGCGTAAAGCTCGCTGACGTCCCTGATCTTGGTCATCGCCATCTCCTCACGCATGCGGCGGTTACGCACGTTCTGATGGAACGCGCTGATAACCGCGGCAGGGTGAACGTCTGGGATGTTGTGCTGCACCCGGCTGAAGCGTTGGATATACTTGCGCAGGGGTTCGCCTTCCTTCTGGGCCAAAATGTGGAGATCGCTCTCCTGGCCATGGGGTTTGTGGCCGCCGGTGAAGGCGCCAACAAACTGATGGCAGAGGTCGGCCCAAGAAGAGATAGAGCCTTCCGGCAAGTGCATGAGCCATGAACGGACGTTCGGCTTCAGCACGAGCGGGAAGTAGTTGGCTAAGATCTTCTCGTCGCGCCCCCCGGCAGCTTGCACTGCGATAGTGTAGACGCTGAGAAACTCCGAGGGGTGCGTCTTGCCGTCGTACTTCTCCGGTACGTCGGGCTTAAAGTTCTTCATACTGGGCCACTGGACGCGCCGCAGCTCGCGGGTGAACGCAGGGCAGCCTGCCGCGTACGGCAAGTCGCCTGGTTCACCGGGCGCGGGTGCGTCGACAGTGTTCCCAGCTCTCTTGTCGGATTGTCGCCGAGCTTCTCGGCGGCGCTCGATCGTGGTTCGAGCGTCTTCATCTCGCCGGTCGTCGAGGACCTGGCGCTGGTCCCGACGGGCCCGCGGGTCCGACGAGGCTGTGGAGCCATCGTCGGGGTTGTTCCGGCGGGGCGGCGTCTTCTGCTTCTGCGGCGGGGAGTGCACGCTTGTCGCACCCCCGGCAGTCTTGTCGCCGATAGCCTTCGTCTTCTCAGCCTGCCGCGGCCGTGAGGCCGACGGCTGCTGCGGAGAGTCGTTGTTGGCGAAGTCTATCAGGCTCCGGATAGTGGCCCTCCATTCTTCGGCCTTGTCGGCCGCTGGAGGAAAATCGAGGAGCAGCTGCGCCCTTGCGAGCGCCTCTGCCGGAGTAGTGGGGAACGCGGGCGAGCGGTGCGAGGAGCGGGATACGCTCGGACTTCTAACGACGTTAGAAGGAGCGGGGTCCCGCGCCGGCGCCTTCGCTTTGCTTGTGCCCGGACGGGGGTCCGGGGCGTCCCGCGAACCTCCAGTTTGGCCTTGTCCCAGCAAGCGGATACCACCTCCCGTGGTATGGCGCTGCGGGGTCGTCGTGTGCTGTGATGGACGCGGCGCGTCCACGGAGACCGAGGTCCGGTCGTCCGTCTTGTTCTTGGATCTGGTGGCACCGTGAGTGTCCTCGCCGGCGACCACCCTTCCGACGGCGTCTCCCCCGCCCACCGTTGGCTCTGGTGGCGGCGGGTGAGACGCAGACGGGCCTCCGACCTCCGAAGGCTTCTTCTTCGGGGCCATGGAGTTGTCGCTGATGAAGTTGCTGATGAAACTGGAGAGGTTGATGAAGAATGCGCCCGCGCGAACGCCGGATCAGGTTCGCACAACCTCGACGCCCCCTACCTGGCGCGCCAAAGATGTCGGGGGAAACTGTCTGCCACGAACACCTATGGGACCGGAGCCCCTTGTCTGTGCGGTACGAGGGCGGAGGGAGCACAAAGAGCAGATCGAAGCAGACGCGCGGGCAGTTTTACCCAGGTTCGGGCCGCACGGATGCGTAAAACCCTACTCCTGCTTGGTTGTGTATTGAGTTGAGCGCTCGGGAGCTTGAAGAAGCCGCTACACCGTGCGTGAGAGTAATCTAGGTTTCGAACCCCCTCCACGTTGTGCATGGGCCTCCTTTTATAGTGCAAGGGGTCACCGACAGGTGTCAACGTAGGAGAAAGGGGTAAAAATGTAAAAGAGGTGGTGGTTGCAACAGTGCGGGAACAGTGGAGCTACAGTACAGAACAGTGGTCTATACCTACTTTAACAGTGGGGGACAAGGGCATTTAATGCCCGTCGCCGTCGACCCCAAAAGCTCCCGCCTTAGCGTCTCCGTCCGCCACGGCGACGGATTTATCGCCGTGGTGTGCCACCGTGTACCCCAGGCGGCACAGCCATCCGCCACGCGTCCCTGGTTAGGCCCCAGGGCGACGCGTGGGCCGATGAGCTGGAGCGCGGGCACACAGCGCAACCTTCCCGGCAAGCACCTCGCCGGGGCCTTGATCTTGTCGGGCCCGGGAACTTGCCGCTCCCCGGGCCCCTTGCCGGGGCGCGCATAGCGCCGAGGCGATATCTTCCAGTCTTCCTGGCAAGCTCCTCTCGCCAGGGTCTTGTGTTGGTGAAACAGTCTTGAGCCTGGAACGGCCTTCCCGGCAAGCTCCTCTTGCCGGGGTCTCGATCTTCTGTCTTGTATACTTTGTTTTTGAATGGTTTGATAGGAGGCAGGAAGGTCTCCGGCGAGCACGCAGTAAACCTTGCCGCGGGAAGCTGCAACTCCCCGTGCACAAGTTGGGGTACTGGGGTACCCCTACCTTAGTACACCGACACACTGATCCTCTAGAACAATATTTGCTAGACCATGAAAATGATTTACATATGCATGAAAGAAATGAAATAGATGATATTTTCTCTGAACAACGTCCTCTGCTTAAACACAATCTACCTATTGAAACTCTAGGAGGTACTCCTCCACCTAAAGGTGATCCTGTGTTTGAATTAAAACAATTGCCAGACACTTTGAAGTGTGCTTATCTTGATGAAAAGAAGATATATCCTATTATTAATAGTGCTAACCTTTCAGAACATGAAGAAGAAAGATTAATAAAAGTTTTAAGGAAGCACTGTGCTGCTATTGGATATACTCTTGATGACTTAAAGGGCATTAGTCCCACTCTATTATAGCATAAGATTAATATGGAACCTGATGTTAAACCTGTTGTTGATCATCAACGTCGGTTAAATCCGAAGATGAAAGAAGTGGTAAGAACGGAAATATTAAAACTTCTCGAAGGAGGTATAATCTATCCTATAGCTAATAGTAGATGGGTAAGTTATGTTCATTGTGTTCCTAAGAGAGGAGGTATTACTGTTGTTCCTAATGATAAGAATGAACTTATTCCACAAAGAATTGTTACAAGCTATAGAATGGTAATTGAATTTAGGAAACTAAATAAAGCAACTAGAAAAGATCATTACCCTCTGCCTTTTATTTACCTAATGCTAGAAAGATTATATAAGCACACACACTTTTGCTTCCTTGATGGATACTCTGGTTTTTCACAAATACCTGTTTCTCAACCTGATCAAGAAAAGACCACCTTTACTTGTCCCTTTGGAACTTATGCTTATAAATGTATGCCTTTCGGTTTATGCAATGCACCCGCTACCTTTCAAATATGTATGACTGCTATATTCTCTGACTTTTGTGAAAAGATTGTAGAGGTTTTCATGGATGACTTCTTTGTTTATGGGAAGTCTTTTGATGATTGTTTAAGCAATCTTGATCGAGTTTTGAAGAGATGTGAACAAACAAATATTGTCTTGAATTGGGAGAAGTGCCACTTTATAGTTAATGAAGGTATTGTGTTGGGCCATAAGATTTCTGAAAAGGGTATTGAAGTGGACAAAGCTAAGGTTGATGCAATTGAGAAAATTCCGTGTCCTAAGGATATCAAAGGTATTCATAGTTTCCTAGGTCATGCTCGTTTCTATAGGAGATTCATTAAAGACTTTACCAAAATTTCTAGGCCTCTTACAAATCTTTTGCAAAAGGATGTTCCTTTTGTTTTTTATGATGATTACTTTGAAGGCTATGAAACACTCAAGAAAGCCTTAATTTCTGCACCTATTGTTCAACCACCTGATTGGAACTTGCCTTTTTGAAATTATGTGTGATGCTAGTGATTATGATGTTGGTGCTATTCTAG
Source organism: Secale cereale (assembly GCA_902687465.1). Taxonomy (NCBI): domain Eukaryota; kingdom Viridiplantae; phylum Streptophyta; class Magnoliopsida; order Poales; family Poaceae; genus Secale; species Secale cereale. Next base: position 662,595,733 of record LR738711.1, read on the forward strand.
GAAAAAGAGTTGATAAGAAACTAAATGTTATTCATTATGCTAGTAAGACTCTAGATAGTGCTCAAAATAATTATGCTACTACTGAAAAAGAATTCCTGGCAGTGGTGTTTGCTTGTGACAAATTTAGATCTTACGTTGCTGATTCGAAAGTAATTGTTCACATTGACCATGCTGTTATTAAATAACTTATGGAAAAGAAAGATGCTAAACCTAGACTTATTCAGTGGGTTCTCTTGCTACAAAAATTTGATTTGCATATCACTGACAGAAAAGGAGCTGAGAACCCGGTAGCCGATAACTTGTCTAGGCTTGAAAATGTGCTTCATGGCCCACTACCTATTGATGTAAGTTTTCCTGATGAGCAGTTAGCTCCAATAAATGTTGCTAATAATACTCCTTGGTATGCTCACTATGATAATTACATTGTTGCTAAGTATTTACCACCTAGCTTTACATATCAACAAAAGAAAAAATTCTTTTAGGATTTAAGACATTACTTTTGGGATGACCCACATCTTCATAAAGAAGGAGTAGATGTTATTATTAGACGTTGTGTACCTGAGCATGAACAGGGGAAAATCCTTCGGAAATGTCACTCCGGAGCATATGGGGGGCATCAAGCTGGAGATCGAACTGCTCACAAGATATTGCAATCTGATTTTTACTGGCCTACTCTCTTCAAGGATGCTCGTAAGTTCGTATTATCTTGTGATGAATGTCAAAGAATAGGTAATATTGGTAAGCGTCAAGATATGCCTATGAATTATGCACTTGATGAACCATTTGATGTTTGGGGATTTGATTACATGGGACCTTTTCCTTCCTCTAATGGGTATACACATATTTTGGTTGTTGTTGATTATGTTACTAAATGGGTAGAAGCTCTTCCAACTAGTAGTGTTGATCACAACACATATATTAAAATGCTTAAGGAAGTTATTTTCCCAAGGTTTGGAGTCCCTAGATAATTAATGACTGATGGTGGTTCACACTTTATTCATGGTGCTTTCCGTAAAATGCTTGCCAAGTATGATGTTAACCATAGAATTGCATCACCTTATCATCCTCAGTCTAGTCGTCAAGTTGAGCTCAGTAATAGAGAAATGAAATTAATTTTGCAAAAGACTGTCAATAGGTCCAGGAAGAATTGGTCTAAGAAATTAGATGATGCACTTTGGGCTTACAGAACAGCCTATAAAAATCCAATGGGCATGTCTCCTTATAAAATGGTTTATGGAAAAGCTTGTCATTTGCCTCTTGAGTTAGAACATAAAGCATTTTGGGCAATCAAGGAACTCAACTATGATTTCAAAATTGCCGGTGAAAAGAGGTTATTTGATATTAGATCATTAGATGAATGGAGAACCCAAGCTTATGGAAATGCCAAGTTATTTAAAGAAAAGGTTAAAAGATGGCATGATAAAAGAATCCAAAAGCATGAGTTCAAAGTTGGAGAATATGTTCTTTTGTACAACTCTCGTTTCAGGTTCTTTGCAGGAAAACTCCTCTCTAAATGGGAAGACCCCTATGTCGTCGAGGAGGTTTATCGGTCTAGAGCTATCAAAATGAATAATGTCGAAGGTACTAACCCGAAGGTTGTTAATGGGCAACGAATAAAACATTATATCTGTGGTACGCCCATTAATGTTGAAAGCAATATTATCCAAACTTTGACACCGGAAGAACACATAAAAGAGTCCTTCCGGAACACTCTAGAATCGTGAAAATAAGGAGGTATGTGATACGGTAAGTAAACAGACTCCGAAAAATCCGCAAAAATATATTTTGTCTGTTTTGGAATATTTAGAAAATTAGGAAAATAAGAAATTTCCAGGAAGCGTATCCTGGTGGGTACAAGACACCAGGGCGCGCCTGGCTTGCCTGGCGCGCCCAGGTAGGTTGTGCCCACCTTGAGCACCTTTTGAACTCTGTTTTTCTACAGTTTGCTTGTTTCCCAAGATAAAAAATCTTTATATGTCCCCTGAACCTGTTGACCACCGTATCCCGGAGAAATCTCGTGTTCTCTTTTCTTGTTGTTTTCTGTCAGGTCCCATCTACCATGGCCACCTCAAACTCCTCCAATGACAAGTTCTTCAAAAACGTCATCAACCCATATCCGTGGGAGGTGGTGCAGCACCCTCAAACCATCCAGATGCATGAGGGGGTGCTGCACATTCGCGATGTGTAAGGACCCAAGGGGACGGGAATCATGGAGGCCAGGCTTGAGGCTATGGAGTAGGAGGTTTTTCGGTGCAAGGGGATGGTGGAGTGTGGGCTCAATGCCAACCAACTCATGATCATGGACCTTTCCCGCGATCTCAAGGTGGATGGCAAGCCCATGAAGGACATTGTCTTCACCTTCAACGAGCAAATCAACTTCCTCCAAAGCCAGATATATGATCTCCAAAACCAAGTCTTTGAATATGAGGCGATGCTTAAAGGTATGAGTTTGGCTGCCAGTTGCAGGACCCGTGGGACTCAATCTTCCTCCTATGATGGTGAACCTCTGCCATGGAAGCACGAGGATAAGATCGCACCTACAACATCACCACCACCATCTTCTTCATCACCAAAATAAAATTGAGTATCGGGTATGTGCACTCCCCTTGGCCTTCGCCAAGCTTGGGGAAGGTGCCCCGGTATCGTATCATCCCCACTATCCTTTTACCTTTACATATTTTAGTTCGCTCTTTTTCTTTAGAATGAATAAAAATTAGTTCGATCCTTTCTTTTTGAGAGTTTGCTTAGTGATATATCCTTGTAATCGTGTGTGAGATATATAATAAAATTTAGTTTTAAGTGTTTGCTTTCTTTACCTTCCTGTTGTAATAAAAAGAAAGTTATAAACAAATAAATAAAAGAAAGGAAATAAATTAAGAAGATCATATGCTAATCTTATGGTAGGTGATGGCACCACATAAGGAAAAGTATAAGTAGAAATTTTATTAGAGATTGACAAACATAGCATTGCTCAATTATGCAACTCATGAAAGAATTAATAAGGGAAGAGAAGATTCACAGATAAATATACTATCCTAGAAATATTTTGTGATTGTGAGACCCAATCAAAATATTATATGCAAAAATTGTTGACGTTGGACAAGGAAGACAACTTAATGATTTATGTTTGTTCATATTCACATAGAAGTCATATTGTCATAGATCCTTTAACATGTGGTTCTTGCTCAATATCTTTTCTAACCAAAAAAGATCTGCACTAAGTAGAGATACTACTTGTGCATCCAAAAACCTTTAAACCCAAACCTTTTTTGAGAGTCCACCATACCTACATATGGATTGAGTAAGATCCCTCAAGTAAGTTGTCATCAGTGCAATAAGGCAATAAAATTTTCTTCTAAAAATGTGAGATCATTTAGTGTAAGAGAAAATTGAGTGTTGCGTGAACTTGTGATGGTGAAGAATGAAAGCGACAGGCAACATAATAAAGGTTGCTATCACAAGGGGAAATGCAGCGCGATGTTCTTTTGCACTAAGGGTTGAGCATACAAGCAAATAAGCTCATGGCAACCTCTGCTTCCCTCTGCGAAGGGACAATCTTTTACTTTTATGCAAAGAGTCAAAGTTTTCTCTGTATTCCTTTTTATTTTATCCTTTGGCAAGCATCATGTGGTGAGGAAAGATCTAGGCACATATGTCCAGTTGAATATGGGTTGCACGAGTTATTATTGTTGACATCACCCTTGAGGTGAATATGTTGGGAGACAAAATTATAAGCCCCTATCTTTCTGTGTGTCCGGTTGAAACATTTTGCTCATGTGTATGCGGTGAGTGTTAGCAATCATAGAAGACTATATGGTGGTTGAGTATGTGGACATGCCTAAAGGCTTTGATACGTGACCCTTCCTAAAAAGATGATGAATTGTAGTTGCAAAGTTGACTGAGAACATAATTTGTTGGTTTCTAATAGAGTTTATGCTTTATATTCCAATTGTGTGATGAACTATTACTTGTTCATGGGAAGTCTATGATACGAGTCCTTTGATAACAGTCTTATGTTTAAATTTGTTGCTATAATAATCTGCATGATGCTTCTTTGTCTCTGATCGACACCTCTCTCTCTCTCAAAGCATGTGGACATGTTTTCCGATTTCGGTTTTCGCTTGAGGATAAGCGAGGTATATGCTTGGGGGAGTTGATACGTACATTTTGCATCATGTTTTCTTACTGTTATTTATGTTGTTTTTATGTATAATAATGCTTTTTGGAGTAATTCTAATGTCTTTTCTCTCATAATTTGCAAGGTATGCACCAAGAGGGAGAATTCCGGCAGCTGGAAATCTGGTCGTAAAAAGCTACGTTAGGCCACCTATTCTGCACAACTCCAAACAAGCTAAAACTTCACGGAGAATTTTTATGGAATATTTGAAGAATATTGGAACAAATAAGTACCAGAGGGGGCCCACCAGGTGGGCACAACCCACCTGGGTGCACCAGGGAGCCCAGGCGCACCCTGGTGGGTTCTGCTCACCTAGGCCCACCTCTGGTGCCCATCTTCTGGTATATAAGACATTCTGACCTAGAAAAAATAAGGAGAAGACTTTCGGGACGGAGCGCCACCATCTCGAGGTGGAACTTGGGTAGGGGCACTTTTGCCCTTCGGCGGAGCGATTCCACCGGGGGAACTTCCCTCCCGGAGGGGGAAATCATCATCATCAACAACTCTCCCATCTTGGGGAGGGCTATCTCTATCAACATCTTCAACAACACCATCTCATTTCGAACCCTAGTTCATCTCTTGTGTTCAATCTTGTTACCAAAATTATAGATTGGTGCTTGTGGGTGACTAGCGGTGTTGATTACATCTTGTAGTCGATTACTATATGGTTTTTTTGGTGGAAGATTATATGTTCAGATCCAATATGCTATTTAATACACCTATGATATTAAGCATGCTTATCCTTTGTGAGTAGTTACCTTTGTTCTTGAGGTCACGGGAGAAATCATTTGCAAGTAATCATGTGAATTTGATATGTGTTCGATATTTTGATAGTATGTATGTTGTGATTCCCTTAGTGGTGTCATGTGAACGTTGACTACATGACACTTCACCATATTCGGTCCTAAGGGAATGCATTGTGGAGTAGTAATTAGATGATGGGTTGCGAGAGTGACAGAAGCTTAAACCCCAGTTTATGCGCTATTTCGTAAGGGACCGATTGGATCCAAAAGTTTAATGCTATGGTTAGAATTTATTTTTAATACTTTTCCCGTAGTTGCGGATGCTTGCGGGAGGGTTAATCATAAGTAGGAAGTTTGTTCAAGTAAGAACAGCACCTAAGCACCGATCCACCCACATACCAAATTATCAAAGTAGCGAACACAAATTGAACCAACATGATGAAAGTGACTAGATGAAATTCTCGTGTACCCTCAAGAACGTTTTGCTTATTATAAGAGACCGTCTTGGCCTGTCCTTTGCCTCAAAAGGATTGGGATACCTTGCTGCACTTTTGCTACTACTATCGTTACTTGCTCGTTACAAAAATATCTTGTTATCAAACTACTTTGTTACTTACAATTTCAGCACTTGCAGACATTACCTCGCTGAAAACCACTTGCCATTTCCTTCTGATCCTTGTTGGGTTCGACACTGTTACTCATCGAAAAGAGCTACAATTGATCCCCTATACTTGTGGGTCATCAGTGGCCTCGCGTGGAGCTGCGTTCGCCACCGAGGAGGGGTGACACAAGAGGTGTTCGGTGGGGAGGCAGGCTGGAGGAATGGGAGGCACCGATGAGCTCGGGATACCCGTCGCCGGCACAAGGGTGTGCCGGCCCGGATGCATCCGCTCCCCTCATCCCTCGTTCCCTGGCCGTGTGTGCGCTGACACGACTCCGGCATTGTTCGAGGCGGGACGTATGCTGCGGTCGCTTCGGCCGGGTGTGCCCTTTGGCCCAAAGCCAGTCGCTTTGGTCGGTGTTGGGGTGTGTGGATGCAGGGCGGCAGCCCTTGCGGCAGGAGGCACGGCGTTCGTGGGAGGAACTTGCACCTCGGGTGCAGGCGAGCGGCCATGGCCACACGGGTGGGTGGTTGCCGGTGGTTGGCGGAGCTAGGATGCATCGGAGGGGTGGGCGTGTCGGGGTACATCACTTTCCAATCTTGAATTGGTCGATGGTGGCGGCCTCCGTGGAGACCGTATCCTCCATGAAGGCTCCATCGCGATGCCTTTACTCCTTTGAGTTGCTCCGAGTGAAAACTCGATCTATGGGATCGGATGGTGGCGGCTATCAGTGGTCATTCCCTTCTAGGAGGCACCATCTTGGAGTCCTTGTTTCGTCGTTTTTCGTCTCACCTCTCCTCGGAGGACTGGAGGTCTCCGCTGGCTCTAGTCTTGGCCATGGGCAGCCCGGCCCGAACGGCCCGGCCCAACCTGGCCCAAAAAGCCCGGCCCGACGCTGCTCCCGGGCCCGCTGTTTTTGCTGTTTAATAAAGAGGCCCGGCCCGGCCCGGAGGATGGCCAGGTCTAGTTGGCTCCAAGCGGATGATCTCCGCATATGTGTAGTGGCTTGGTAGTCGTTGGGGTGGTTTGGCGGTGTTCAGCACCCTTGTATATTGCCTTGGGTGTGTGTGTCGTGTGTGGTGGTGGCGTGAGTTTGTATCGTGATGCTTGTGAGTCAATGCTTCAAATATATATGTTTGAATTCCTGGTGCCAAACCGTTTAGAACAAGATAAATCTTGGATATCTTTGAAACACATTTAAATTTCAATGTTTCAATCCACTTATTTTACTCATTCGATTTACCTATGTGGAACTACTTAGTTGTGAAGCTGCTTCCTTAGTTGTAAGGTCACTTACTTCAATTTAACGTGAAATTACCTAGTATTGTGATGTTACCCTTTATATTAAAGTTTGGTAGGCGAGTCACCCTTGAATAGCCAAATTCCTCTTGTTGGTATTGTTTAACTTTATTAACATGTCTCCCATTACCATCAACAATGGTCGACTCGACAATTAAAGTTGTTAGACCGCACCAACACTCCAAGCATCATGACTTATCATGCTCCTCATATTGTCTTTGCCCCTTGATGATAGCAAATCATGTCACATGGAGGTCGTGGATTCACAGAATAATAAGTGTCTACCCATGTAGGTCTTTGTATCATCTTGTCTGGGCCCATAAATTAGACAACAAGCATTACACATGCCACAAATAATCAACCTAATAACCAGGCATCAAAGCAATCTCACAAAATATCATCATAACAATTAGGCACAAATGTATCTCATTAATCCAATAATTCTCTAATGCCAGGGGGGTTACTCGCACATGAGAGAAGAATAACAATCAAACACAAAGATCAAATGAAAGGAAATCATATCGATATTAGCATAGTTTGTTGCAACAAGATAAATGGTTAAACAAATTGTGATTGATGTATCAAAGTATGAATAGAGTTTACAAACCCTAGTCTTGCAAGTTGGAATCTCCTCTAATGGTGGTGTCGAAGGTGGAATGAAGGATCGTGGTGCAGAGAAACCCGAAACGAGTCTAAGTGAAGCAGTTCTCCTCTGAATATATTTTCCTCTGCTCTGGTTAGTGGTTCTCTTTCTTTTGTTATTATGTTCCTTATCGTCCAGATATGAAGTCGCTTACATCGATGAGAGGAAGGCGTTGGTGCCTGGTACGACCACTGTTATGAGTAGTTGCGCTCATACTGTGTGCCTTCTTCTCTTATGTTGATGCCAGATGTAATTCCCTTCAAAGGGAAAGTTGTGCATTTCCTCCTAAATCACCCAAATATGGCTCCAAATCATCCCAAATGTGGTTGTACCTGAAAATAAGTAAGAAAACAAGGTTTCTCTATTTTCGATGCATATCGGTTGTGAAATGGTGAAAACCGGTGGAACCCAAGGTTAAACCAAGCAAAATACCCTCATAAATCCCTATATAAAATGGAGCAGTCGCCCACACGTCGCGTTGCCCTACCCGATGCCATAGCGCATGAACCGTGGTGCATGTGCCCCTGATACGTCCAAAACGTATCTATAATTTCTGCTTGCTCCATGCTTCTTTTGTGTGATATTGCTATGATATTGATGCGCTTCCATACACTTTTGATCATATTTGGACTAACCTATTAACTCAGTGCACCACAGTGCCAGTTCCTGTTTTCTGCTGTTTTTCTATTTCAGGTTTCCCCCATATTAAAAGTGCCCAAAAAATTCCGGGAAAAATACAGGAAATATCAGCGTACAAGAAGCTTCGAGAAAAACCAAAGCGGGGCCAGAGGGGAGCCAGGGGTGGCCCAGGCGGCCACCCGGCGCGGCCCCACCCCTGGCTGCGCCAGGGGGGCGCCTGGGGCCCCCTCTCCGCCTCTGGTGACCCCCCTTCGCATATATATTCCTCGCGTCCCGAAACACTCGAGGACGGAACCCTTTTTCGCGATCTCGCCTCTGTTCTGCCGCCGCCACGCTTCCAAGATCGGCAGCATCAGGAGAACTCTTCCCAGCACCCTGCCGGAGGGGAGAACCACCACCGGGAGCTTCTCCACCACCATGGACGCTTCCCGGATGAGTCGTGAGTAGTCCACCTTGGACCATGGGTCCATGATCAGTAGCTATGTGATGTTCTCCTCCCCTCTTTGTTCTTCATGGTTTAGACCTCGTGAGCTACCCTACATGATCGAGGCACATATGTAATCTTTATGATGTTGCTCTGCTGAGTTTGCTGGGATCCGATGGATTATGAGATTATGTTCAGATTGTGTGTGAGTAATATATTTGATTCACCTCTTTTATATTTATGTTCTTGAGTAATTCTTGCATGTTCTCCGTTGCTGTTTATTGCTTTGGCCGAGTAGTAGGTAGTAACTCCAAGAGGGAACGTTATGCTTGATTGTGGGTTCATGCCCCTTGATGACTAGCTTGAGTGACAGAAACATGAGTCTAGGGGATGTGTTGTTGCCACAAGGGGGAAAACAACGGTGCTTGTACTTGCGGGTGCAAGGATTGTTTACTTTACGCAAAGTTCTTTTAAAGCAGTTATATGTTGCTTTGAGTTTACACTTTGGGTGGGATTCGCAACTTAATACCAGCGAGATGTTCTGGATAGATATCTCAAGGTGGATGATTAGTAGTAGATGCAGATGGATTTCGGTCTACTTGCCTTGGCGTACCGCCCATGCTTTTGAGCCTCTACCTTTCTTTGCAGCATAGTTAGCATTGGTTTGCGCACATAATCCTGTCAATTGTCCAGCTGTAATTTGTTTACCTAGCTTTGCTGTTTTATCGTCTTTTGGGAGAGAGACATCACTAGTGAACATCATGGGACCCCGGTCCATATTACCACCATTGATCACACCCGCTATTTACTTCATGTTCTTATTTCCTAGTTGCAGTCATACCTATCATTATTATCTCTTGTGTTTGATCCTTTGTAAACAACAAGGTCGGAGGGATTGACAACCTCTCTGTACTCGTTGGGAGCAAAGTTATTTGTATCTGTGTGCAGGTCCTGTCAACCGCTAAGTTTCTGGCGCCGTTGACACCTTCTTGTCGACGCTCGGAGTCTCGCGGGATTCGATCCTTGGTATCTTTGCCAAGGGAAATTTGCTGCTACGCTACATCTCAAACCTTCCACTTGGGGTAACCAACGAGGGGCGAGAAGCCATCAAGCAAAGTTTCTGGCGCCGTTGCCGGGGACTCCACTCTTCAAGATAGGGGAGTTGCACGCTATCTTTTATCTTTGCTTTTTAGTCTTGTTAGTTTACCTTTCAGTTTTTGCTTTAGTGTCCCTTACCAAAAATCACAAAAATAGTTATCTTGCTTGCTGCTGCTATGGGTTCCACCAAAAACGCTAAATGGGAGGAGTACACCCCTTCTTCCATCACACCAATCACCACTGTCGGGATCTACAAAAGTAATAAACCTTGTGATTATGTTAGTTTTAATGGAGAGTTATGCCCATGGCATGGTCTCCCAGGAAAAAAGTATGAGCCTCTGTTTAAAGTTGCTCCCACACTTCCCCAAACTTGGGAAGACGTTCAAACTCTTATAATAGAGAGCAATTCAAACAAAGAAGATGACACTACAATTCTGCTCAATAATGATAAAATTGATTTTGATAATTGTAGTCTCTCAGAAGTTGTCACTTTTTTACAAAGAATGTCTAAAGACCCCCACACTAGCACACTTAATCTTGCCTTCACAGAGCATATCACTAATGCTCTCATCAAAGCTAGGGAGGAGAAGCTTAGGGTAGAAGCCTCCATACCTAGAAAGCTAGAAGATAGTTGGGATCCTATGATTAAAATTAAGTTGAATAACTTCTCTTGCTATGCTTTATGTGATGTTGGAGCTAGTACCTCCGTTATGCCCAAAAGAATATATGATATATGATATGCCCAAAAGATTCTATGAGTAAACAGGTCACATAGCGATTGGAAGAGCCGATGTGTCCTGCTGACTGGGCATTTTTTTTTGCAAAAGGAACCCTGGCTAATTTTTTGGAGGTGCCTTTTGCGAGATGCGAGATCATCAAGGATTACTGGCATTTCCTCGAACACCTTATGCTCATGGATAGGGCTTGATCTGTAGCACTGCTTGCACGCCATGCCGTCACTGAAGGGCGTCGAGCTAAGCATTGTCATCCGGCAAACACGTACCCGGTGTGCTGGTTGCTGATGGGCCTCGAACCCCTCGTTGGTTACCCCAAGTGGAAGGTGTATGATGCAGTAAGTAGAAGTGTTTTCCCCTAGCAAAGATGCCAAGGATCGAATCCCCAGAGACTCCCAGGTTCAACAAGTAGGTGTTAATTGCTAACGGCGCAATTAGCAATCAACGTGGACCTGCACACAGATACAAATAACTTTGCTCCCAACGAGTACAGAGAGGTTGTCAATCTCTCCGGCCTTGTAGTTCACAAAGGGTTAAAAGCAATATGATAGTAGTGATAGATAGTGTTTTGTAATAGTAATTAAAATAGCGAAAGTAAATAGTGTATGTGATCAATGATGGTAATATGGACCGGAGTCTCATGATGTTCACTAGTGATGTCTCTCTCCCAAAAGATGATAAAACAGCTATGTGAGGTAAACAAATTACAGCTGGGCAATTGACAGGACCACGAACGCAAACCAATGCTGACTACATTGCAAGAAAGGTTGAGGTTCAAAGCATGGGCGGTACGCCAAAGTAAGTAGACCGAAATCCATCAATATCTACTACTAATCATCCACCTTGAGATATCTATCCAGAACATCTCGCTGGTATTAAGTTGCGAGTCCCACCCATAGTGTAAACTCAATGCAACAGACAACTGCATTAAAAGAACTTTGCGTAAAGTAAACAATCCTTGCACCCGCGGGCACAAGCACCGTTGTTTTCCCCCTTGTGGCAATAGCACATCCCCTAGACTCATGTTTCTGTCACTCAAGCTAGTCATCGAGTGGCATGAACCCACAATCGAGCATAACGTTCCCTCTTGGAGTCACTACCTATTACTCGGCCAAAGCAATAAATAACAACGGAGAACATGCAAGAATTACTTATGAACTAAAATATAAAAGAGGTGAATCAAATATATTACTCAAGATCAATCTGAACATAATCTCATAATCCATCGGATCCCAGCAAACTCAACATAGCAACAGGACAAGGATTACATAGGTGCCTTGATCATGTAGGGCAGCTCACGAGGACTAATTAGTGAAGCACAAGAACGGGAGGAGAACATCACATAGCTACTGGTCATGGACTCATGGTCCAAGGGAGACTACTCACGAGTCATCCGGGAGGCGTCCATGGTGGTGGAGAAGCTCCCGGTGGTGATCCTCCCCTCCGGCAGGGTGCCGGGAAGAGTTCTCCTGGTGCTCCCGATCTTGGAAGCGGCGGCGGCGGAGGAACAGAGATGGGATCGCGAAAAGAAGTCCTGTTTCGAGGGTTACGGGGAACCCTTTAAATATATGCCAAAGTAGGGCACCGGGGGAATCCCGGGGGGCCCAGGCGCCCCCCCGGCGCGGCCCAGGGGGGGCGCGCCCACAGGGCGCCTGGAGCCCCTGTGCCCCCCCCCCAGGCTGCCCTTCGGACGCAGTGTTGTTTCCGTATCGCTGATTTTTTATATAATTTTTCTGGATTTTTCTGGGCAGTTCTCGAAACGTGAAAACCTGAAATACAAAAACAGCCGAAAACAGAAACTGGCACTGGGGTGCACTGGATTAGTAAGTTAGTCCAAATATGATCAAAAGTGTATGGAAGTGTATGAATATCACAGCAATATCACCCAAAAGTGGCATGGAGCAAGCAGAAATTATAGATACGTTTTGGACATTTCAACATCCCCAAGCTTAATTCCTGCTCGTCCTCGAGTAGGTAAATGATAACAAGAATAATTTCTGTGGTGACATGCTATTAACCATATAGGACTTTCTCATAGTCATATGACAAAAGCTTACTGAGACAATGATTCTAAAGTAATTAAGTTGTCTCAAGAGAAAATCACAAATGACTGAAAGTTTTACAACATGAAACTGAAACATCAAAAAGATTTGCAATGAACATGATGTGCAAATATGATCAAGTGATATCTAGCTTGCCCCCTTTAGTGATGCAAAACATAAATGCAAGGGCACCTTCAAGGTTTAAGTGATGACTAGATACAATCATTTCAGAATAAACGATATCACAATCATGCAAAAGACAATGCTACTTTGGGACAATGCACATTACACTCAGAATGACAATCCTGCTCTCAGTAGTTGGTGCTTGAAGTGCTAGAGCTTTTTATTTTGAAACATGGAAGCAATTGTGTCAACGGTAGTAGTACTTCATATGTGTCATGTATAAAACATCTTATAAGTTGCAAGCCTCATGCATCGAATACCAATAGTGCTCGCTCCTTGTCCTAATTAGCTCGGATCCCCATGGGTTATCATTGCATTGCATATGTTTTAACCGAGTGTCACAAAGGGGTACCTCTATGCCACCTGTACAAAGGTCCAAGGAGATAGATCGCATTTGATTTGTCGTTTTTGATAGATCTCAACTTGAGGACATCCATACCGGGACAACATAGAAAATAGATGATGGACTCCTCTTTAATGCATAAGCATATTCTCATGAGAGATTGAGGATTAAGGTCCAAGCTAAAACTTCCACCATGATGCATGGCTTTGGTTGGCGGCCCAATGTTCTTCTCTAACAATATGCATATTAATTCAACCCACGGTAAATCACCCTTACTTCAGACAAGACGAGCATGCATAGCAACTCACATGATATTCAACAAAAGTATGACAGTTGATGGCGTCCCCAGAAAGATGGTTACCGCTCAGCAAGCAACTCATAAGAAATAAGATACATAGGCAACATATTCTTTACCACAATAGTTTTTAGGCTACTTTCCCATGAGCTATGTATTGCATGGTTAATTTGCTTAGTGCAGGTGGAGGTTAGCAAAAGACTGGGAGCGACCAACTAAGAGAGCAATGACGCTCATAATCTTGCAGAGCGACAAAGCAATATTGAATCAGGCATGGTAGTTATATCGCTACTTAGAAATAAAAGATCATCAAGGCTTGACAGACTTTCTTTACAGTCTTGAATATGCGTGAGCATACGCCAAGTCGATCAAAATAAATTCTCGAAGGAAGATATTACTAAACCATACCACATCATAGGCAAACAAACCAAGTTGGTACTCCAATAACACATTGGGAACCCCCAAGCTATTTGAGATTAACCAAAAGAAAACCTGAACTACTAAGCACCATCATGAAAGTAGCATCTTTATCATAGACACATTAACCCATGCAACGGAAGCAAACTCTCTTAATAAGGTGAGCATGGTGATTAAAGAGAGTTCAAGCAACCAATTAAATAAAAGCTCTTGAGAAGATAAGCATGAATACTAAGAGCAAAGCACGATAGTAGCTATTAAAAGACAAAGAACACACATAGCATAGATAGACATGAAAATTCTATGTAATGTTCTAGGTAGAGGTGGAGCGTGTTTCTCTCCCACATAAAGGAATGCTGGGTTCCGACTCGTTATGAAAAAATAAAAAGAAAACTAAAAGCAAGACGCTCGAAGCATAGCACATAACACATGAAGTGATAAAAATATAGCGGAACGAAAGACGAACTGATAATGTTGATGGAGAAGGGGATGCACGGGGGCATCCCCAAGCTTAGACGCTTGAGTCTCCTTGAATATTTCTTGGGGGTGCACGGGGGCATCCCCAAGCTTGAGCGCTTGACACTCCTGAATCTTTTTATCTTCTTCCCTCGCACACTTGAAAACTCCCTTCATACACAACTCATCATAATCTGATTAGCGAGGTTAGTACCCTTAATAAAATAATTATACCTTGCTGGAAATAAGGATATTCTTGAATTTCTACTGTTTCTCAAGATTTCCAAAAGGTTTTTGCAAAGAAAAAGCAAGTTCTCAATTTGCAAAGTGAAGGTAAGGCAAAACAGGACAGAATCTGTGAAAAACAGAACAGCAGGCAGTAATTGACCTGTTCGGGATACTTATGCAACTCAAATAAAAAAACTCAGAACTGACGCACGAAAGACAATTATATATAGAACGCTGTCGAAAAAATCCAGACCAAAAAGATGATCTGGTGAGTTTATACGAATTTTTCTATCCAAGGACAGAATCTGTTTCCTGGACAGCACCTCACAACTTTTGAACTTTCTAGCAATCAGAGGCTATACTTGGCACAAATATGAAAAGCAAAGATACAATGATGATGCTACAGCAGTAAACAACATCAAGACTCAACAAAAGCAAAAAAAATTATTCATGTGGGCTGCCTCCCAAAAGCGCTTTCTTTTATGCCTTTAAGCTAGGCATAATGCATAGATCAAGTTGTATCAATTGAACCATCATCAAGATCATCAAAAAGCTCTTCAATAATACAACTAGTCTTAAGAGGACTCTCAAATAAAGGCCTCATAGAGATACTTCTAGGTAGAAGACCAAAAGGATAAAAGTCAAGGGGAGATTCATTTATAAATTCATCAACGATAGGTGTTTCTTCCAAAGTCTTTACAGTTTCAACCCCTTTGGCAATAGGTGGATTGCTTTTAGAACGGGGAGCCTTTGGAACGTGAACGAACTTAGGCTCCCTCTTTGCCGGAGTTTCTACCTTTTCGGTTTTGATCGAGGAGAAAGTAGTTCCTAAGGTATCAAATATTTCCTCAATCTTGTCCATCCTAGAAGAGTCAGAATCATGGAATTTGACGGTCTCCAAAATTTTGAAAATTTTATGCATGGAGCTATCAAGTCTATTCAAATTCCCTTGGATCTTTCGATCCAACTCATTCATCTTATTAATGCTTGGCATCTCTAGCTCTATTTTTTCAAGTTTTTTCATAATGTGAGCTAGGGTGATGTCCTCTCGAATGCTAACAACATGGGGACTCCCAACAAGATTTTCAATAATACTAAGAGACTCCCAAACTGGGGCCTCCAGGAAATTCCCATTGATAGCAGTATCTAGAATAAACCTATTCCAAGAAGTGATTCCAACATAAAAATTTCTAAGTAAGATAGTAGTAGGTTGCTTCTTGGTGGCTCTTTTTTGTGAATCATTAATTCTATACCAAGCATCTTTCAAACTTTCCCCACGTCTTTGTTTAAAGGTGAGAACTTCTGCCTCGTCAAAGACAAAAGGACCCGACATACTGACAACTATAGAACAAGATAACTATTTTTGTGATTTTCGATAAAAAGACCTAAAGCAAATATGATAGGTAAACTAACAAGACTAAAAAGCAAAGGTAAAAGATAGCATGCAACTCCCCTATCCTGAAGAGTGGAGTCCCCGGCAACGGCGCCAGAAAATACTCCTTGATGGGCCTCGAACCCCTCGTTGGTTACCCCAAGTGGAAGGTGTAAGATGCAGTAAGTAGAAGTGTTTTCCCCTAGCAAAGATGCCAAGGATCGAATCCCCAGAGACTCCTAGGTTCAACAAGTAGGTGTTAATTGCTAACGGCGCAATTAGCAATCAACGTGGACCTGCACACAGATACACATAACTTTGCTCCCAACGAGTACAGAGAGGTTGTCAATCTCTCCGGCCTTGTAGTTCACAAAGGGTTAAAAGCAATATGATAGTAGTGATAGATAATGTTTTGCAATAGTAATTAAAATAGCGAAAGTAAATAGTGTATGTGATCAATGATGGTAATATGGACCGGAGTCTCATGATGTTCACTAGTGATGTCTCTCTCCCAAAAGACATTAAAACAGCTATGTGAGGTAAACAAATTACAGCTGGGCAATTGACAGGACCACGAACGCAAACCAATGCTGACTACATTGCAAGAAAGGTTGAGGTTCAAAGGATGGGCGGTACGCCAAAGTAAGTAGAACGAAATCCATCAATATCTACTACTAATCATCCACCTTGAGATATCTATCCAGAACATCTCGCTGGTATTAAGTTGCGAGTCCCGCCCATAGTGTAAACTCAATGCAACAGACAACTGCATTAAAAGAACTTTGTGTAAAGTAAACAATCCTTGCACCCGCGGGCACAAGCACCGTTGTTTTCCCCCTTGTGGCAACAGCACATCCCCTAGACTCATGTTTCTGTCACTCAAGCTAGTCATCGAGGGGCATGAACCCACAATCGAGCATAACGTTCCCTCTTGGAGTCACTACCTATTACTCGGACAAAGCAATAAATAACAATGGAGAACATGCAAGAATTACTTATGAACTAAAATATAAAAGAGGTGAATCAAATATATTACTCAAGATCAATATGAACATAATTTCATAATCCATCGGATCCCAGCAAACTCAACATAGCAACAGCACAAGGATTACATAGGTGCCTCGATCATGTAGGGCAGCTCACGAGGACTAATTAGTGAAGCACAAGAACGGGAGGAGAACATCACATAGCTACTGGTCATGGACTCATGGTCCAAGGGAGACTACTCACGAGTCATCCGGGAGGCGTCCATGGTGGTGGAGAAGCTCCCGGTGGTGATCCTCCCCTCCGGCAGGGTGCCGGGAAGAGTTCTCCTGGTGCTCCCGATCTTGGAAGCGGCGGCGGCGGCGGAACAGAGATGGGATCGCGAAAAGAAGTCCTGTTTTGAGGGTTAAGGGGAACCCTTTAAATATATGCCAAAGTAGGGCACCGGGGGAGTCCCGGGGGGCCAGGCGCCCCCCCGGCGCGGCCCAGCGGGGGGGGCGCGCCCACAGGGCGCCTGGAGCCCCTGTGCCCCCCCCCCCCCAGGCTGCTCTTCAGACGCAATGTTGTTTCCGTATCGCTGATTTTTTATATAATTTTTCTGGATTTTTCTGGGCAGTTCTCGAAACGTGAAAACCTGAAATACAAAAACAGCCGAAAACAGAAACTGGCACTGGGGTGCACTGGATTAGTAAGTTAGTCCAAATATGATCAAAAGTGTATGGAAGTGTATGAATATCATAGCAATATCACCCAAAAGTGGCATGGAGCAAGCAGAAATTATAGATACGTTTTGGACGTATCAGTTGCTCCCACCGACGCCCGCTCATGCCCAGTGGTAGCCGGATGTTATCGCGCCTGGGGCGAGTCGGTCGAGTACACCATCATCTCGGAGACGTCTATGGCGTGCCCGCCCGTTTCCATCGTCACAACTCTGATGGTAGCCGCCAGCATGCTTGGCAAGAACGACAGGGGTCGGGGTTGGGCTCGCCCTGATCCCTCCGTGTTCTGCCTGACAAGTAGCATTAGCAACTACTACTTCGCATGCACGCTCCTTTCACAGGTCTTATCATGCACCCCCACTATCACACCTACTGTATTAGCCCTGACTCCGCATGCACCAATCTAGCATGATTCTGGTATGCGTAGCTGAACTGAGTTGCTTTCGATAATAATTGATCCGCCAAAGAACAATTGGATTGCTGCTATGTATGTTCACATATCCTTCTTGTTTAGTCAGTTTCATGCAAGCAATAGAAAGGACGTAGGGGAGGCGCTACAATTCCTCTTCTTCTGTCGGCAATGCTAAAGCTCGCAGTTCGAACACAACGACAATGGTGTGCTTTATCCTTGTCATCGTCTTCCCCTGGCCACGCTGGGGGCGGCACTGGTCAAGGCAGACTTGTCGGAGTCGCGCTCGAACCCGGTGAGCAGGGAGGTGGCGTGCCGCGACGTATCGGACACACACCACAGAGTGTACTACGCCCACTACATGCGTGCCCTCTCGTCCGACCAGCATAGTGCCGTCCTCCATGGGCTGGCCGTGCTTACCACCAAGCTCGCCATTGATCACGCGCCAGCACTGAGGCCAAGATCGATGACCTTGCGGACTTGGCCGAGGAGGATGACCCTGCGAGTGGCCACACGGCACGCACATGCGGCTTCCAAGCGGCGACGGCTAAGTGCAGCACGAGAGTCGTGCCGAGATCACCATCGACGTGACTCCAATACCGTGTCAAGGACGCGACAACGGTCCATGTCAAGGTGGTACCGGCGGAGAGTTATAGCAGCAGGGGCGTGAGAGAGTTGATCCTAAGAGCATCTCCAACTGTTGCCCCCTCCAGGAGGTGTAAAAATTGCCGCCTGGGCGCGAGCCCGTGCTTAAATCGGCGCTCGTGACGATTGGGTTCCCAGCCGCCGCCCGCAGGTTGCCCCCCCAGGCGCTGATATCGGCCCAATTCATGCACAAATCAGCCCAGTTTCGGCATAAATTCAGCCCGATATCGGCGTAAATCGGCCCATACTCACCATGGTGTGGCGCAAAATTTAAGAAAAATAATTTTCTTAACACATAGTTCATCACAGAAAATCAATAGAAATCAAATAGTTCAACAAATAGTTCAATACAAATTATATAGTTCAACATATAAAATCTCATATTTCATCACACATCGAGCTAGGTGTTGCCCTTGAGCCTCCATAGGTGCTCCACTAGATCCTGGTGCAGTTGTTGATGCACCTGTGGGTCTCGGATCTCCTGACGCATATTGAGGAAAGCAGTCCAGGTTACCGGTAGCTGGTGATCTACTTGCGCAAGAAGACCCTGCCTCTAATATGGTTCAGTGTCAAACACTGGCTCTTCCTGCTCGCTCTCAATGATCATGTTGTGCAAGATGATACAACAATTCATGATCTTCCACATTTGATCTTTCGACAAGGTATGAGCGGGGTACCGGACAACAGCAAACTGAGATTGGAGCACACCAAATGCCCACTTGACATCCTCCCTGCAAGCCTCCTAAACCTTCGCAAAGTGGGAGTTCTTGCCACCTAGCACATGATTTGAGATAGTCTTCACAAATGTGGACCATCTCGGATAGATGCCATCAGCTAGGTAGTACCCCTTGTTGTAGTGTCGGCCATTCACCTCGAAGTTCATCGGAGGAGCATAACCTTCAACAAGCTTGGCAACGACAGGGGAGCGCTGCAGCACGTTGATGTCATTGTGAGTTCCTCGCATACCAAAGAAGGAGTGCCAAATCCAGAGGTCCTGTGTGGCCACTGCCTCTAGTACCACACTGCCACCGCCTTTGGCACCTTTGTACATCC
The DNA here is from genome assembly GCA_902687465.1 of Secale cereale. NCBI lineage: Eukaryota > Viridiplantae > Streptophyta > Magnoliopsida > Poales > Poaceae > Secale > Secale cereale. The sequence goes on from LR738711.1 coordinate 662,615,238, forward strand.
CCTTCCAAGCAAATGGACAGTTCTTCCATTTCCAATGCATGCAGTCGATGCTTCCAACCATCCTAGGAAATCCTCTTTCTGCATTCTGTGCTAGGATCCAAGCAGTGTCTTCAGCATTGGGTGATCGCAAGTATTGCGGTCCAAACACTGCCACCATTGCCCTGCAGAGCTTGTAGAAACACTCAATGGTCATGGACTCGGCCATGCGCCCGTAGTCATCGAGTGAATCACCGGGAGCTCCGTATGCAAGCATCCTCATAGCTGTCGTGCACTTCTAGATTGAGGTGAATCCAAGTGTGCTGGTGCAATCCTTCTAGCACTTGAAATAGGTGTCGAACTCCCGGATGGAATACACAGTCCCTAGGAAAAACTTTCGGCTCATCTGATAACGGCGTCGAAATACTTTGTCGCCATGCAACGGAGCGTAGGCAAAGTAGTCAGAGTAGAGCATGCAGTAGCCTTCCAGAGGATGTCGGTTCTTTCCTTTTAGCCGCCCCGGCGCCAAGCCTCCTCACCGTGGCTTTTCATTACTCACGAGCAGGCCGGCGAGGGCGGCGAGGACCATGAGATGCTCCTCGTCCTGCACGTTGGCATCGGCGTCGTCCTCCATCAACACCACAAGGGATGTCTCATCGTTCAAGTCCATCGGCCGAGTAGGCAAATCACCGAATACCTGGCAGGCGCGGTGGGCACCGAGCTGCCGGTACAACATCATGCATGACCGGAGCACCGGAAAACTCGCCCGGAAGGTGGTGGAGAGGTTTTTGCGGCGAAACTTTCTCTCTTTTCTGGCGAGGGATGGGCTATCTAACGGTGTTGGGCAGTGGGCAGCGCGACGATCGGCGGGGTGGTGGTGGCCGAGCTCACGGGGGTGGGGGCGAATCAGGTCGATTGCCTTCGCTTTTCGCCTAACAGTTGGGCCCAGGCGTGTTTTCCCCTAACGCCGGAGCCCCCGAGTGCCCCCCCCCCCCGGTGCGCTGGATTCGGCCTGGGATCGTCGGGCCCAAAAATGGGCCGAGCCGGTGGATTTAGGCGTCTTGGGGTGGGACTGGGTTTCTTCGGTGCCGGTGTGGAAAAAGTCGTCCTGGGGGGCCTGTTGGGAGCGCGGCTGGAGATGCTCTAAGGTGTTCGACGGAATGCCGCACTAAGGAAATCCATGTTGACCAAACATCTCGCAAAATACACCTCCAAGAAAATAGTCAGGGTCCCTTTTGCAAAAAAGATGCCCAATCAGTATGACACCTAAGCTCCTTGAACCGGTATGCGACCTGTTTGCTCATAAAATGGAGTGTTGTGACTGGCTCATCACATTTTAGGAGAAGAGTGACCAAAGTGCTCATCTCGTGAGAGTTCTGTGACCTCTGGTGTGCTTATCTCTTAGAAAAACACCATTTCCCCATGCGCCAAACCAATAAACAAATGAAATATGAAATCACCACAGCATCAGCGCAACAGTGAAGCGTGCACAACCCTTCTAGTATCTTCCAACCATGGTGCTAATCTGTTCACAGAGGCCCTTGGTTAAATCAAAGCAAGGCATGGCACATGTACGAATTGCTTGTGCACACGCTTTTATCTTATTTCTTTACCCACCTTGGACATGAATTTTTGCATCCACCTTTGTATTCGTGTCCAAATCCGGTCCTTTAAGTATGCAAAGAAGATGGCTCCCACGCTCGCGCCCACGCTCCCGCGACTCGCCACCCCGGCGACCGCATCCACCACCACCGTTGGATCCCGCCCAGTGCTCGCCGCCTCGCCGTCCTCCTGGGGGTCGGGCAGCTCTTGGGGGTCGCCGCTGCTGCCGCCTAGGTTTGATTCACCCGCACCCCAGCTAGATTGGGTTGGATCGGGGTCAGATCTGGCCTTGCCTGCGTGGCCAGTCACGTTTGCCTCCTCTCCCTCGGTCGTGCTGGAGACGCCACCCGGGCTGTGGTGTGCCGCTGCTGATGCTGCGTGGGGCGTGGCTCGGTAGGCTGCCTCCATTCGCGTGGATGGGGCGCCATTCATGGCGCCTTTGATCTGTGGGTGGGGGCTTTCAAGTCGCCCAGGGTCTTCAAGTCCTCCTGCTATGGCCGGCGCGGGGCGGCGCGCCCATCCCCCGCCCTCGAGTCCTCCTGCTGCGGGGTGGCAGGTGGTGCGGCCACAGTAATGGTGGCGTTCCTCATCGGTCAAGTCACCTCAGCCTTCAAGGTGGTCTGCGGCTGGTCAGCAAGCAGCATTCAATCCTCATCTGCCTTTGTTGCGCGCATTCAAGAGAAGGGAGGCTCTGATCTGCTCCAAGTGCCGGGGATCCGGCCACTTTGCCTGGGATTGTAGAGATCCGGCGCGCTGCAATTACTGCGACCGCCAGGGCCACATCGCTTGGGGGTGCTCTCTCAGGCTGAGTGAGAGGAAGCTACATCGACAAAATCCCCCTCCCACCGCTCGGTCGGCTCAGTCCGTTGCTTCTCCCCTGCTTCAGCCTCCTGCGTTCATTCCCTCCACTATTGCCGCCATGCCCTGCAGCCTGGCCTCCGTCCTCCCTTCGGGACCCCTGCCGCTCCCAGCCAACTGGGCCGCGATGTCCCGCATCGGCGATGCAGCTTCCCGCCCTAAGAAGGGGCACGTGGTGCTCCTCTCCACCCCGGCCATGGAGCTCTAGGCGGCCCTGCTCTCCTCCAACGCGGCCCTCATCTGGCTGGGGGCAAACCGACCGCAGGTGTGTGCGGCTGACATCACCAAGGCCATCGAAGCTGAGACCAACATCGCTGAGGCGTACTTCAACGTCATCCCTTTCTTCCCGGAAGACTTCCTCGTCTCCTTCCGGCACCTTCACCACCGCACACGAGCTGACGACCAGGTGCTGGTTCACGCATCGCAACCTCAACATTCATGCCACCAAGTGGAGGGCAAATGCCCACTCCAAGGTGGCAAAGATGCGCTTCCATGTCCACCTCTGCCTGGAGAACGTCCCTCTACACGCGTGGGGGTGGAGGAGATTGGCAAGATCCTGGGTAAGAACACCATCATTAAAAACTTCGATGTGGCTACTTTGTAGAAGGAAGATGCCTTGATGGTGAGCCTCTAGGCATGGACGACCAACCCATCGGCAATCCCCAAGGTGATGTGGTCCACCGTTGTGGATAGGCCAGGGCAGCAGCCTCTATGCAGTGCCACGCCCGCTGCGGCGGGGCTCAATGGGCTGGTGGACAGGGTGCTCATCCACCTCAACCTGCTTGAAGACTTCAGCCCAGATGCCGTCGAAAACATCCCGAGGAACACGTGGCTTCACCCCTACGACTGGTCCAAGGGCGTCATCGACAGCGAGTCGCAACCACGGGAGAGCCAAAGCTCCCCTGCGGCAAGGGGGCCAACCAGCGCCGTGACGATGATCATGACGACCACAACGGGCATCGCGATGACGTGATGATCGCCGAGGCTGGCAGGGATATCGGTCGTGGGCGGGCAGAATCTTCAGAAGCAGGTCTCACACTGTGGGCTACAGAAGAGAAGAAGGTGGGCGCCGTGATGAGCAATGCCATGATGATTGGTGTGATGATCGCCATGGGGAGCATCAGGATGGGCGCGATGGGAGGCGCAGGCGGGGCGCGGAGGAGCCGGCTGTCCTGGCTGGCTCGGGCTCTTTGAGCGATGCCGCGATGCGGGCGGCTGAGCTCGTGCCGGTCTGCGACCATGGCCGACCCATCGCCCGGCACCCCTCTCCGCGCGCTGAGAGGAACCGCTCCACTGGCAACCTGACGGCAAGGGCGTCCCCTCCACTATCTCCTACGTCGGTTCTGCCCCACTCCTCTCGCTCGAGGCATGCTGATGAGCGGTCGGCGGCCCTGGAGGCGAAGGTGTCTGCTAGGCTGGAGGGTGCCGGCGCTGGTGGGTGGCATGTGCTCTCCTGTGCAGCTGCAGCTACCGTCGTCCTCTCTCCCAGGTCCTGGGTTGTTGACCTCTCCGGAGCCGGAGGCCGTCCCTGGGATGCGGGCGGCTCTTGCGGCAGTGGAGTCCCTGTTCATTTAGCGTGAGCAGGCCCTGCTGCCAACCCCTCTGTCCTCCCAGGTCAGGGCTCCGGTGAGGAGGCGCAAGACCTTGGTTGGAGTGACCATCACCTCCCAAGGAGGCTCCTCGCTTCGCCATACCAGTGCTCGTGTGCAGGCCAAGAAAGGCTTTGCCACATCCATGGCAAATGAGGTGCAAGGACTCGTATGCCGCACCCTGGGCATCGCTCGTGATGGCGAAGATATCACGGCCAGGGCCCTGGACCAGTTCGAGTGGCGGTTTAAAGATCATTTGCCTCAGAATGTCATGTCTATGCTATGTGGGCTGTTCAAGATTGATGATGCCCAGGCCGTCGCTGTTGAGGAGACCCTGCTGGAGCACGGGGGCGCCGCTGCTCTGGACCACGAGGAGGAGGTGCCGGCCAGTGCCTAGTTGCTCCGTCTTGTTGTTTCCTTTTGGGTCTCTTAGTATTCATGTTAGGACATCCTGTTAACCTTATTAGTTGGAATGTAAGGGGATTTATTTACCCAGACCATCGGGCTATAGTCAATGAATCTATCGTTGCCACTTCCTGTCATATTGCCTGCCTTCAAGAGACAAAACATGACACCATGGATGGATTTGTTGCGGCCTTCCTGGGTGGGGCCAGGCTAAAGAGCTTTGCCCACCCGCCTACTGTTGGCACTAGGGGCGGCATTTTTCTTCTTTGGGATGACGTTGTTGTGCATGTATCTGATGTCGTGCTCTCCGTGTACTGCCTCTCAGCCATGGTGCTCGTTCGTGAAACCAGCGTCTCCTTCAAGATCACGGCGGTGTATGGCCCTTCGACTACTGCCGGCAAGAATGCTTTCTTCATGGAGCTTCCTACGCAGAAGCCTCCGGCTAGGACCAAGTGGCTGGCTCTTGGTGACTTCAACCAAATCAGTCAAGCATGGCACAAGAATAAGAGAAACGTTAATCGCTCCCACATAACCCGATTCTGAAACACTCTCCATGATTGTGAGCTTAATGAGATTCATCTTCAGAATCGGAAGTTCAACTAGAGCAACGAAAGAGACAACCCCACGTTGTGCAAGCTGGATTCTTATTTTGCAATGCGGACTGGGACAACTCTTTCAACACTCATGTCGTGCACTGTTCGCTTCTTCTAGGTAATGACTGTGGGCCAAGGAGGCCGCGCTGTTTCAAATTCGAGAATTTCCGGACCTCTTTGCCAGGATTCCTTCAGGTGGTGGAGGGCGCGTCGGGCGAGGATTCCAGCCACACTGAGCTCTACTAGCGCCTCTTCCACAAGCTAAAAAATACCGGGGCGAGGCTTGTCAAATGGAGTCGAAACCTTGTACCATGGAAAAAGCTACATTTGCATACTGCGCTCTTGGTGATCCTTCGTCTGGATGTTGCCCAGGAGGAGAGGGAAATGTCCCCGGGGGAGAAGGACCTTAGGGCTAAGCTCAAAAGAAGGGTGGTCAGCTTGGCGGTGTTGGAGAGGGCGAGAAGGCATCAGTTGCTAGGATTTCTAACATAAAAGAGGGCGATGCCAACACCAACTTTTTTCATCGTAGAATCAATGCTCACCGTAGAAAGAATCATATTCACAGGGCGAAGCACAATGGTGGCTGGGTCACTGAGCATGAACAAAAGGAGGCGCTTATGTTTGACCACTTCTCAGGCGTGTTGGGCCGCGGGAGCTCCTGCTCTCTCCACTTCAACTGGGATGAGCTTGGCTTCGAGCAGCACGACCTCTCTGACCTGGATTGTCCTATCTCTGAGGATGAGGTGAGGGACACCATCAACCGAATGCTTAGCGACAAGGCTCTGGGCCCTGGCGGTTTCACCGGCGCCTTCTTCAAAAAATGTTGGCCCATCATTAAGATGATGTTATGCAGGCCATCCTATGCTTCAATAATTTGCAGTCATCAAATCTCCAATGACTCAACTCTGCGACCATTGTGCTCCTTCCCAAGAAAGAGGGTGCGGAGGAGATCGCTGACTACAGGCCCATTAGTCTCATTCACGCCATCCCGAACATCATTGCGAAGGTCCTAGTGACAAGGCTGGCCCCTCACATGCACGCCTTCATCTCCAACGCGCAGAGTGCTTTCATCAAGCGGAGGTGCATCCAGAACAACTTTATGTATGTGTGTGGCCTTGCCAGAGAACTCCACAAGAGCAAAACCCTCACGCTCCTTTTCAAGCTGGACATCCGTAAGGCTTTTGACTCGGTCAAATGGGAATACTTCATCGACCTCCTTTAGCGGCGGGGTTTCCCGCGGAGGTTCCGTGAGTGGATCACCGCTTTGCTTCGCTCTTCTTCCTCGCGGATTCTCCTGAATGGGGTCCCTGGGCAGTGCATCCGACATGGTCGTGGGTTCAGACAGGGCGACCCGCTCTCTCCTCTCTTGTTCGTCATTGCCATTGACCCGCTACAACAAATCCTTGATCTTGCTACCCGGCGTGGTCTGCTCCATAACATCAGGGGGCGGCGAATGGTATTTCGTACCTCGCTATATGCGGATGATGCGGAGGTGTTCATGGCCCCTAATAAGAGAGATGTTGATAACTTTGCGCACATCCTCGACGGCTTCAAAAAAGTGATGGGCCTTTGCACCAATTTCCTGAAGAGCTCGGTGGTCCCAATTAGATGTGGGAATATCAACCTGGATATGATACTTACCTCTTTGCCGGCAACCCACGCTTCCTTCCCAATGAGGTACTTGGGTCTCCCGTTTTCAGTACGGCAGCTCAGACGTGTTGATTTCCAGTTTCTTGAGGACAAGGTGGTGGCGAGGCATGTGCCTTGGGATGGGCAGAATATTACCGCCATCGGCCGCAGCACCGTCGTCAAGTCCGTGCTTATCTCAGCTCATCTTCCACATCATCGCCCTCAGTCCTCCAAAGAGCACCCTTCTGAGCATAGCGAAGCTGGAGACGGCCTTTCTCTGGGCGGCACTAGCAAGATTACTGGGGCCAAGTGCAAGGTCAAGTGGAACTCAATTTGTCGGCCAACGGATCTTGGAGAGCTTGGCATCCTGGACATCGATAAGTTTGCCCGAGCCCTTCATCTTAGATGGCTTTGGTTCGAGTGGGCGGACCCGTCCAAGATGTGGGTGGGGATGGGCACCCCTTGTAACGAGCTAGACCGTGACCTCTTCTATGCCTCCACTCGTCTCACCATTGGCAACGGGGCATGTGCGTCATTCTGGGATTCCCCTTGGATTAATGGTGAAAAGCCGTCCATCATTGCTCCGCTCATCTTCGAGGCTTCCACTCGAAAGAACTGGAAGGTTAGGGAGGCCATGCACGCTGATGCGTGGCTGTCCAAGATCAAGCTCCCCAACAATTGGTCGATGGATCACATCCAGCAGCTTGTCACGCTCTGGGGCCGTGTGAGGGTCGTCCCCCTTCGGGCGGATGCTGAGGATTCTATTGCTTGGAAGCATACCGTCAATGGAGTCTAATCCGCTTCCTCCGCGTACAAGGCTCAGCTCTATGGCTTGGTCCGGTTGCCTTTGGGCCCTGCGATCTGGAAGGCCTGGGCCCCTCCAAAGATGAAGTTCTTTGTCTAATTAGCAATACAAAACCGCGTCTGGACGGCGGGTCGTTTGGTAAGAAGAGGATGGCTGAACTGTAGCATGTGTCAGCTTTGTAAGTAGGCGATGGTGGACCATCTCTTCTTCAGATGCCGGTTCTCTCTGCGCCTTCGGGGAATGATCAAAAGGTGGCTCCAGCTTGACTACCTCGACATCTCTTCTTGGGTTGGGCATCGCTCGGTAAAGGATTCGTGGCTCAGCATGTCGGCCTCCCATGCCACGAACGGGAAGGCGATGGCCTCTCTTATCCTGCTCACCTACTGGTTTATATGGTGTGAGAGAAACGCGGGGGTTTTTCATCACAAGTCGACGCTCCCGTCCATTCTGCTCTCCAACATTCGGGATGAGATCGGCCTTTGGGTGCTTGCGGGCGTAAAACATTTGGGTAGCATCATACCGGGAGAGTAGTGGCTTGTAATATTTCGTTTTTCCTGCTTTTCCGTGTAAATGCAACTCTAAACTCCTTCTTAATTAATGGATGATGCAAATCTTTTGCCTCCATTTCGAAAGAAAAAAAGTATGCAAAGACGACTGCTGCACATACTGTGGTAAGCCCCGGTGTCTCTTGTTCTGTGCCTCACTTTTTAGCCCCAACCGTCGCATCATGTGTACTTTTTCATGTTGCTTGGTATTCTTACTAAGCATAATAGAGGATTTGTCCACATTAACAGCATGTACAAAGCAAACCTCATAAAGAGAAAGGATGTCGTGTAGATGATGTAGACTTTCTTCATTCACTTCCATACCAATTATTGAGTCATCTGCAAACAGTAGATGGTTAAAGCTCGGAGCACCTTGACACACCTTGACCCTCTCTAAATCCCCATTACTTTCAGTTGTGTTCAGTAAACTAGAGAATATCTCTACCTGGTATAAGTTCATCTGTCATTGTGCCACCAAATTTGAACTTATACTTCACTGTTGTAGCACATTGCATGATTGTTGTCACCCAAGTTTCTGCAAAACTCATCTTCTTCATCACTCCCTCGAGAAAAGTGACACTACGCTCGATCATAGGCTTTGCTCATATCTAGTTTCAACACTGCATACCCACCGAGCCTGATCTTTTAATTCTCCATGTAATGGGTTACCTCATAAGCAAGTAAAATATTATAGTGATCAACTAACCCAGCACAAACGCACTCTGCTTATGATCGATGATCTCAGGTAGGATGGAGCAAGTAACAATATTATCAGTGATCAACTGACCCACCAATTTTTTTTTGCCTTTTGAGAGCACTGAACACTCTTTTATTGGGAAGCATAAATGTCCCATTTTGCATGATTTTTTTCATAGGAGACACTTAAAATGAACAAGTACAAACAAGCCCTTAAAAATATGTTTGAACTGTTGGGGAACGTAACATAAGTCAAAACTTTTCTACGCTTTCACCAAGATCCAACTAAGGAGACATCTAGCAACGAGCAAGTAAGAGTGCATCTACATACCGTTATGTAGATCGCGAGCGGAAGCTTTCGAAGAAGCGTGGATGAAGTAGTCGTACTCTTCGCGTTCTTCGTCACCGAAGATCTAGCGCCGAACGGACGGCACCTCCGCGTTCAACACACGTACGGTGCAGCAACGTCACCTCCTTCTTGATCCAGCAAGGGGGGAGGAGAAGTCGTCAGAGATCCAACAGCACAACGGCGTGGTGGTGGATGCAGTGGAGATCGCAGCAGGGCTTCGCCGGGCGCCCTGCGTTGGGAGTATGGAGGTGTGACGGGAGGGGGAGAGGCGCCAGGGCTTGGGTGCGGCTGCCCTCTCCCTCCCCACATATATATAGGGGACCAGGGGGTGCGCCAGGGCCCTGCAGATCCAATCTGCAGGGGGGGCGGCGGCCAAGGGGGGAGTCCTTGCCCCCCAAGGCAAGTGGTGGCCCCCCCTCCCCCTTAGGGTTTTAACCCTAGGCGCATGGGGAGGTGGGCCCCTAGTGGTGCGCCAGCCCATTAGGGCTGGACACTTCCCCTTGTGGCCTAGGGGCCCCACCGGGATGGGTGGCCCCACCCTGTGGACCCCCGGGGCCCCTCCGGTGGTCCCGGGACGCTCCCGGTGACCCCCGGATATCACCCGATGGCCGAAACCTGACTTCCTATATATCAATCTTTACCTCCGGACCATTCCGGAACTCCTCGTGACATCCGGGATCTCATCCGGGACTCCGAACAACTTTCGGGTTTCCACGTGCATTTATCTCTATGACTCTAGCGTTACCGAACCTTAAGTGTGTAGACCCTACGGGTTCGGGAGACACGTAGACATGACCGAGACCACTCTCCGGTCAATAACCAACAGCGGGATTTGGATACCCATGTTGGTTCCCACGTGTTCCTCGATGATCTTCATCGGATGAACGACTGTGTCAAGGATTCACTCAATCCCGTATGTTATTCCCTTTGTCCATTGGTACGGTACTTGCCCGAGATTCGATCGTCGGTATTCCCGATACCTTGTTCAATCTCGTCATGGCAAGTCTCTTTACTCGATCCGTAATCCATCATCCCGTGACTAACTACTTAGTCACACTGAGCTCATTATGATGATGTCTTACCGAGTGAGCCCAGAGGTACCTCTCCGTCATATGGAGTGACAACATCCCAGTCTCGGTTCGTACCAACTCAACAGACACTTTCGGAGATACCCGATGCGTACCTTTATAGCCACCCAGTTACGTTGTGATGTTTGGCACAACCAAAGTATTCCTACGGCATCCGGGAGTTGTACAACCTCATGGTCTAAGGAATAAATACTTGACACTGAAAAGCTTATGCATTACGAACTATACGATCTCGTGCTATGCTCAGGATTGGGTCTCGTCCATCACATCATTCTTCTAATGATGTGATCCCGTTATCACCGACATCCCATGTCCATGGTCAGGAAACCGTGACCATCTGTTGATCAACGAGCTGGCAACTAGAGGCCTACCAGGGACTCATTATGGTCTATGTATTCACACATGTATCGTTGTTTCCGTACAATACAATTCAAGCATGAATAACAGACAATTATCATGAACAAGGAAATATAATAATACTTTTATTATTGCCTCTAGGGCATATTTCCAACAGTCTCCCACTTGCACTAGAGTCAATAATCTAGTTACATTGTGATGAATCGAACACCCATAGAGTTCTGGTGTTGATCATGTTTTGCCCGTGAAAGAGGTTTAGTCAACGGGTCTGCGACATTCAGATCCGTATGCACTTTACAAATATCTATGTCTCCATCTTGAACATAGTTCCGGATGGAGTTGAAGCGGCGCTTGATGTGCTTGGTCTTCTTGTGAAACCTGGGCTCCTTGGTAGTAGCAATAGCACCAGTGTTGTCACAGAAGAGAGTCATCGGGCTTGACGCGCTTGGAATGACTCCTAGGTCGGTGATGAACTCCTTCATCCAGACTCCTTCCTGCGCTGCTTCAGAAGCAGCTATGTACTCCGCTTCACATGTAGATGCTACCACGACGCTTTGCTTGCAACTGCACCAGCTGACTGCCCCTTCGTTCAAAATATATACGTATCCGGTTTGAGACTTAGAGTCATCCATTTCTGTGTCGAAGCTAGCATCGACGTAACCCTTTACGACGAGCTCTTCGTCACCTCCATAAACGAGAAACATATCCTTAGTCCTTTTCAGGTACTTTAGGATGTTCTTGACCGCTGTCCAGTGTTCCGTACCGGGATCACTTTGGTACCTCCCTACCAAACTTATGGCAAGGTTCACATCAGGTCTGGTACACAGCATGGCATACATGATAGAACCTATGGCCGAGGCATAGGGAATGACACTCATCTTTTCTCTATCTTCTGTCGTGGTCGGCGACTGAGCTTTGCTCAATCTCATACCTTGTAAAACAGGCAAGAATCCCTTCTTGGACTGATCCATATTGAACTTCTTCAATATTTTGTCTAGGTATGTACTTTGCGAAAGACCAATGAGGCGTCTCGATCTATCTCTATAGATTTTGATGCCTAATATGTAAGCAGCTTCTCCAAGGTCCTTCATTGAAAAACTTTTATTCAAGTAGGCCTTTACATTTTCCAAGAATTCTATATCATTTCCCATTAGTAATATGTCATCCACATATAATATGAGAAATGCCACAGAGCTCCCACTCACTTTCTTGTAAATACAGGCTTCTCCATAAGTCTGTATAAATCCAAACGCCTTGATCACTTCATCAAAGCGAATATTCCAACTCCGAGATGCTTGCACCAGCCCGTAAATCGAGCGCTGGAGCTTGCATACCTTGTTAGCGTTCTCTGGATCGACAAAACCTTCCGGTTGCATCATATACAACTCTTCCTTGAGGAAGCCGTTAAGGAATGCTGTTTTCACGTCCATTTGCCATATTTCATAATCATAGAATGCGGCAATAGCTAACATGATTCTGACTGACTTCAGCATCGCTACGGGAGAGAAAGTCTCGTCATAGTCAATCCCTTGAACTTTTCGATAACCTTTAGCGACAAGCCGAGCCTTATAGATGGTCACATTACCATCCGCGTCTGTCTTCTTCTTAAATATCCATTTGTTTTCTATGGCGTGCCTGTCATCAGGCAAGTCCACCAAAGTCCATACTTTGTTTTCATACATGGATTCTACCTCGGACTTCATGGCTCCAAGCCATTTATTGGAATCCGGGCCCGCCATCGCTTCTTCATAGTTCGAAGGTTCACCGTTGTCTAACAACATGATTTCTAGAACAGGGTTGCCGTACCACTCTGGTGCGGAACGTGCCCTTGTGGACCTTCGAAGTTCAGTAGTAACTTGATCTGTTTCTTCATGATCATTATCATTATCTTCCTCCCTTGTCGGTGCAAGCACCTCAGGAACAGTTTCCTGCGCTGCGCCACTTTCCGGTACAGGAGGGGTGACTGTCACCTCATCAAGTTCTACTTTCCTCCCACTCACTTCTTTCGAGAGAAACTCTTTCTCCAGAAAGCATCCATTCTTGGCAACAAAGACTTTGCCTTCGGATCTGTGGTAGAAGGTGTACCCAATCGTTTCCTTTGGGTATCCTATGAAGACGCATTTTTCCGATTTGGGTTTGAGCTTTTCAGGTTGAAGTTTCTTGACATGAGCATCGCAACCCCAAACTTTTAGAAACGACAACTTTGGTTTCTTGCCAAACCAAAGTTCATACGGAGTCGTCTCAATGGATTTCGATGGAGCCCTATTTAAAGTGAATGCGGCAGTCTCTAAAGCATAACCCCAAAAAGATAGCGGTAAATCGGTGAGGGACATCATAGATCGCACCATGTCCAACAGAGTACGATTTCGACGTTCGGACACACCGTTACGTTGAGGTGTTCCGGGCGGTGTAAATTGTGAAACAATTCCACAGCTCCTAAGGTGTGTGCCAAATTCATGACTTAAATATTCACCCCCACGATCCGATCGCAAGAACTTTATTTTTCTATCACGTTGATTCTCAACCTCATTCTGAAATTCCTTGAACTTTTCAAAGGTCTCAGACTTGTGTTTCATCAAGTAGATATACCCGTATCTACTCAAGTCATCCGTGAGGGTGAGAACATAACGATAGCCTCCGCGAGCCTCAACACTCATTGGACCGCACACATCGGTATGTATGATTTCCAACAAGTTGGTTGCTCGCTCCATTGTTCCGGAGAACGGAGTCTTGGTCATCTTGCATGGTTCGCACGTGTCAAATGATTCATAATCAAGAGACTCTAGAAGTCCATTTGAATGGAGCTTCTTCATACGTTTGACACCAATATGACCAAGGCGGCAATGCCACAAGTATGTGGGACTATCATTATCAACTTTACATCTTTTGGCATCTACACTATGAATATGTGTATCATCACGTTCGAGATTCATCAAAAATAAACCACTGACCAGCGGGGCATGACCATAAAACATATCTCTCAAATAAATAGAACAACCATTATTCTCCGATTTGAAAGAGTAGCCATCTCACATAAGACGAGATCCAGAAACTATGTTCATGCTCAAAGCTGGTACTAAATAACAATTATTGAGGTTTAAAACTAATCCCGAGGGTAGATGTAGAGGTAGCGTGCCGACGGCGATCACATCGACCTTGGAACCATTCCCGACGCGCATCGTCACCTCATCCTTCGCCAGTCTCCGTTTATTCCGCAGCTCCTGTTTTGAGTTACAAATGTGAGCAACTGCACCGGTATCGAATACCCAGGAGCTACTACGAGTGCTGGTAAGGTACACATCAATAACATGTATATCATATATACCTTTGACGTTGCCGGCCTTCTTGTCTGCTAAATATTTGGGGCAGTTCCGCTTCCAGTGACCCGTTCCCTTGCAATAAAAGCACTCTGTCTCAGGCTTGGGTCCATACTTTGGCTTCTTCCCGGCAACAGGCTTGCCAGGCGCGGCAACTCCCTTGCCGTCCTTCTTGAAGTTCTTCTTACCCTTGCCTTTCTTGAACTTAGTGGTTTTATTGGCCATCAACACTTGATGTTCTTTCTTGATGTCCACCTCCGCTGATTTCAGCATCGAATACACCTCGGGAATGGACTTCTCCATCCCCTGCATATTGAAGTTCAACACGAAGCTCTTGAAGCTTGGTGGGAGCGACTGGAGGATTCTGTCAATGACCGCTTCATCTGGGAGATTCATTCCCAGCTGAGACAAGCGGTTGTGTAATCCTGAAATCTTGAGGATGTGCTCACTGACAGAACTATTCTCCTCCATCTTACAGCTATAGAATGCGTCGGAGACGTCATATCTCTCGACTCGGGCATGAGCTTGGAAAACCATTTTCAGCTCTTCGAACATCTCATATGCTCCGTGGTGCTCAAAACATTTTTGGAGCCCCGACTCTAAGCTGTAAAGCATGCCGCACTGAACCAGGGAGTAATCATCACTACGCGACTGCCAGACGTTCAAAACGTCTTGGTCCGCATCGGGAGCAGGTGCATCACCTAGCGGTGCTTCTAGGACATATGATCTCTTGGCAGCTATGAGGATAATCCTCAGGTTACGGACCCAATCCGTATAGTTGCTACCATCATCTTTCAGCTTGGTTTTCTCTAGGAACGCGTTGAAGTTCAGGGAAACCTGAGCGTGGGCCATTTGATCTACAAGAGATATTGTAAAGAATTTAGACTAAGTTCATGATAATTAAGTTCATCTTAATCAAATTTTAATGAACTCCCACTCAGAATGACATCTCTCTAGTCATCTAAGTGACACACGATCCGAATAGACTAGCCCGTGTCCGATCATCACGTGAGACGGACTAGTCATCAACGGTGAACATCTTCATGTTGGTCGTATCTTCTATACGACTCGTGTTCGACCTTTCGGTCTTCCGTGTTCCGAGGCCATGTTTGTACATGCTAGGCTCGTCAAGTGAACCCTAAGTGTATCGCGTGTGTAAATCTGTCTTACACCCGTTGTATGCGAACGTTAGAACCTATCACACCCGATCATCACGTGGTGCTTCGGAGCAACGAACTTTAGCAACGGTGCACAGTTAGGGGAAACACAATACTTGAAATTTTAGTGAGAGATCATCTTATTTACTACTGTCGTTCTAAGTAAACAAGATGCATAAACATGATAAACATCACATGCAATCAATTAAAGTGACATGATATGGCCAATATCATCTTGCTCCTTGGATCTCCATCTTCGGGGCACCATGATCATCTTGTCACCGGCTCGACACCATGATCTTCATCATCATGATCTTCATCATCGTGTCTTGAAGAAGTCGTCACGCCAACTATTACTTCTACTACTATAGCTAACGTTTAGCAATGAAGTAAAGTAATTACATGGCGTTATTCAGTGACACGCGGGTCATACAATAATTAAGACAACTCCTATGGCTCCTGCCGGTTGTCAAGTTCATCGACATGCAAGTCGTGATTCCCTATTACAAAAACATGATCAATCTCATACATCACATATATCATTCATCACGTCTTCGTTCTTGGCCATACCACGTCACAAAACACATGCTGCAAAAACAAGTTAGACGTCCTCTAATTGTTGTTGCAAGTTTTACGTGGCTTCTATAGGATTTCTAGCAAGAACGTTTCTTACCTATGCCAAAACTACAACGTGATTTGTCAACTTCTGTTTACCCTTCATAAGGACCCTTTTCATCGAATCCGATCCGACTAAAGTAGGAGAGACAGACACCCGCCAGCCACCTTATGCATCTAGTGCATGCCTGTCGGTGGAACCAGTCTCACGTAAGCGTACGTGTAAAGTCGGTCCGGGCCGCTTCATCCCACAATACCGCCGAATCAAGATTGACTAGTAACGGTAAGAAAGTTGAACAAAACCAAACGCCCACAACTACTTTGTGTTCTACTCGTGCAAGATGCTACACATAAAACCTAGCTCAGATGCCACTGTTGGGGAACGTAGCATAATTCAAAAAAATTCTACGCTTTCACCAAGATCCAACTAAGGAGACATCTAGCAACGAGCAAGTAAGAGTGCACCTACATACCGTTATGTAGATCGCGAGCGGAAGCTTTCGAAGAAGCGTGGACGAAGTAGTCGTACTCTTCGCGTTCTTCGTCACCGATGATCTAGCGCCGAACGGACGGCACCTCCGCGTTCAACACACGTACGGTGCAGCAACGTAACCTCCTTCTTGATCCAGCAAGGGGGGAGGAGAAGTCGTCAGAGATCCAACAGCACAACGGCGTGGTGGTGGATGCAGTGGAGATCGCAGCAGGGCTTCGCCGGGCGCCCTGCGTTGGGAGTATGGAGGTGTGACGGGAGGGGGAGAGGCGCCAGGGCTTGGGTGCGGCTGCCCTCTCACTACCCACATATATATAGGGGGCCAGGGGGTGCGCCAGGGCCCTGCAGATCCAATCTGCAGGGGGGCGGCGGCCAAGGGGGGCGTCCTTGCCCCCCAAGGCAAGTGGTGGCCCCCCTCCCCCTTAGGGTTTTAACCCTAGGCGCATGGGGAGGTGGGCCCCTAGTGGTGCGCCAGCCCATTAGGGCTGGACACTTCCCCTTGCAGCCTAGGGGCCCCACCCGGTGGACCCCCGGGGCCCCTCCGGTGGTCCCGGGACGCTCCCGGTGACCCCCGGAGATCACCCGATGGCCGAAACCTGACTTCCTATATATCAATATTTACCTCCGGACCATTCCGGAACTCCTCGTGACGTCCGAGATCTTATCCGGGACTCCGAACAACTTTTGGGTTTCCACGTGCATTTATCTCTATGACTCTAGCATTACCGAACCTTAAGTGTGTAGACCCTACGGGTTCGGGAGACACGTGGACATGACCGAGACCACTCTCCGGTCAATAACCAACAGCGGGATCTGGATACCCATGTTGGTTCCCACGTGTTCCTCAATGATCTTCATCGGATGAACCACTGTGTCAAGGATTCACACAATCCCGTATGTTATTCCCTTTGTCCATTGGTACGGTACTTCCCCGAGATTCGATCGTCGGTATTCCCGATACCTTGTTCAATCTCGTCATGGCAAGTCTCTTTACTCGATCCGTAATCCATCATCCCGTGACTAACTACTTAGTCACACTGAGCTCATTATGATGATGTCTTACCGAGTGGGCCCAGAGGTACCGCTCCGTCATATGGAGTGACAACATCCCAGTCTCGGTTCGTACCAACTCAACAGACACTTTTGGAGATACCCGATGCGTACCTTTATAGCCACCTAGTTACGTTGTGACGTTTGGCACACCCAAAGTATTCCTACGGCATCCGGGAGTTGTACAACCTCATGGTCTAAGGAATAAATACTTGACACTGAAAAGCTTATGCATTACGAACTATACGATCTCGTGCTATGCTCAGGATTGGGTCTCGTCCATCACATCATTCTTCTAATGATGTGATCCCGTTATCACCGACATCCCATGTCCATGGTCAGGAAACCGTGACCATCTGTTGATCAACGAGCTGGCAACTAGGGGCCTACTAGGGACTCATTGTGGTCTATGTATTCACACATGTATCGCTATTTCCATACAATACAATTCAAGCATGAATAACAGACAATTATCATGAACAAGGAAATATAATCATACTTTTATTATTGCCTCTAGGGCATATTTCCAACATGAACATCAGAAAACAAATATTGGATCCTTCACTTTTTCTCCTTTTCAGATGAAGTTGGAGCCTATCCTGCCCTGTTGAAATTTTATTTTTTTGTTCCTCCTCTGTTGCTACACGTTGGCAAAGCTTTTGGCAAAACATATAGTCAAAAGTTCCTTCCTAAGCAAAAAGAAAAATCAGGTCGGAAGTTTCACTTGATTATTCATTCCATGTAGTGTGATAGCCGTTCCTAAAACATCATCACAAGTCATATGCCGTTTGACGATTTTGTGTGTGATGTCAATTGCAGCTGCCTGATAAGTGGTTTAGCTTCTACTGCATTCACCGGTTGATGTTTACTCACCATCTAATCAAATAGTTCTAAGGGAGCCCAGGAGTGAGTTTTTTTGTGCAAAATTGCATACAATAACGTACATTGACAGGGAGATAAAAGCAACAATATTAGTCAGATATTCGGCCAAGGGTAACCATGCAGAAGATCAGGACATTTTCATCATCCATCATGTTCATCTGATCATCTGGAAAAAGGGTGCGTATGATGATCACACAAAGGCAACACTTGCAAGCACATCTACTGCTACATTAGTGTCAAAAATGCTCTTATATTACGAGATGGAGGGAGTAACATGCAACGATCATGTCGGAGGTTTGCTTTGTATAGGCTGTGAAAGTTACTCCCTGCAAGCACATCTTCTGCTACATTAGGGTTTAGGGTTTAGTGTCATTCCTCTCCCTCCGTCTCGTACAATATGTAGAAAGTTACTCCCTATACAAAGGAAACCTCCGACATGATCGTTGCAAGTTACTCCATCCATCTCGTAATATAAGAGTGTTTTTACACTAATGTAGCAGAAGATGTGCTTGCAGGTGTTGCCTTTCTCTGATCATCATACATACTTTTTTTCCAGATCATCATATGAACATGATGGATGATGAAAATGTCCTGATCTTCTGCATGGTTACCCTTGGCCGATTATCTGACTAATATTGTTGCTTTTATCTCCCTGTCAATGTACCTTATTGTATGCAATTTTGCACAAAAACAACTCACTTCTGGGCTCCCTTAGAACTGTTTGATTAGATGGTGAGTAAACATCGACCGGTGAATACATAATAAGCTAAACCACTTATCAGGCAACTGCAACTGACATCACACATAGAACCGTCAAACGGCATATGACTTGTGATGATGTTTTAGGAACGGCTATCACACTATAGGGAATGAATAATCAAGTGAAACTTCCGACCTGATTTTTCCTTTTGTTTAGGAAGGAACTTTTGACTATATGTTTTGCCAAAAGCTTTGCCAACGTGTAGCAACTATTTTCTGTCTATGATGTCGGTTCGCAATAGAGGAGGAACGAAAAACAAAATTCAACAGGGCGGGATAGGCTCCAACTTCATCTGAAAAGGAGAAAAAGTGAAGGATCCAATATTAGTTTTCTGATGTTAGAACATATTTTTAAGGGCATGTTTGTACTTGTTCATTTTAAGTGTCTGCTATGAAAAAAATCATGCAAAATGGGACATTTATGCTTCCCAATAAAAGAGTGTTCAGTGCTCTCAAAAGGCAAAAAAAATGCCGGGTGAGTTGATCACTGATAATATTGTTGCTTGCCCCATCCTACCTGAGATCATCGATCATAAGCAGAGTGCGTTTGTGCTGGGTTAGTTGATCACTATAATATTTTACTTGCTTATGAGGTAACCCATTACATGCAGAATTAAAAGATCAGGCTCGGTGGGTATGCAGTGTCGAAACTAGAGACGAGCAAAGCATATGATCGAGTGTAGTGGCACTTTTCTCGAGGGAGTGATGAAGAAGATGAGATTTGTAGAAACTTGGGTGACAACAATCATGCAATGTGCTACAACAGTGAAGTATAAGTTCAAATTTGGTGGCACAATGACAGATGAACTTATACCAGGTCGAGATATTCTCTAGTTTTCTGAGCACAACTGAAAGTGATGGGGATTTAGAGAGGGTCAAGGTGTGTCAAGGTGCTCTGAGCTTTAACCATATATTGTTTGCAGATGACTCGATAATTCATATGGAAGTGAATGAAGAATGTATACATCATCTACACGATATCCTTTCTCTTTATGAGGTTTGATTTGTACAGGCTATTAATGTGGGCAAATCCTCTATTATGTTTAGTAAGAATACCAAGCGACATGAAAAAGTACACATGATGCAATGGTTGGGGCTACAAAGTGAGGCACAGAATAAGAGACACCGGGGCTTACCATAGTATGTGCAGCAGTCGTCTTTGCATACTTTTTTTCTTTCAAAACGTAGGCAAAAGATTTGCCTCATCCATTAATTAAGGAGTTTGGAGTTGCTTTTACACGGAAAAGCAGGACAAATGAAATATTACAAGCCACTACTCTCCCGGTATGATGCTACCCAAATGTTTTGCGCCCACAAGCACCCAAAGGCCGATCTCATCCCGAATGTTGGAGAGCAGAATGGACGGGAGCGTCGACTTGTGCCGAAAATCCTCGTGTTTCTCTCACACCATATAAACCAACAGGTGAGCAAGGTAAGAGAGGCCATCGCCTTCCGGTTCGTGGCATGGGAGGCCGACATGCTGAGCCACCAATCCTTTACCGAGCGATGCCTAGCCCAAGAAGAGATGTCGAGGTAGTCAAGCTGGAGCCACCCTTTGATCATGCCCCAAAGGCGGAGAGAGAACCGGCATCTGAAGAAGAGATGGTCCACCGTTGCCTGCTTACAAAGCTGACACAGGCCACGGTTCGGCCATCGTCTTCTTTCCAAATGACCCGCCGTCCAGACGCGGTTTTGAATTGCTAACCAGACAAAGAACTTCATCTTTGGAGGGGCCCGGGCCTTCCAGATCGCAGGGCCCAAAGGCGACCGGACCAAGCCATGGAGCTGAGCCTTGTACGTGGAGGAAGCGGAATAGACTCCATTGGGGGTATGCTTACAAGCAATAGAATCCTCAGCATCCGCCCGAACGGGGACGGCCCTCACACGGGCCCAGAGCGTGACAAGCTGCTGGATGTGATCCATCGACCAATTGTTGGGGAGCTTGATCTTGGACAGCCACGCATCAGCGTGCATGGCCTCCCTAACCTTCCAGTTCTTTCGAGTGGAAGCCTCGAAGATGAGCGGAGCAATGCTGGACGGCTTTTCACCGTTAACCCAAGGGGAATCCCAGAACAGCGCACATGCCCCGTTGCCAATGGTGAGACGAGTGGATGCATAGAAGAGGTCACGGTCTAGCTCATCACAAGGGGTGCCCATCCCCACCCACATCTTGGACGGGTCCGCCCACTCGAACCAAAGCCATATAAGCCGAGGGGCTCGAGCAAACTTATCGATGTCCAGGATGCCAAGCCCTCCAAGATCCGTCGGCCGACAAACTGAGTTCCACTTGACCTTGCACTTGGCCCCAGTAATCTTGCTGGTGCCCGCCCAGAGAAAGGCCCTCTCCAGCTTTGTGATGCTCAGAAGGGTGCTCTTTGGAGGACTGAGGGCGATGATGTGGAAGATGAGCTGAGATAAGCACGGACTTGACGAGGGTGCCGTGGCCGATGGCGGTAATATTCTCCCATCCCAAGGCGCAAGCCTCGCCGCCACCTTGTCCTCAAGAAAGTAGAAATCAACACGTTTGAGCGGCCGTACTAATAACGGGAAACCCAAGTACCTCATAGGGAAGGAAGTGTGGGTTGCCGGCAAAGAGGCAAGGATCAGATCCAGGTTGATATTCCCACATCTAATTGGGACCACCGAGCTCTTGAGGAAATTGTTGCAAAGGCCCGTCACTTTTCCGAAGCCATCGAGGATGTGCGCAAAGTTATCAATATCTCTCTTATTAGGGGCCATGAACACCACCACATCATCCGCATATAGCGAGGTACGGAATACCGTTTGCCGCCCCCTGATGTTATGGAGCAGACCACGCCGGGTAGCAAGGATTTGTTGCAGCGGGTCAATGGCAATGACGAACAAGAGAGGAGAGAGCGGGTCGCCCTGTCTGAACCCACGACCATGTCGGATGCACTGCCCGGGGACCCCATTCAGGAGAATCCGCGAGGAAGAAGAGCGAAGCAAAGTGGTGATGCACTCACGGAACCTCCGTGGAAAACCCCGCCGCTGAAGGAGGTCAATGAAGTATTCCCATTTGACCGAGTCAAAAGCCTTACGGATGTCCAGCTTGAAAATGAGTGCGGGGTTTTTTCTCTTGTGGAGTTCTCTGGCAAGGCCACGCACATACATAAAGTTGTCGTGGATGCACCTCCGCTTGATGAAAGCACTCTGCACGTTGGAGATGAAGGCATGCATGTGAGGGGCCAGCCTTGTCGCTAGGACCTTCGCAATGATCTTCGGGATGGTGTGAATGAGACTAATGGGCCTGTAGTCAGCGATCTCCTCCGTACCCTCTTTCTTGGGAAGGAGCACAATGTTTGCAGAGTTGAGCCATTGGAGATTTGACGACTGCAAATTGTTGAAGCATAGGATGGCCTGCATAACATCATCCTTAATGATGGGCCAGCATTTTTTGAAGAAGGCGCCGGTGAAACCGCCAGGGCTCGAAGCCTTGTCGCTAAGCATTCGGTTGATGGCGTCCCTCACCTCATCCTCAGAGATAGGACAGTCCAGGTCAGAGAGGTCGTGTTGCTCGAAGCCAAGCTCATCCCAGTTGAAGTCGAGAGAGCAGGAGCTCCTGCGGCCCAACACGCCTGAGAAGTGGTCAAACAGAAGCGCCTCCTTTTGTTCATGCTCAGTGACCCAGCCACCATTGTGCTTCACCCTGTGAATATGATTCTTTCTATGGTGAGCATTGATTCTACGATGAAAAATCTTGTTGTTGTCATCACCCTCTTTTATGTTAGAAATCCTAGCACACTGACGCCTTCTCGCCCTCTCCAACACCGCCAAGCTGACCACCCTTCTTTTGAGCTTAGCCCTAAGGTCCTTCTCCCCCGGGGACAGTTCCCTCTCTTCCTGGGAAACATCTAGACGAAGGATCACCAAGAGCGCAGTATGCAAATGTAGATTTTTCCATGGTACAAGCTTTCGACTCCATTCGACAAGCCTCGCCCCGGTCTTTTTTAGCTTGTGGAAGAGGCACTGGTAGGGCTCAGTGTGGCTGCACTCCACGCCCGACGCGCCCTCCACCACCTGAAGGAATCCCGGCAAAGAGGTCCAGAAATTCTCGAATTTGAAACAGCGCGGCCTCCTTGGACCACAGTCATTAGCTAGAAGAAGCGGACAGTGATCTGAAAGCGACGTGGAAAGCACATGCAGGACATGAGTGTTGAAAGAGTTGTCCCAATTCGTGTTGCAAAAATAAGAATCCTGCTTGCACAACGTGGGGTTGTCTCTTTCGTTGCTCCAGGTGAACTTCCGATTCTGAAGATGAATCTCATTAAGCTTACAAGCATGGAGAGTGTTTCAGAATCGGGTAATGCGGGAGCGATTAACGTTTCTCTTATTCTTGTGCCATGCTCGACTGATTTGGTTGAAGTCACCAAGAGCCAGCCACTTGGTCCTAGCCGGAGGCTTCTGCGCAAGAAGCTCCGTGAAGAAAGCATTCTTGCCGGCAGTAGTCGAAGGGCCATACACCGCCGTGATCTTGAAGGAGACGCCGGTTTCACGAACGAGCACCATGGTCGAGAGGCAGTACATGAAGAGCACAACATCAGATACATGCACAGCAGCGTCATCCCAGAGAAGCAAAATGCAGCCCCTAGTGCCAGCAGAAGGCGGGTGGGCAAAGCTCTTTAGCCTGGCCCCGCCCAGGAAGGCTGCAGCAAATCCATCCATGGTGTCAAGTTTTGTCTCTTGAAGGCAGGCAATATGACAAGAAGTAGTAGCGATAGATTCATTGACTGTAGCTCGATGGTCTGGGCAATTAAATCCCCTTACATTCCAACTAAAAAAGTTAAAAGGATGTCCTAACATGAATACTAAGGGACCCAAAAGGAAACAGCAAGACGGAGCAACTAGGCGCCGGACGGCACCTCCTCCTCGTGGTCCAGAGCAGGGGCGCCCCCGTGGTCCAGCAGGGCCTCCTCAACAGTGGCGGCCTGGGCATCATCAATCTTGAACAACCCACGTAGCATAGACATGACATTCTCAGGCAACTGATCTTTAAACTGCCACTCGAACTGGTCCAGGGCCCTCGCCATGATATCTTCGCCATCACGAGTGATGCCCAACGTGCGGAATACGAGTTCTTGCGCCACATTTTCCATGGATGTGGCAAAGCCTTTCTTGGTCTGCACATGAGCACTGGTATGGCGAAGCGAGAAGCCTCCCTCGGAGGTGATGGTCACTCCAGCCAAGGTCTTGCGCCTCCTCGCCGGAGCCCTGACCGGGGAGGACAGAGGGGTTGGCAGCAGGGCCTACTCACGCTCGATGAATAGGGACTCCACAACTGCAGGAATCGCTCACATCCCAGGGACGGCCTCCGGCTCCGGAGAGGTAAACAGCCCAAGACCTAGGAGAGAGGGCGACGGTAGCTGGAGCTGCACAAGAGAGAACATGCCACCCAGCAGCGCCGGCACCCTCCAGCCTAGCAGACACCTCCGCCTCCAGGGCCGCCAACCGCTCATCAGCATGCCTCGAGCGAGAGGAGTGGGGCAGAACCAACGTAGGCGATAGTGGAGGGGACACCCTTGGCGTCAGGTTGTCGGTAGAGCGGTTCCTCTCTGCGCGCGGAGAGGGGTGCCGGGCGATGTGTCGGCCATGGCCGGAGATCGGCGCCAGCTCAGCCGCCCGCATCGCGGCATCGCTCAAAGAGCCCGAGCCAGTGAGGACAGTCGGCTCCTCTGCGCCCCGCCTGCGCCTCCCGCCGCGCCCATCCTGACGCTCCCCATGGCGATCATCACACCGATCATCACGGCGTTGCTCATCACGGTGTCCACCTTCTTCTCTTCTGTATCCCGCAGTGTGAGACCTGCTTCTGAAGATTCTGCCCGCCCATGACCGATCTCCCTGCCAGCCTCGGCGAACATCACGTCATCGCGATGCCCGTTGCGGCCGTCATGATCGTCGTTGCGGCGCTGGTTGCCCCCTTGCCGCAGGGGAGCTTTGGCTCTCCCGTGGTTTCCGCTCGCCGTTCATGACGCCCTTGGTCCAGTCGTAGGGGTGACGCCACGTGTTCCTCGGGATGTTTTCGGCGGCATCTGGGTTGAAGTCTTCAAGCAGGTCGAGGTGGATGAGCACCCTGTCCACCAGCCCATCGAGCCCCACCGCAGTGGGCGTGGCACTGCCAAGAGGTTGCTGCCCCGGCCTATCCACAACGGTGGACCAGATCACCTTGGGGATCGCCGATGGGTTGGTCGTCCATGCCCAGAGGCTCACCATCAAGGCATCTTCCTTCTGCAGAGTAGCCACATCGAAGTAGTGAATGATGGTGTTCTTACCCAGGATCTTGCCAATCTCCTCCACCCCCCACGCGTGTAGAGGGACGTTCTCCAGGCAGAGGTGGACATGGAAGCGCATCTTTGCCACCTTGGAGTGGGCATTTGCCCTCCACTTGGTGGCATGAATGTCGAGGTTGAGATGCGTGAACCAGCACCTGGTCGTCAGCTCGTGTGCGGTGGTGAGGGTGCCGGAAGGTGACGAGGAAGTCTTCCGGGGAGAAAGGGACGATGTTGAAGTGCGCCTTGGCGATGTTGGTCTCAGCTTCGATGGCGTTGGCAATGTCAGCCGCGCAGACCTGCGGTCGGTTCGCCCCCCAGCCAGATGAGGGCTGCGTTAGAGGAGAGCAGGGCCGCCTGGAGCTCCCTGGGCGGGGTGGAGAGGAGCACCACGTGCCCCTCCTCAAGGTGGGAAGCTGCGTCGCCGATGCGAGACATCGCAGCCCGGTTGGCTGGGAGCGGCAGGGGGGCGAAGAGAGGACGGAGGCCAGGCTGCAGGGCGCGGCGGCAACAGTGGAGGGAATGAACGCAGGAGGCTGAAGCAGGGGAGCAGCAGCGGACTGAGCCGACCGAGCGGGGGGGGGGGATTTTGTCGATGTAGCTTCCTCTCGCTCAGCCTGGGAGAGCACCCACGAGCGATGTGGCCCTGGCGGTCGCAGTAATTGCAGCGCACCGGATCTCTACACTCCCAGGCAAAGTGGTCGGATCCCCGGCACTTGAGCAGATCAGAGCTTCCCTTCTCTTGAATGAGCACAACAGAGGCCGTTGAGGATTGAATGTTGCTTGTTGACCGGCCGCAGACCACCTTGAAGGCTGAGGTGACTTGACCGGCGAGGAACGCCACCATTACTGTGGCCGCACCACCTGCCACCCCGTAGCAGGAGGACTCGGGGGCGGGGGATGGGCGCGCCGCCCCGCGCCGGCCACATCAGGGGGACTTGAAGACCCTGGGCGACTTGAAGGCCCCCACCCACAGATCGAAGGCGCCATGAATGGCGCCCCATCCGCGCGAATGGAGGCAGCCTGCCGGGCCACGCCCCGCGCAGCATCAGCAGCGGCACACCACAGCCCGGGCGGCGTCTCTGGCACGGTCGAGGGAGAGGAGGCAGACATGACCGGCCGCGTAGGCGAGGCCAAATCTGACCCCGTGTAAAAGCAACTCTAAACTCATTCTTAATTAATGGATGAGGCAAATCTTTTGCTTCCGTTTCGAAAGAAAAGAAGTATGCAAAGACGACTGCTGCACATACAGTGGTAAGCCCCGGTGTCTCTTGTTTTGTGCCTCACTTTGTAGCCCCAACCGTTGCATCATGTGTACTTTTTCATGTTGCTTGGTATTCTTACTAAACATAATAGAGGATTTGTCCACATTAACAGCCTGTACAAAGCAAACCTCATACAGAGAAAGGATATCGTGTGGATGATGTAGACTTTCTTCATTCACTTCCATACGAATTATCGAGTCATCTGCAAACAGTAGATGGTTAAAGCTCAGAGCACCTTGACACACCTTGACCCTCTCTAAATCCCCATTACTTTCAGTTGTGTTCAGTAAACTAGAGATTATCTCAACCTGGTATAAGTTCATCTGTCATTGTGCCACCAAATTTGAACTTATACTTCACCGTTGTAGCACATTGCATGCACCCAAGTTTCTGGAAAACTCATCTTCTTCATCACTCCCTCAAGAAAAGTGCCACTACGCTCGATCATATGCTTTGCTCGTATCTAGTTTCAACACTGCATACCCACCGAGTCTGATCTTTTATTCTGCATGTAATGGGTTACCTCATAAGCAAGTAAAATATTGTAGTGATCAATTAACCCAACACAAACGCACTCTGCTTAGGATCGATGATCTCAGGTAGGATGGAGCAAGCAAAAATTATTATCAGTGATCAACTGACACGGCAAAAAAAATTGCCTTTTGAGAGCACTGACACTCTTTTATTGGGAAGCATAAATGTCCCATTTTGCATGATTTTTTTCATAGCAGACACTAAAAATGAACAAGTACAAAAAAGTTCTTTAAAATATGTTTGAACATCAGAAAACAAATATTGGAGCCTTCACTTTTTCTCTTTTTGAGATGAAGTTGGAGCCTATCCCGGCCTGTTGAATTTTATATTTCGTTCTTCCTCTGTTGCGAACCGACATCATAGACAGAAAATAGTTGCTACACGTTGGCAAAGCTTTTTGCAAAACATATAGTCAAAAGTTCCTTCCTAAACAAAAGGAAAAATCAGGTCGGAAGTTTCACTTGATTATTCATTCCCTGTAGTGTGATAGCCGTTCCTACAACATCAACACAAGTCATATGCCGTTTGACAGTTTTATGCGTGAAGTCGATTGCAGCTGCCTGATAAGTGGTTTAGCTTTTACTGCATTCACCGGTTGTTACTCACCATCTAATCAAACAGTTCTAAAGGAGCCCAGGAGTGAGCTGTGTTTGTGCAAAATTGCATACAATAAGGTACATTG
This sequence comes from Secale cereale, assembly GCA_902687465.1. Classification (NCBI taxonomy): domain Eukaryota; kingdom Viridiplantae; phylum Streptophyta; class Magnoliopsida; order Poales; family Poaceae; genus Secale; species Secale cereale. The sequence goes on from LR738711.1 coordinate 662,642,765, forward strand.
ACACTGAGATAAAAGCTACTGTACAATATTAGTCAGATATTTGGCCAAGGGTAATAATACAAAAGATCAGGACATTTTCATCATCCATCATTTTCATCTGATGATCTGGAAAAGGGGTACGTATGATGATCAGAGAAGGCAACACCTGCAAGCACATCTTCTGCTACATATGTAACTTTGGACGATCATATCGGTAGCTCAGTCCTTCACAAGGCTCAATTATTATGCAGATACCACTACATTTACATGGCTGTTCTGAACCTGACGGGAATCAAGTGTGAACAGCCCGAAACCAAAAGGCTAGGGGACATACAGAAACACGCCAATACACACCCCATACATCAGATTATCGCAAGTAGACCTATTAGCATATACACATACAGCTCTTGCAGACGACTGAAGAAACAAAAAAAGTAGGCGTGCCGTTCTTGCAAGGGAAGCAGACTAGCGGACGAAACTCCAGACATGGTCAGCTAGTCGGGTGAATTATGCGTGCCGTTCTTGCAAGGGAAGCAGACTAGCGGACGAAACTCCAGACATAGTCAGCTAGTCGGGTGAATTATGGGCATGTTAGGATTTGCACTTGGTCTTCTTTCTTGATTTCAGGTCAATAACAATGACACTAATGTTGTCCCCGCTCCCTTTCGACAGCGCTAGCCTCACAAGACAATCAGCGGCTGCTTTTGCAGCAGGGTTCATAGTGGGTTCGCTGCCTCCATCAGAATTCGCACCGTCGTTATTATTCTTGTACCACAGAAGGATCTGTCGCCGGGCAACTTTGCATGCGTCCTCATTTGACATGACATCCCAGAGACCATCGCTTGCTAGAATGAGGCAGTCGTCATCTTTTGCCCGAGCAACAATGCTGACTTCTGGCTTTGGAATCAGAAATGGTTTCAGGTATCGGTCACCTGCAAGTAGATAGAATTGGCCATTTCTGTTGTAGGTTAATAAGCCATAAGAAGCTTCTGACTGACGCTACCCATGCAGAGGGTAATTGCTGGTTTAACTGCTTATGTCAATTAAATTTCATATATAACAGAAAGAACAGAGTTTTGTCCAAGTTTTAAAAATAAAAGTATTCAGACAGTACCAGCTATAACAAGTGTAATATCCAGTATTACTATTACCCATGGTGACACATTCACAACTACCAGAGCCACTTGCACAAATAGTAGCATAAGTATACAGGGTACCTTTGTTCCTTCAATAAGCGGGGCTTTTTTACTTTTGCCACCTTAAGCACATCAGCATCCTAAGCCAAATACTTTCACAAGATCATACTTAAGTTCACTGACAACTTTGTCCCCATCCCCAATTTTTTCCAGGAAAGGAACCAGAACATAATCGAGGAACACAGATTAAACTTAAAATATGAAAACATGCTGTTGGCAGCAGTTGCAAGTCGCTGGTATACGAAACAGAGCATTACCTTAGGCTTATAATTTACTGCCTGAAATGAGCTAATCTAATAATGTGACAGCATGTGATCTCGTAAATTGGAACATCATCTGAAAGAAAAATCTGACCTCATAATAAAATGCATATGCATGACAACATAGTTGGTTTGGTAAAGAAAAAATATCCGACTAAGAATTATGATGGAAATTGTGGCACAAATTCAGTTTAATGTTTGATACAATGGTCAGATACCAAAGACTTAAGAGGATTGCAAAATATTAAGATAATGGTAACTGGCTATTCTTCTTTTTGACATCACGAGGATTGATGGTTTCATATAGGCTCGTAATGGTTCATGTATCATCACTTACTGACATCCCAAACATATGCAGAAATATGCTGATATGGCCATAGACCTACAACTATCTGCTGCTATGGATGTTTGCTGAACCGAATAAATTAATGCCATATATGCTGAACAGTTTTATAACATGTCCTTGTACAAGCTTACTTGTTGTGACACTTTTTTTGTCCTAAGTTCCTAGCTTACAGAGAGATGCCTCCTCGAGTTACTAAAGTGCATTCTTCTAGAGCTCATGCTAATAATAGTCATGTTGGGACTCGTGGTCAAAAAGTAAAAAAAAAAACATCTTAAGACCTTAATTGCATTCCAAACATGGCTTTACAGCTTGCTTGACATCATCAATAATTTTGTCCAGATAATAAGCTTGGGCGTGCAAAAGCAGAAAACTTACCGATTGACCGTGACATTGCGAGAATACCAGAGACACGATAACCATTCCAGTCAATGACCTTTCCACCTGCGGCCTCAATCCTGGCACGCTCATCTTTCCTATCAGGCTAGAACACGAAAGCATAATCAGATGCAGTTTGCCTTAACAGATAAATTTAGCTGAGCAGTAAAGTCCAGCATGTACTTTGTGATCGACGGACAGAGCAATCGGCTCCTTCCCACGGCAGAGCACCACACGTGAATCTCCACAATTCGCAGTTATGACATGAGAAGAGCAGACAATGGCAACAACGGCGGTGGAACCCACGTTATCAGCGGCAATAGGCTCCGGACGGCCATTGGAAAACCTGGTCGCCTTCCCCGACACCTCGTCGTCTACCTTCTGGAAACAATCACCGAAAACCTTCTCCCATGGTTCCTTCACGTCCACCTCCCCTACTTCCCCCAATTCCCCCAACGCCCTGCCAGCTCTCAGCACCTCTCTCAACACGACGTGGATCTTATCCCGGCAGTAGTTTGCGACCTGCACGGACATGGTGAAGCATGAGCAAGAGGGCCTCGAGGCTTAATGTGTTTCGTCTGGGGCAGGAGTCACAGGAGAAGAAGATAACCTCACCTCCGAGCCGCCGTGTCCATCGTACACGCCGAAAAGGTGCGCCGGAAGCCGGAGCTCGGAGGCGTCGAAGTCGCCCCCGATCCCGTCCAGCTCGCGGCTGCTCGCGAGCATACGCGCCGGCACGGCAGCGAAGCGCGGCACGGCGGCGCACGCGTCCTCCATCTCCGCGGCGCGGCCGCGCGACGCGGCGCAGCCCCACAGCGGCACGCACTCCATGAGGTACACGCTACGCTTGCCGCACCCGTCCCCCGCCCTGCTCCCGAGATCTGGCGGCCTCTCGATCCCGCCGGCGCATTCCGCCGAGCACCCCCCGCGCGCGGCGGCCCCCTCCCCGGCAAACACCGCAGCCGCCATCGCTAGCTCACGGCAGTATCAAAAGCCGCAAACCACACCAACGTCCGCCGCAGCACGCGCCTGAGCAGCCAACCGCCGTATCAGCCAGGGAGAGCGCGAGCCGTGGTCTCCTGCGTGCGAATCAAGAGGGCAGCAATGGAGAAAGAGAGAGCGCGCGAGGGAAAGTAAAGAGAGAGTGGTGACGAGGAGGGTTGGGGAGTACGTGTACCGGGTGGGCGCGGGGGCGTGGGAGGTTGCGAGTGGTGGACGACGGTGTTGTGTGTTCGGGGCAGGAGGAGCGGATGCGGGTGAGTGGGACTTGTGAGGGAGCAAGGCACGAGGTACAAGGAAGCGAGGTGGGGGAATGCGATTGGGTGCGCCGGGGAGAACAGGTGTCGCATCTAGACGCTGCCGCTAGTCTGCTGCCGCTGGGCCTGGAATGGATGGGGTGGAGTGGACGGACCTGATGGTGGTTTTGTTTGTTACTGCCTGTTGCTCACTCGAGATTTTGGTGTCTGCTATGCTACTTGGCTACTTGCACCGTCACGGCTACAAACTTGGTTCTGGGGTTGTTTGGATAGCTAGTTTTTAGAGAACAACTCTAGTTATGTTTAAACATAAAATCTGTTATAACAAACTAAAATCTTGTTTAGGTTATCCAACTAAATCAAATCGTGGAAAAGTCAAACTCAATTATCCGAAACCCCAAAACTGAGTTTTTTAAATCGTGGAGTACCAATTTTCTATGTACGAGTAGATGGCAAGGGATCGACTACACGCCTTGTTCGTGGTGAGCAACTGAGCTCCTGCCGCTGGCAGTAACCTCCAATCCCTGCGGCCGCGTGTTGTTCCGGATGCCCATAGCCACAGCTGCGACGCCATCGACGACATCGTGTTGTTTTCGGCGCGAGCAGCATGTCATGTTCAACGCTCATGGCAACAGCTGCGACACCATTGACGGTGGCGTGTTGTTCTCAGCGCGAGCAGCACGACCACCTCGACACCCATGGCGACGGTTGCGACGCCATGGACGTGGCATGTTGTTACTCGGCGCAAGCAGCACGACCTCCTCAACATCCATGGTGATGGTTGCGACACCGTCGACGGCGATGTGTTGTTCTCGACTCGAGCAACACGACCTCCTCAACATCCATGGCGATGGTTGATACACTATCGACGGCGATGTGTTGTTCTCGACTCGAGCAACACGGCCTCCTCAGCGCTCATGGCGACGACTACGACAACATCAACGGCGTCATGTTGCTCCTGGCGCGAGCAATGGAACCTCCTCGGTACCTGATGAGTGGTAATATTCTTACACTCATTCACCTTTGTTTAAACCGAGATATTTCCTTTAAAAAAAGATATTCGCTCCGATATTACTACTAATGACTAACGAATTTAAATGATTTCAAAAATCCTCTCTTTGATGTGTTTCCACATGAAATAAGCTAAAAAGGGAAGAAATCACGTGTGGGGATGGAAAGGAAGGAGAATGGAAGAAGAAGAAATCAAAAGGAGGCATTTGCGCGAAGACAGAGTAAAAGATGGCGTTCCATACGGGTGCACGCGCCAGTTTGGTGTGGATTTCGAGGCAGATCATTCACATGTACAACTTTTATAAAGGGGACCCCATTGAAAGTGCAACTATCCCTGGGTGGTTTTGGTAATTCCTAACAACATATAGCTCATTGAACTAATGCTATTTCAAGATGATCATTTCAGAAAGTTCAATGATTGGCATGGCATGGACTTGGAATGTGGACCCCTCAAAATGCTAAGGACACATATTGGCTCAAGCTCAAGACTCTATGTTTTCTATTTTAGTGATCCAAGATCACATTGAGTTCATAGGAAAGTCAATGCTATTAAAAGGGGATGATGTATTGCTTAATGGATTTCTTGCTCAAAATGCTTAGTGATATGCTCCAAACCCTCAACCACTTTCTCACATCCACATATGTCCCAAACCAAAAGTCAAACTCGGCCCCACCGAAATCTTCTATACGGCGCCACCGAGTTCAGTTGACATATCCATTGCCACAAACCCTAGTCACTTCGGTCTCACCGATAGGGATCTCGGTCTCACCGAGATGGAATTGCAAACTCTCTGTTTCCCTTCCTAACGTTTCGGTCTAACCGAGATGAGCGATCAGTCCCACCGAGTTCGCAATGCAAACTCTCTGTTTCCCCTTCGTAACGTTTTGGTCCAACCGAAACGAGCGAATCGGTCCCACCGAGTTTGCTTGACCAACTCTCTGGTTAGCTTATTACCAAAATCGGTCCTATTGAGTTTGTGTAATCGGTCTCACCGAGATTATGTTATGCCCTAACCCTAATGAAATTGGTCCTACCGAGTTGATCATATCGGTCCCACCGAAATGCATAACGGTCACATTATGAACCAAATCGGTCTGACCGAGTTCTTTGATTCGGTCCCACCGAGTTTGGTAAATTGTGTGTAACGGTTAGATTTTATGTGGAGGCTATATATACCCCTCCACCCACTCTTCATTCGTGGAGAAAGCCATCAGAACATACCTACACTTCCAACATACATTTTCTGAGAAGAGAACCACCTACTCATGTGTTGAGACCAAGATATTCCAATCCTACCTTATGAATCTTGATCTCTAGCCTTCCCCAAGTTGCTTTCCACTCAAATCATCTTTTCACCAAATTTAATCCTATGAAAGAGAGTTGAGTGTTGGAGAGACTATCATTTGAAGCACAAGAGCAAGGGGTTCATCATCAACACACCATCTATTACCTTTTGGAGAGTGGTGTCTCCTAGATTGGTTAGGTGTCACTTAGGAGCCTCCGACATGATTGTGGAGTTGAACCAAGGAGTTTGTACGGGCAAAGAGATCGCCTACTTCGTGAAGATCTATCCTAGTGAGGCAAGTCCTTCGTGGGCGATGGCCATGGTGGGATAGACAAGGTTGCTTCTTCGTGGACCCTTCGTGGGTGGAGCCCTCCGTGGACTCGCGCATCCGTTACCCTTCGTGGGTTGAAGTCTCCATCAACGTGGATGTACGATAGCACCACCTATCGAAACCACGCGTAAAAAATCTCCGTGTCTATATTGCGTTTGCTCCTCCAAACTCATCTGTTTGCCTTCATATGCAATTGCTTTACATTCCGTTGCTATACTCTTAGTATTGCATGTGTAGGTTGATTGCTTGACTTGTGATAAGTTGCTAAAATCTGCCAAGAATTAAAATTGGGAAAAGGCTAGATTTTTATTTGGTCAAGTAGTCTAATCACCCCCCTCTAGACATACTTTCGATGCTACAAGTGGTATCAGAGCTTTGGTCCCCATTTGCCTTGATTTCCATAGCTTTGGTGATCATAGCCTTGGTTTCACAACATAGGAGAGTATGGCGTCTAGCGAGGGAAGTTACCACCGTAGAGGTCCTTACTTTGATGGTACAAATTTTGCTAGTTTGAAGCATAAGGTGAAAAGGAATATTCTTGGACATAACCCTGCCGTTTGGGCTATTGTGTGTATTGGTTTGCAAGGTGAATTCTTCGATGGAAAGGAACCGAATCGTGAAGCATTCGCGGAAGAATTGAAGATGTTGCAATACAATGCTCAAGCTTGCGATATCCTCTTCAACGGATTGTGCCCCGAAGAATTCAACAAAATCAGCCGTCTTGAGAATGCAAAGGAAATTTGGGATACTTTGATTGATATGCACGAAGGTACCGACTCCGTCAAGGAATCCAAGTTGGATGTGCTTCAAAGTCAACTTGACAAGTTCAAAATGAAGGATGGTGAAGGTGTCACTGAAATGTACTCTAGGCTTGCTCTCATCACAAATGAGATTGCCAGCTTCGGAAGCAAAAAAATGACTGACAGATTCATCATCAAGAAGATCCTAAGAGCCTTGGATGGAAAATATGATATCATGTGCACATTGATCCAAATGATGCCCAATTACAAAGATCTCAAGCCTACAGAAGTCATTGGAAGAATTGTTGCTCATGAGATGTCACTCAAGGATAAAGAAGAGCTTCACAACAAGTCTAGTGGTGCTTACAAAGCCTCATGTGATGCTCCTACATCATCAAGTGAGAAACAAGTCTTCAATGAAGAATTGAGCTTAATGGTGAAGAACTTCAACAAGTTCTACAAGAATAGAAGCAAAGAGAGAAGTTCCAAGTCAAGGTCCTACAATGACAAAAGATCTTCTAGTCGTGACCGGAATTGCTACAATTATGGAAGACCCGGACACTACTCCAATGAGTGTACGGCTCCCCACAAAAGAAGAGAAGACTCACCCAAAAGGAGAAGTAGAAGAGAAGAATCACCCCCAAGAGAGAGAAGGAGTAGATATGATCGTTATGAACGAAGACCCTCTTGTAGAAGCAAGGATTTAGAAAGGAAGGACAAATCATCAAGGAGCTATACAAGACGAAGATATCAAGCTCATGTTGGTGAATGGGTATCCGGTTCCGACTTCGATGACCACTCCGAGAGAAGCTATTACTCCGACTCCGAAGATACTCAAGATGAAGGTGTTGCCGGAATTGCTCTTGTGTCATCCAACTCCTACGACATATTTGACTCATCAAATGAAGGAATTGGAATATGCTTCATGGCTAAAGGCCCTAAGGTATCACACCCCGAGTATCTTGATTTCGATAGTGATGAAGATGACTTGCTAGGAGATGATGATTTACTTGTTGGCAGCAATAGTGATGAAATCTACAGTAAAGTCTGTTTTAAACCCTGAGGTTGTAGAGTGCGACGTAAATGAACCTCCACGTCTAGATCCATGAAGTCCGTACCCTATACTTCTCGATCCCGGTCATTCTAAACCCTAGACTGATCCTATACTTGTTTGGAAGGACAATCCTGATCGGGATCGGTTGTTTCTCTCACTGACCACACAGGCCTACTTGTTATATTTTTATCTTCTTCAATCTTCCGTTTTCTCTCTTAGCGTCCATCTTCCTGGAATAGCACGTACAGCGACCACGGCCGCAAGGCCAGTGCGGAGCTGCACATGTGACGCCCGGACTGAGCTCGACAGCACCTTAGATATTTTTCATGTGATGCATCCGCTGATTTTTCCGGATATCCCTGACCTGCCACATCACCTCGGCTCGAGCTAGCGCGAGGAAGACGGCAGAGCCAACACCTCCCAGCTTGTGGTCGCTGATGCATCCCTCCTTTCCCTGTGTCGGTCGTCGTTCGCCTCGTCCTGCCCCCGCGGCGGGGTTGAGCACAGTGCACAAAACTCGGCTAATGCGCCCAGAGCTAGCAAAGGTGCGGCTGCACGGCCATAGCGTTGTCCTGCTCCAGGAGCGGCATGCGAGTCAGTCGGCCCAGATCATGAACCTCGTCCATGATGCGCGCATCAAGGCCGTCCACGAGTACGCCGGGCGCATTGGGCTCGCCATCGACTTGGACGAGCTGGACTTGTGTTATCGCGACTGCCGGCGCATAGCCGCATACTACGTGGCTGCAAGCACTACTTGTTTGTTTCCACCAAGGAATCGATCAACACAGGGGCGGGCTATGTCGTGTACGTGCACATCTTGCTTGGACATACATAATCGAGCTAGCTGTGTTGTGTACGAGGTACGAGCTCCAGATGCCGTATTCGTCCCATTCTTCACCTGTTCACCAGCTCCTATTCCTCCTCTCCAAGCTCATCCCTACTGCTCCTCCTGCCTCCCGAGCTCAATGTTGATCTTCTCGCTGGCACGGGCCTCTTGCGCGGCTCCTCGTAAAGCAGGACGGCCGGATCCAAGTTCCAAGAGGCCTAGGGACCGGATGAACCTCCGGCGACGATCCTCAACGCTGCATGTGTCCGTGGCTCACACATCGAGTAGGGCTCACAACAGAGCCAGCCACTGTCGTCGCCGTGGCGGACGGAGCTTGCCGGCGAGGCCACAGACGCCGGCGACATGACCTCCAAGGACCTCCGTCGAGTCGAAGAACTCATCCGCCTACGTCTACCGGAAACCCGTACACAGCCTTGATCGATTCTCACTCATGCACGTATGCAAATCGCTTCTCCAGGAAGAAACGGGCACGAGTTGATGGCTAGCGTTGGTCGCTGAGAGAGACAGGGAGATTGGGAGATGGGAGATGGGGTATGACATGTAGACCCGGGTGGTCAGCGACTGTAGACACTAATCTCGGCCAGGATCGTTATTTTCCAGGTGCGCCAAATGGATTCAAGTTTTAAATTGACCGGGATCGAGAAGTATAGGGTACCAAATTCAGGGATTTAAACTTGGGGGTTCATTTGCGTCACACTCTACAACCTCAGGGTTCAAAACAAACTTCACTCTAAAATCTATGATGAAAACTATGATGAAATTGCTACTAATCATGCTAAGCAAGATAAAACGAATGACAATGATAAGGAGAAGATTGAGCGTCTAACTAAAGAATTAAACACTCTCAAATTAGCTCATGAAACTACCTTGAAAGATCACCGAGAACTTTTAAAGACTCATGAGAAGTTACGCTTTGAAAAGCTCAACCTTGAGCAAGAGCAAGAGTTCTTAAAAGCAATCAATGACGATTTTCGCAAGAAAAGTTTTTCTTACATTGCCAAGCATTTACTCTTGTCTACTTACATGCCACAAATAAAATCTAGCAACAAGAACAAGAAAGATTCTTCCTCTAGTAGTAACAACAATCATGCTAAATCCAATATTGTTGCTTCTAGTAGTTCTCTTGATTCCACTAATGATTCTCTTAGCCAAGTTACACTTGAGCAAGAAAATAGCTTATTGAAGGGAATTATAGAGAAACGTGTTTACAAGAGCCTTGCCGGGAGTAAGCAATTTGAGGAAATTGTACGCAAGCAAGGAAGACATCAGATGAATCAAGGTGTTGGTTTTGAACGAAACTTCAATGCCGATGGAGTTGAGTGGGAAGAAGATAAATACCCCAAGACAAAGTTTGTTCCTCAACAAGAGAAGTATGTGTTCGCACACGAACACGTCACCGTGTACCCTCGACATCGGGGGTGATGCACCGCAGCTCACGTCGAAGGAGACCCGCCGGAAGCACGGTACGCAAGACAATCCGGCAGGCGCTTTTGTAGACTCGAAGCCCCGCTTGCCCGGGAGGGACCCCGTCAGGGCGCGCGGCGGCTATGGGCTGCCCTAGGTCAACCTGATCGCCCCTAGGGCCTCGAGGTTCGCCGCCCTGCAATGAAGAAGAACGAACGAAGAATGAGGAAGAAGAAGAACAATGGAGAAGGTAAAAGTAGTAGATGTGTTTGTTCGATTGTGTGTTGTTCAATCGGCCGTCACCCCTTGAGTATATAAGAGGCGGCTGGACTTCCTGTGGAAGAAAAAGGCTTCAATTCACGTCCAAAACCCTAGTCCAATTCGGATTTGTTTGGTCCGAACTTTCCAAAACTGTTCGGTAAAATCTGGCTGCCCCTTGCGGGCCATGTTCAGGGGAGTAAATGACCTCGGATGGAAACGAGCCCAAAAGCAATCTTGACCGTTCCACGAGACGAACAACTTTCATGTTGAACGTTTTTTGATCTGTGGCCATCTTGAGGGGGTTTTCGGTTGTTTTCCGAAGTCTGCAGCAGTGAAATTCAAAACCTGGACGAACATACCCGGAGTGTCCGGCCATCCACAGAGAAAATCAAAACCCGGATGGTTGTCCCCGGAGTGTCCGGCCATCCAGTATAGCAGTGTCTTGTACTGGCTGTAACTTTTGCAATGTTGAATACTTTTTCATCTGAGGCCACCTTAATTAGGTTTCATGTCATTTTCTAATCTAATGTCAACACGGGTATCTCTGAAATTGTAATATCTTTTGCACTTGAGCTCCGTTTTGGTCCATCTTCATATTTATTTTGATCATCTTAACGAGGGCCATCAAATGGTGACATGAACTCATAATTTTAGCCTCATCCCATTATAGCCTCAAGTCACTCTTTGCGATCATGCCATTTTTGAGCGTCAACACATGCCCCCCTGTTTTTCGGCAAAGCTATCATGCCGAAAAATAACTTGTACCTTGTTGGTTCTAAGGACGATGTCAACACTCCATCGGCCATTTATATGCTTAGGGCGATAATTATATACTGGCCATATGGATCAGCAGCAAAATGCAGCTAATCAAATGAATGATGATGTGGTAAAACCCTTGGATGATGTAAGAAGTTATATTGCGTCCATGGATTAAAATAAGACCATTGCGAGTAACCAATCATACCTGATGAAGAATTCAATGGCATAGGCATTAATGGCATAGTTGAAGAATATGGATAATGTGTAGACCGAAGATGTTGAAACCTTCGGCTTGGTCCTTTATAATTTCCATTCGTTTCCTTCTTCACCTTTGCCGCACTTCTTGTAATGGAAGCTTGCACATAATTCTTATTTTGAGTACTTCCTCTGGGAACCCATGCCATGTTCCTTTCTTTGAGTTTTTGTGCACTAAGTTTTTGTAATTTCTTCTTTTGCCAATATGATAAGCCGAGTGGGCACCCCGACTGTGATTTTGTTCGAACTAATGACAATTCTTGTTTTACCTCGTGCACTTTCAACTCCTTTTCTTCAGATTTGGCACTTTGATTTTCAACAATTGACTGCTTTAATTCTTTTCCTTTTGTAGCCAATGTCAACACTTTAATTGGCTCTTTGTCATTTGAAATCGAATCTGAAGTAGCACACTTACGACCATCTTTCTTGACCCGGTATACTTGTTTGACCACCTCTTTCTTCGTCCATGGGCTCCGGACCGATTCCTTTTTATTGAAACGGTCTTTAACATGTGATTGTTCAAATGTTGATCTTCTCGGAGCTGCATAATATTGATGAGATGGTTTAAAATAAGATGGAGAATGTGCCCTTGGATAATACCTGTCCCATGATGGATATGGATCTACATGAGAATAGAGAGGCATCCACGGCATTGGCATTGGCGTCCCAAAATAAGGATACGAATATTTTGCATGAAAATTCTCACTTTGCCAATACCGATCCTCATATTTGTGCCTTGGGGTGATCCTGGTTTCTTTGCATGATTTGCCCGACAAGCATTCTTATGTTCACTCTTCTTTTGATATTTTTCCAAAAGTTGCGTGAAAGTGACTTTCGACCTTTTACCTTTGTGCTTACCTCGGCCTTTGATTTCTATTGGTTTGCTTTCATAGATCATTGACTTTGCTTGCTGCCCCCCAGTCCTTGGCGTCTTCATTGTAGCTTCGATGGAATTCTCACCCTCAAGTTTATGTTCATTATGCTCTTCAGCAACTTCTTTACTTGAAAGCTTGATCCCGTCAACTGCAACTTTTACCTTCTTTTTAAATGGATCGGCTTGTAATAGCCGATGCAAAAACCTTTTGCCATCAGGACCAACCAGAATACACTGGTCATCTCTTGGTGTCTCAACAAATTTCAATCGTCCTTTATCAATGGACGATTTAACTATTTGACAAAACATGTTGCAATCCTCAAGATTATGCTTGGACGAATCATGCAACTTACAATATATTCGTCATTGAATAGATGGCTTGGCATGGTGATCAAGAATTCTAATGTAATTATTTTTCAACAACAAATCAAAAATTTGATCACACATGTTTGAATCGAAGGTATATGTTTTGTTTTCCAGCCGATCTTGGTGTGCGAACGGCTTTGGAGGTAAGCGAACGAATGGTTTAGATTTAGAATCTCACCATTCGTCTATGCATTGTGTTTTGCACTCTATCTCCGATGTCTTCGAAAAGGAAATTATACCATCATCGGTTTTCTCAACAGAGCATAACCTTGGCTTTAAATTTCTGAAATCAAAGTAGTTAGAACATACATGTCTCAATTGAGGCCATGCGTAAGCCAAGTATGAAGCAAGCAAAGCTACCCAATTGGATATGAATTTTAAATAAAGCAATGGGAAAAACTTTGGCTGCAATAATAAATCACTATCGGTCTTTGTAAATGGCACAATAGGTTGACCGATATGTTCTATAACATTTTTATTGCTAACAAGTAAATTACCCTTCTTCATTGGTCTTTCAAAATTACTTACGATTTTTTTTTCTTATAGAAGCATCAACAATAAAGTTGTGACCAAATCGGAGGATAGGTAAATCACTTGCTAGACATACCTTTTCAAACACGTTGGGAAAGCATGATGGTTGCGTTACTTGAACGATATGTTGTTCCTCTTTTGAATAGCTCCCCAACACCTTGTTGTCCTCTTTTTCTAGAACAGATTCGGCATACGTAATATTTGATTCGATCTTTTCAATAACCGAATTAACTTTGTTATCCGAATCACCACTCTTTTTGATAATTCTATCCACACTCAATGTATTCTCTTTTTGACATAATCTAGCTTGTATTGCAGTAGAATTAATAGGCTTTCCCTCTTTTATTAATTCATTTAGAACAACATTGCATTCGTCCCAAAAAGACGTAAGATTTTTCTTAATGACCCAATCTGGATAGAATTGCCCCCGACACTTTTAGACTCTTTCGGTAACGAGATGTCGCCGAAACTCTGTAATTGTGCAGGGGAAACATTGTATGCTATGGTACTAGGTGAAGGCACATGTGATCCTATAGAATTTTCAGTTATTCGGCTATTAGCGTGAAGGTGCAAAGCCGAATTATGAATACCTATAGTTGCATATGGTGCCAAAACATTAGAAGCGTGAGGTGTAGCATATGATGGTTGAGGGTAATTGGCCGGATAAATAGTAATAGCATGGCCAATTCCTCTATCCACCGGCATGTTTGGATTAACATATTGCAAGCTAGTTGCCGATGAATAAAAAGGTGAAACGCTTTGTTGCATACTATCAGAAGTTCCCGTGTGAGGTGTTTCAACTTTATTAACCGAACTCATCATGTTGTTCATCGGCATATGGATTTCTGGGGTTGCTGATGCATGGGAGTTGGAATACATATGTTGCATGTTGCTAAAATTATATGAAGTAGAAGCATGAAGATTTTGTTGCATCGGCTTTTGCACATAATTAGATGCATGATTGACAAAGCTAGGGCTAGCCGATACATTATGCTCATTAGATGATCTAGCAACAATATATGCATTATTTGCATCTACATATGTGAATTGAGTATTCATATTACCTTTGTACATTGCAAACCCTAGATGACGATCTCTTCGTAGCAAGAACAGGCTGGAGACCGTTCAAAGCTTTCTCCCCAGCGGAGTCGCCAAAAAGTGTGTTCGCACACGAACACATCACCGTGTACCCTCGACGCCGAGGGTGATGCACCGCAGCTCACGTCGAAGGAGAACCGTCGGAAGCGCGGTACGCAAGACAATCCGGCAGGCGCTTTTGTAGACCCGAAGCCCCGCTTGCCCGGGAGGGACCCCGTCAGGGCGCGCGGCGGCTATGGGCTGCCCTAGGTCGACCTGATCGCCCCTAGGGCCTCGAGGTTCGCCGCCCTGCAATGAATAAGAACGAACGAGTAACGAGGAAGAAGAAGAACAAGGGAGAAGGTAAAAGTAGTAGATGTGTTTTGTTCAATCGGCCGTCATCCCTTGAGTATATAAGAGGCGGCTGGACTTCCCGTGCAAGGAAAAGGCTTCAATTCACGTCCAAAACCCTAGTCCAATTCGGATTTGTTTGGTCCGAACTTTCCAAAACTGTTCGGTAAAATATGGCTGCCCCTTGCGGGCCATGTTCGGGGGAGTAAATGACCCCGGATGAAAACGAGCCCAAAATCAATCTTGACCGTTTCGACGAGACGAACAACTTTCATGTTGAACGTTTTTTGATTTGAGGCAATCTTGAGGGGGTTTTCGGCTGTTTTCCGAAGTCTACAACAGCGAAATTCAAAACCCGGACGAATATACCCGGAGTGTCCGGCCATCCACAGAGAAAATCAAAACCCGGATGGTTGTCCCCGGAGTGTCCGGTCATCCAATACAGCAGTGTCTTGTACTGGCTGTAACTTTTGCATACGTCCTCGGATTAAGACGATTTTTATATCAAAATCGTCCGTTTTGACGAGACGAAGAACTTTGGTGTTGAAGACTTTTTCATCCGAGGCCACCTTAATTAGGTTTCATGCCATTTTCTAATCTGATGTCAATACGGGTATCTCTAAAATTGTAATATCTTTTGCACTTGAGCTCTGTTTTGGTCCATCTTCATATTTATTTCGATCATCTTGACGAGGGCCATCAAATGGTGACATGAACTCATAATTTTAGCCTCATCCCATTATAGCCTCAAGTCACTCTTTGTGATCATGCCATTTTTGAGCGTCAACAGTATGATCCTACTTCTTTCCAAGGAACACAAGCACAAGATGATCTTCCACCACAAGACCACAAGCTAAAGGGCAAGGACAAGCTTCAAGAAGAGATTGATGCATTTGAAGAAGCTCCTAAGGCCTTGGTCGAGTGGGTTCCCAAGACTACATCAAGTTCTACTTCATGAAGTAAATCTACAACTCCAAGGATTCCCATCAAGATGGTGTGGATCCCGAAGAAGAAGAACTAGAGAGTTCTTGAGGGTGACTTCGCCAACATACTTCACTCATATCATTTTGGCAAGGACAAGTGCAAACAACTTCCATATCTTACACTAGTTCAAGGAGTCACAAACCCTCTTGTTAGTAAGACAAGGGACAAGGTATTGAAAGTGCAGCTCACTCCAATGGATTGCTCCAAATGATCTACATTAACATTGAGCATCTACATCTTCAACACCTACATGAAGTCATCATCGACAAAACCTAAGGTTAGTTCATCCCTCTTAGGGGGGATATCACATCTAGGGGGAGCTTTACTCTAATCAATTGAGCTAAATCAACTCTAATGATGTGAACACAACAATGTTTTATGTAAAAGTGGTAACCCCACTTGTGCTTAAACGATGAGTATGACCTGTGATCAAATGCTCTCATTTGACTCCTAAGTCAATATACTCATATATAGATGACCTAGTCATTGCCATTTGCTTGATAGATGCTAGAATGGTTGTGCATGCTTTGCCACATGTTTCATTTGCTATCTTATTGTGTGAGCACGTGGAATGCATATTTTTCTCATTAGAGGACATCAATTTGTTGCTTTGATTGTTTGGCTCTTTCTCTTTTGCCAAATGGATGGACAAGAATGCCTAAGAACCTCTTGTAGCTATCTATGCTTTTCTCGTCTCAAACTCTATTCATGCTACATCACAAAGTTTGATCAAGTCAAATTCGAACCACTCTGTGTGAGGAGCACTCGGAGTCCCCGATTCGTCATAGACTTAAACTTCTAAAACCTCTTTGTGCATTTCGGTATGACCGAGTCATCCAATTCGGTCACACCGAGTTCACTAAGTTGATCTAGGTTTTCAATCTCGGTGCAACCGATTTGAACTTTTTGGTCACACCGAGTTGCAGTAACTGCTAGCAGTTTTGCATCTCGGTGCCACCGAGTTGTTCCACTCGGTCACACCGACAGGGTCAGGTTATATATAACGTCGGGTCTAATTTTGGAAAATTTTCCAAAACCTCTCGCCCGCGTGTGACCTGCTCTGCCGTCTTGGGTCTCCGGATCGTCTCGTCGCCGCCAGCGACCTCCCGCCGCTGGTCTTCGCCGCCGTCAACGGCAATCTACTCTATCGTTGCCGTCGTAGCAAGCTCACCGCCAGGTTAGGGTATGAGCTCGATCTATGTGCTATTCCTTAACTCTGATTCATAGCACATTACTTTGCCATGATTCTTTCCATGATTGAAATCATCCTGTCCAGCAGAAACTCCATATAGATTAGTTTTGATTCGAAAATTTAGGGTTAGGTCTCCGTCGAACTCATCTCGGACCGACCGAGTTGTAGAAATCGGTCTCACCGATTTGGCTTAGGCCATTGCACTTGCACTTTTCGGTCTGACAAAAAATTGCAAATCGGTGCGACCGAGTTCGACTCTGTGAAACCCTAGCAATCTCGGTGCCACCGAACTGTGACTCGGTCTGACCAAGTTCACTAGTTTAGGCTCCAAAATTGCTTCGGTATCACCGAGTTTAACAAATCGGTAGCTCCGAAATGCTTTCTATGGAGAACTAAAACTAAGTTTTTGAGTCGTCTGTTTTGCAAAAACTCTGCACTTTGTGATGCTTATCCACTCTACCTCATCTACATCTATTCAGAGGGTTTGCTATCAGTATAATTGCCAAGATGTCTGACCAGAGTGACAGCCAGAACATGTTTGAGGAGCAAGTTAACATGAGTGAGGGCACTAGTCCCTCTAGCAGTTCTGATGATGGTAGAAGGAGCTGATGGCTTCTCGCCCCTCGTTGGTTACCCCAAGTGGAAGGTTGAGATGTAGCGTAGCGGCAAATTTCCCTTGGCAAATATACCAAGGATCGAATCCCGTGAGACTCCGAGGGTCGACAAGTAGGTGTCAACGGCACCAGAAACTTAGCGGTTGACGGGACCTGCACACAGATACAGATAACTTTGCTCCCAACGAGTACAAAGAGGTTGTCAATCCCTCCGGCCTTGTTGTTTACAAAGGATCAAACACAAGAGATAATAATGATAGCTATGACTGCAACTAGGAAATAAAAACCGGAAGTAAATAGAAGGTGTGATCAGCGGTGGTAATATGGACCGGGGTCCCATGATGTTCACTAGTGAGGTCTCTGTCCCAAAAGACGAAAAAACAGCAAAGCGAGGTAAACAAATTACAGCTGGGCAATTGACAGGATTATGTGCGCAAACCAATGCTAACTATGCTGCAAAGAAAGGTAGAGGCTCAAAAGCATGGGCGGTACGCCAAGGCAAGTAGACCGAAATCCATCTGCATCTACTACTAATCATCCACCTTGAGATATCTATCCAGAACATCTCGCTGGTATTAAGTTGCGAATCCCACCCAAAGTGTAAACTCAAAGCAACAGACAACTGCATTAAAAGAACTTTGCGTAAAGTAAACAATCCTTGCACCCGCAAGTACAAGCACCGTTGTTTCCTCCCTTGTGGCAACAGCACATCCCCTAGACTCATGTTTCTGTCACTCAAGCTAGTCATCAGGGGGCATGAACCCACAATCAAGCATAACACTCCCTCTTGGAGTTACTACCTACTACTTGGCCAAAGCAATAAACAGCAACGGAGAACAAGCAAGAATTACTCAAGAACAAAGATATAAAAGAGGTGAATCAAATATATTACTAAAACACAATCTGAACATAGTCTCATAATCCATCAGATCCCAGCAAACTCAGCAAAGCAACAGCAGAAAGATTACATATGTGCCTCGATCTTGTAGGGCAGCTCACGAGGTCTAAACCATGAAGAGCAAAGAGGGGAGGAGAACATCACATAGCTACTGATCATGGACCCATGGTCCAAGGTGGACTACTCACGACTCATCCGGGAAGCGTCCATGGTGGTGGAGAAGCTCTCGGTGGTGGTTCTCCCCTCCGGCAGGGTGCCGGGAAGAGTTCTCCTGATGCTCCCGATCTTGGAAGCGCTGTGGCGGCGGAACAGAGACGAGATCGCAAAAAAGGGTTCTGTCCTCGAGGGTTTTGGGACGAGAGGGATATATATATGCGAAGGGGGGCATCCAGAGGCGGAGCAGGGGCCCCAGGCGCCCCCCTGGCGCGGCCAGGGGTGGGGCCGCGCCAGGTGGCTGCCTCGGCCTCCCCTGGCTCCCCTCTGGCCCATCTTTGGTTCTTCGCGAAGCTTCCTGTACGATGATTTTTCCTATATTTTTCCTGGAATTTTTGGAGCACTTTTAATATGGGGGAAACCTGAAATAGAAAAACAACAAAAAACAGGAACTGGCACTGTGGTGCACTGAGTTAATAGGTTAGTCCAAATATGATCAAAAGTGCATGGAAGTGCATCAATATCATAGAAATATCACACAAAAGAAGCATGGAGCAAGCAGAAATTATAGATACGTTTTGGACGTATCAACATCCCCAAGCTTAATTCCTTGTCACATCCCTAGCTCCTGTCTGCCTAGTGCTAGGTTGGCTGTGCATCATGTTTAAAATTTTGTTAACTTGAAATGGGGATTGTTCAAACCCTAGCACTTCAAATTCCAAATAGGTCCATTCAAAAAAAATACATTCAATGTTTCCAAAATGTTCCTAATATTTGTTGGATTTTTTTGGCAAGGCTTTTGCAGCAAACCAAAAATAATGGACATTTCTGTGGAATATTTTGGGCATGGAATTTAATTTATTATTGTATTTGAATTTGGAACTATATTCATAATATGTAGAATATATTTTCAAATAACTTTGAAATATTTTATGTGCTTTTGAAAAAGTCCATCTAGCAACATAAAATTGTTCAGAGGAGTTTTTGGCATTGTTTGAAATTGTTTAAATTTCAAAACAGTGGCAAAAGAAAATAAAACAAAGAAAGAAAAATAGAAAACAGAAACAGAAATAAGTGAGAGAGAAGAACTCACCTGGGCCTTACCTGGCAGAAGAGGCCCAGCCCACCAGGGGCTGTGTGGTCTTCTTCCTCCTGCCAGGAGGACAGGCAGGTGCGTGGCGACAGCGCACGCCCGCGGCCTCCACCTCCTCCCTGCCTGCTTCCCTCCCCGATGCCCTGGACGAACGCCACGACACCCCTGGAACCCCCTCGACCTTCCTCCTCACTCGCTACTCTCTCCTCCCTCCTCTATCTCTCTCACGCGGCGACCGAACGAAGCCGTCGCCGCCGGCGAGCACCACCGTGACCACAGCCCTCCCCACGCCCCCGCGAAGTGTCCACGAGCTTCGCCTCCGTCGCCTACGCCTTCTACAACGAGCCAATCAACGTCGGAAGCCCCGAAACGCCGCCGTCTTCGTCTTCTTCAACCTTCGGCCGCCGTCGACCTCGCCGTTGATTCGCTACGTCCGGCGCCTCCCCGAGCCTCCTGAGACCCCCGTCGACCCCGCTGTGAGCTCCTCCGCCGTTTCCCCCTGTCCCCGTGGCCTGCAACTCGCCGTAGCCGTCGCCCCCTTCCTTACCGTCGCCGGCCGCCGCTGAGCTTGTCGCCGTCGTAGCCACAGACGCGCAAGCCCGGAACTGAGCGCGTCACCGTGCTCACCGAGCCCCCAGGAGCCCGTAGCACCACTTAGCTCACCTTCCCGTGCTCTGTAGCTCCTACCCCATCGGTGTCCGAACTCCGGCGCCGCCGCGAGCTCGTTCCCGACGAGCTCCGGCCACCCCAGCTCCTCCCACTTGCGTGGATGGATGCGGGAGAGCACGGGCTCCCTTCTGGTGCCCTTAGCGTGCCCAGCCGCAGCCTACAGCGCCGCCCCGATCAACTCCGGCGAGCCTCCGCCGCTAGTTTCGTCGCCGGCGTTAAGCCGCCGACGTGGCTCACCTAGTTAGCACTAATTACCCCACTAATCACCCTCACAGCCACTGACAGTGGGCCCTAGCCCTGGTCAAACCCCAGTCAGCGCTGGTTTTGACCGGATTTAGCCCATGTGTCACTGACGTGTGGACCCCACACGTCAGGTTTGACTCTGGCCGGTCAGTTGACCTGCTGACCTCATCCTAACGCAGTGCTGACGCAATAAAGCCTTTCTGGAATTTAAATAAATTAGAAAAGGTTTAGAAATTCCAGAAAATGCTTTAAACTTCTAAAAATCATAGAAAATCAACCGTAGCTCAGATGAAAATAATTTATATATGAAAATTGATCAGAAAAATCCAAGGAATCTGTTTATGGCATTTTCATGCATGTTAGAACAACTTAAGACTGCTGTTTAGGACAATTTGAATAAATGGCATTTGAATAATCACATATGGAGTTTGAATTTGAACCTTTGGTTCAAACCAACTTCATTTAATTGTATTGCTAGTTGCATTAGCTCAATAAACATCATATTGCCATGTCATGATCATGCATCATATTGTCGCATTGAATTGATTGTGTTCTTTCTCTGTTTGCCGGTTTTGTTCTCTCTCAGTAGACGACGTTCTGACGATGAGTTCGATGACACCGATGAAGAGCTATTAATATCTTCAGAAGTGCCAGGCAAGCAAACCCCCATTGAGCATCCCAATACAATCCCACTCTCTCGCTCCTGCTCTCTTTTACTGCATTAGAACAACAACGATTGAACTGCTTATTGTTGCGGTAGTTGAACCCCTTTCCTCTGCATGACCTGTCATTGCCACAGTAAATAGTTGAAACCCACTAGCATGAGTAGGAGTTGTTTGAGCCATGTTGTGCCTACTCATTCATGCTTTCTGGTTATGCCTGCTATTGCTTAGAGTTGAGTCAGGTCTGATTCATCGGGATGAATTGGAATGTGGTGCACATGCCCTACTGTTGAGAGCTAAGTGTGTGAACACGATTTGGTAAAGGTAGCGGTGAGAGGCCATGTAGGAGTACATGGTGGGTAGTCTCACTGGAGCCGTCCTTAAGAACTGAGTTCTGTGTAAGTTGTCCAATGACATAGCTACTACCACGCATTGGAATGCTTAAGTGCCCTTCTCGACTTATTAATCAACTCGATCTCTGTCCAGGAGTTGCAACTAGTTTCTGGTGTTTGTAGGTAGTGTTAGTAGTCTACCAAGTGGCACACGGTACATGTGGGCTTGGGTCAGACTAGGCACCATGGCACGGTGTACCAAGCGTAGATCCATCCGATGAGGTGGGCTTGGGAACCCTGCGCACATCTTTTGGGGCCGTGAGCGACACCCCGGCCGGATCTCCCCACGGATGGAACCCGAATAGGCGATAAACCTGGACGAGAGACTTGTGTGGTTAGTCAGGTCGTGGCCGACACCCTCGCCAGGCTTCCGCTTGAAGGTTGCCGAGATACACGACGTGTACATGGCGGTAAGTGGCGAGAGCGTGTGTGAAGAAGTACACCCCTGCAGGGTTAACATGATCTATTCGAATAGCCGGGTCCGCGGTTATGGACTTCTTGGATGCTTACGTGGTACATAGACAATCGAAAGTGGATACTCTAAAATACTCAAGACAAGTGTGAGTACTATGGATGGCCTTCTCGTAGGGAGACGGGAGCGGGTCCATAGTGGTGTATTGATTGGTGAATATGTGGACTCGTGTGCGCCACCTCAAAAGAGTTACTTGCAGTCGTAGTTCAGGATAGCTACGAGTCAAAGCTGGCTTGCTGCAGTCAAACTCCACTACCCCCTTGTTGATACTGTTGCATATGTAGTTAGTTCTGATGTAAGTCTTGCTGAGTACCTTTGTACTCACGTTTGCTTAATTTATGTTTTGCAGAGAGACTTCAATCTCGCTAGTGGTTCCGCGTGGACTTCGACGTTTAGCTTGTTACCTCAGCTACGATCTTGTGCCCTTGGGAGGGTCTTGTAGATAGTCAGGCTTCTTAGTCTTTTTCATTGTAGTTGTCTGTACTCAGACATGTTATGCTTCCGTTGCATGTATGCTCTGTATGTTGGGTCATGTGACCTCTGATTGTAATAAATGCTATGATGGCTCTTCTGGGCCTTTGTCTATATGAGTTGTTGAGTTATGTTGTGATGCCATGTTGTACAACACATACTTGCATGTTATGCGTACGTGTAATGTGTATTGCTATATGTGGGGTCCGACACCTAGTTGTTTACCTTTGGTAGCCTATCTTACAGGGAAATGTCTCCTAGTGCTTCCACTGAGCCTTGGTAGCTTGCTACTGCTCCGGAGCACTTAGGCTGGCCGGCATGTGTCCTTCTTCGTTCCTGTGTCTGTCCCTTAGGGGAAATGTCACGCGTTGCTCCTTTAAGTCCTTGTAGCTTGCTACGAGTTGGGTTCATACGTTGATGACCGACATGTTCGTTGCTGGGTCATGTATGCCTGTCTCTGTAATTTAGTGCCACTTTTGGTTTATAACTGGTCATGTCGGCCCGAGTTGTCTGTCATATGGATGCTAGCGACACTATCATATACGTGTGCCAAAATGCGCAAACGGTCCCGGGCCAGGTAAGGTGGCACCCGTGGGAATACCATGCGTGAGGCCGCAAAGTGATATGATGTGTTACAGGCTAGACCTGTGTGGCTTAGGATCGGGGTCCCGACAGCTTTGGTATCAGAGCCTGACTGCCTGTAGGATTAGTAAGCCAAACTGGTCGAAGTCGTGTCTAGAAACTCTTTAGTTATATAAGGGAATTGATTGTGGAAGGGAACGTAAGGCTCTTTTTACTCCTTTACCCTATGACCTTCTGATCTGAGTCACCTTCTTCTATTCTACGGGGATTAAGAACTAGGCTTTCTCTTATGTCTATCAGGATCACGTTAATTGTGGATTCAACCCTCAGTTCAGTTTCTACTACTTCTGTTGTTCAATTGTTGGTCTTAGAACCTTGACATTATGATGTTAAGTGGATATGCTACCCTTTTGTTTGGATCTCAAAAGTATTTTCGAGCATTTGCAGCCGTTATGCTGTTCGAGTCATCCCAGGTTTCTAAATAATCTGATGCATTTGCAAACCCTTCCTATCTGTTCTTAATGTCCTTTTAGGCCAGATTAACCACACTAGTCGGTATGTTGAGTTACTTCGTTGCCACGACATATAGGTTGGAGCTACTACTATGACCCTAAGTGTCTTAGAAGATTACCCGGTAATGCAACAATACTTTGTGTCCTCAGTGTGATGATTCTGGCCGTCATTCTCAAAAGCATCCCGTGATGCCATTTAGTTAGTAGGCATTCTATTCCTGGGTTCTTGAACCCAAGACTCACTCCACTTACCTCTTGTTGGTAGTATTTTCTCGTCCCTTTAGGATATTAGTAACTTTGTGATAGTCCTCGAGGTCCGTGGTATATCATTCTTCCAAATACCATGAACCCTCCTTGGCAGAAGTTCTCCCGAACCAAAAGATCACAACCAGAGTGCTCTTGACGAGTTCTCTATTCCACATTGTGACTCTGCCAATCCTACCTTTCTGCATGGGTTATCCGGAAGAAATAGGTTGAACTCGTTCGACATGTTAATCTATGCTTCCACAACTCAGAAGTTATATGTTCCTTGAGTTGTCTCATTTTTCGTTGTATTATGACCCTCATCTATCTGTTAATAGTCAGGAGTACTCGTGCACTTGTGTTCATCGGTGCCTTTTACTCTTGAGGTCCGTCAAGCCATTCTAGTCTGGAATGACTAGGAGAAACAAACTCCAGTACCTCATCCATTCCTAGGATTGGGTCAAAGAAGTTGTACTCCGCAGATCAAAATGACAATCCGGTTTTTGTTCTGTCCTACCTTGGAGTATTACCATCTTTTTATCAAGAATGTCATGGGAATTGCACCACCTCCTATGAATTTTGATAAGGTGATACTTCTCGCCATCATCGTTCATTCCTCGGTCTCCGTGTTGTTGTAACCGGAATACTGGCAAGTGAATTGTGATGTGTGAAATCAATACCCCTAGCAATCTCGTTGCTTGGTGGTTAAAGGACAACAATTTCATTTTTAGTGCGTTGGTTACTGAATCACCATTCTAAGATTGATCGTGCTACCTAGTCCATTTTTCTGGTGCACTCTTTGAGCAATGAGTTAGGATTGCATAAATTGCCTCACTCTTGTGATCATATCATCTTGCCCTGAAAAGCAAGATTATTGCGAGCTTAGTAACATATTGGTGGTTCGTGATTTTCCGAATATCTTCTCGGAAGTATTACCGGGTTGTTCCCTGACTGTTATGTTGAGCTCGTGATCAAGTTGGTACTCTTGTAAACCAACCTTTCTCCAAGAATCTGTGTTGGATACCCTGAACTAGTTGGTTAAGCTAAACAACAACTTGGAGAGTTGGAAGATAAAAGCTTAATCCACATAGCTCACTTCAAGGGATATCTTGAGTATGTATTGAAGATAGATGATATCTTCATCGACTGATCTCCGTGATCATTTGTGAACCTATTGTCTTGTCCAAACTTTGATTTGAGTATGGGTTATCATCAAGTCAAATCAGAACCAACGATATTCGTAGTGTTGTCTTACTCATGGTTGTTTCCTTGAGCATACACCATTATATCTTTTGGGTCTGACCAATGCTATCATTTTGTTCACATTGTCATGGAATTCCATCTATATGGAAACCTGGATGAATTGTTGTTGAGCCCACCAGCAACATTGTTATCTTCTCCATGATCTATGTTGCACATCCAGTTAGTATTGGAAACTTTTATAAGCATTATCTTCATGGCCGTTCGTGAAGCATATGTACGGAAGAAAGAAGTGACTTCCTCAAATTCATGAGCATTTGATGAAAGTTGTCATCGTGAATGCGAGAAAGTTGTTTTGCTTCCTGTGGAATCATCCCAAATCAGTCATGCATACGTGCGAAGTATTCTGTGGTTTGGAGACTTGCAACCTTCACTCTATATGTATTCCTAGCACACCAAGCCACTGATTGATTGTCCTAGGAGAAGAAGTTCCTTCTTAAGATCCGGATTTATGCAAGGACTTCGTTGTCCGCAATGATGGTTCCCCAACCCGAACTCGGTAGTGTTTCATTGTAAGACTACTACGTGGTCATGTTTGTCTTGGACAACGTGTTCACAGGTACGTAGCAGAACCAGCTCATGTTTTGGAGCTTACTACCGCAGTCCATTTCCTGAGAATCTCGTAACGTCGTCTCGTCGATTTGTGTTGCAAGCTTTCATTTTTCTTCCTAGACTCAATGAGTCTGGAATATCCTGACACCAACCAGAACTGAATCTCAGGCAGATATGATGGATGGAGCATTTTCCAGGAACTATAATATTGGTCTCTCGATAACCGGTAAAGTGGAGGTCGTGGCCAACCCATCCAGCCGGAAGACCTATTGTTGTAGAATCTTGAATTTAAGAAGTTGGCCACCTTCCCATAAGAATTTCGTAGGATTTATTTCCTAGTTGTTCCTTATGGATTCTTATGCTTCCGAAGTCCGACCTTTACTTGATGTTCAAGATACCAAACATATCTATGAATGGCTTACGCTAACACATCAAGGAGAACATTAGAAGCGGAGTGCTAAATGTCTCTCGGTCGATCATCCAGATTTGGCCCCTTGACTCCGCTAAGGTGAAATCTGAGAGAGTGTTATCTTCCTTTGCATCTGCATCATCCATCGTTATTCATCATGGTAGTATGTGGTGTTGCCAGAATCCTTGACACGGATATTCGTAAAACCTTGGTGAATATGGGAATGCTCAAGTTCTTGAGAGCACGCACAAGCACTAGGTGTTATCACCGGTACTAACCGGGATTGCTCACAGTGTTCTTGGTTATGCTATAACCTCTCAAAGAATAGATTTACTCTCTACTGATGGGTTTCTTCCCAGTTACCAGAATCATTCCCAGCATTTGCATTTTGTTTCCAGCTTGCACCGCCAATGTGCCATCTCACCATGGGTCCCATCCATTCCCGACGATAAACAAAATCATCCCTTGTGCCGTCTTCAACAGGGTAGTCCACATCATCCATTCTGGCCCGAGAATGTCATTCTTTCGGACTCCGTCAAATGATCGATTATGGTCCGCCCCAGGCTGGTATAGGGAATTTCAATGATCTCTATATCAAAAGTAATTCTTTTTGCCACTTAAGGGAATAACTCTACGAGTCACCTTCTCCAAGGTGTCTCGTCTGGTGACATTGATCACCATCTTCTTAGGTGTGTAATTAGTGCCTATCAAGTGACCTTCATCGCTTGCTTCACTCCATTCCCCTGGAGGTGTACTCCGTGTCTCATCTCAAGAGATGTTTCGACGTCTCAATCCATAAGTTGATCTTGAATTGCTCGATCTTCGAGAATATCAAATCCTGTAGAATTCACGTTCTTTTGTTGTTGTGTTGGATGAAGCTTGAAAGCAAGGATGACAAGATCAATATGATGCAATAAATCAACATCTCCGAGAAGGAAAATTGGATCGTGAAGATTGTGCTAGCTTGTGTCCCCTTTGAATTCTTACCCTACGCTCGAATCTCGGGACGAGATTCTTGTTTTAGTGGGGGTGAGTTGTCACATCCCTAGCTCTTGTCTGCTTAGTGCTAGGTTGGCTGTGCATCATGTTTAAAATTTTGTTAACTTCAAATGGGGATTGTTCAAACCCTAGCACTTCAAATTCCAAATAGGTCCAGTCAAAAAAAAATGCATTCAATGTTTCCAAAATGTTCCTAATATTTGTTGGATATTTTTGGCAAGGCTTTTGCAGCAAACCAAAAATAATGGACATTTCTGTGGAATATTTTGGGCATGGAATTTAATTTATTACTGTATTTGAATTTGGAACTATATTCATAATATGTAGAATATATTTTCAAATAACTTTGAAATATTTTATGTGCTTTTGGAAAAGTCCATCTAGCAACATAAAATTGTTCAGAGGAGTTTTTGGCATTGTTTGAAATTGTTTAAATTTCAAAACAGTGGCAAAAGAAAATAAAACAAAGAAAGAAAAATAGAAAACAGAAACAGAAATAAGAGAGAGAGAAGAACTCACCTGGGCCTTACCTGGCAGAAGAGGACCAGCCCACCAGGGGCTGTGTGGTCTTCTTCCTCCTGCCAGGAGGACAGGCAGGTGCGTGGCGACGGCGCACGCCCGCGGCCTCCACCTCCTCCCTGCCTGCTTCCCTCCCCGATGCCCTGGACGAACGCCACGACACCCCTGGAACCCCCTCGACCTCCCTCCTCACTCGCTACTCTCTCCTCCCTCCTCTGTCTCTCTCTCACGCGGCGACCGAACGAAGCCGTCGCCGCCGGCGAGCACCACCGTGACCACAGCCCTCCCCACGCCCCCGCGAAGTGTCCACGAGCTTCGCCTCCGTTGCCTACGCCTTCTACAACGAGCCAATCAACGCCGGAAGCCCCGAAACGCCGTCGTCTTCGTCTTCTTCAACCTTCGGCCGCCGTCGACCTCGCCGTCGATTCGCTACGTCCGGCGCCTCCCCGAGCCTCCTGAGACCCCCGTCGACCCCGCTGTGAGCTCCTCCGCCGTTTCCCCCTGTCCCCGTGGCCTGCAACTCGCCGTAGCCGTCGCCCCCTTCCTTACCGTCGCCGGCCGCCGCTGAGCTTGTCGCCGTCGTAGCCACAGACGCGCAAGCCCGGAACTGAGCGCGTCACCGTGCTCACCAAGCCCCCAGGAGCCCGTAGCACCACTTAGCTCACCTTCCCGTGCTCTGTAGCTCCTACCCCGTCGGTGTCCGAACTCTGGTGCCGTCGTGAGCTCGTTCCCGACGAGCTCCGGCCACCCCAGCTCCTCCCACTTGCGTGGATTGATGCGGGAGAGCACGGTCTCCCTTCTGGTGCCCTTAGCGTGCCCAGCCGCAGCCTACAGCGCCGCCCCGATCAACTCCGGCGAGCCTCCGCCGCTACTTTGGTCGCCGGCGTTAAGCCGACGACGTGGCTCACCTAGTTAGCACTAATTACCCCACTAATCACCCTCACAGCCACTGACGGTGGGCCCTAGCCCTGGTCAAACCCCAGTCAGCGCTGGTTTTGACCGGATTTAGCCCATGTGTCACTGACGTGTGGACCCCACACGTCAGGTTTGACTCTGGCCGGTCAGTTGACCTGCTGACCTCATCCTAACGCAGTGCTGACGCAATAAAGCCTTTCTGGAATTTAAATAAATTAGAAAAGGTTTAGAAATTCCAGAAAATGCTTTAAACTTCTAAAAATCATAGAAAATCAACCGTAGCTCAGATGAAAATAATTTATATATGAAAATTGATCAGAAAAATCCAAGGAATCTGTTTATGGCATTTTCATGCATGTTAGAACAACTTAAGACTGCTGTTTAGGACAATTTGAATAAATGGCATTTGAATAATCACATATGGAGTTTGAATTTGAACCTTTGGTTCAAACCAACTTCATTTAATTGTATTGCTAGTTGCATTAGCTCAATAAACATCATATTGCCATGTCATGATCATGCATCATATTGTCGCATTGCATTGATTGTGTTCTTTCTCTGTTTGCCGGTTTTGTTCTCTCTCAGTAGACGACGTTCCGACGATGAGTTCGATGACACCGATGAAGAGCTATTAATATCTTCAGAAGTGCCAGGCAAGCAAACCCCCATTGAGCATCCCGATACAATCCCACTCTCTCGCTCCTGCTCTCTTTTACTGCATTAGAACAACAACGATTGAACTGCTTATTGTTGCGGTAGTTGAACCCCTTTCCTCTGCATGACCTGTCATTGCCACAGTAAATAGTTGAAACCCACTAGCATGAGTAGGAGTTGTTTGAGCCATGTTGTGCCTACACATTCATGCTTTCTGGTTATGCCTGCTATTGCTTAGAGTTGAGTCAGGTCTGATTCATCGGGGAAGAATTGGAATGTGGTGAACATGCCCTACTGTTGAGAGCTAATTGTGTGAACACGATTTGGTAAAGGTAGCGGTGAGAGGCCATGTAGGAGTACATGGTGGGTTGTCTCACTGGAGCCGTCCTTAAGAACTGAGTTCTGTGTAAGTTGTCCAATGACATAGCTACTACCACGCATTGGAATGCTTAAGTGCCCCTCTCGACTTATTAATCAACTCGATCTCTGTCCAGGAGTTGCAACTAGTTTCTGGTGTTTGTAGGTAGTGTTAGTAGTCTACCAAGTGGCACACGGTACATGTGGGCTTGGGTCAGACTAGGCACCGTGGCACGGTGTACCAAGCGTAGATCCATCCGACGAGGTGGGCTTGGGAACCCTGCGCACATCTTTTGGGGCCGTGAGCGACACCCCGGCCGGATCTCCCCACGGATGGAACCCGAATAGGCGATAAACCTGGACGAGAGACTTGTGTGGTTAGTCAGGTCGTGGCCGACACCCTCGCCAGGCTTCCGCTTGAAGGTTGCCGAGATACACGACGTGTACATGGCGGTAAGTGGCGAGAGCGTGTGTGAAGAAGTACACCCCTGCAGGGTTAACATGATCTATTCGAATAGCCGGGTCCGCGGTTATGGACTTCTTGGATGCTTACGTGGTACATAGACAATCGAAAGTGGTACTCTAAAATACTCAAGACAAGTGTGAGTACTATGGATGGCCTTCTCGTAGGGAGACGGGAGCGGGTCCATAGTGGTGTATTGATTGGTGAATATGTGGACTCGTGTGCGCCACCTCAAAAGAGTTACTTGCAGTCTAGTTCAGGATAGCTACGAGTCAAAGCTGGCTTGCTGCAGTCAAACTCCACTACCCCCTTGTTGATACTGTTGCATATGTAGTTAGTTCTGATGTAAGTCTTGCTGAGTACCTTTGTACTCACATTTGCTTAATTTATATTTTGCAGAGAGACTTCAGTCTCGCTAGTGGTTCCGCGTGGACTTCGACGTTTAGCTTGTTACCTCAGCTACGATCTTGTGCCCTTGGGAGGGTCTTGTAGATAGTCTGGCTTCTTAGTCTTTTTCATTTGTAGTTGTCTGTACTCAGACATGTTATGCTTCCGTTGCCTGTATGCTCTGTATGTTGGGTCATGTGACCTCTGATTGTAATAAATGTTATGATGGCTCTTCTGGGCCTTTGTCTATATGAGTTGTTGAGTTATGTTGTGATGCCATGTTGTACAACACATACTTGCATGTTATGCGTACGTGTAATGTGTATTGCTATGTGTGGGGTCCGACACCTAGTTGTTTACCTTTGGTAGCCTATCTTACAGGGAAATGTCTCCTAGTGCTTCCACTGAGCCTTGGTAGCTTGCTACTGCTCCGGAGCACTTAGGCTGGCCGGCATGTGTCCTTCTTCGTTCATGTGTCTGTCCCTTAGGGGAAATGTCACGCGTTGCTCCTTTAAGTCCTTGTAGCTTGCTACGACTTGGGTTCATACGTTGATGACCGACATGTTCGTTGCTGGGTCATGTATGCCTGTCTCTGTAATTTAGTGCCACTTTTGGTTTATAACTGGTCATGTCGGCCCGGGTTCTCTGTCATATGGATGCTAGCGACACTATCATATACGTGTGCCAAAATGCGCAAACGGTCCCGGGCCAGGTAAGGTGGCACCCGTGGGAATACCGTGCGTGAGGCCGCAAATTATATGATGTGTTACAGGCTAGACCTGTGTGGCTTAGGATCGGGGTCCCGACATTCCTGCTCGTCCTCGAGTAGGTAAATGATAACAAGCATAATTTCTGTGGTGACATGCTATCAACCATATAAGAACTTTTAAGTAAAGCAATCAAGGCATGTAATTCAATTCAAGTCATAACAAGCAAGAGCCTATATTAGCATTGTAACAAGCAACATAAGAACATAAAGGTGCAAGAGCTCTCGCTGTCCGTGACTCGAATGTCTCCAAATGGTGTTTGCGTGCAAGAAAGGGGATAGGGATATACGAGAGAGTAAAACATAGTTTTTGTATTGTTGAGAACTTAATCGACTAAAGTTTCACACTTGGTCTTCTTTGGAATCTTATCTTGACTCATCCCCAGACCACTAGCCAGGTACAAGTCAAAATGATCCACTCCCTTTCGATATTTTGAGCACTCATGCAATGGATGAGCGTAAGCAAGAAAGTTGACACTTAGGATGGCAAAGAGAGAAAAATGATGAAGGGGGAAGACAAAAAAGGTGTGCAAGGCTCACATCAATGAGGACAATCATAGGCGATAGAAAGCCAAGTGATAGATATGATGTGAGGAGTAGGGATTGCCATGCAACGGATGCACATATGAGCTAAGGTAAGCTCTCCAATGGAACTAGTGGGGGTGCATCCAACTTGCTCGCTCAAGAAGACCTAGAGCTCTTTTGAGGAGGCTCATCATTGGAATATACAAGCCAAGTTCTATAGTGTGAAGGTCCCCACATAGCTATATGCATGAATGATAATCTCTATGGAGTACAAGGTATAAGATGGAGTACGAGTGTGGATCTCTCAAAAGGAATAGTAGTGTGCCCCCTTCTCTCTTTTTATTTCTTTTTCTCTTTTTTCTATTTTTTTTTATTTTTTTGTGGCCTCAATGGCTCTTTCTATTTAACTCTCATTTCTCCTCTTTGGGATCTTTTGATTTTGTCCTCTTTGGAATCTTTTCCTCACTTTAGGGGCAACACTCTATATATTACAAGAAGTATAGAAGATCTTTCACACTTTACAAAAGTACTCAACATAAAGAAGATGAAACTATCATGATGTATGCAAATGTATGCCTCTGCCAGTGTAGCAGGATATGCAATGATACTAGCGCGTCATGTAGCAATGATTAGGGCAAGGCCCAACTAGCATGCGGCTCATCGATCAAGCAAAAAGCATGTATGACATGAAGATCAAGTCATGAGAAGATGGATGTTGCATGGCAATGTATCTCGGAAAGGCTATGGAAATGCCTTGATAGGTAGGTATGGTGGCTGTTTTGAGGAAGGATATAATGAGGCTTATGATGACAGAGCGTATCGTGCCAAGGATTTGGATGCACCGGCGAAGTATGCTCCAACTCTCGAGGTGAGAAAGGGCAATGCACGGTACCGAAGAGGCTAGAAAAATATGGCTAGGTGGAAGTGTCAACTTTCGAATACTCACATTAGTCCGAAGAACTCAAGCACTTATTATCGGTAACTCTCAATCTAATTAGGAGGTTCACAAACAGACAAGTACCCCGAGGAGGAGTGTATGGGGGTTTGGTTATCCTTGCGCATCCTCGACTCATGGTACGTGAGTGTACTCTAATATTCGATCCCTCCAAAGATTAGTGATTCATCTAGTAGCTAAAGTTCTCAACTATTTTGTAGGTTTTCGAAAATAAACACGGATTGCCCAAAATACGACATCTATCACTAATAGGCTAAAGCTCTTGACACCAAAAGTTCAGACATAACTCATGGAAATACCTCAAAACCATTGCACATTACTACTAAAATTAAATAGCAACCTCAATTACCTACTTTCAGTTAAGACACACAACTCAGTGCAACAGGCAAACTCTCTTAACAAGATAAACATGAAAACTCAAGAGAGTTCAGCAACCAACTAAACAAAAGCTCTTTAAAAAGAAAAACATGAAAACTAAGAGCTAAACATGACAGCAGCTATGGAAAGACAAAGAACACACACAGCAAAGATAAGCATGAAAATCCTATGTTGTGTTCTAGGTTGAAGTGGAGCGTGTTTCTCTCCCACACAAAGAAAGCTGGGTTCTAACTTGTTATGAACAGCAAGCAAAGCTAAAGAAAACTAAAAAAAGGAAACTAAGAGCAAGACGCTCCAAGCATAGCACATAACGCATGAAGTTATAAGAATATAGTGGAACGAAAGACGAACTGATAATTGTTGATGGAGAAGGGGATGCATGGGGGCATCCCCAAGCTTAGACGCTTGAGTCTTCTTGAATATTTCTTGGGGGTGCACGGGGGCATCCCCAAGCTTGAGCGTTTAACCCTCCTGAATCTTCTTTTATCATCTTCCCTCGCACACTTGAAAACTCCCTTCATACATAACTCATCATAATCTGATTAGCGAGGTTAGTACCCACAATAAAATAATTTTTTCCCTACTGGAAATAAAAATAATCTTGAAGAGCTACTGTTTCTCAAGATTGCCAAAAGGTTTTTGCAAAGAAAAAGCAAGCTCAAGGTTTGCAAAACGAAGAAAAGGCAAAACAGGACAGAATCTGTGAAAAACAGACCAGCAGGTAGTAAATAATTTTTTCGGGGCACTTCTGCAACTCAAATCAAAAAACTCAAAACAGGCGCTCGAAAGCCAATTGTATAGAGCACGCTATCAAAAAATTCAGATCAAAAAGATGATCTGGTGATTTTATTCGAATTTTTCTGTCCAAGGACAGAATCTGTTTTCTGGACAGCACGTCACAACTTTTGAACTTTCTTGCAATCGGAGGCTAAACTTGGCACAAAGCTGAAAAGAAAAGATACAATGATGATGCTACTGTAGTAACAAACATCAAGACACAACAAAAGCAAAATAAAACCTAATTCGTTGTGGGCTGCCTCCCAAAAGCGCTTTCTTTTATGCCTTTAAGCTAGGCATGATGCAAAAAGAGAAGATCAAGTTTTATCAAGAGTAAGAGAATAGCTAGCCCGTGTAACGGACTCAAAAGGCAACTTAATCTTCTTTCTAGGGAAGTGTTCCATCCCTTTCTTGAGAGGGAATTGAAATTTTATATTCCCCTCTTTCATGTCAATGATAGCACCAACGGTGCGAAGAAAAGGACGTCCCAAAATAATTGGACATGAAGGTTCACATTCAATATCCATAATAGTAAAATCAACGGGAACATAATTGTCATTGATCATGATAAGAACATCATCGATCTTCCCCAAAGGTTTCTTTACGGAAGAATCAACAAGACGAACACCAAAAGAACAAGGATCAAAAGGTTTCAATTCAAACATATCATACATTCTTTTGGGCATAACGGAGGTACTAGCTCCAACATCACATAAAGCATAGCAAGAGAAGTTATTCAACTTAATTTTAATCATAGGATCCCAACTATCTTCTAGCTTTCTAGGTATGGAGGCTTCTACGGTTGAGGTCATAGCATCACCATTAATAGGTCCAATGGGACTAGGAGTGCATTGGGTGCTAAGAGTTTGGATATCCTCAACAACTTGGATAGTAGCAACACTGTGGTGGGTAGGAAGGCTCTTAATTCTATCTTCTTCCTCCTTTTCTCTAGCCCATCTCTTTTTAAGTTTAGCCATCATCCTAATGTTTTCATTAATTTGCACTTGAATAGCATTCATAGGAGTGGTCTTCCTCTCCTCAAGAGGAGAAGTTCTAATTTTAAGCAACTCTACCTCATGGGCTAAATTGTCTACCTTCGAAGAGAGATTATCTAGTTTGTCTAGTTTTTCTTCTACACTCTTATTGAAGGCCTTTTGGGTAGTGATGAAGTCTTTAAGCATAATCTCTAGCTCAGAAGTGGAGTTCTTGGTGCTAGGATAAGCATTGTTGTTCCCATAGGAATTAGAGGGGAACGGTCTAGGGTTGCTACCAAAATTACTCCTATAAGCATTGTTATTGAAATTGTTTCTAGAGATAAAGTTCACATCTACTTGATCTTGAGCAATCAAAGAATTTAAAGGAACATCATGAGGATCAATAGAAGATTGCTTGGAAAGTAGAGACATGATCAAGTCAACTTTTTCATTTAGGGAGGAAATCTCCTCGACAGAGTTTACCTTCCTACCTGTTGGAGCGCGTTCGGTGTGCCATTGGGAATAATTGGTCATCATCTCATCGAGAAGCTTCGTGGCAGCACCAAGTGTAGTTGACATAAAGGTTCCTCCCGCGGCCGAATCTAACAAGTTCCGCGAGGTAAAGTTCAAGCCTGCATAAAAAGTTTGGATAACCATCCAAGTAGTCAAACCATGAGTAGGGCAGTTCTTGACAAGAGATTTCATGCGTTCCCAAGCTTGGGCAACGTGTTCATTATCCAATTGTTTAAAATTCATTATGTTACTCCTTAATTGGATAATTTTAGCAGGGGGATAGTACTTCCCAATAAAGGCATCCTTGCACTTGTCCCAAGAATCTATACTGTTCCTAGGCAAGGATTGAAACCAGATTTTAGCTCCTCCTCTCAAGGAGAAAGGAAAAAGCTTAAGCTTAACAATATCACCATCTACTTCTTTGTACTTTTGCATATCACAGAGCTCAACAAAATTATTTAAGTGCAAAGCAGCATCATCTCCAGCACCGGAGAATTGATCTTTCATAACTAGGTTCAGTAAAGCAGGTTTAATCTCATAAGAAGGTGCTGAAGTGGCAGGCGTAGCAATAGGCGTGCAGATAAAGTCATTGTTGTCATGACTAGTGAAGTCACACAACTTGGTGTTCTCGGTGGAACCCATAGCAGCAGCAAGCAAGATAACTATTTTTGTGATTTTTGGTAAGGGACACTAAAGCAAAAACTGAAAGGTAAACTAACAAGACTAAAAAGCAAAAGATAAAAGATAGCGTGCAACTCCCCTATCTTGAAGAGTGGAGTCCCCAGCAACGGCGCCAGAAACTTGCTTGATGGCTTCTCGCCCCTCGTTGGTTACCCCAAGTGGAAGGTTGAGATGTAGCGTAGCGGCAAATTTCCCTTGGCAAAGATACCAAGGATCTAATCCCGTGAGACTCCGAGGGTCGACAAGTAGGTGTCAGCGGCGCCAGAAACTTAGCGGTTGACGGGACCTGCACACAGATACAGATAAATTTGCTCCCAACGAGTACAGAGAGGTTGTCAATCCCTCCGGCCTTGTTGTTTACAAAGGATCAAACACAAGAGATAATAATGATAGCTATGACTGCAACTAGGAAATAAAAACAGGAAGTAAATAGAAGGTGTGATCAGCGGTGGTAATATGGACCGGGGTCCCATGATGTTCACTAGTGAGGTCTCTCCCAAAATACGATAAAACAACAAAGCGAGGTAAACAAATTACAGCTGGGCAATTGACAGGATTATGTGCGCAAACCAATGCTAACTATGCTGCAAAGAAAGGTAGAGGCTCAAAAGCATGGGCGGTACGCCAAGGCAAGTAGACCGAAATCCATCTGCATCTACTACTAATCATCCACCTTGAGATATCTATCCAGAACATCTCACTGGTATTAAGTTGCGAATCCCACTCAAAGTGTAAACTCAAAGCAACAGACAACTGCATTAAAAGAACTTTGCGTAAAGTAAACAATCCTTGCACCCGCAAGTACAAGCACTGTTGTTTTCTTCCTTGTGGCAACAGCACATCCCCTAGACTCATGTTTCTGTCACTCAAGCTAGTCATCGGGGGGCATGAACCCACAATCAAGCATAACGCTCCCTCTTGGAGTTACTACCTACTACTTGGCCAAAGCAATAAACAACAATGGAGAACATGCAAGAATTACTCAAGAACAAAGATATGAAAGAGGTGAATCAAATATATTACTCAAACACAATCTGAACATAGTCTCATAATCCATCAGATCCCAGCAAACTCAGCAAAGCAACAACAGAAAGATTACATATGTGCCTCGATCATGTAGGGCAGCTCACGAGGTCAAAACCATGAAGAGCAAAGAGGGGAGGAGAACATCACATAGCTACTGATCATGGACCCATGGTCCAAGGTGGACTACTCACGACTCATCCGGGAAGCGTCCATGGTGGTGGAGAAGCTCCCGGTGGTGGTTCTCCCCTCCGGCAGGGTGCCGGGAAGAGTTCGCCTGATGCTCCCGATCTTGAAAGCGCTGCGGCGATGGAACAGAGGCGAGATCGCGAAAAAGGGTTCTATCCTCGAGGGTTTCGGGACGAGAGGGATATATATGCGAAGGGGGGCAGCCAGAGGCGGAGCAGGGGCCCCAGGCGCCCCCCTGGTGCGGCCAGGGGTGGGGCCACCGCGCCAGGTGGCCGCCTGGGCCTCCCCTGGCTCCCCTCTGGCCCATCTTTGGTTCTTCGCGAAGCTTCCTGTACGCTGATTTTTCCTATATTTTTCCTGGAATTTTTGGAGCTCTTTTAATATGGGGGAAACCTGAAATAGAAAAACAGCAGAAAATAGGAACTGGCACTGTGGTGCACTGAGTTAATAGGTTAGTCCAAATATGATCAAAAGTGCATGGAAGTGCATCAATATCATAGCAATATCACACAAAAGAAGCATGGAGCAAGCAGAAATTATAGATACGTTTTGGACGTATCAGGAGCACACCAAGTAACCTGCCTAAGGTTGCTACCAAGACAAGGAAGAAGAAGACTTCTGACAGTGATGATGAGGACTTTGTGGCTAATGAGGCCACTTCAAAGAAGAAGGTGCTCAGGAAAGAGTATGGCACAACTACTGCAACAAAGCCAGGTCTGAACAAGAAGGTCCCTGCCAAGAGAGCTCCAATGTCAAAGAGCAGAGCCTCTACTCAAGAAACAATGGTGTTCACTCTTGAAACCAGAGATGATGAGCCAGCAGGAGCAAAGAAGAGAGCTAGGAAGAAAACAGCCAGAGTGATTGTCAAGCCATCCATGAGGGATGATGATGATGAAGCAGAAGAAGAGGAAGAGGATGCTGCACCAGCATCCAAAGCTCAGAAGCTTATGGGAGATGCAATCAAGTCAGGGGCTGCTCCTTCAAAGCCCAAGACTGTCCCAAAGCTGCTGCTTAAGCCACCAAATTTGCACCCAAGAGAAGCACTAGGAACATTCCAGCTGCAGAAAAGAACAAGGCCTCAGTGCCTGAGATTGATGAAGATGTTGAGGTCCAAGTGTTCAGAAAATTGAAGCCCAAGATCCCTGATCATGATAATACTCATATTGTTGCTGAGGACATGAAGTTGAGGAAGGATGCAGGTCTCATAAGATGGAGACCAAGTGATCCATGAGCTGTGAGGAGAAGGACTGCTGTGGATTACAGGTTCCACACCAAAGTGCAGTAGGACTTCTATGAGACCATTCTGCTTGACAAGAAGCCATTGGTATGTGACATAAGATGGGTTGATTGGGAATACATCAAGGAAAATGAAGATCATTTTCCAAGTGTGCATGAAAACTTCAAGGCTTGTGGTGTTGACAAGTTTGTGGGTCAGAAGCTGACAAAATGGAATGATGAACTCATCATGCAATTCTACTCCGCGGCTCACTTTTACCCAGATGGTAGAATTGTATGGATGTCTGAAGGTACAAGGTACCAGTCCATTGTTGATGAGTGGGCCAAGTTGATAAAAGCCCCTAAAGAGCATGAAGATGACTTGCATGTATATGCCAAGAAGAAGCAAAACCACAACTCCATGGTAAACATGTACAAAGAGATCCCTGATGCAGCTTTGGAAACACACAAGTTTGGATCTATACATTACTTGTTGTCTAGTCTAACTACAATCAACACTATATTGAGGCATACATTGTTGCCCAAATCAGGAGATCACAGGATGATTAGAGGACATTCAATCAACTTGTTGCACAATTTTTATGTCCCTCAAAAGTTCAAGGTCATGAGCCTGATCGTTGAAACAATCAAGAGGACTGCTGCTGATCAGAAGAGATCATGTGGGTATGCTCCACACATTCAGGAGCTCATCAACTCCAAGATGGGCATAGGCACATACTTGTTAGACAAGGAACATCTACCCTTATATCCTGAATTTGAGGCCAATACAGTTGTGATGGATGAAAATGAACCTTCATCAGTGCAAGCACAAGAAAAGAGAGCCAAAGCTAGAGCTGAGAAAGCAGCAAAGATGCCAAGTGTTGAAGATGCATCTCAAGTGTCCCTCAAGTCAAAACAAGATCAGATGGCATATCTGATTCAAGCAACTTTAAGGATTGAGAAGGGCTTTGCCACCCTGACTCAAAATCAGGAGAGCTTGGAGAGGATCATTGAAACAAAGTTCTATGATCTTGATATCAAAGTGACTGAGATACAGACTGCAGTTGAGCAGCTCCAGGAGGAAGCATCGGAGAGGAAAGGGAAGGCTACCACAGATGCCTTTCAGAGAGTGCCTAGAGGTCAGAGATCTGCTGTAGTGCCCATACCTGACACTAGAGCTACAGCATCAGCACCAGCAGCCACAGCTTCAGTGCCACGTCCAGTTGCCACTCCACCAGCTCCAACAACATCTACAGATGCCTTCGTCCTTGGAGTCCTCTCAACACCGCCTCCCGAAGATCAAACCCGAGAGATGCATAGGACTATGCATTTTCAAACTTTTTGGTAACTTGTTGCCAAAGGGGGAGAAATATGTATAGACCATAGGCTTCGAGAGAGAGTGTTTTTGCTTCTGGTCTCTTGCTTTTGGCTGAACTTTATTGTGTGCTTGATTTATACTCTATGTCCTTGTGTGAGATACTTGTTTGATCATGTGATTGATCATACGCTACTTTAATGCTTGCTTGAATGATATTATCTTTCATATCCCTATATGATCATTCACTTTGCTTGGTAATGAGTGCATGCTTTTAGTTTATATCATTTTGAGTGCTCAACCAAGATGTATGTGACATGGAAGAGTAACCCATTATCCTAATCGATTGTGCATTTGCATTCAAACGCAAATTTTAAATAATGCACAAATTTAGGGGGAGCTCTTGCTTATCACATACTTCTCAAAGCGACAATGTATTTAAATCTTATTATCATTTGTCAAAGCTTTGATCTATATGTTGTCATCAATTACCAAAAAGCGGGATATTGAAAGTCCAACTATCCCTGGGTGGTTTTGGTAATTCCTAACAACATATAGCTCATTGAACTAATGCTATTTCAAGATGATCATTTCAGAAAGTTCAATGATTGGCATGGCATGACTAGGAATGTGGACCCATCAAAATGCTAAGGACACATATTGGCTCAAGCTCAAGACTCTACATTTTTTATTTTAGTGATCCAAGATCACATTGAGTCCATAGGAAAGCCAATACTATTAAAAGGGGATGATGTGTTGCTTAATGTTTTTTTTGCTCAAAATGCTTAGTGATATGCTCAAAAACCCTAAA
Organism: Secale cereale; assembly: GCA_902687465.1. Taxonomy (NCBI): domain Eukaryota; kingdom Viridiplantae; phylum Streptophyta; class Magnoliopsida; order Poales; family Poaceae; genus Secale; species Secale cereale. The sequence continues at coordinate 662,683,141 of LR738711.1, forward strand.
CCACTTTCTCACATCCACATATGTCTCAAACCAAAAGTCAAACTTGGCCCCACCGAAATCTTCTATCCGGCGCCACCGAGTTCAGTTGACATAGCCATTGCCACAAACCCTAGTCACTTCGGTCTCACCGACAGGGATCTCGGCCTCACCAAGATGGGATTGCAAACTTTCCCTTTGTAACGTCTCGGCCTAACTGAGATGAGCGATCGGTCCCACCAAGTTTGCAATGCAAACTCTCTCTTTCCCCTTCATAACGTTTCGGTCCAACCGAAACGAGCGAATCGGTCCCACCGAGTTTGCTTGACCAACTCTCCGGTTAGCTTATTACCAAAATCGGTCCTAACGAGTTTGTATAATCGGTCTTACCGAGATTACGTTATGCCCTAACCCTAATGAAATCGGTCCTACCGAGTTGATCATATCGGTCCCATCGAAATGCCTAATGGTCACATTATGAACCAAATCGGTCTGACCGAGTTCTTTGATTCGGTCACACCGAGTTTGGTAAATTGTGTGTAACGGTTAGATTTTGTGTGGAGGCTATATATACCCCTCCACCCACTCTTCATTTCTGGAGAAAGCCAACAAAACATACCTACACTTCCAACATACATTTTCTGAGAAGAGAATCACCTACTCATGTATTGAGACCAAGATATTCCAATCCTACCATATGAATCTTGATCTCTAGCCTTCCCCAAGTTGCTTTCCACTCAAATCATCTTTCCACCAAATCCAATCCTATGAAAGATAGTTGAGTGTTGGGGAGACTATCATTTGAAGCACAAGAGCAAGGAGTTCATCATCAACACACAATCTATTACCTTTTGGAGATTGGTGTCTCCTAGATTGGTTAGGTGTCACTTGGGAGCCTCCGACTAAATTGTGGAGTTGAACCAAAGAGTTTGTACGGGCAAGGAGATCGCCTACTTTGTGAATATCTACCCTAGTGAGGCAAGTCCTTCTTGGGCGATGGCCATGGTGGGATAGACAAGGTTGCTTCTTCGTGGACCCTTCATGGGTGGAGCCCTCCATGGACTCGTGCAGCCGTTACCCTTCGTGGGTTGAAGTCTCCATCAGCGTGGATGTACGATAGCACCACCTATCGGAACCACGCGTAAGAAAACTCCGTGTCTACATTGTGTTTGCTCCTCCAAACTCATCCCTTTGCCTTCATATGCAATTGATTTACATTCCGCTGCTATACTCTTAGAATTGCATGTGTAGGTTGATTGCTTGACTTGTGATAAGTTGCTAAAATCTGCCAAGAATTAAATTGGGAAAAGGCTAGATTTTTATTTGGTCAAGTAGTCTAATCACCGCCCCCTCTAGACATACTTTCGATCCTACACCCATCGAAATGTCAAAAAAGAGACGAGCACGGAAGCAGGCAGAACATCATCATCATCATCTTCATCCACAAACCCTAGTCGCCGCCATTTCCATCTCCATAGCCATCACCACCACCATAGTGCTTCCTCATCTAATTCATACTCGTAATCGTGCATCACACAAGGCATCCATTATAAGGCATATTTGCAATTAATCAATCTCCAAGATGTGTTCTCCATTGTTTTCTTATCGTGATCTGATCTCCATGTGAGAGTAGTTTAGTAAGGTACGGGTTGAGGCATGAACCTTGCAACCCGAGTTATTTGTTGAGGGGGTCAATGGAAGGACTTTGACATAACATCTCGTATGTATGAAATAAAATTGTTTCGCAAGATGTCCCTTGTATTGTCTGCGATCTTCATCCCTGCAGCTACCAAGGATCATGAAGATCGAGCACCGGTGAGGCTAGGAGCAAGGAGACTGTGAAGTGTTATACCGAACACCGATGAAAGTAAGGTTTAGTGGGGTAACATGGACCATAACCTTGGGGATACATGAGGAGTAGTCATTAAATGCCCAGCTCTTGCTTCAATTTATTACCTTAATTATCGAGGCAACCCTACGCGATGGATAGGGCATTTGGTAGGACAATTGATTCTTGATGCAGGACTCGTGTCGGCCACGATGTTACTTGGACATATCCCCCACTTTGATCCATAACAAGTACATCTCGATGAGTGACTTCCGATGCACAAATTAATATACTATTTGATGTCAGCGCAAATATAAGGTTGTAAGCATTAAGACCTCATACACATACCTCTTTTTATTATAAGTGTTTGAATCACTATTTCTTTATTGATCTGGTCAGAAGCTGGATTTGACACTTTGACAAAAGCTTGATAGAGACCATCGCTTCAAGGGAATCTTCCTCTCATGGTTTCGATAACCCAGGGTCACCTATGGGGAAATAGGTGTGGGATACACTTTTTTGTTCCATTGGTGGATGAATAAAAGGAGGTATCCAGCCCTTTTTCGGGCATTGCTGCCAGTGAGGAGTTCAGTATTCCTAGTCTTTGTGTTTATAGTTTTGTTAAGGTTAATTTCCAAAAAAAAAACTTTTTTTGTTTTTAGTTGAAGTTTTATTTTTGTTGCAAGTCTTGTCAGTCGGAAAACCAAAAATATTACCATGGCTTGCAATCATGGGAGTTTTGCTACTCCTAGCAACAACTTCATGCGTGGACCTATAGCACAACCTGAGGTTGCAGCCGCTGAGTACGAGATCAAACCGAACCTAGTTTCCATGGTTCAACATGACCGACTTGGAGGCTCTGCTTTTGAGGATACCGGTATGCACTTGCATAATTTTACTAAGATGTGCAACATGACACATATTAAAGATTATGACCCTGATGCTTCGAAGTTGTGTCTATTTCCTTTCTCTTTGAGAGGAAAAGCTAAGGAATGGCTTCTAGCTCTACCTAGAGGCAGTATTACTTCTTGGGCTGATTGTTGCAGTAATTTTTATCCAAGTTTTGTCCACCTGCAAAGATTATGCAATTACGTTCTGAAAGTGCAACTAATTCCCGGGTGGTTTTGGTAATTCATAACAAAATATACCTCATTGAACTAGCGTCCATTCAAGATAAATATTTCATGATGTTGAATGATTGGCATGGCAAGGACTAGAGATGTGGATTCCTCAAAATGCTAAGGACATGGATTGGCAAAAGCTCAAGACTCTACATTTCTGGTTAAGTGATCCAAGATCACATTGAGTCCATAGGAAAGCCAATACTATTAAAAGGGATGAGGTGTTGCTTAATGACCTGGTTGCTCAAGTGCTCTGTGATATGATGTTGATGTCTATGCTAAGCCAAAGATGGTACATAATTCCATGGCCAACATGTACACTGAGGTACCGGAGAAGTAAAAGGAATCTCATAAACTTGGCTTAGTTTATTTCTTGATGGCAGGACTTGCTACCTCCAACACTATAATGAGGCATACTTTGATGCCCAAGTCAGGTGATGACGGGATGATTGGAGGTCACTCCATCAACATGTTGCATCACATTGATCAACATGAGAAAATCAAATTCATGGATCTTATAATCGAAACTATCAAAAGGACAGTTGCTGATCAAAACAGATCTTATGGATTTGCCCCTCACATTTAGGTTCTTATCAACTCCAAGGGTGCATACAAGAACTTTCTGTTGGATCGTGAGAATTTGACACTTCGGCCAAAGTTTGAGGACAACATTGTCACCATGGATCCTTCACATCCTACTTCAGCCGCAGCTCATGCAAGTGTAGATGCTGCAAGGGCTTCAGCATCCAGTGCCCCCTTAGCTCCATTGCTCAAGACAAAGACCGACCAGCTGAAATACCTCATTTGAGTCACTCAGATGATCGAGTGGGGCCTAGCCAGCCTCACAAAGAACCAAGAGATCCTTGAGAGGATTATAGAGACAAAATTTCATGATATGGATATCAAAGTGATAGAAGTTCAGTTCAAAATGGAGAGTCTCAAGAAAGAAGTGGATGAGGCAAAGCGTGTCAGCACTGATGAGGATAGCCTGGTACTTCCTACTACTACTACTCAGTTCCGGAGGATGCCGATGTCAGTTGTAGTGCTAGACACTTCCAGTTCCAAAGCCACAATTTCGGCTCCAGTTGTTGCCCCCTCTACGGCTCCATCAGTTGCTCATGTTGTATCCACTCCACCAGTCCAACAGACATCATCCGAGGCATTTGCAGATGCACTTCTCTCGACTCCAACATCGACGCACACCGGCGCTGCAAGTCAAAGGACTTCACCACCAGGAGCTGCCGGAGATCAAGCCTAGAGACGAGTAGCTCTGTACTTATTCGAACTTTTTGGTACTTGTTGCCAAAGGAGGATAATTTGTATAGATCATTAGGCTTTCAGTGAGCGAGTGCTTTGCTTTGTCTTGATTGATTTGCTTTGAGTTTTTGCTAAAATTTGGTTTATGCTACTTTGAGACACTTTTGCTTGATGCTTGTATGATACTACGTTACTGTGTGCTTAATCATACCGTAGATTAATACTATGCTTGCCTGGATATTCATCTCATATGCTTTTGTATGATCATTCACTTCCTTGTTTGGTGATGAGTGCCATTTATGTTGCAATATTATTATTTTGAGTACTCCACCAAGATGTATGTGACATGGAGAAGGAACCCATGGAACCTAATCGATTGTGCATTTGCATACAAATTCTAACTTTTGACAATGCACGAATTTAGGGGGAGCTCTTACTTATCACATACTTCTCAGAGCGACGATGTATTTCACTCATTATATTTCTTATGAAGCTTTTATCTATATGTTGTCATCAAATACCAAAAGAAGGAGATTGAAAGTGCAACTATTGCCCGTTTTTTTTTGGCAATTAATAACAACATATATGTCATTGATCTAGTGAATATTGATGATAGATTTCATAGAAGATTAATGATTGCCATGAAATGGACTAATGGATGTGGACTCTACATTTTTGGTTTAGTGATTGAAGATCACATTGAGTCCATTAGGAAAGCCAATACTATTAAAAGGGGGTAGGGTATTGTTAATGACATTGTTGCTCAAAGTGCTTAGTGATATTACTCCAAAACCCTCAATCACTTCTCCACAATCACATCTGTCCAAACCCTAATTCATCATTTCGGTCCCACCGAATTCAACCTACCCGGACTCACCGAGTTGACCCTTCTACTGCCACAGCCAAAACCCTAACATTTCGCTCTCACCGAAGTGGCTCTCGGTCCCACCGAGATGGTCGTGCCAAGTTTCTGTGATGAAGTCATTTCATTTCAGAATCACCGAGTGAAACTGATCAGAATTACCGATACATGGCTCTACCTTTCCACTCCTCTTCGGTCTCACCGAGTTGGCATAATCGGTCTCATGGAAAATACTAACGGTCAAGTCTTTTGCACTAGTCAGTCTCACCGAGTTTATCATTTTGGTCCCGCTGAGTTAGGTCAAAAGCTTGTAACGGTTGGAATTATGGTGCTGCCTATTTATACCCCCTCCTCCTCTTACTCCAAGAGAGAGCCATCATAATGAAACACAACTTGCACCATTCATTTTTCGAGAAGGAACCACCTGCTCATGTGTTGAGATCAAGAGGTTCCAATCCTACCATTTGAACCTTGATTTCTAGCCTCGTCAAGTGGCTTTCCACTCCAATCATCCTACCAAAGCCAAATCTGTGTGAGAGAGATTGAGTATTGAGGAGACCATCATTTGAAGCACAAGAGCAAGAAGCTCATCACCAACACAACATTTATTACCTTTTGGAGAGCGGTGTCTACTAGATTGGTTAGGTGTCCCTTGGGAGCCTTCAACAACATGTGGAGTTGAACCAAGAAGTTTGTAAGGGCAAGGAGATCGTCTACTTCGTGAAGATCTACTCGAGTGAGGCTAGTCCGTCATGGACGGAGCCATGATGAAATAAACAAGGTTGCTTCTTCGTGGACCCTTTGTGGGTGGAGCCCTCTGTGGACTCGCGCAGCCGTTACCCTCGGTGGGTTGAAGTCTTCATCAATGTGGACGTATGATAGCACCACCTATCGGAACCATGCCAAATATCTCCATGTTCTCATTGCGTTTGCCTTCTCCAAACCCCTCCTTTACTTACATGTGCAATGTTTTACTTCCTGCTGCTACACTCTTAATTTTTGCATGTGGAGGGTATTACTTGACTTGCTTGGATTGCTAAAATTTGTCTACAACTAAAATTGGGAAGATGTTAGGTTTTTATTTGGTCAAGTAGTCTAATCACCCCTTCTAGACATACTTTCGATCCTACAGCGCCTCGCCTCACAACATGCAAAGGGCGTTGTGTGGAAGCCCATGCCGAGCGAGATGGGCGGCAGTCCAACAACGATCTTGCAGGGCGAGCCAAGCAAATGAAGTACTACATGATCGGATTTTACTTTTTCTAGATCCAAAGAAGGAATTGCATATACTTATCTTAACATGAAAACTAATAAAAACTGGTTTCCTAAAAATTAACCAAAACTGGGCTTTTTCAAAATCTGGCATCTAATACTCGGCATCCAAACAACCACATGTTAAAAAAAACTTGGCTCTTGTGTGTCAAAGAAAACCCACACTAGCTATACGTAAGGTGTCCCATTTTTCAGAAAATAAAAGGTCAGAGGCACAAGCGGAACTCCAAGATATGATAGGAGGATGAGAGTCCTTAGGTGTGGGTGTGGGCCCTTTTGATTTGATAGCTACCTCGCTGGATAGACTAAAAAATAAAACTACCTCGTTGGAGATGGAGATGACGCGAGCGGCAACGGGGAGCGACATCACATGCGGAGGAGAGTGCAAGAATGTGAGGGGAGTTGGACGGTTAAAGGAGGAAGAAGAAGAGTAGGATGTCGACGTCGGATTTCATAGGATTAAAATCCAACGTCCAAGAATATCGATTTTACACAAAAACAAATTAGTTCGCGGCCCAAGTAGATCGCATTTTCTTTTGGCCATAAGAATTATGTATGATATTATAACTCTAATTATAAGGAATTGTTTGGTACAAGCTTTCAGCTCATAAGTTTGGAGTGACGACCGATGCTATTCTAGCGACCGATTGTCTATGAATCAATTTTCATAAATATCAGTGTCTACATCATGACTTCTTTGGTGAGTTACTTTGTATACATTTTAAGCGCTTTTGTTTTTTCTTTTGACCAAAGGAATTTTGCGTGATGTTAACACTCTAATTACATCTAAAAAACTCCATTATAAGGAATCATCATGTATAAACTTTCAAATCATACGTTCGGAATGATGAGCGATGCTATCTTAGCAACTGATTGTCTATGAATCAATTATTACATAAATATCAATGTCTGCATGATGACTTCTTGACCGAAACAATTGTATCACCAATAGATATAAATAGGAGTGGTAAGAAAACAGATAAAATTACTCATTTTATATCTTGAGCCACGTGATTTTCTTTACAAAAAGATTAGGCACTCATTTCTCCCCTTCATTTATGTCTTCTACTTGTCTTCGTTGAGAGTCACCAGTTCTCCTCGACTCCTTTTCCCTTCTCCATTGGTTGTACAACGACCGGGTGTGCAGACCATGGAGGGGGCGGGGCAGCCTTCATGTACAACAATAGGTTTTGGTGTTTTGCCTTGAGGGTGACTGGCTTTATGTCGTGGATGTGGAGCTTTGTCCTGGTGCTCGCGATTAGCGCTTGGTGACTGCTGGTTTGTTCCCTATGTGGCCTTCCATGGTGAACGACGACCACTAGTGACGATCTGGTGGAGGCTCTCTAAATAAGCTCGCTCACTCACCAGATTTGATTGGTGTGTCTCCTCCTCCTCCCTGTCTTGGATGTCGTGGTGGCGGAAGGAGGGCGAGGGTTCGAATCTACACTCATCCACCTTTTATATGGTGTGTTTTGGGATTGAGTGCTAGTTCCGATGTTCTTCGTTATCCTAGATCATTGCATTGACATAGGCAACCGATGCAGGAGATCAAGCAAGCAGATAGCTCATGTCTATTTCAAATTTCAACCTTCATTGGGATGCCCTTTCTCCATTCCTTAAAGATGGCGAGGATGCGGACCGAGACAGTGGTGGAATGAGTTTCCCACAAGATCGCTTGACGTGATAGGACTAGATTACCTTTTCTATTTTAGCTCTAGGGGCCTATTTGCAAAAGGAGACGACCTGGATGTAATCTTTTATTTTTTTCAGGGTCCTTTTTGTGGTGGTGTACCATTTTTTGCATAATTAATGCCAACTGTTGGGACCTTCCGGTCCCTCCTTGATAAAAAATAAATGATTTTCTTAGAGTAAGTATTGGGACTAATGGACTTGGTGTGCCGATAATGAATACAGAAACATATGTACATTGTGAATTGGATACAAAAATTATTGACTACAAGCATCTTAGATTTATATTATGTAGGAACAACATAATATAAGATTTTCTTCAATACGGTACAGACGCGGATGATCATACATATATAGTACATACACTCGCTCCTATGAACGCACGCACGCATCCCCTACCCCAGTGAGCATCTCCGAGAGAGTGAGTGGCACATCATCTTGAGACTAACAAAGTCGCCCGGACGACCTCGTAGTCGATGGGAACATCTCCCCCACTCCACGCACTAAAATAACTTCAGAAAAATACGATCACTAATGCCAAGTCTATGACAAGAACATGATGAGTTGGTTCCACCACAAGAAACATAACCATGTGAGCTAGTTTGCAATAATGTAAGATTTCTGAAAAGTATAGTTGCACATGTACAAGTTCATAATACAAATTTGATGTGCATACATGTCACTCCATATTTTATTTTATTTCGAGAGTACGCCAACGGCGTACCATAGCTTTATAGAAGGGAGAACATATTTACAAGATTGTCGTCCAAGGCGCGAACACGATGGACGGGGTACAACACTACGCCAACTCCACGCTACTGGAAACTAACTCCTCACGAAACATTGTAGACCTCCAGCTGCTACTCGCGCCTTGCTCGAGTCCGCGATTTCATCAAGGATCATGGGTGGTAGCTCATGCGCTGTCCTCTGCTCGTTTCTTCTGTTGAAAACTCTAGCGTTTCTCTGTTTCCACAAGGCCCATGCAACGACAGTCACCATTGTATCGAAGCCTCTTCTGTCCATTCTACTGAATCCCGTGCGCACCGCGAGCCACCATGCTGAGAACACGTCCGCCAGGACCGGGACGGTTACATTGATCTGCAAGGCCCCAAACACGTTATGCCACACCTCCTGGGCATAAGTACAGTTCACCAAGATATGCTCTATGTTGTCTTCCGCTTGTGCGCACGTGTAGCAAGGTGAAGGCTCATCCTGGAGCCCATGCCTGGCTCTCCTATCAGACGTCCACAACCTGTTTTGCAGGGCTAGCCATATGAATAACTTGCACTTGAGCGGTGCCCAGCTCCTCCAAGTGCAACTCGCGGTGGGGGATCTAGGGATGCCGGAGCATAGATGGCGGTAGACCGACTTGGCCGTGTAGGAACTGGACGACGAGAGCGGCCAAGTGAAGGTGTCTGGCTGCTCGTGGTCACGCTCGACGGTGCCAATCGCGTGGCCAAGGTGCATGAACTGGATGAGCACCGTGAAGGAGGTGCTTGCCTCAAAATCATGGGTCCAATTATTGTTTTCCAGCGCCTGGCGGATTGTGCGCCTATTGGCAGTCCTCGCCGAAACTGAGGCCACCAGGAGTGGTGCAATCTCAGCCGCCTCAACCCCATGAATCCACTTGTCCCGCCAGAAAAGGACCCGTGCTCCCGATCCCACTTTGATGTTCACAAACACATTGAAGATCTCCTGGGCCTCCTCGTCTCTCGTCATAGGTAGCCCTTGCCATGGCCTTTGATCATCAGTTCTCCTCAGCCACTCCCATCTGACCCTAAGAGCTGTGGCTTGCCACTTAAGGTTTTTGATCCCCAACCCACCACAAGCTTTGGGTTGACAGATTTTGTCCCAAGCCACCAGACATTGCCCGCCGTTGCACTTGTCCTTTCTGGCCCAGAAGAAGGCTCTCACCCACTTTTTCATGTCCTCTAGAACCCATTCTGGCACCTCCAAGATCATCAGATGGTGCACAGGCCGTGCCGTCACCACCGATTGCACCAGGATGAGCCGTCCTGGCCGCTGAATAAGCCATTTTGCCATCCTGGTAGACAGTGCCTCACCTTGTCCAGCATGGGTTGCCAGTCCGCGCGCGTCAGGCTCTTGATAGCAAGTTGGAGCCCAAGGTATCTACACGGGAACTCTGAGGTGTTGCACTGGAGCATGCTCGCAACTCGGGTCTTATCCTCGTCAGTGCCCCTAATGACTATCGCAGCAGACTTGTGGTAGTTCACCTTGAGTCCAGAAGCCTCTCCAAATGCCGTCAAGATTGTTCTGACCGCCGCCAAATCATGCTCATTGGGCTTCGTGAACAGGGCCACGTCATCCGCGTAAATTGACACACTCTGCGTCGGAGTAATCCCTGGGAAAGCAGTCAGGGCCCCTATATCCATGGCCTTGTGTATGAGAGCGGAGAGGGCTTCCATGGCAATGAAGAAAAGCATAGGAGAGGTCGGGTCTCCCTGCCTCAATCCACAAGCATGAATGATCTTCCTACCCTTCATCCCATTGACCACCATCTTGGTGCTGGCCGTATTCAAAAGTGCAGTCATCCAATTTAGCCACCTCTGGCCAAAACCCTTTGCCCTTAGCACCTCGAAGAGGAATGGCCAAGACATGGAATCAAAAGCGCGCGAGATGTCCAGCTTGATGAAGACACCCGGGGCTCTTCTAGCATGAATTTTCCGGGCCACTTGACGCACCAGAAGAAAGTTGTCGTGGAGGTGCCGTCCCTTAATGAATGCCGACTGATTCATCGAAATCAGCTCGTGCATCTGCAGCCTCAGTCAATTGGCCAGGATCTTTGCAAAGAGTTTGGGGATGCTATGAATGAGGCTTATAGGCCTGAAGTCTCCAACTTCCTCCGCGTCGGGCTTCTTGGGTATGAGTATGATGTTGGCCTTGTTCAGCCTGACAAAGCCCCGAGAGTCGCCAACAAACAGCGTAGTCAGCACCGCCAAGACATCGTGCTTAATGATGTGCCATGCTTTCTGGAAGAACGCTCTGATGTATCCGTCAGGTCCCGGTGCTCTGTCCGAGGGCAACTCCTTGGTGATCTGCCACACCTCCTCCTCTGTAATCATCTCCTCCAAACAGCTCAAATCCTTAGCCTCGATCCCTAGGAATTACAGGTTGAGAGTGTGAGCTCTCGTTTGCGCAGTCCCCAACAGCCTCTCGTACGCTTCCGTGAACACCTCGAGCTTCCTGTCTTGGTCAGTAACAATGTTGTTGCCGCTCTTGACGTGGGCAATGAAGTTCTTCGTTCTTCTCCCGTTAGCCACAGCTTGGAAAAGCTTGGTGTTAGCATCGCCTTCCTTGATCCATCTAAGTCTAGAGCGCTGCCGGTCAATCGTTCTCTCCAGAGCCGCCATGCCCAAGAGCGCATGCTTTAGGGTACGGCGAAGCCAGGCCTCCCTGGCCGACAGCCCCTACCTTCGAGCGCAACGTCAAGCCGGTGGATTACCCAAGTAGCCACTCTCATAAGCATCTTCACATTTCCGACCTTGCGCTGGCCCCAGGCTTGGAGGGATGCTGCCGAGTTACGCAGCAGCGCATCCAGCTTCTTGAAAGGGTCTATGATCGTGGGATCACATACCCAAGCCTCCCTGACCGCATCCTCAAATCCTTCCAACTTGGTCCAAAAAAGCTCGAACTTGAAGTGTTTCTGGGGGGTTATACCTGCACTTGTGGTCAGGAGAAGCGGCGCATGGTCCGAAATTCCGGTGGACAGTGCCTGTAGAAGGTGGTCCGCGTATTGCAACTCCCAGTCGACCGTCATGAGAACCCTGTCAATTTTGGTCAGCATGGGTATATCTCTCTCGTTGGACCAGGTGAACCTCCTCCCATGCATGTACATCTTCCGGAGCTCTTGGTCATCTACAAAGTCTTTGAACTTGTTCATCATGGTCCTGTTGAGGTTGTTGTTGTTCTTCTCGGAGGCTCTAAGAATCATGTTAAAATCTCCAAGCACAAGCCAGGCTCCCGGGCAAATTGTGCGTCTCGACGTAAGCTCCTCCAAAAACTGGCGTTTGCGTTCGTCTCCTTGAGGACCATAGACCACCGTCATCCACCAAGGTTCTCCCGTCTTGGGGCGCACCCTCCCCGTGACACTGCTGGTGTCAAGCTGGATGGCCTCAACCTCCAAGACCGTGCCATCCCAAGCCAATAGCACACCTCCACGAGTCTCCTCCGCTAGCAAATAAGCAAAACCATCAAAGGATGGTCCCAAACATTGCATAACCACGAATCTATCTATTACATCCAGTTTGGTCTCTTGGAAGCAAATGAGGTTAACATGTGGCATGCTCACAAACTCTCTCACCGCCTTTCTTTTGGCCGGATTGTTCACGCCCCGAACATTCCAGTAAAGCACCTGAGGGTGTAGATCCATGGAAGGAAATAACACTGACTCCCCCAGGCGGTCTACTAAGCACACAATAGCACGGAGCCGTGCGCTTCCAGTTCCTCCATCGGTGGTAGGGCTTTGCCGAAGAGCGCCGCGATGATCCGCACGTGTTGTTCCCGCAGTGGTGAGTCGAAGAGCTCCTTGAGTTCATGCACCACGCTGTCGTCCACCTCCAAGTCGCTCGGCGCCATGCCTAGGGCATGAAGAAGCACATTTTCCACCGGTGTGTCCCTAGCTCTCTTGGTCGCAGTAGTCTTCTTGGAAGCTCTTGTGGTGCGCTTTGGTGTGAACGGCTCGGCTTCCGGCCGTAGTTGCGAGGCTTGCACCTCTCGCGGCAAGGGTGGGGCAAGACGCTTGATGATGTTGGAACAGAAGCTTTTCAACTTGTTGTATGCCAATGCTTCGTTAGCAGTCATTCCTTCTGTCTCCTGTCGCAGTGGTGAGCATACAAGGCTCGTGTCGTTGTTGAAATCCAGCACCGCCTCTACCTGGGCGTCCGCTTTGTGGGCAGTCCCCATTCCTTCCCTGTCTCCTGGAGCGGACGTGGCTGATCCCAACGCTGCATGTGCATGTGCATGAATCACATCCAGGCGGGTCCCTTTCTCCGGCCCTGATTGGGCTTCCGCTCCCAAGGCCGGCTTGTTTAATCCAACTACCGTCGGGGCCCCACCATTCTCCTCTCCCACCGTGTGCGGCCTCGGGGTTTGCTCGGTGGGGTCCGGCCCTGATTCCTGCCCCACCTGATCCCTCTCTCCAGCTCTGTTGCTGTCTCCTAGCCTGTCATCCTGATCTGCGGGGCCACCCAGATTTTGTCTATCGTCATCTTCCAGAGCAGCCAACAATCCGCCAATGATTGCTCTCCCTCTGTTTCCATCTGCCTCGGTCCTGGAGACACACTCCTCAACCCACCTTGCGTCGCCACCTGGTTGGCCCTCAAGCACACTTGCCCGCGCGCGACCCCCCCCCCCAATGATTGGGCTGCGGATCCGATGTCGCGCGCCTCGCAGTTCCAGCGCTAGAAGAGGCAGCTGTCACATCCACCAACCCTCGTACCTCCCGCCTATCACCTCTCCCAGCCGCCCCATTTGAAAACTCAGTCGAACGTTCCACATTCCTTGGTGCGGTGGAAATCCGGTCAAAGGCTGACAGCCTGCGCGTTACCCTGTCTGCCATCGTCACCCATGGGGGCCCCTGTCCCCCCTCGGCCGCCATGCCCATCGACGGTAGGCGCCAATCTGAGGGAGCAGGGTTCACATGGGCCGCGACCGTTCCGCGAACACGACTGCCGCCCCGCTCGCCGGCGGCGAAGCCACCCCTACTCGAGTCGCGAGCACCGAACTGCCATGGAAGACTGCGTGGCCGTCGAGGCCCGACGTCACCCATGCCGTCGTCCCGATCTGGGATGCCACTCTGCCCGATGTCCGAAGATCCATCAAAAAACCAGGGCTCTCCTGCCTCGCGAAGATCCAAAACCGCATCGAGATGAATGAGAACCTTGTACTGGAGGAAAGCTGGAGGCCTCTCCTCCCCCGGCTCCGGCACAGCGAGCCAGCGGAGAGTGGGAATGCTCTGCGGATCCGCCGTCCAAGCAGTGGTCTTGAACGATTCCAAATCAGCACGGGAGGACGTCTCTGGCGCAACGGCATCAATCAAGCACGACGAGCCCAGAAGCTCCGCCACCACAGAACGATCCCAAGCATGGGGCGGGATCCCCTCAAGCTCCAACCATACTTTGAAACCTGCGACCGAATGAACCGCTTGTGATTGCCTGTTCCATTGCCTGAAAATGAGCTTGTCTCCATGATCCTCCATGGTCGGTTGCGCCGAGACCCTGTTCCTGAGCTCCGCCGACGCGAACACCACCAAAAAGTCCTTCGGCCGGTGGCGGTAGACCGAAATCAGCTCCGGAGGGATTGCCAACTTAGTCCAGAGCATTCCGCGGACCCGCTCCGGCGAAAGCGTTCTCCTTGCGCCGCCCACATAGGCCACCATGGCGAACTGCAGGCGCCTCTCCAAGTCCGCCACCGCCGGCGATCTGCTGGTGACACAGAGCTCCGCCGGTCCCTCCGCCACCTCGAACGATACCTGGAGGCGAGGCGGCACAAGCGGCGGCCACACCGGGCGCGCATCGCGCGAGTCCGGCCGAGGGGGGGGGAGGGGGCGGGGGCAGGGGGAGCCCTGCCTGCGGAGTATCCAAGCCAGCCGAAGGGAAAGCCCGACGAGCCACCTTGGCCACCGCGTCACGCCTCAGCTCCTCGACGGGGGAGGGGCTCCGCGGGCGCTTGCAATCCCTGGAGCCATGGCCGAGGAGGCCGCAGCGGAAGCAAACGATGTCGTTGGTGCAGTCGTTCCTGTAGTGGCCCTTCTCCAGGCAGCGGAAGCACTTGTCCTTCATCTCCGGCGCGACCTCTCGCCGCCCCGTCTCATGTGCCGCCGGCGGGCTCCGCCCAGCATGTCCCCCCACGCCGTGGCGTCTCCGCCAGAGCTCCTTCCTGGTGGGGGGTGGCTGGACCCAACCGACACCGCCGCCCGAACAGATTCCAGCAGCCGCCGGCCCCGGCACCATGTTCGCCACAGGCGCCACCGCAGGCCCCCGCACCTCCGAGCCATCGGACCCCGAGGAGATTCCCAGCCCAGACACCACCGGGCGTTCCCCAGCCGGCCGGAACGCAGAGGTCACAGATCTGGGGCTCGTCGCCATGGCACACGGGGCGGG
>LR738711.1:662701547-662721363 GCA_902687465.1 Secale cereale
TCTATCCCCGAACTCCCCTCGCTCTCCCTGCCTCGATCTGGATCGGGGTCAGTCCCGACCCCGCCGCCGCCTGCTCCCGCCCCCGACAACGGCGACTGCGCCGCCCCACTGCCGGCGCCTCGCCTCCTCCCCGGAGCCCCCCGGCTCGCCAACGCTCCCGTCGCCCATCGCGGCACCTCACGGACCGCCCCGCTGCTCGACGTCGTCGGCACCCCCGCCGCCCGTGGCCGGCGCGCCCCTCCGGCGTCCCCAACACGCCACACCGACCACCCCAAGCCCACTGCCTCCTCGACTGGCCCCCTGTGAGCCGCTGCAGCCTCCCCCCTCCCCTCTGCTCACTCACCACCGAGCACGGCCGCGTGCCGGAGCTCGTGCTCCGGGCCGCACTCGCCCCGCCTCGACCTCCATCTTCCTCGCACACCGCTGCCGCTCGCCGGTCGTCGCCACCGCACCTGTCTCCAGCCCCGGTGACCACCATCGTTGCGCGCCGTGCGGCCTCGGTCGCTGTCGCCGGCGCGTGGACGCGCTAGCCGCGCCCGCTCGCCCCTCCTCAATCGCGTGGCCGGCCCGGCCCCGGTGCTGGCCGGCCCTTCCCCTACGTCGCCGGCAACCGACTGTGACGCCCGGATAATTAAGCAACAGTAATTCCCTTCTAATGATGCCACGTCACCACGATTACTTTTATTAATCTCGCATGGATTCAATCCAGTTCAAATTCAAGTCTAAAATAAAGTCAAATGAAAAAAAGTTTTCAATTATCAAAACTAAAATGTTAAAGTTGTAGCAAATAAATCATAAGTAATATTGTTGCAGAAACCACATTTTTGTAAAGTGTTTAAATGCACTGAAGTAATTTAAACAACAACAAAACATTTAATTAAATACCTTTTGGAATTAATAAAATATTAAACTATTTTATTTAGCTATCCAAATTAGGGTGGCAGTGCTAAAACTCTAAACACTCATTTAGGAGTTGAAATTATATTTTACGAAATTAAAATAAATTAATTACTAAAAGAAAACAGAAAAGAATAGATAAAAAAGGAGCAAAGCCCCCTCCACCTCTACCTGGGCCGAACGGCCCAACTGGCCATCCAGGCCACCAGGAGGCCCACCCCATCCCACCTTATCCCCTGAGCAACTGAACCCTAGCCCACTTCCCTCCCCACTCCCCCCACGTCTCCCTCCCCACCCCGATCCCCTTCTGGATCGAGGCGCACGAGCGCCGGCGCCTACGGCCCCGTCGCCACCCGGAGTTCGCCGGCCCGACGCCACGGCCCTCCCCACGATGGACGCCCCCTCAACCACCATCGCCGCGGCCGTCCCCATCCTCCTCCCCGCCGGCCTCCTCCTCTCCCCTGCAAGCGCACGTGAGCGCTCCCCTCTCCCCTCCCCTCTCTGTACCACACGTCGCCGCGGCCGTCGCGAGCACCGCGCGCCCCAGCCACGCCCGTTGCGTGCTCGCCGCGGCCATCACTTGCCCGGCCCGCGCGTGGCCCCGCCTCATTTGCCCCTGCTCGCCGGCGCCACCAGCGGCTGCGCTCGCTCCGGCCAGCAGCCGAGCCCGCCTCGTCCCTCCAGCCGCCGCCCACGCGCCCGTCACCTTGGCCGTCCGACCCTGCTCCCCGCCCCTGCCGCTCCTTCCCCGATTTCGCTGCTGCCCTGCCTCCCGTCCCCGTGCTTCGGCTACGACACGGCCGTGCCGCTCGGCCGGTCCTGCCGGGCCTCGCTCCTAGGCGGGCTGCGGGGACGAAGCCGCGCCCGCTCGCTCTGCGCCCTCCCGTGCTCTGGCTTGCACGACGGCGACGCCCTCCATCGGCCGCAGCCGCGCTGGCCTCGCGGTTCTTGCGGGCGAGCGCCCCAGTGGGCTGGCGCTCGTCGCCCGATCCGCCCCCAAAACCACACCCGAACCACTAGTGGCCTATGGCCCTATGACAGGGGGCCCCACGGCCAGAACGGCATAAAAAAATAATAAAAAAATAAAAATAAGAAATATATATATATAATAAAAATAATTAAAAATATTAATAAATAATAAGAGGATTAATTAATTAATTAATTAATTACTTAATTAACTTAATTAATTCTGTTTAGAATAACCTAAACACTAATTAACTTAATTAACTGTTAATTATATAAACAGTCAATGACAGGTGGGACCCACTGGTCAGGTTGACCAGTCAACCATGCTGACATCAGCATGATGTCGTGCTGATGTCATAAACCCCTTTTTCGAATTAATTTAATTAATATTAAATTTCAGAAATTAATAAAAACTTTAGAAAATCATATCTTTTAAACCGTAACTCGGATGAAAATAATTTATATATGAAAGTTGCTCAGAACGACGAGACGAATCCGAATACGCGGTCCGTTCGTCCACCACACATCCCTAATATACTGAACCCGCAACTTTCCCCCTCCGTTTCATCCGCCCGAAAACGCGAAACACCGGGAATACTTTCCCGGATGTTTCCCTCCTTTGTCGGTAACACCTCCTACCGCGTTAGGTCACACGTAGCACCGCCTTTTGCCATGTTATGCTTTGTGTGCTATTGTTTGCTCTGTTATTTATTTGTTTCCCCTTCGTTGCTTATTTTCGGTAGACTCCGATACTGTGATAGACCCCGAGACCATTGATGCTTCGGTGTTCGACTACGGCTACGCTTCCGAAGATTCCTTTCGTCTGCCGAGCTTCCAGGCAAGCCCCCCCTTTGATCACCAGATATCGCCTATTCTTCTCTCTACTGCTTGCATTAGAGTAGTGTAGCATGTTACTGCTTTCGATACTCCTATTCTGCTGCATAGCCTGTCATTGTTGCTACCACTGTTGATACTTCACCTGCAATCCTAAATGCTTAGCATATGATGCTAGTATTCCATCAGTGGCCCTACACCCTTGTCCGTCTGCCCTGCTATTCTATCGGGCCGTGATCACTTGGGGGTGATCACGGGTATATACTACATACATTTTACATGACACATGATGATGGTTCGGAGATGGGGGCTGAAGGGGCAGGTGGTTCCACACAGGTAGTGGTGGGCCTGGGTTCCCGACAGTCCCCTGATGGTTACTTTGTGGCGGAGCGACAGGGCAGGTTGCGACCACCTAGGAGACAGGTGGGCCTGGCCCTGGTCGTTGTCCGCGGTTATTTCATAATAACACGTTTAACGGGATCTTGGTATTTGATCTGAGTCTGGCCATTTGGTCTATACGCACTAACCAGCTGCGTGGGAACAGTTATGGGCACTCGACGTCGTGGTATCAGCCGAAGCCTTTTTGACGTCAGGGACTTAGCGGCGCGCGCCGGATTGGACTGGAAGCCTACTCTGGTATTAGGAGAGGCTAGGTCTGCTTACCGGCCACCCTCGCAACGTGCAGGTGTGCATTGGGCGATGGGCCCAGACCCCTGTGTGCTTAGGACTTAGACCGACGTGCTGACCTCTCTGCTGTGCTTAGGTAGGGCTGCGACGTGTTGATCTTCCGAGGCCGGGCATGACCCTAGAAAGTGTGTCCGGCCAAATGGGATCAAGCGTGCTGGGTTATGTGGTGCACCCCTACAGGGAAGTTAATCTATTCGAATAGCCGTGTCCCTCGGTAAAAGGACGACCCGGAGTTGTACTCCGACCTCATGACAACTAGAACCGGATACTTAATAAAACACACCCTTACCAGTGCCAGATACAACTCGGTGGTTGCTCTCTCACAGGGTGATGTGCGGGAGGATCGCCGGGTAGGTTTATGCTATACGATGTTACTTGGTGAACTTACCATCTATTCCCTTCTACTGCTTCAAGACGGAGGCCGCGAGAAGCGAGGATACTAGTTACTTCCGGCTACTCTCTTCTTCTGCTGCAAGATGGACGTTGCGAGAAGCGTAGTCTTCGTTTGGATTAGCTATCCCCCTCTTATTCTGCTTTCTGCAGTTCAGTCCACATATATTATCCCTTTACACAGATACCATTGCATATGTAGTATAGATCCTTGCTTGCGAGTACTTTGGATGAGTACTCACGGTTGCTTTTCTCCCCCTTTTCCCCTTTTGTTCCTTCTTCTCGGATGACGCAACCAGATGGTGGAGTCCAGGGCCCAGAAGATCCCGAGGATGTTTCTACATGGAGTTCGGTTTCGAGGAGTAGTTAGGAGGTCCCAGGCAGGAGGCCTTGCCTTTTCGATCGTTGCTACTTTTGTGCTAGCCTTCTTAAGGCAAACTTGTTTAACTTATGTCTGTACTCAGATATTATTGCTTCCGCTGACTCTTGTGTTTTCGAGCTTATGTATTCGAGCCCTCGAGGCCCCTGGCTTGTAATATAAAGCTTGTATTATTTTAATTTGTGTCTAGAGTTGTGTTGTGATATCTTCCAGTGAGTCCCTGATCTTGGTCGTACACATTTGCGTGCATGATTAGTGTACGGACAAATCGGGGGCGTCACAAGTTGGTATCAGAGCCGACTGCCTGTAGGAATCCCCTTTTCCAACTCCTTGGCCGAAGTTGAGTCTAGTCTTTGAAAAACAAATTTACTAACTTGTTGTGTGGCTTACGGGCCCACATCACCATTGGGTGGTATTAGGATCTTTTACTCCTCGTCTATACTCTAGGACTCTTATCTCTCTTCTATTCGGGATAAATGAATTTTGCTAAATCTAACATTAGGATCTCGTTATCACTTTCACCCGAAGAGCACCTTATGATCGATGATCGTCTGCTGCACCAGAAGACCCTGAAGATACTCTCCGCTGTTAACCCGAGAACTTGTGTTCATTGCCTTTGTAATTCACTACCACCAATATATCCCTATGGATATCTGTGTGCCCTTGTCATTCTCACGATCATTCCTCGTCGCTCTTGTTGTTACAAGATGCCTCGAAATATTCTCCGTTGTCTCGAGAATCCTTTGAGTTTACTGTCTAGCAGTTTTATTTCGCATGAAAACCCTCACGGCTATTTCCTCACATTTATCGGGGACCCGTTCTCCTTGATTGTTCATATGTCTCCCAAAATTCTTCGGAATACTTTTCGATGTTTCGAAAATCCTCTGCAGGCTGTTACTCTTGAAATTGTTGCCTGCTTGCATTATGGTTAATTCCATATGACTAGTAGTCTTCGTCAATATCGCTTGACTTAGCTATTTTTGAACCTATTGATTCAATGTGTGCATATGCACGCAGTCATCGGTTATCCTTTTTGAAATTATCCTTCCGACTCACACGTCATTTCGGACATGAGTTGGTTCTCGGCAATTCAAACCTTTATTGATTGCCCAACTAAGTGTTTTCAACTTATCCATCCTGGATCAGAGCGTATGCTTCTGATCCTTCGTTTTGGAAACCATAATTTCTTTCTATTTAAGCATCATACTAATCAGTTGATTCTTGAATCCGATGCCTCTGCATTCTTCTACCTCTAAGTGAGTACCGATACTCACATCAGCTCCGTTGTGGATCACCCGATCCATTGTTGGATTGTTATCCGACAGTATCCTTCATATACAATCACCTTGTGAGTTCTTCCCCTGGTACAAAATGCCTTTGGTAAATTGTATCCTCTGCTTGGCCAACCATGCTCTGCTTTTGAGCTTGTGTATTTACTTTTGAAACTTGTGGTATATGTTACTAAGATGCCCAATGGGTTGAACCTATGCCTTCCCCTAATCCGTGAGAACCCAAAAGTTTTCACAAGTCATACTTTTCCGGTGTTCTACCGGATAAAATTCCAACACTACAGTTTTATCAAAGCAAGAGGTAAATGAAACGTATGCATTGGAGAAATGGGAGTCGACCTTGAGCTTTTGTTCATGCCCATGGAAACGATGTAGACCGTCTCGGGAGCTTCTTGCAAATGATTTTTCATCTAAATAATTCTTTCGGTGTCAATAAATTTGATCCCTTGCAGTTACGGTTCCGACCATGCTGTCCTTATTCAATATATCTGGAATAAATCCATTCCAGGCCTCGTCAATTTTTGACAAGGTTAAAGTATCTACTGTCATAGGTCAATGACCTAGTTCAACTCCTATCGTGTTCTACCTTCGAGTTTTACCCTCTGATATCTCGAGGATATCATGCCTTTGCACCACACCTTTTGAACTTTTGATGAAGTAATACCTTTGCTTGTCGTAATCACTCTACGGGTTCTAGGTTGCCGTCAACCGAGGACATCGTTTAGTAAATCAAATCTGCTCTAAAAATTCAACACCCCTAGTAGATGTTACTGGGAAATTTTTAAACTCAATCTGGTTTATTCCTAGACTATCAGGTACATCCCTTGTCTAGCTATCTTTGACTGTGCTACCTCGTCCTTCTTTGGTGCACGAATTCTTCAGAATGTGGGCACGACTTACATCGAGCTTTCAACCTCATGTTGCTTGTTCAAAAAGGCAACTTCGATTCCGAGCTTGCTTCTTATCTGTTGTTCCTATGACTTCCATGTCGTCATTCCCCGCTTGATGACATCGTTGTTTGATTGCATTTTCTTGAAAACTCCCGACAAATGTGTCATGATCACCTTCAACACTTTGACTTCTTCCGAGATGTCAACTGAGTTCATGATGAGAAATACCCTCCTTGCCCTCGATGATTTTATTAACATCGACAACACCCTTGACTTCCTGTCATCGCGAGCATGTCCATGTTATGGATGCAACTTGCTATCCAGCTTGTATTCTGTTCTGCCTTGAAGTATTATTGTCATTATGTCCAGAATGTTGTGAGGATTGCTCCACCTCTTAGAAAATCTCGGTATGATGATACTTCTCACCATCACCATTCTTCCTTGGTCCCCGTGTTGTTTTTAACCGGGATACCAATATGCTAACGATGCTGCTTGAGTTCTATACTTCTAGCAACCCCATTGCTATGAAGATAATGATCGACAGTTCGTTCTTAGACTGTTGGTTATTGAATCATCATTCTAACATTGATCTTGCTGCCTAAGGTCATATTTCGGGCACACCTTTCAACTAATGATTAATGGTGTATGTTTATCTCGAGCATACAACATTATATCATTTGAATTGACAATTGTCATTTTCTCGTTCACATTATTATGGAAATCCATTCGTTTGGAATTCTCGATGAATTGTCGCTGAGTCCATCAGCCACCTCCTCATCCTATCCTTGGTTTAATGATGAACTATTGTTTTGGGAACCCGCTCCCATAGTTCATTTCCCGAGAATCTTGCAATGTCATTTCGTCGAATTGTGATGCACCTTTTTCTTCTCGAACATCCCGAGTTTGAGGTATCATGACACCAATCAGATCTGAATCTCGGTCAGATATGATGGTTGGGACAACTTTCCAGGAGTTATAATATTGGTCCTTTGATGACTCGGTATTATGATGTCATGTCTAGCACCCCTGGCTGAAGGACCTATCATTATAATCTCTTTTGCAAGGATAAACATTCTTCCAGGAGGACATTGTAAGACTTATCTTATAAGTTGCTCCTGATGGATCATTTGTGTACCCAAAGTCTGACCCTTGATTGAAAAACCATATCATTGCTACCTCGAAGCATGTCCGTGGTACTCCGATTTTCAACAAGAGCATTTGAAGCCCAATGCTAAATGTTTCTTGGTTAGTTATCCAAACACCGTTGTTTGGGTAACATCTTGATTAATCCTTGCCTCTTTATCTGAATGGTTGGGTACTTGCTCTCCAACCCTATATGACGTGTTCTACTTGTCCATGGGAAGGATATACTCTTAATAATTGTGTGTAATCACAATTTTCCTTTCCATTTGTTTGTTTAACCTTTCTTTGATCTACATATAATCTAAGCAGTAATAATTTTCTGCTTATGTAGACAACTTGGTGTTCAACTCTGTCATTAAGAACCTGTTACTATTGTTCATAACATTCCGGTAACCACTGATGGAAGAAAACTTTACCTACCGGTCCGCCTCGTTTCAACGAGCAAGAAAATGGTTCTCTTCGTTCCTCGTCCTAGGTACCGACATTGTTGCCAACATAGCTGACAGACTATCCTCTCACATGCCTTGCCTTCTGTGCAAGATGTCATCGCCCTTCCTACTTTCAACCCACATGGTGGGCCCATAACCCACAGGTCCACTGGATCGAAACCTGACTCTTCTTTACAACCCGGATTCTAAAGGTATCCTTTGCATCTGGCTTCGTCTGTGAATCACGAGCTAAATACTATACCATTATTCATCCTGGAATCAAACACCATGTTATTCTAGTTGTTCAAGCCCCCATTCCAGCTTCTGTCTAGGCATCGAATGATTGCCTACCCATTTGAAACTTTGGTACCATCGTATAGTGCACTCAATGAATTCACCGAAATACTACTCGTAGGGTACTTCGTGTATCACTTTCTGAATTCGCCGTCGTATGCACAGACTTCGTGGAGATACGTTCCTCCAAGGTTTTTCCCCCCTATTCGCGTTCGTAGGACGATGGAGATCCCGAAGAAAGGATGACGACTTGATCACGATGACTTGAAGCAGGGAACTGAAGACATCAACGAAAGGGATCAACCTCTTCGAAAGGGCAGCCGAGACCAAGAAGACTCGTTAGAATTTCGCTACCAACACTTTTTCCCCTATGCTCCACCGCTTAAATCTCGGGACGAGATTTCTTGTAGTGGAGGAGAATTGTGACGCCCGGATAATTAAGCAACAGTAATTCCCTTCTAATGATGCCACGTCACCACGATTACTTTTATTAATCTCGCATGGATTCAATCCAGTTCAAATTCAAGTCTAAAATAAAGTCAAATGAAAAAAAGTTTTCAATTATCAAAACTAAAATGTTAAAGTTGTAGCAAATAAATCATAAGTAATATTGTTGCAGAAACCACATTTTTGTAAAGTGTTTAAATGCACTGAAGTAATTTAAACAACAACAAAACATTTAATTAAATACCTTTTGGAATTAATAAAATATTAAACTATTTTATTTAGCTATCCAAATTAGGGTGGCAGTGCTAAAACTCTAAACACTCATTTAGGAGTTGAAATTATATTTTACGAAATTAAAATAAATTAATTACTAAAAGAAAACAGAAAAGAATAGATAAAAAAGGAGCAAAGCCCCCTCCACCTCTACCTGGGCCGAACGGCCCAACTGGCCATCCAGGCCACCAGGAGGCCCACCCCATCCCACCTTATCCCCTGAGCAACTGAACCCTAGCCCACTTCCCTCCCCACTCCCCCCACGTCTCCCTCCCCACCCCGATCCCCTTCTGGATCGAGGCGCACGAGCGCCGGCGCCTACGGCCCCGTCGCCACCCGGAGTTCGCCGGCCCGACGCCACGGCCCTCCCCACGATGGACGCCCCCTCAACCACCATCGCCGCGGCCGTCCCCATCCTCCTCCCCGCCGGCCTCCTCCTCTCCCCTGCAAGCGCACGTGAGCGCTCCCCTCTCCCCTTCCCTCTCTGTACCACACGTCGCCGCGGCCGTCGCGAGCACCGCGCGCCCCAGCCACGCCCGTTGCGTGCTCGCCGCGGCCATCACTTGCCCGGCCCGCGCGTGGCCCCGCCTCATTTGCCCCTGCTCGCCGGCGCCACCAGCGGCTGCGCTCGCTCCGGCCAGCAGCCGAGCCCGCCTCGTCCCTCCAGCCGCCGCCCACGCGCCCGTCACCTTGGCCGTCCGACCCTGCTCCCCGCCCCTGCCGCTCCTTCCCCGATTTCGCTGCTGCCCTGCCTCCCGTCCCCGTGCTCCGGCTACGGCACGGCCGCGCCGCTCGGCCGGTCCTGCCGGGCCTCGCTCCTAGGCGTGCTGCGGGGACGAAGCCGCGCCCGCTCGCTCTGCGCCCTCCCGTGCTCTGGCTTGCACGACGGCGACGCCCTCCATCGGCCGCAGCCGCGCTGGCCTCGCGGTTCTTGCGGGCGAGCGCCCCAGTGGGCTGGCGCTCGTCGCCCGATCCGCCCCCAAAACCACACCCGAACCACTAGTGGCCTATGGCCCTATGACAGGGGGCCCCACGGCCAGAACGGTATAAAAAAAATAATAAAAAAATAAAAATAAGAAAAATATATATATAATAAAAATAATTAAAAATATTAATAAATAATAAGAGGATTAATTAATTAATTAATTAATTACTTAATTAACTTAATTAATTCTGTTTAGAATAACCTAAACACTAATTAACTTAATTAACTGTTAATTATATAAACAGTCAATGACAGGTGGGACCCACTGGTCAGGTTGACCAGTCAACCATGCTGACATCAGCATGATGTCGTGCTGATGTCATAAACCCCTTTTTCAAATTAACTTAATTAATATTAAATTTCAGAAATTAATAAAAACTTTAGAAAATCATATCTTTTAAACCGTAACTCGGATGAAAATAATTTATATATGAAAGTTGCTCAGAACGACGAGACGAATCCGAATACGCGGTCCGTTCGTCCACCACACATCCCTAATATACCGAACCCGCAACTTTCCCCCTCCGTTTCATCCGCCCGAAAACGCGAAACACCGGGAATACTTTCCCGGATGTTTCCCTCCTTCGTCGGTAACACCTCCTACCGCGTTAGGTCACACGTAGCACCGCCTTTTGCCATGTTATGCTTTGTGTGCTATTGTTTGCTCTGTTATTTATTTGTTTCCCCTTCGTTGCTTATTTTCGGTAGACTCCGATACTGTGATAGACCCCGAGACCATTGATGCTTCGGTGTTCGACTACGGCTACGCTTCCGAAGATTCCTTTCGTCTGCCGAGCTTCCAGGCAAGCCCCCCCTTTGATCACCAGATATCGCCTATTCTTCTCTCTACTGCTTGCATTAGAGTAGTGTAGCATGTTACTGCTTTCGATACTCCTATTCTGCTGCATAGCCTGTCATTGTTGCTACCACTGTTGATACTTCACCTGCAATCCTAAATGCTTAGCATAGGATGCTAGTATTCCATCAGTGGCCCTACACCCTTGTCCGTCTGCCCTACTATTCTATCGGGCCGTGATCACTTGGGGGTGATCACGGGTATATACTACATACATTTTACATGACACATGATGATGGTTCGGAGATGGGGGCTGAAGGGGCAGGTGGTTCCACACAGGTAGTGGTGGGCCTGGGTTCCCGACAGTCCCCTGATGGTTACTTTGTGGCGGAGCGACAGGGCAGGTTGCGACCACCTAGGAGACAGGTGGGCCTGGCCTTGGTCGTTGTCCGCGGTTATTTCATAATAACACGTTTAACGGGATCTTGGTATTTGATCTGAGTCTGGCCATTTGGTCTATACGCACTAACCAGCTGCGTGGGAACAGTTATGGGCACTCGACGTCGTGGTATCAGCCGAAGCCTTTTTGACGTCAGGGACTTAGCGGCGCGCGCCGGATTGGACTGGAAGCCTACTCTGGTATTAGGAGAGGCTAGGTCTGCTTACCGGCCGCCCTCGCAACGTGCAGGTGTGCATTGGGCGATGGGCCCAGACCCCTGTGTGCTTAGGACTTAGACCGACGTGCTGACCTCTCTGCTGTGCTTAGGTAGGGCTGCGACGTGTTGATCTTCCGAGGCCGGGCATGACCCTAGAAAGTGTGTCCGGCCAAATGGGATCAAGCGTGCTGGGTTATGTGGTGCACCCCTGCAGGGAAGTTAATCTATTCGAATAGCCGTGTCCCTCGGTAAAAGGACGACCCGGAGTTGTACTCCGACCTCATGACAACTAGAACCGGATACTTAATAAAACACACCCTTACCAGTGCCAGATACAACTCGATGGTTGCTCTCTCACAGGGTGATGTGCGGGAGGATCGCCGGGTAGGTTTATGCTATACGATGTTACTTGGTGAACTTACCATCTATTCCCTTCTACTGCTTCAAGACGGAGGCCGCGAGAAGCGAGGATACTAGTTACTTCCGGCTACTCTCTTCTTCTGCTGCAAGATGGACGTTGCGAGAAGCGTAGTCTTCGTTTGGATTAGCTATCCCCCTCTTATTCTGCTTTCTGCAGTTCAGTCCACATATATTATCCCTTTACACAGATACCATTGCATATGTAGTATAGATCCTTGCTTGCGAGTACTTTGGATGAGTACTCACGGTTGCTTTTCTCCCCCTTTTCCCCTTTTGTTCCTTCTTCTCGGATGACGCAACCAAATGGTGGAGTCCAGGGCCCAGAAGATCCCGAGGATGTTTCTACATGGAGTTCGGTTTCGAGGAGTAGTTAGGAGGTCCCAGGCAGGAGGCCTTGCCTTTTCGATCGTTGCTACTTTTGTGCTAGCCTTCTTAAGGCAAACTTGTTTAACTTATGTCTGTACTCAGATATTATTGCTTCCGCTGACTCTTGTGTTTTCGAGCTTATGTATTCGAGCCCTCGAGGCCCCTGGCTTGTAATATAAAGCTTGTATTATTTTAATTTGTGTCTAGAGTTGTGTTGTGATATCTTCCAGTGAGTCCCTGATCTTGGTCGTACACATTTGCGTGCATGATTAGTGTAAGGACAAATCGGGGGCGTCACACCGACGCCCCGCCGTGGCCGCCCCGGCCCTGGCCTGGGGCCGGCTCCCCGCCATGGCCACCTCTCGGGTCCTCCCCGATGGCGCCCATCGCTCGACGCCCACTCCCTCGGGGCTCCGCCCCGTTAGCTCCGCCCCGTTAGCCCCGACCCGTTAGGCCCCCTGGCTCACTGCCAAGTGGGGCCAGGCCCAAAAGGTTTAGATAGTTATTAAAAAAAAGAATAAGAATAAAAATAATAAAAATAATAAAATATTAATTAATTAATTATAGAATTAATTAACTTAATTAATCTTAATTAGCTTAACCTAAATTGCTAATCAACCTAATTAATCTGTTAGTTAATTAGTTAGTACTAACAGTTTATGACAGGTGAGACCCACTGGTCAGTTTGACCAGTCAACCATGATGACGTCAGCATGAGGTCATGCTGATGTCATAAATCCTTTTTCGAATTAATTTAATTAATATTAAATTCCAGAAATTAATAAAAACTTTGGAAAATCATATCTTTTAAACCGTAACTCGGATGAAAATAATTTATATATGAAAGTTGCTCAGAACAACGAGACGAATCCGAATACGCAGACCGTTCGTCAACCACACGTCCCTAGCATACCGAACATGCAACTTTCCCCTCCGTTTCATCTGCCCGAAAATGCCTAACACCGGGAATACTTTCCCGGATGTTATTCCTCTTCGCCTGTATCACCGAGCACCGCGTTAGGTCACACGTAGCACCGCGTATTTCCATGTTATGCTTTGTGATGCTATTGTTTGCTCTGTTATTTATTTGTTTCCCCTTCGTTGCTTATTTTCGGTAGACTCCGATACTGAGATAGACCCCGAGACCATTGATGCTTCGGTGTTCGACTACGGCTACGCTTCCGAAGATTCCTTTCGTCTGCAGGGCTTCCAGGCAAGCCCCCCCCCCTTTGATCACCAGATATCGCCTATTCTTCTCTCTACTGCTTGCATTAGAGTAGTGTAGCATGTTACTGTTCGGCTGCTCCTATTCTGTTGCATAGCCTGTCATTGCTGCTACAACTGTTGATACATGTACCTGCCATCCTAATGCTTAGTGTAGGATGCTAGTATTCCATCAGTGGCCCTACACCCTTGTCTGTCTGCCCTGCTATTCTATCGGGCCGTGATCACTTGGGTGTGATCACGGGTATATACTACATACACTTTACATGATACATGATGTGACTAAAGTCGGGTCGGCTCATTGAGTACCCGCAAGTGATTTGATGTGGGGGCTGAAAGGACACGTGGCTCCATCCAGGTAGTGGTGGGCCTGAGTTCCTGACGGCCCCCGAGTGGATCTTGGTGGCGGAGCGACAAGGGCAGGTTGTGACACCCAGTGGAGAGGTGGCTTGGCCCTGGTCGTTGTCCGCGGTTATTTCATTATAACACGCTTAACGAGTTTGGATATTTGATCTGAGTCTGTCCATTTGGTCTATACGCACTAACCAGCTACGTGGGAATAGTTATGGGTACTCGACGTCGTGGTATCAGCCGAAGCCTTCTTAACGTCAGCGACTTAGCGGCGCGCGCCGGGTTGGACCGCGTAACGCAACTTCCTTAGTAATGGAGGTTACTAGGTCTGCTCACCGGCCGCGTACGCAACGTGCAGGTGTGCGTTGGGCGATGGGCCCGGACCCCTGCGCGCCTAGGACTTAGACCGGCGTGCTGACCTCTCTGCTGTGCTTAGGTAGGGCTGCGACGTGTTGATCTTCCGAGGCCGGGCATGACCCTAGAAAGTGTGTCCGGCCAAATGGGATCAAGCGTGCCGGGTTATGTGGTGCACCCCTGCAGGGAAGTTAATCTATTCGAATAGCCGTGTCCCTCGGTAAAAGGACGACCCGGAGTTGTATTCCGACCTCATGACAACTAGAACCGGATACTTAATAAAACACACCCTTACAAGTGCCAGATATAACTCGGTGGTTGCTCTCTCACAGGGTGATGTGCGGGAGGATCGCCGAGTAGGTTTATGCTATACGATGTTACTTGGTGAACTTACCATCTACTCCCTTCTACTGCTGCAAGACGGAGGCCGTGAGAAGCGAGGATACTTGTTACTTTCCAGCTACCCTCATCTTCTGCTGCAAGATGGAGGTTACGAGAAGCGTAGTCTTCGGTTGGATTAGCTATCCCCCTCTTATTCTGCTTTCTGCAGTTCAGTCCACATATATTACCCCTTTACACAGATATCTTTGCATTTGTAGTATAGATCCTTGCTTGCGAGTACTTTGGATGAGTACTCACGGTTGCTTTCTCCCCCCTTTCCCCTTTTGTTCCTTCTTCTCGGATGACGCAACCAGATGGTGGAGCCCAGGACCCAGAAGATCCAGAGGAGGTTTCTACGTGAAGATCGGCTTCGAGGAGTAATTAGGAGGTCCCACGCAGGAGGCCTTGCCTTTTCGATCATTGCTACTTTTGCGCTAGCCTTCTTAAGGCAAACTTGTTTAACTTATGTCTGTACTCAGATATTATTGCTTCCGCTGACTCTTGTGTTTTCAAGCTATGTATTCGAGCCCTCGAGGCCCCTGGCTTGTAATATAAAGCTTGTATTATTTTAATTTGTGTCTAGTGTTGTGTTGTGATATCTTCCAGTGAGTCCTTGATCTTTGTCGTACACATTTGCGTGCATGATTAGTGTACGGTCAAATCGGGGGCGTCACAAGTTGGTATCAGAGCCGACTGCCTGTAGGAATCCCCCCTTTCCAACTCCTTGGCCGAAGTTGAGTCTAGTCTTTGAAAAACAAATTTACTAACTTGTTGTGTGGCTTACGGGCCCACAACACCATTCGGTGGTATTAGGATCTTTTACTCCTCGTCTATACTCTGGGATTCTTATCTCTCTCCTATTCGGGATAAATGAAATTTGCTAAATCTAACATTAGGATCTCGTTATCACTTTCACCCGGAGAGCACCTTATGATCGATGATCGTTCGCTGCACCAGAAGACCCTGAAGATACTCTCCGCTGTTAAACCGAGAACTTGTGTTCATTGCCTTTGTAATTCACTACCACCGATATATCCCTATGGATATCTGTATGCCCTTGGCATTCTCACGATCATTCCTCGTCGCTCGTGTTGTTACAAGATGCCTCGAAATATTCTCCGTTGTCTCGAGAATCCTTTGAGTTTACTGTCTGGCAGTTTTATTTCGCATGAAAACCCTCACGGTTATTTCCTCACATTTATCGAGGACCCGTTCTCCTTGATTGTTCATTTGTCTCCCAAAATTCTTCAGAATACCTTTCGATGTTTCGAAAATCCTCTGCAGGCTGTTACTCTTGAAATTCTTGCCTGCTTGCATTCTGGTTAATTCCATATGACTAGTAGTCTTCGTCAATATCGCTTGACTTAGCTATGTTTGAACCTATTGATTCAATGTGTGCATGTGCACGAAGTCATCAGGTTATCCTTTTTAAAATTATCTTTTCGGCTCAGACGTCATTCCAGACATGAGTTGGTTCTCGGCAATTCAAACCTTTATTGATTGCCCAGCTAAGTGTTTTCAACTTATCCATCCTTGATCAGAGCGTCTGCTTCTGATCCTTCATCTTGGAAATCATAATTTCTTTCTAATTAAGCATCAGACTAATCATGTGATTATTGAATCTGATGCCTCTGCATTCTTTCTTCCTCTGAGTGAGTACCGATACTCACATCAGCTCCGTTGTGGATCGCCCGATCCATTGTTGGATTGTTACCGACAGTGTCCTTCTTATTCAATCACCTTGGGAGTTCTTCCCCTGATACATAATGCCTTTGGTAAATTGTATCCTCTGCTTGGCCAACCATGCTCTGCTTTCGAGCTTGTGTTTTTACTTTTGAAACTTGTGGTATATGTTACTAAGATGCCCGATGGGTTGAACCTATGACTTCACCTAATCTGTGAGAACCCGAAAGTTTTCACAAGTCATACTCTTCCGGTGTTCTACCAAATAAAATTCCAACACTACAGTTTTATCAAAGCGAGAGGTGAATGAAATGATATGCATTAAAGAAGTGGGAGTCGACCTTGAACTTTGTGTTCATGCCCATGAATATGATGTAGACCGTCTCGGAAGCTTCTTGCAAAATGATTTTTACATCTAAATAATTCTTTTGGTGTCAATAAATTTGATCCCTTGCGGTTATGGTTCCGACCATGCTGTCCTTATTCAATATATCTGGAATAAATCCATTCCAGGCCTCGTCAATTTTTGACAAGATTAAAGCATCTACTGTCATAGGTCAATGGCCTAGTTCAACTTCTATTGTGTTCTACCTTCGAGTTTTACCCTCTGATATCTCGTGGATATCATGCCTTTGCACTACACCTTTTGGACTTTTGATAAAGTAATACCTTTGCTTGTCATAATCACTCTATGGGTTCTAGGTTGCCGTCAACCGAGGACAACGTTTAGTAAATCAAATCTGCTCTAAAAATTCAATACCCCTAGTATATGTTACTGGGAAATTTTTAAACTCAATCTGGTTTATTCCTAGACTATCGGGTACATCCCTTGTCTAGCTATCCTTGACTATGCTACCTCGTCCTTCTTTGGTGCACGAATTCTTCAGAGATTGAGCACAACTTACGTCGAGCTTTCTACATCTGGTTGCTTGTTTAGTAAGGCAACTTTGGTTCCGAGCTTGCATCTTATAAATTGATCCTATAACTTGCCACTTCGTCATTCCCTTGCTTGTTGCCGTTGTTGTTTGATTGCATCCCCTTGACACCTCCCGGCAAATGTGTCGGATCACCTTCAACACTTTGACTACTACCAAGATGTCAACTGTGTT
Source organism: Secale cereale (assembly GCA_902687465.1). NCBI lineage: Eukaryota > Viridiplantae > Streptophyta > Magnoliopsida > Poales > Poaceae > Secale > Secale cereale. The sequence continues at coordinate 662,718,790 of LR738711.1, forward strand.
CATAATGAGAAATACCCTCCTTGCCCTTGATGATTTTCATTATCATCGGCAACACCCTTGACTTCCTGTCATCGCGAACTTGTCCACATTATGAATACAACTTGCTCTCCAGCTAGTGTTGTGTTCTGCATTGAAGTATTACTGTCTTTTATGTCGAGAATGTTGTGGGGATTGCTCCACCTCTTAGAAATTCTCGGTATGATGATACTTCTCACCATCACCATTCTTCCTTGGTCCTCGTGTTATTTTTAATCGGGATACCAATATGCTAACGATGCCGCTTGAGTTCTGTAGTTCTAGCAACCCTATTGCTTTGAAGTTAACGGTCGACAGTTCGTTCTTAGCCTGTTGGTTATTGAATCGTCACTCTAACATTGACCTTGCTGCCTAAGGTCATATTTCAGGCACACCTTTCAACTAATGATTAATGATGTATGTTTTCCTCGAGCATACAACATTATATCATTTGAATCAACAAGTGTCATCTTCTTGTTCACGTTATTATGGAAATCCATCCGTTTGGAATTCTCGATGAATTGTCGCTGAGCCCACCAGTCACCTCCTCATCCTCTCCTTGGTTTAATGATGAACTATTGTTTCGGGAACCCACTCCCATAGTTCATTTCCCGAGAATCTTGCAATGTCATTCCATCGATTTGTGTTGCACCTTTTCTTCTCGAACATCCTGAGTCTGAGTTATCATGACACCAATCGGATCTGAATCTCGGTCAGATATGATGGTTGGGACAACTTTCCAGGAGTTTTAATGTTGGTCCTTTGATGACCCGGTAATATGATGTCATGCCCAGCACCCCTGGCTGGATGACCTATCATTATATTTTCTTTTGCAAGGATAACTATTCTTCCAGGAGGACATTGTAAGACTTATTTTATAACTTGCTGATGATGGATCATTTGTGTATCCAAAGTCTGGCCCTTGCTTGAAACACCATATCATTGTACCCTGAAGCATGATTATGATACCCCGCTCATCAATAAGAACATTGGTGGCGCGATGCTAAATATTTCTTGGTCAGTTATCCAAACACCGTTGTATGGGTAACATCTTGATTAATCCTTGCCTCTTTATCTGAATGGTTGGGTACTTGCTCTCCTAACCTGTATGCCATTTTCTGCTTGTTCATGGGAAGGATATACTCCTAATAATTGTGTGTAATCACAATTTTCCTTTCCATTTGTTTGTTTAACCTTTCCTTGATCTACATGATCTAAGCAGTAATAATTCTCTGCTTATGTCAACACCTCGTTGTACAACTCTGTCAGTAAGACATTGATTCTATCGTTAAAAACATTCCGGTAACCACTGATGGATGAGAACTTTGCCTATTGGTCCTCCTCGTTTCAACGAGCGGGAAAAGTGGTTCTCTTCGTTCCCCGTCCTTTGTACCGACATTGTTGCCGTCATAGCTGACGAGCTATCCACTGACATGCCTCCCTGTCGAGGCTGTGCAAGATGTCACCACCCTTCCTACTTTCAACCCACATGGTGGGCCCATAACCCACAGGCCCATTGGATCGAAACCTGACTCTTCTTTACAACCCGAATTCTAATGTATCCTTTGCACCTAGCTTTGTATGTGATTCGTGAGCTAAATTCTATACCATTATTCATCTTGGAATCAAACACCATGTTATTCTCGTTGTGCATTGCCCCCATTCCAGCTTCTGTCTAGGCATCGAATGACTGCCTACCCGTTTGAAACTTTGGTACCATCGCTTATTGCTCTCAATGCATTCACTGAAATGCTACGCGTAGGGTACTTCGTGTATCACTTTCTGAATTCACTGTCAGATGCACATACTTCGTGGAGATACGTTCCACCAAAGTTTTCCCCCTGGACGCGTTCGTAGGACGATTGAGATCCCGAAGGAAGGATGACGACTTGATCACGATGACTTGAAGCAGAGGATTGAAGACATCAACAAAAAGGGTCAACCTCTTCGAAAGGGCAGCCAAGACTGAGAAGACTCGTTAGGTTTTCGCTACCAACATTTTCCCCCGTACTCCACCGCTTAAATCTCGGGACGAGATTTCTTGTAGTGGAGGAGAATTGTGACGTCCGGGTAATCAAGCTACAGTAAACCCCTGCTAATGATGCCACGTCTCCACGATTACTGTTGCGAATCTCGCGATAGTTCGAAACCGATTCAAATTCAAATTTAAAATCAAGCAAACAATAAAAGTTTTCAAATATTAAAACTCAAATGTTCAGAGTGAACCAAATAATGCATAGGCAATCATGGCGGAGAAACCACACTTTTATAAAATGTTAAAATACTCGAAAGTGAATAAAACAATAGCTAAAACAATTAAATAAATGCCTTTTGAATTTTATAAAAAAGGAACTAAACTATTTGTTCAAGGTTAAAACTTTTGTGGCAGTAGTTGGAATTGCAATTCTTTTTTTAGTGTGGTTCTTGCTTTTTATAAAACTTTAAAACTATTAAAGAAAGAAAAATAAAAACAGAAAAGTAATAAGAATAGTAAGGAAAGAAGAGAATATTAATAAACAAAAATAAAAATGAACAACCCCCCCCCCTCGCTGGGCCTCG
>LR738711.1:662721485-662792367 GCA_902687465.1 Secale cereale
AAGAAGAGAATATTAATAAACAAAAATAAAAATGAACACCCCCCCCCCCTCGCTGGGCCTCGGCCCATCTGGCCTCTAGACCGCCAGGCCGGCCCAGCCGCACCCCCATAACCCCCACCCCACTCGTAACCTAACTGCACGATCCCCCCACTCTATCCCCGAACTCCCCTCGCTCTCCCTGCCTCGATCTGGATCGGGGTCAGTCCCGACCCCGCCGCCGCCTGCTCCCGCCCCCGACAACGGCGACTGCGCCGCCCCGCTGCCGGCGCCTCGCCTCCTCCCCGGAGCCCCCCGGCTCGCCAACGCTCCCGTCGCCCATCGCGGCACCTCACGGACCGCCCCGCTGCTCGACGTCGCGGGCACCCCCGCCGCCCGTGGCCGGCGCGCCCCTCCGGCGTCCCCAACACGCCACACCGACCACCCCAAGCCCACTGCCTCCTCGACTGGCCCCCTGTGAGCCGCTGCAGCCTCCCCCCTCCCCTCTGCTCACTCACCACCGAGCACGGCCGCGTGCCGGAGCTCGTGCTCCGGGCCGCACTCGCCTCGCCTCGACCTCCATCTTCCTCGCACACCGCTGCCGCTCGCCGGTCGTCACCACCGCACCTGTCTCCGGCCCCGGTGACCACCATCGTTGCGCGCCGTGCGGCCTCGGTCGCTGTAGCCGGCGCGTGGACGCGCTAGCCGCGCCCGCTCGCCCCTCCCCTATCGCGTGGCCGGCCCGGCCCCGGTGCTGGCCGGCCCTTCCCCTACGTCGCCGGCAACCGACGCCACGCCGTGGCCGCCCCGGCCCTGGCCTGGGGCCGGCTCCCCGCCATGGCCACCTCTCGGGTCCTCCCCGATGGCGCCCATCGCCCGACGCCCACTCCCTCGGGGCTCCGCCCCGTTAGCTCCGCCCCGTTAGCCCCGACCCGTTAGGCCCCCTGGCTCACTGCCAAGTGGGGCCAGGCCCAAAAGGTTTAGATAGTTATTAAAAAAAAGAATAAGAATAAAAATAATAAAAATAATAAAATATTAATTAATTAATTATAGAATTAATTAACTTAATTAATCTTAATTAGCTTAACCTAAATTGCTAATCAACCTAATTAATCTGTTAGTTAATTAGTTAGTACTAACAGTCTATGACAGGTGGGACCCACTTGTCAGTTTGACCAGTCAACCATGATGACGTCAGCATGAGGTCATGCTGATGTCATAAATCCTTTTTCGAATTAATTTAATTAATATTAAATTCCAGAAATTAATAAAAACTTTGGAAAATCATATCTTTTAAACCGTAACTCGGATGAAAATAATTTATATATGAAAGTTGCTCAGAACGACGAGACAAATCCGAATACGCAGACCGTTCGTCAACCACACGTCCCTAGCATACCGAACATGCAACTTTCCCCTCCGTTTCATCTGCCCGAAAATGCCTAACACCGGGAATACTTTCCCGGATGTTATTCCTCTTCGCCTGTATCACCGAGCACCGCGTTAGGTCACACGTAGCACCGCGTATTTCCATGTTATGCTTTGTGATGCTATTGTTTGCTCTGTTATTTATTTGTTTCCCCTTCGTTGCTTATTTTCGGTAGACTCCGATACTGAGATAGACCCCGAGACCATTGATGCTTCGGTGTTCGACTACAGCTACGCTTCCGAAGATTCCTTTCGTCTGCAGGGCTTCCAGGCAAGCCCCCCCTTTGATCACCAGATATCGCCTATTTTTCTCTCTACTGCTTGCATTAGAGTAGTGTAGCATGTTACTGTTCGGCTGCTCCTATTCTGTTGCATAGCCTGTCATTGCTGCTACAACTGTTGATACATGTACCTGCCATCCTAATGCTTAGTGTAGGATGCTAGTATTCCATCAGTGGCCCTACACCCTTGTCCGTCTGCCCTGCTATTCTATCGGGCCGTGATCACTTGGGTGTGATCACGGGTATATACTACATACACTTTACATGATACATGATGTGACTAAAGTCGGGTCGGCTCATTGAGTACCCGCAAGTGATTTGATGTGGGGGCTGAAAGGACAGGTGGCTCCATCCAGGTAGTGGTGGGCCTGAGTTCCTGACGGCCCCCGAGTGGATCTTGGTGGCGGAGCGACAAGGGCAGGTTGTGACACCCAGTGGAGAGGTGGCTTGGCCCTGGTCGTTGTCCGCGGTTATTTCATTATAACACGCTTAACGAGTTTGGATATTTGATCTGAGTCTGGCCATTTGGTCTATACGCACTAACCAGCTACGTGGGAATAGTTATGGGTACTCGACATCGTGGTATCAGCCGAAGCCTTCTTGACGTCAGCGACTTAGCGGCGCGCGCCGGGTTGGACCGCGTAACGCAACTTCCTTAGTAATGGAGGTTGCTAGGTCTGCTCACCGGCCGCGTACGCAACGTGCAGGTGTGCGTTGGGCGATGGGCCCGGACCCCTGCGCGCCTAGGACTTAGACCGGCGTGCTGACCTCTCTGCTGTGCTTAGGTAGGGTTGCGACGTGTTGATCTTCCGAGGCCGGGCATGACCCTGGAAAGTATGTCCGGCCAAATGGGATCAAGCGTGCCGGGTTATGTGCTGCACCCCTGCAGGGAAGTTAATCTATTCGAATAGCCGTGTCCCTCGGTAAAAGGACGACCCGGAGTTGTATTCCGACCTCATGACAACTAGAACCGGATACTTAATAAAACACACCCTTACAAGTGCCAGATATAACTCGGTGGTTGCTCTCTCACAGGGTGATGTGCGGGAGGATCGCCGAGTAGGTTTATGCTATACGATGTTACTTGGTGAACTTATCATCTACTCCCTTCTACTGCTGCAAGACGGAGGCCGCGAGAAGCGAGGATACTTGTTACTTTCCAGCTACCCTCATCTTCTGCTGCAAGATGGAGGTTACGAGAAGTGTAGTCTTCGGTTGGATTAGCTATCCCCCTCTTATTCTGCTTTCTGCAGTTCAGTCCACATATATTACCCCTTTACACAGATATCTTTGCATTTGTAGTATAGATCCTTGCTTGCGAGTACTTTGGATGAGTACTCACGGTTGCTTTCTCCCCCTTTTCCCCTTTTGTTCCTTCTTCTCGGATGACGCAACCAGATGGTGGAGCCCAGGACCCAGAAGATCCAGAGGAGGTTTCTACGTGAAGATCGGCTTCGAGGAGTAGTTAGGAGGTCCCAGGCAGGAGGCCTTGCCTTTTCGATCATTGCTACTTTTGTGCTAGCCTTCTTAAGGCAAACTTGTTTAACTTATGTCTATACTCAGATATTATTGCTTCCGCTGACTCTTGTGTTTTCAAGCTATGTATTCGAGCCCTCGAGGCCCCTGGCTTGTAATATAAAGCTTGTATTATTTTAGTTTGTGTCTAGTGTTGTGTTGTGATATCTTCCAGTGAGTCCTTGATCTTGGTCGTACACATTTGCGTGCATGATTAGTGTACGGTCAAATCGGGGGCGTAACAGAAGGAGACAGCGCGGCGCCGACGTGGACTGTGCTGACCAGGCGTAGCTACGCGCTGGCCGGGAGAGTCCAGCTGCGGCGTCCGCGCTGCGCCGGCGCGGGTGGTGCGGCAACCCTCCAGATCCGGAGCGGCTGCCGGTCTCGACCTTGGACCGCTCCAGCGCAATGCGGAGGGCCATCTCCTCCTCCTAGTCGAGCTTCGAGCCAGAGTCGCTGCCGGAGCTGCTCATGATGGTGGATGGGATCGGAACCGAAGAGGGAGAGGAGCGGACGGATGGAGAGAGGGAGGGAAAGAGTGAGCTAGGGTTTGAGCTCGTCGCCCGGATTCGGGTTTTTGGTGGGGTCCGTGGTGGGTCGGACGTGTCAGGCGGACACGCCCGGGCGTGCCCGGACCGTCCCATATCCGCACTATATTTGAACTGGATGTGAGGGGTGTCGTTTAATTCGGGCGTTTAAGGCCCGTTTGAGAGGTTTGGTTGGGTTAATTTTTTTGTGATCGATCACTGAACGGATGGCCTTTGAGATGGGTATAAGAGACCCGGCTGTGGATGCTGTTAGGCTGTGCGTGTGCAGAGATCGCCACACGGACTAAATTTTCTACTCCGGAATTATTTAGTGTGTCACAAAGAGAGTATCCAAGTGTCTTGGACTAGAATGCCCTGAGACCAGTTGGCAGATCAAGGAATTTAATATTAGGTGTTCAATTTTTTTACCCAAACAGTGAAGCCAATTTTTTTTTTTTTTGCGAGGGAAGCCAATTGGTAGTGAGAGAGGCGATTTGGCACATGGGAACATATGCTTCTAGTTTGTTTGTAAAATGTGTTCTAAACATATTTTAAAATGTCACATAATTCTGACAAAATGATTCCGGCGTATATCTCGACATTCTACGGGCACACAAACTCGTTTCGCAAAATACCGACAACTTTTGTGTGATATGTAAAAAACACAAAATTTATGTTAGAAAAAGGCTTTTCATCGGACATTTTGTGTCTTTTTACGCAATACATATAAAATGTCGTTTTTTCACAAACTTGGCATGCACACATACAATATTGAGATGTACCCGTCAAATTTGTGTTCAATTTTTTTGACATTCTGGATGTACGCGTCAAATTTGTGTTCAATTTTTTTTGACATTCTGGAATACATTTTCCGATGGCAGGAGTATATGGTCCCATGTACCAAACTGAATTTCCGACTGGATCATGGCAATATAAAGGTTTCAAATCAATAGCCTTCCCCTTGTGTTCTGAATGGTGTGGCCGCCGTGCCACTTGTCGATCACCACCATGTGATCAGTCTGTCCTACAGCATCCCCACCTGCGGCGGCAGACATGGCACTACACTGATCTATCCCGTTCGGTGTTGACTGCTTGTTTGAGCTTCCTCTCGCCTGGCTCATAATTTACTTGTGGTGGATTTGGACGAGCACGGTACTTCATTTTTATATTGACGGCCACTTTGTTTTACATGTCCAATTTTGACTAATAATTTTGGTCAAAAAAAAATGGGTGTATGTCATAAAGAAAATATTATCGAAAAGTTATTTCAAATGTGCATCCAATGGCATATTTTTTATGGCATATAACTCATATTTTGTTGGTAAAATTAATGGTCAAAATTAAACATAAAAATAGGAAGTGCCCTTATATTAGTAGATGAAGGGAGAGGTTTTTTTAGGCAAGATCGAGCGAAGTAGTGTCTGGTGCGTGGGGAACTGGGCAGAAGGGCTGGATGCTGCTCATGGGATGCCACCGATGGGCTTGTAGGCCGCAAGTGGGCTACTGCATAGTGTCTCAAGAATGCACGCTGTGATTTTTGTCATATACCTACATATTGTATTAAAAAAAACCTACATATTGTATTTTTTCTGGCAGAAAATTTTGGGTGTACATCTGTACACCCATGACCAATACTGGATCCGCCTGAGACAGTTATTTTCTTTTGATTGATGGTTGGTGACACTGGCAAGTGACGCCACACAGTTTCGACAGCTTTCGAGACTCAAACTAATTGAATAATTATCATGCTTTTCATCTGATTCTTGAAAGTTAATAACCAGTGCATTTTTTAAGGAAAACTGTTCGCGGCCAGCGCCATTTTTTCCATTCGAAAGCTACACTAGACAGACCATGGGTAGGCAGTGTACCACATTCGATTCATGGAGCTAAGAAGTAAGTACATACTACTCTCTCCGTTCCATAATATAAAACATTTTTATTTCGCAAAATAAGCACCTCCGATCCAAATTAATTGATGCAGTTTTATTACAACTCCCATAAAAAGTTGAATCAGAGGGAGTGACTTTTTTTTTTTGCCGGGATATAAGAGGTAAAAGCTCAACACCGGGTGTCAGCTAGCCTTAACAAACCAGTTACCAATCCGAGCCACAAATATAGGAGAATTCTCTCCCCGGTGGATCATCAAAATAAAAACAAAAATAAAGGTACACCTTCCATATGTCCGTGCGTGGAGCATAGAATATCATATGCAATGTTCTAAAAGAGAGAGAGAGAGTATCATATGCAAGTACTCCCTCCGTTCACTGTTATAATATGTTTTACATATTTCAACATGAACAAATACACTAAAGCATATATACATACATCTGATTTATAATAGTGAACGGAGAGAGTACTAAATAGTCAGGGAGAAACCATGCAAACGGTCAACCGAAAAGGGTTGACAGAAATTTATGGTATATGATTATTTTTTCACTTGGGCCCCGCTTGGGTTGTCGGTTCGCTACTAAATACACCTGTAAAAGATACGAACCTCAGGGCACCGTTTCTTTTTCTAGGCGAAAATCAAAAGCAGCCGGTAATATGCACCTGTAGATTAAATCCGGGTGTAGAAATTTACACCCATACCAAGCGGGGCCTTACTTGTATCAGAAACGAAATAGCAAGTCCGCATGTGACAAATGTCACATTGTTCTTTCGGTTTATTCGCTTAACATAGTTTGGTTTATACGTTTTTTCGGTTTGTATGGTATTAATACTTCGATAAAACAATATGAAATTAAAATACGGTTCGGTTTCGGTATATATCAAATTATTTCGGTATGATTTTGGTATATATCATAAAAACCAAAGTTGACGCGAATTTAAAAATGTCGTAATAATAATTTACAAATTAGTGACTCAAAACACATACTATTTTACACAATAGCAATAACTATATATATAAGTGTATATGCATGCATTGATTCATCTGTTGATGGTTATGGACGTGTTTAGTGTTCTTAAAAGAGAAAAATAACTGTGTTACAAGACATCTTTACATGCTTAGTAGTGAATTTGACTCATTTACAAGAAAAATGGCAACTAGTATGGTTGTTCATCTTAATAAATATATAAATTTATTTTTTACTTCGGTTTATTCGATTAACCATTCAGTTTTTCGATATATACCATAAAAACTAAAGTTCAAAACGGTATGAAAAGTTCATACCATAGCGAAACCAGAAACCATAAAAACCATAAAATTGATTCGGTCCGGTTTATTTTCGGTATGGTTTTTCGGTTCGGTTTTCAAATGCACAGAGTGAGACAAAGGATCACATGCAAACACAAATATCAAGCACAGCCGCTTTGTGCTTTCTGCAGCATGCCGTCCAGTAATTCATGTCCTGGATAATTTGGCTTGCATCTATTACCAGGCACAGGCAACCTGGCCAAAAATGCACACTGCATCTTCCGTCTTTGTATTTGCACGTTCAGGAGCTTGAAAATGTCAGAACAACACTTGTACACTGAGCTGAACACGGTTATAGCATTTGCGTCTGATGAAACCTTCAGTTAAAAACAGAAATCGAAACCTTCTACACATAAGCAACAGTTAAGCATATACAGTACAATACAAAATGAGGACACCAATTATTTGGATGTACAGCAACGGCGTCAAGGCTGGTGACTCTGAACTTCATGTAGGGTAGTATGCTAGGAGCCAGCAGTTTTACTGGATCTCACATCAGAGGCCCAGACTTTGGGTTGGGAAACAAAGAAAGCCCAGTCCTCTCGTCATGGAAATGAGTTGCCAGGTTAGCTGAGTTGTTGGCGTTCAGGCCGGGATTCGACATGTCCATACAATCACTGAATGGATCGAAGAAGTCTGAGTACCTCACATTGGCTACCGGTATCTCTGGCAGAGAGTTGAAAATCCCATCGAATATCTCGTAATTCTCATCAGCTTGTGGCACAAAGGCAGACATGTCAGCTGGTGTTGGGATTAGGGACACATAGTCATCAACTTCTGGAATTGGCAGAATGGAAGAGATATGCTCGTGGAATTGTGGCAAAGAAGCAACTAGATCATCTCCCGCCTTCTTTGCTCGGATGACCTTTGCATGACACAAAGCAGCATACAGTAAGCAACTACCAACTGCGTGCCAAAATGACTAAAATGCTTAAATAACCAGGAAGAAAGATTAAGTACAAATCGGTTTTTGTCATCGTCTTTGTATATCATGATGAAGTCTCCCACTCGAAGGTTATGGGTTCGAACATAATCTCCTGGGATGTTTAGAAGAGGGAGAAAAATGTAAGAACTTGATCCACAAGTGCAACAGAATAAATATGATGAAAATAAAGGTATTCACCAGTATTCTCAAGTACATACATCCTGCTCTTGTTGTTTGGCCAGTATCTGTACGGAGATTATAAACTGTGTCATTGTAGCGGATATGCTAGACCAAATTAAACATAAATGCAGGGATGTCACTGCAACTAAGAAGATTTCCTAACATGATTCATATTCACATGCCATACTTCTGATGGTTTTAGAGAAAACTACCTTATCTGATACAATTCATTTCTTGTTACACATGGCAGAGTATTAAAATAAATACCACCATCATAATCATGCTATTGTGCTTCTTTCATAGGAATTTCGTCAATTTTATGGCTGAGATAGTAAAAGTGAGGTACAACAAAGATCATATGGGTACTGTAGCTCATAGCAGCAAACGTTAATGCAAAAAAAAAACAATTTGTCCAACCTGTACTTGAATGTCCACAGTTGTGCATTTAGCAAATCATGCATGCGTAGACTTCTGCCATCCTTTGATGTCAGAACTGGGAGGTAAGCCTCCGACTCTTTCTGTGCAATTAGTGTCGGAGACAAGTGTCAACAGTTAGAGAGCATGGACTATGATGGTAAAATGAAATGTGTAAAAGCTGTTTAAATAAGAACTCACCTTCGGGAGAACAATTCTCCCAAGCTGGCTTATGTCACTGTTACGTAGCTCCTTCTGCAAAATAACTCGCAACCCAGCCACTTGATGCTACACAAACATTGTAGAATATTTTAATACAATGCACTAGTTTGATTAACACTGTTTCCTTTTATAAAAAAAAATACTTCCTATATGTTTTGCATAAATCTTACATTTGAATCTAGAGCAACTCTATTTAAATCCAGCTCATTTACCTATCACAAAAATATGAATTCATTTAGAGAGCAGGCAGAAAAAATATTAAGTACCACATTAGATGTGTATTTCTAAGTTGAAACGGAAATTCTTATTTCTAAGTCAACGATCCTGAGCATTGATGCTTCAACCAACGGAAAATAAATAGCTGCAAATTGTAGATTGTTTACAACTTAGTCAACATAGAAATGATTATCTTAAGCTGGTGACAAATTTGTACTACCTCCTTTCTGGTTTATAGGGCTTGCGCGTATATCTAGGTTGACAAATAAACCAACGTAATACAAGTTATCCGTCACATAAAATACATCATTAGAAACTTCAAATCTTCTACTTTCTAATGGTGTAATTTTTAGACTACACAACTCATTTTATGTTTGTCAAATTATAGACCTAGAGATACGCGCAAGCCTTATAAACCGGAAAGGAGGTAGTAAATAACAAGTGTCTTAAATTGTACTACAAATGCCCTCTTACACCAGTTCGGTCCATCATAGTAATAGAAATGATGCTACGTCCACACAGTTTCTCACCTCTTAAACTGCTTAAGAACAGCGCAGATAATTTTCATAGCTTCTGTTTAAAATATAAGATAAATCACACTACAAAGTCCAAATCAAACATGAAAACATAACTAGCACCTGAAAATAGCATTAAGGTCAAAAGAAGTTACTTGGGGCCATTAAGGTTCAAGAACCCCAGTCCCAAGAAACACTGCTACATTCATACCAGATGATCTACCAGTCCTTCCAGTCAGCACACTGGTACACAAGTACACATAATGTATCAGCTAGTATATACTGCCTGACATAATTACTGTTGTTTCCCATGCCCCATGCTATGGAAAAAAAAGGCAAAAGATTCATTGAAATGAAAAATGCAATTAACATGCGCTGCTATTTCCTGCAGTTGTTGTGCTGCAGTAAGCTACTAAAGAAAGCACATGTATGGACAATTCCTACAAACTTTGCAACGCCTCCTGGAAATAGCAATAACACGACATTTGTGGACACGGTAAATGTGCAATGCACGTAACAACATTGACAAAAGAAAGTAAGTATGTGAAGGACTAAATCATGCACTTGCAGCTAATACTTAGTGTGCACTGCTGTATACATATAACCACGCAAGTGTTCTTGTTTTTTCTTTTCAATAAGAGGGGAAAGACCCTTGGCCTCTGCACCGAATGATGCACACAGCCAGGCACGTGTTCTTGCTACCCTTACACATAACTACATTGACATCATGATGATGCGAACCGCTAAGTGTTCTTGTTACACTGAAACTGCAAGATGGGACCTACAGGACATATTCTATCCATGTGCCACATGAGAAACGACAGAACATGAGTTACAAAATCTTACTCAGATTATTAGTTCCCAAACATGGATAATTAGTAGTATATGATGAGTTAATGACTGACCCAAACTATCAGTGAACGGACCATCGACGTCGTAGATCCGACAGAGATGTACAAAATCACCCCTTACCATAACCTGTAGCCTAGCACTAACGACACCAATCGAGGAAAAAAAATCAACCCAATTGATCACATTCACACCTAAGTACACACCCGTACGCTAGGTCGGTGAAATCTGATCGTTGAATTCAAAAGAACATCTGCAAAGACCCCCTAGACTCGCAACAATGCACTAACCAAATCGGCAATCAGGCAGATCAGAGCCCCCAATCAACCACAAACGTCAACAACCTAGAAGCGCCTCGGTCGCTATCAATCAAAACTCAAAATCCGGGACCAGGAGGAGGAAGGAACGAACGATCGCCGCCCCTCTTTCCCCTGGGCCTCCAGCCCACCGCACCTCCCCGTCACCACGGCCCACCACCTCCGCGGAGATCCCATATATACGGAGAATCAACCACCTACACACGGTCGGACGTGGCGATGAATTCCGAGGCACTCACTGGTCGGATCGCCGGCATCCACCGGACGCCGCCGCGGGGCGCGCGCCCGCCGGACCTCCGCTTCCGGGTGACCAGCTGCGGCCGGAGCTCGGCGATTCCGTCACCCGAGGAGGAGGAGGTGGTGGTGGACGCGGAGGGGGAGCGGCGCTTGCTGCTGCTGCTGCTGATGGCGGCCATGCCGGCGGGCCGGGAGGGGGAGGAGGAAGAGGTCAAGGCGGAGGATGCGGCGGCTAGGGTTGGGGCAGCGCGGGGCGCATTTATGGGCGGGATGGGTGGGCGGGCGGAGAATCGGAGACGGGGGCGCGGCGCCAAGTGGCAGGCGAGCTCTGAAACGGGCGCGGGTGGGGAGCCAGCGCCCGACGGGGCGATGCCGAGGGCGCGCGGGCGCGGCCAACCGCGCGGGCGCAAGGTGGCAAGCGCCGGGTGGGAGGCGCGGGGAGGCCGCTGCTGGCGTCTTTTCCGCGTTGGGATTCCCCGCGGGGTTCGAGACAAATGGCTGGGCTGGCTCCCCTTGTGAGCTTTGAAATCCGGGGGCCGCCTGGTTTGGGTTCCGTGTTTCGCACCCTGCCTTGCGCTCGCCCTTGCCCGTGGTGGTTGGCTCACTCATCACTGCCGCCTCGCCCCCCGCGCGAGCTCTGCTCGTTCACTGGTCGTAGGCTGCGGTGGAGCTTGAAGCGTGGAGGAGGTTCGCCAGAAATAGCCCTGTGGGTGAAGATACTCTTTTATGGGAAGAAAATTTGTGACATGCACGATGTTTAAGGCCCTGTACAACGCAGGCGCCTCCACCGGTGCTTCACTTTGACCATGTGCTTCCGCGTTGTTTGCTTCCGGTGCCGATAGGTGCTTCGGATCTCTTGCATGTGTCAATTTAGCCTAAGCACCTGCACGGCATTGAAACTCCCCTCCCATTACGGTTCTCTCTCCTCCCCACGGTGCTTGTCACCGCCGTGGAGATTCCCACTCCCCTACCATCTCTGTCCGCCATGGCTGATCCACGGCTTGAGCGGTCAAAGAGAGAAGGATTTTAGGGTTCACCCGCCCCCGGAACATAAGTTTTTCAGGAACACAAGTTTTTCAGGCAAGAGATAAGATGGGTGGATCGGCGCCAGGCTCGGGCTCTCGCTCGGCCGAAAGCGATCTTGGGACGATGACGAAGGAGCTTGGACTTAGAGCAACCGCAACCGGAGACTCATTTCATATGCCCAGATTTGTTTGGGTCGCTGCGGACAAAAATGTTGGCCCAACGCGGCTACCCAAACCCAAAATACGTCTGCTTTGTGTCCGCGCCGACCAATTTCAGGCCAATTTAAGTTTGAAATGGATCGGCGCGGATACAAAGTGGATGCGCCGCGCGTTCTCTCGGTGTCCGCTGCGGCCTTACATGTCGACCGCCAATCACCGACGTGGTCGTATTTAACACGGCCACCAACCACAGGCCCACATGTCAGCGAATGGAAGCTAGGCGTGCGTCCTTTTTTAATCCACGCGTGTCGGGGGTGGGGATTATCCACTTCCACTTCGGCCGTCTGCTCCGTCACCCGCGTTAAAGCAAACCCTAGCCACGGGCTTCTTCGGCGGCTCCAGCAAGAAGGGTGTTAGGGAAATACTTACGCAACATGATATTATTAGGAGGTAAAAGCCAACATTTATACATGTACATGCCAAAAGTCTAGAATATAAAAGGGAGGCCATTATCAATATAACTCTAACACCCCTGGTGGATCCACAACAGTGAGTTTGGAGAGGTAAAATCCATGTTGCGCTCTAGTCTGAACCTTCGTGAAGAAGTCTATTAGCTGTAACTCGGAAGGCACATAGTGAAGAGCAATAAAATGATCATGCACAACGGCGTTGTCAGGGATATTACTACCAGGTATAAACCGCCCAGGAGGGGCCGGTTTATGTTATCAAGATTATTTTATTAAAGCCCAGCGAAGCATAAAGTAAGAGATTTCAGACCAAGAGGTTTAGAGCCCAAGTGTCAGGGCCCATAAATTGTAAACCGTCATACTATGTAACTTGTGATGTAAGTTAGAAAGAATAGAGACCGAGGCGGACATGGTTATGAGCCGGCCTCGGGACCCTGTAGACCGGACCGGGTGTCACCTCTTATATAAAAGGACGACCCGGCGACGGTTCAGGGTAGAGAACAACAGCTCGAGACACAGGCAAAGCAGATTCGCTCCCTCGTCATCGAAACCCTAACAATATTACACCAAACTAGACGTAGGCTTTTACCTTCATCGAAGGGGCCGAACTAGTATAAAATCCCTGTGTCCTTGTCCGCTTTAACCCCTTTAAGCTAACCCGTAGCGATGGCCTCACGACTAAGTCCTGTTGCTACGACATCTGCCGTGACAAAACCACGACAGTTGGCGCCCACCGTGGGGCTATCACACGATGGTTTCGAGTTCTTGAAGGACGGATTTGAAGGACTCAAGGGCTACGCAGTGGGCCGGATGGCTAAGAGTCGTCGCGGCAAGATCTACATCGACGATGCAAGCTGGGGCCCCGAGGCCGATTCAATCGAATACGGGTACCGGGTCCCCTTCGGCGGCATCCACGTCTTCATCGGCAAGATCGGCGAACCGGGCCCTGAGCCGGACATCTTCCCCAACATCGTCAAGCCGGCTCAGCGTGCGAGACCTGTCCGGATTCAGCCCTCCATGAAGCACGTCTTCGTTGGAGCAGTGCATGGAGTACAAGCCGAGGACGGATCGGACTCTGGCGGCGAGACTGTTGTCTATTCCGGCGACGAATCGTCCTCCGGAGAGACATAATCTTTATATCTGTTGCGGGACGGTCGATCTGAGGGCTGTTCCGATGGTGACAGTATTCCGGACCCCCTCGATCCGCCAAACCGGGTTGCTGTCTTTATGGCCGGATCACAACCTACGCAGCAGTCCTCAACAACAGCGGCATTGACATCAGACGCAGTGGGGGCTAGGGCTGGAGATCCTGCCCCGTCACCGTCTGAAACTTTATCCATCTTGGTCGATACTTTGACAACGCTATTAACAGCAGAGGTAGCCCAGGCCAACAAGGAGCAGCATGATGCGGAGGTCGTCCAGGTGAAGAGCCGGATTGATCAAGCCAAGTTGGACCTAGCTGCTGAGAAAACCAGGATGGCTGCAAGGCAGGCTGAGCTTGATGCTCAAGCCTATCTACTCATGTTGGATCAGACCGCTTCAGACGAGGTAATGATGAGAAGGCAACGATCTCGCTTGCCACCGGTTTATGAGGCCGGGAACCTCTTTAGCATGCCAGGAGCAGGAACCAGTAACCAGCCGGAGGTGAACCGGGGAGGGGCACCGGGCACGGGAGCGTCAGTTCAGCCGCCGACCGCAGAGCCAACCCGCCAGGTTGTACCGTCACAACATGTGCCCACCCCTCCTGGTCATTACTCTAATCCGTTGGATAACATAGTCGCCGCCGCTTCATGACTGGCCGCCCTTCCCATTGAAGGAACGTCCCCCATAGAAGTGGAGGCACGACGGGCCAGGAAGTTCTTGGAGACGGCGCTAACTCAACAGGAAGCTTATTCTCACAGCCGTGAGAGGATTCATTCAACTCCCCGCTCGAGCCGAAGTTACACTAGGCGTCTGGATGAGCCGTCCGTGTCAAGCAGTGCACGAAGACGTAATCCGCCGCGGCAGGATGATCCTACAGGAGGAGACGCGAACGCTCAGAACATGGTGGATCAGGGCAGGCAACGCCGGGAGGCCGAGGTAACAGCACAGTACGAAGCCCGTCAGGCGACGCCGGTTCGTCCCTCTACCATAGTTGAACCGGGGTTATGTCTAGCTCCCTGGGAGTTCCTTGTCTTACCCCCGCTTTGCGAAACATGAAACTACCCAAGGATTTCAAAGGACCGCGCAAGGTGCCCAATTACACGGCGGATCTGTCCCCGGAGGCATGGGTTGAGAGTTATGAGATGGCAATGGAGATGCTGGATGTGGATGATGCAGCGTGCGCTAAGTATTTCACAATGATGCTAGAGGGCATGGCTCGCACTTGGCTGAAGGGCTTACCACCCAATTCCGTCGGATCATGGGCCGAATTGCGGCGCCGGTTTATCAATAACTTCAAGGACACGTGCAAGCAGCCAATGTCTGTCGTCGATCTAGCTGCCTGCATTCAAGGAGAGCATGAGTCTACAAGCAGTTGGGTGCGTCGAGTGTCAGAGATCCTGCATTCCTCCAATAGCATCAACCCAAGCACAACAGTGGTAACCTTGGAAGGCAATTGCCGGTTTGAACCTTTGAAATTGAAGTTGGGACAGCTTAAGCGTAATTGTGATGACATGGGGACACTCATGGGCGCTTTAGTGAAGCATGCGGACTCCGATAATACCAAATACCTAGACGTGATAGTGACAAGTCAGGGAAGGCAAGCAAGAATGGTAAGGCGCCGCAACCCAACCCGGCAAATCAAGGATACAACGGTAAGCGTAAAGCAGATGGTAGTTCGGATTTTGTGGCCAACACCAATGCTCAGGAGGACGGACAGGGCCGCAAGGGTAGACCGCCCCCACGAAATGGGAGGCCGCCTATTAATCTGGAACGCCAGTTGAACGTAGATTGCCCGAAGCACGGTACAGCAGAAAAGCCAGCTACACATCTCTGGAAAGACTGTTTTATTATGCAGGAATTCATGAACCGGTCTCGGTACGATCACGGACCATCCGGCGGGTCAGGCCCCGGTTTTCAAGGGCCGGGTTATCAAGGTGGTGGATCCGGTTTAGGGTACCAAAGCAATAACGGCAACCACAACGGGCACAATCAACATAACCAACAACACGACCAGGGTGGTTATAACAATCAAGGAAATCAACAGCACCAACAGCACGGCCAGGGCGGTTATAACAATCAACATAACCAACTGCACGACCAGGGCGGTTATAACAATCCACTGCTCAGTAGCAATCTGGATATCAGAATAATCCGAAGGAGCTGAGCAGTGGGCAGTATCATGTCTTCACCACGAGCTTGTGCAAGCATGATCAGAAAGTTCTAAAGAGGGCAGTACATTCTGTTGAACCGGCGGTGCCACGTTACCTGCGTTGGTCGGAGCGGCCCATTGTGTGGAGCAGAGAAGATCATCCGCCCCGGGTTGATAATCCGGGTCAGCTGGCTCTAGTTGTGGCACCTCAGGTGGGTGGCTACAAGTTTACCAAGTTGCCTATGGACGGAGGCAGCAACATCAACATTCTATATTATGAGACTTTCCGGCGTATGGGGCTGACAGATAAGAAGCTTCGGCAGTCCAATACAGTTTTTCATGGGGTGGTGCCCGGTAAATCGGCATATCCAGTTGGCAAGACCGATCTAGAGGTCACGTTTGGAGATGAGCATGATTCCAGGTCGGAAACTTTGACCTTTGAAGTAGTAAAGATCAGAAGTCTGTATCACGCTTTGTTTGGGCGACAGGTTTACGCCAAGTTCATGGCAAGGCCGTGTTATGTTTATCTACAGCTCAAGATGCCAGGACACAAGGGAACCATTACGGTCCATGGGAGTCGCAAGATTGCTTTGGAGTGCGAGGAAGGTGATGCAGCTTATGCTGAAGCGGTTTGTGCAACTGAGGAGCTGAAGTTTTATAAAGACAATGTTGATCCGGTGGATATGTCTCCGCTAAAGAAGCCAACCACAGAGCATGATCCGGCTTTGAAGTTCAAGTCAGCTGAAGAGACCAAACAGGTTGATTTCGTTCGTGGCGATTCATCCAAGCAGTTCACTATCAGTGCTAACCTAGATCCGAAATAAGAAAGCGCGCTCATCGAGTTCATCCGTGAGAATCGGGACATCTTTGCATGGAAGCCTTCTGATTTGCCAGGTATACCGAGGGAACTCGCTGAGCACAATCTCAATATTGATCCTAAGTTTAAACCGGTCAAGCAATTTCTGCGCTGCTTCAATGAAGAAAGGGGCAAGGCTATTGGAGAAGAAGTGGCTAGGCTCTTGGCGGTAGGCTTTATAGTTAGGTTTTTCATCCAGAGTGGTTGGCTAATCCGGTGCTAGTACTTAAGAAAAATGGCACTTGGCGAATGTGTGTTGATTACACATATCTGAACAAAGCTTGCCCAACTGATCCCTTTGCCCTCTCCCGAATTGATCAGATCATTGATGCTACGGCAGGATGTGAGCGACTAAGTTTTTTGGATGCATATTTAGGTTATCATCAGATCAAGATGGCAGTCAAGGACCAGGAGAAGACGGCCTTTATAACTCCCTTTGGAGCCTTCTGCTATGTGTCTATGTCGTTTGGGCTTAAGAGTGCCCAGGCGACCTATCAGCATTGTGAGCAGAATTGTCTTCATGGACAGATTGGGCGGAATGTTCATGCATATGTGGATGACATTGTGGTGAAATCCAGGAAAGAGGAGACATTGATAACAGATTTGAAAGAAACCTTCGACAATCTCCGGGATAAAAAGAGATGCCCCTCTGCCCTATTTATAAGCCGAAGGGATAAAATGGCAGGCGCGGGAATCGAGGAGCCTAAAAAGCGGATGGCGTCACGGCGGTTTAAAGTGATTTGAGGAGATGACGTCACGCCGGTTTATAAAGCATTTTGAAGCTGCGGAAAGGGAAGATCTGTACAAGACTTTGAAGATTGACATGAACAGGTTCAAACCAATCTGGGGCCTAATGTCAGGGATATTACTACCAGGTATAAACCGCCCAGGAGGGGTCGGTTTATGTTATCATGATTATTTTATTAAAGCCCAGCGGAGCATAAAGTAAGAGATTTCAGTCCAAGAGGTTTAGAGCCCAAGTGTTAGGGCCCATAAATTGTAAACTGTCATACTATGTAACTTGTGATGTAAGTTAGAAAGAATAAAGACCGAGGCGGACATGGTTATGAGCCGGCCTTGGGACTGTGTAAACCGGACCGGGTTTCACCTCTTATATAAAGGGACGACCCGGCGACGGTTCAGGGCAGAGAACAACAGCTCGATACATAGGCAAAGCGGATTCGCTCCCTGGTCATCGAAACCCTAGCAATATTATACCAAACTAGACGTAGGCTTTTACCTTCATCGAAGGGGCCGAACTAGTATAAAATCCATGTGTCCTTGTCCGCTTTAACCCCTTTAAGCTAACCCGTAGCGATGGCCTCATGACTAAGTCATGTTGCTAGGACATCTGCCGTGACAAAACCACGACATGCGTGCACAAAAAAAGTATCAACGCCAATATGCTTGGTAAGCTCATGCTTCACGGGGTCCCGCACAATACTGATAGCCCTTGTAGTATCGAACAAAAGGGTGGTAGGTGTAGTAACAGAAACAACAAAATCCTCAAGTAGCCCTCGTAATCAAGTCACCTATGCCGTCAAAATAGCCATAGCTCGCAACTCGGCCTCTGCACTCGAACAAGAAACTGCAGTCTGTTTCTTCATTTTCCAGGAAATGAGAGAATTGTGGGGACCCCGACTTACATAGTCGAAGCCACCGATTGTGCGTGCACAGTGATCCCAAGGATCAATGCTCACTGTACACAACAAACTGAATATCAAGAGTTTACATCAATTACATAATGTCTTACACAAATAGGACCATTATGGTCAAGTCTTACATAGATAAAGCCTCAAGGGCTAACCACCAAATATGCATCACAACAGAAATCTTCGTCGATAACTTGGACTCATGTCATCTGCCTTAACCCCACACACATTCTGACTAGAAAAGTGTCCTAGCTCGCATGTTCATCTCCAAAAAACTCTTCTTCCAAGTCCTACTCTTCCATGCCTGGCCAATTTAATAAACAGGGGCAAGCCAATGAGTACTTTTGCATGTACTCGCAAGCAACCCATGATTGGTAACAGAATAGTATGCAAGTCTCTACTAAGTTGGCATTTTGCGGAAAGCTAGTTTTTCTTATGCAAGTATGATTAATATTGCTTAGAATCATGAATGTGTTTGCAACAAGTATTAAGAGGTTACAGACATCAATATCGAGAAAGAGTTATAAACAACTCACTCTCAAGCTTATCGTGACTTCCTCACGAACTTAATACTTCCAACCCAAATTTTGTAAAATCCAGACATAGTTTAAGCAGCACCACCCATCTTTCCTTGACCGTGGACACGGCTATTCGAATATTTTACACTCTGCAGAGGTTGCATTTTACCCATAAGATCCGAGGAACTTTCGTGTTATCCACGACCCGCGGTACCTCAAGTACCCGGGGTGTTGGTGTCAAAACTGGCAGATGTCGGGTAGGGGTGCCCAAGCTATGCGTCTAAGGATCTATGGTAACAAGGGACTGGGGACACGATGTTTTACCCAGGTTCAGGCCCTCTCTATCAAGGTAATACCTTACTTCCTGCTTGATTGATCTTGATGAATATGGGTTACAAGAGTTGATCTACCTCGAGATCGCAATGGCTAAACCCTAGAAGTCTAGCCTATGATGTTGTGATTCTGCTAGCCTTTACGGACTAACCCTCCAGCTTATATACACGCCGGAGGGGGCCTAGGGTTGTACAAAGATGACTTAGGGAGAAATAAATTATTACATCCGGACATCTATTTTTCCTTTCTATACACATAGGAGTCCTATCCGGACACGGGGGATAACCTTCCGCTTTTATCTTCATGGCCCATCAGTCCGACCCAGCTTCAGTAGCACGGACACCCGAGGACCCCTAAATCCAGGACTCCCTCAGTAGCCCCCGAACTTGCCTTCAATGACGAGGTTGTATTGGGCTTCATGTCTTCGTTTTTGCAAGGCGGGTTCTTCTTCGAAACAAATGACAGTTTGGTTCTGACTTTGATATTGCACTTTGTTGATTCCTTCCTGTCATCGCCTCGGCTTCCACGTGTCAGACGAATGCGAACAGTCCATCTACTTTTTAGAAATAAACCCTTGGCCACGTGGGGATGGCATATATTTAAAGAGATTGGATCTCAGATGCCATTCCACACCACGCAAAAACCCTTAGAGCCAGCCACGGAAAATACTCCCAACATGGCCAGCGCTCCCGACTCCTCCTCACGCCCCACGGCCCTCAAGTAGGTGATTGGGAAAGCTGCTCGGTATCTCATGCCCATCCAAACAGACTTCAGACGGAGGGATATCTCCCTCCCGCGGATCTAGTCTCCGTTCGGGCTGGATTAACCTCGATCGACGATGAAGCCTTGGTGGAAAACTTCCCCAACCCCTCTAAAGAGGAGCGGGTGTGCTTCGTCTCCTTCCTCTTGAGAGGCGTAGGATTTCCAATCCAGCCTTTCCTCAGAAGTTTTCTGGAATTTAATGGGCTCCAACTGCACAATTTCTCGCCATGCTCTATCCTGCATATTGTGGGCTTCGTTGCTCTTTGCGAGCTATTTTTGGGCTGTGAGGCTCATTTTGAGCTATGGAGGAAATTCTTTTGCCTTGTCCCCCGCTCCCAAAAGGGATCCATATTCGAGGTGGGCGCGCGCTGAAGTGTGGCGCATAGCAGAGACAGATTACATGTCCAGCACTCCTAAGAAGGCATCCGAAGAGTGGCCCTCGAAGTGGTTCTATATCGAAGACGTTGTTCTCTCGGACCCAATCCGGCAAGATCTTCCCGAGTTCTCCAACGCTCCTTTGAAGGAACTCTTCAACTGGCATCCCCGAAGCCTCAAGGAAGAAGACAGTGCAGGGATTAAATGGCTAGTTAGTAAGATCAGGGTACTTGCCCACTCCAAACTTCCGATAATTGAAGTAATGGCTATCACAATAAAGCGTTGTGTCCAGCCACTTCAGTCTAGAGGGTTTCCCATGTGGCATTATAACACGCAAGACAATGCCTCTCGCTGCCTACACGAGGGTCCGGATACCCATGCCGCCTTGTCCGCCATCTTAGCCGATCTCTATAGGGGGGGGGGAGGAAGACTTTGTTCGTTTGAAATGTCGGGAAGGCTTTTCTATGTATAACCCCATTGATCAGGTGAGTTTTTCCGATCACTAGCTTTATACAATCTCTTTTCTGAGATATGTTAACTGAAATAAATCCGGCTATTTCCAACAGGAATGGAGAAAGGTGATCGAGGGGGTTTATTGCCCCGCTCCGCAGCCAGAGGACCATGTTCGCGACAAAGATCCTGGATTTGAAGAAGATCCGAACATATTCATAGAGCTTACTGACGGAGTTTTTCATCAGGCGAGCCATGATGGTAAAAAATTGGCCATTGCAGTCGATTACCCTGGCCTTCTTCCCTCCTCCCACGTAAGTACCCAGGAGACATCCCCTCAAAGAGAGCCTCCCCTTCGCGCCTCACCCACCGCACTGTCTCATGCTCCAAAGGGGCGGCGCTCGTCTCGCCGTACTGCATCAAGGGCATCTTTGAAGAAGATGGCGCCTGCGCAGGGCGAGTCTTCGAAGCAAAAGGAAACGGGGGGCACCATGGAGCCCTCCCCCATTCATCAAAGAGGTATAGTTTTTAATACGTGCCCGGTAGCAAGGCCGGATTGTTACATTTGTCCCTTCGTCTTATTTCAGGAGGAGTATACGTCGAACTGTGTCCGAGGACCCTGCTGGCCAAACACCAACCAATCCGGCCCTGGGCCCGCCCACAAGGACAAGAGCCGATACGGGAGTAATGCTGAACTATCCTCTTCAGGAGGATTCAGATAATGTATCAGTTACAATTTTCAAAGTGGAGAGTGCGATGAACCATCAGCGGCGAAAAGAGGCCATGCGTGATTCAGTTTTCACTAAGGAGGCATTCAAAGCCCGTAGCTCCGCGGATGCGTATATCCGAGCCGCTCGGGATGGACTTGCTGGGGCCATTCATGTACTTTCAAAGGATATGCGGGTACGAATTTTTGGAAATTTAATAAGCATATGCCGGTAGCCCTCGAGAATTGAAGCAGTTGGCCCAACTGATTAAAGGATCGTTATGCCTACAAGTTCTCAAGGAAAGAAATGACGCATTGGCCAAGGAACTTGCAGCAAACCGGATCAAGCTAAATGTTGTCACCACCGAGCTGGAAGATTTGAAGAAATCCAAGAAGGGATCTGATGGTAAGGACGAATAGTGCCTGGAAAATACCAATTTTCACCATGAATGATGTTAAAGCATTCGTTGTTTCAGGTACAGCGGCGGATTAACCAGATCAACTGGAGGAGAAGCTAAGGGCTGCTCAGGAGGACAAAAGACATGCCGAAGGGCAAGAAGCCGCTGGTCAACATGTACTAACACGATGAAAGGAACAAACTGCTAGATGAGAATTTCAAAAAAGCCGAAGAGCTAAAGGATCTACGGGCCCAACTATCGGGTGCCTTGAAGGAAATAAAAAGTTAAAAGGCGGCATATTCAGTATGACCTTGAACCTAGCTTTCATATTTATCCATGAATCAGAGCTTTACAATGCTATTGATGCATGTTTGTTAAGTGGGCGGCCCGAAGGAGAAGTATCCGGATTTCAAGGTGACGTGCTACAAGAGGTCTCCAAAGTGCACGAGCAAGTTCGGAAAGCCATGAAGAACATGGCTAAAGCCTTGTGTCCATCCGAATCTCCTCCAGAAACTATGGAGGAGCTGGCAGACTTATTCAAAGGAGCTCGACGTCGCTTTGAACTATGGAAGGCGTCGGCATGTCGAGAAGGTGCACGAGAGGCCTGAGCCATGGTGAAGACGCGCTATACCGGGCTTGATCCAAATCATATGGCCCGGTTGGACCTCGGGGATTAGACGGACAAGAAATTCCCGTTAGTTTGGTGTATGCCCAAGTAATGATAGCCGCAAAGTTTCCACAACAAGACTGTAAGTTAGACAATCTTATAGATGGCATTGATGAAGAATAGGCGTTTGATTCCATGTAACAATGTACTTTATCATCAAACTTATCTCCAACCGAACTTGTAAAAAAGTTGTTATGGCAGACCTTCGGCTTCCAACTCCGGAACCCAAGGGTTGGAGTGTTTCCGGATGCCATACTTGTGGCGAACATGTAGTATTTACAGAAACCAGGCAATCCAGCCATTTTGCTTGAACAGACAAGTTATGTTCAGGGGGTTATGTTATATTACTATTTAACGTAAGAAACATCTTCCAGGGAGAATAGTTCCATTGAGGGTTCCTTTCCCTAGGTTAGCATGCGCACTTATGCATGCTTATGCTTTGATCCTAAAAGGTATGATTATAGGAAGCTTATCCTTTGAAAAGTTATGTGCGAAAAAGGCAACTTGTCGATCGTCCGCCGACCAATGATTCCCTTAAGAACGCTAGCTTTAGGCTTCACCCGTCTGAGGTATTGGTCTGGATTACCCAGTTGTACCAATTGCAGAGGTGCTCCCTTTATTCCCTAGCCGAACAATCGGGAACGTAGGGTATAACCACAGGAGCCAGGCAACCCAGCTTGGCAAAAACTTAAGTCATAAAGGTGCATATAATGGGGAGGAGACTATATGAAACAGACAATATGAGTACTGTAAGCAATAGGCTTGTAATAATAAGCTTCGTTATAGAAGCCCCCAGGTATATTGTGGTATGTACATTTAAAGATGTTCACTCCTAACAGTTCGGTATAGTCGAACACTTTCTGGGAATGAAAAAACAAAAAATGAAGAGGAAAAAAGAAAACTCAAGGGAAGAGACCTAAACAGAAAGAGAAATAAAAGGTGCTACCAAACTATTCGTAGAATCGTCGGAGCCTAGCAGCGTTCCATGGATTCGGCTCAAGGCGATTGTCTGATGCATTTCGAAGGCGATAGGCTCCTCCGGTGAGTACTTCGTCAATAATGAAGGGCCCCTCCCATCTTGGTTTGAGCTTATCCTTTTTCTTCTCCGGGAGGAGCAAAACGAGTTCGCCAACATTGTATGTTTTGGCCCGCACTTCTCTGCTCTGGTATCGCCTAGACTATTGTTGATAGAATGCGGAACGAGCCCGCGCTATATCGCGCTCCTCTTCAAGGCCGTTTAGGTCGTCCCGCCGATCGAGCTCGGCCTCCTGCTCTTCATACATATGCACCCAAGGTGAGTCATGAATAATGTCGTAGGGCAAAACAGCTTCTGTGCCGTACACCATGAAAAAAGGTGTATATCTGGTTGTCCGGTTGGGTGTGGTCCGCAACCCCCAGAGTACGGAGTCAAGCTCCTCAACCCAGTGTTTATCTGACTCTCGCTAGTCGGGGTTTAATGCCGCTCATTATTAAGCCATTGGCCCGTTCGACTTGACCATTTGTTTGAGGGTGGTACACAGAGGCATAATCAAGTTTAATGCCTAACTTGGCGCACTTGTTTTTCACCTCGTCGGCTATAAAGTTGGAGCCGTTATCTGTGATAATACTATGGTGGAAACCATAATGGTGTACTGCACCGGATATAAAATCTATCACAGGCCTCGCTTTAGCCATTCTGACTGGTTTGGCTTCTATCCATTTAGTGAATTTATCCACCATGACCAGTAAAAATTTCTTTTTTTTTGCTTCCCCTTTAAGGGGTCTGAAAGTGCATTATATTGACTAGAGGGGGGTGAATAGGCGATTTTTACAAATTCGTCACTTAGGAAATTCTAGCTGAGGAATTTCCTAAGCAATGAACTACTTAGCAGCGGAATAGATACCCAGGTGCAATCATAACAAGACAGTAGCAAGGTCATCATGATGAAATGAAAACAAGCACAGAGTACAAGTAGCGTGTAAACAGGATAAGTAGGCTGAGGACTGAAGACTGAAGAAATTGGGCTGAGGAAATTGAGAAAGCCTTCAATCAAAGTCTACAAACAGTACATATTAAGTTCATCAACACATGAATGAGTAAATGGAAGAGTTGACGAAATAGAACCAGTAGGCTTGATGAAGACAATGATTTGTTAGACCAGTTCCAACTGTTGTGACAGTTGTACGTCTCGTTAGGGCGGCTAGGTATTTAAACATGAGGACACACAGTCCTGGACACACAGTTCAAGACACCAAGTTCTCACTGTATTCCCCTTGAGCTAAGGTCACACAAACCTCGCCCAATCACTCGTGGCAAGTCTTCATAGGTGACTTCCAAACCTTCATAGACTTGGTCACCCGGCGATCCACAATTCCTCTTGGATGCTCTAGACCATTGACGCCTAACCTCCTGGAAGATCACAGTCGTCAAAGGTAACAAGCGTCGGCTCCACACAGGAACACTCTCTTCAGTGATTCTCAATCACTTTTGGGTTTTAGGTGTTTGGGTTTGGGGTTTTTCCTCACTTGATGATTTTCGCTCAAAGTCCTCGGAGGATGGGTTGCTCTTATGACAAGTGTCAGTTTCTCTCGGAGCAGCCAACCAGGTAGTGGTTGTAGGGGGCGGCTATTTATAGCCTAGGGAGCATCCCGACGTGATAAGACATAAATGCCCTTAAATGATATGACCGTCAGGTGGATAAGATATTTTGGGATAGCTGGCGCATAGCACAGCAACGGTCGGAAATTGAGTTCTCAAATTTCTCAGGGTTATCATGTTCCTCACTTGTAGGCAATCCACACTGGCGAATTCCTAACTCCTCAGTCAGAACAAATTCCTCAGAGACCAGAAGAACTTCGTCTCTGTCACTGAAGAAATTGACTGAACTGTATGAGATTTCCAATGGCTTCACTCGAAAGGACTGGGTAGTGTAGGCTTTGAGTTGAGCATCACTTGGAAATATGTTTCCTTAGTTTTACCTCGACCCTCTTTAACAGTATGGTGTTTCCTATGACTCAAGAAAGATAAAAATGAAACTCCGAAAACAAAAGTTTTCACGCTTCATAATCCTCGCATGATTATCCAAGTCTTCAAGGTCACACCAATTTCCCCACTTTCAAAGTCTTCAAGAAAACCAAAGTCTTCAGCTGAAGACATACATTTTTAGGGGTCGAATTTCCACGTAAATATGATTCTCCTCATAGACTTATAAGACATGTGTACACTTAATAACACATTAGTCCCTTAACCTATAAGTCTTCAATACACCAAAATCACTAAGGGGCTCTAGATGCACTTACAGTCTCCCCCTTTTTGGTGATTGATGACAAATAGGTTAAGTTTTCAAAGGGGATAAACATATGAAGTGTAACAACAGATTTTGAGGAATTTGATTACAAGATATAGAAGAACCCCCCTGAATAAGTGCACTTTTGAGGAATTTGCTTGAGTTAGCAAATGCACATTGTAGAGTAATATCATGGAGATCTCCCCCTATATCTTGTAATTCAAACACACATTTAACATATGATATGAAGAATTTGAAATGCATGATGAAATATGGTGTCTGACGAAATTCAGCATGCGTGCATTATGGTATTGAGGAAATAAGCATACAAAAAGCAGTTCGAAAAGTGTTAGACCACCATAGGACTTAAATTTACAACTCATCAGAGCAAACACCTAAGAAGAACGGGAGTTGTAACTTAACGAAAAATAGCCCATAATAGAGACCCACTTGAAGACTAACTCAAATTTCTCCCCCTTTGTCATCAGATGACCAAAAGGGAAGAAAAATGAGGACTAACACCACTGAAGAATATCATCATGAAGTTGATGGAGGAGCGCCAGCGTTGTTGGGGTCGTTCATTGAAGTAGGGCCTGCAGCAGTGTTATCCAAGTCTTCAACTTCATCCGTCGCGCGCGATGAAGAAAATGAGCTTGTGACCAGTTGAGGAACTTTGACCTTCTTGAATTTCTTTGAAGGTGGCTGAGACCAGTCAAAGTCCTATTGGAATTCCATCTCCTTGAGTTCTTCAACATTAAAGTGATGTGAAAGAATAGCCCAAGTGCGGTCGAAGATCTCATGCGCATAGTAGTGATTCTTATTCACAGTGTTCTGAGTGACAGTCATGTTTTGAAGAATTGCACCAAACTGGCGCTTCACCCACTTGTGATTTCTATCAACTTTCTGATGCAGACTGAGGAGAAGCTCATGATCAGTCATCACACGAGGAACAATATCTTGAGGAATATGCTTTAAAGCATTTGTAGCAGTGTCTTGAGTTGAAGAATCATCATTGGTGGAATAGGATGCAGCTTTGCGAATCTGCCCATCCAAGGGACGAGTCCCTTCATCAACGATTGCAGCTTTGCCTTTTCCGTCAACTGAGGAAATTGTCCGTTTGAGGACTTCAAGTGGAGGCAGATAGCTGAGATGATTCTGAAAGTCAGCCTTGTATGCAATTGAAGACCTTGTTCTGATGAATCTCATAATCCAGGGAGCATAAGGGTTCAATTCAAAAGGTGACAGTGCACATTTGCCAAAGTCCTCATGAAGAAATCATGATAGTTGATGGGGATCCCATGCATGATATTGAACAACAGATTCTTCATGATGCCAACAACGTCTTCTTCTTCAGAGTTGTGGCCTTTGATTGGATTGAGGGTTTTGGTGAGAATGTGATAAATTGTCCTTGACACATATTGCAAATCCTTCACTAGAAAGGTTTTCCTTGGAGGGTTGCCAACCTTCAAAGGCTTCATCAGCACTTGCATCAGATGATTTGGAAGTTCAGGTTCCTCATAAATCAATCTTGCACCATCAGCTGGAGGGTGAACTAGGACGACATGAAGCAATTCAGAAGCCGGAGCTTTGTAGTGAGTGTTGTCAGTCATCCAGTCCAGAACCCATGAGTTGATGTCAGCAGCATTACCAGTCAGGTGCAAGGTTGCATAGAATTGAAGAATTAGCTCTTCATCCAATCACATATATCAGAACAGAAGCTCAGAAGCCCAGACTCATGAAGCAAATTCAGCACAGGCTCAAAGCAAGGTATGGACTCCATGTCAACATGAGGAATTTGACGATGCTCAAATACCTTATCCTTGTTGAAAAGCAGTGAAGAATAGAAGTTCATCTGAGTGTCAGTCCAAAACCGCTTGCAGCGAAGTCTTGCTGAGTCGTAGGGATTGAACTCTGTGAGGAATATGTGTTCAGCAAAGAAATCATCAGCCTTGAACTTTTGCTTTGTAGTATGAGGGTTCTTCTGCTTGGGCTGAAGAATTGCTAACGAACATTTTGTAGCCTCTTGATTTATGACTTCTGGAGCTACTGCCTGAGGAATTTGTGCTTCAGGTTCTTCAGCAACTTTGGACTGAGCTTGTTCTTCAGCTGATGCAGTTGGATCTTGTTCGGGAAAGGACAAAAGTGGGATGTGAAGTTCTTCAGAGTCCATTTGAATTTCTTCAGTTAGAGCAGGGGACTAAAGAACTTGTTGTAGTGGTGTAGTCAATGGGGAATTTGATGAGTCATCTTTCAATAATCATCATTGAGCACTGGTGTTGTAGACCCAATGTACACATCCTCATCTTCTTCCAGTTCCTCAACGCCGACCTCTTCTGCAGTGAACTAAGGCATGGGCAATGATACCAGAGGAGTTGAAGGGATAGCATCCACTTCAATTTCTTCATCCAACTGCTCTGAAGAAGCAGCAGAAGGAGTTTCTTCAGCATGGTCATCAGGAATTTGATAATCCTCACCAAAGGGAACAATCTAATTTAATGGCACAATGGAGATTGGAACAACATTAATGGGATCCGTGAAGGAGCTTGACAAAGTCCTCACTTTCTTGGGAGCTGAGGATTCTGCAGTTGATGATGCTTTCCTTTTCTTCAGAGCTGCCTTCTCTACAGCTTTTGTCTTCTTCACTTCTGATGAAGAAGGAAGTTTGATAGTCCTCAGAGGTGAAGAATTTGTAGGTGGTGCTGATGACATTTGTTCAGTTTCTTCAGGCACGACTGTTGCAGTCGCCCTGACATCCTCAGTTTCTTGAGGCGCTGCTCCAGCTTCTTCAGTAGCCCTGGGTTGTTCTTCAGGCGCCACATTGGAAGTTGCCCTGGTAGTTTCTTCAGCGACTGGGATTTCTTCATCAGTCCTGTCACGTTCAGTTTCTTTAGTAGTGACATTGTCAGCTGCGCTTTTAGTTTCCTCATCAAGATGAATTTCTTCTTGTGAGGAGCTTTCACCACCAAGCTTGAGTGACTTGGAGAGCTTGACGAATCTAACTTTGGCTCCTAGCCAATCATCACGGTATCTGTCAAATTTATCACTGAGGCCTTTGATTTCAGATTGCAGTTTCACAAGGTCCTCAGGAGTCATGTTCACAACATTTTTCTTTAGAAGACGCTGCTTTCTGTACTATTCTTTCTTCGCCCATCTGGCTTGTTCAAACTTCCATTTCTCTTCGCCAATGAAAGCAGCCAACATGTGACTTTGACCAGGTGTGAGATTCATGTTAGGGAGAGGAGTGTCAGGATTCTGATGCCAAAGATCAGTGTAGTCTAGGATCTTCTTCGGATCCAACATAAGAGGCACAGAACTGCCCTTGGCTCTAGCAGCCTTCATATGCATATCCCTGATGATAGCAGCAAGTTCGTCATCATCAGCTTCATCGTCCTCAGACGGAACTTGAAAGGCCACCTTCTTCCGAGGACCTGTCCTCTTTCCACGGCCTGCAGTGGTCTTCGGTTTCAGCATGGTCGGAGCTGATGAACTAGCAAAGGCTCCTGAAGCAATTGAGAACCCCGCAGTTCGCTGACATGTTGCAAGGTGCACTAGAGTTGAGGATTTTGAAGCAGCAGCTGAAGATTGTGCAGCAACAGAGGGAACTGAGGCGGCCCTTGAGGAAGTTGCCTAAGGAATATGTCCAGAAGGCTTTGAGGAACTTGGCCTTGAGGGTATTGTTGTTGAGGAATGTGGCTTGACGGCCGATTTCTTCAGCATGGCCTTCTTGGGCTTACTAGCAGAGGCCTCAGCAGCAGAGGCAGCAACAGGAGAGTCTTCATTGAATTTCCTCACTGCTTCTCTAGCTGCACGTTGAAGCTTTGCTTGACGCTTGGCCCATTTCTTTGGAAATTCCTCACCACGCTTGACGCCTGAGGGATCTGCAACTTGTTCTGGTGCCAGAGGAGGTCTTGTGCATGGAGGGTTGATAGCGAATTTCTTCATGTACTTTGGAGTCACATATCAGTACTCCCTCCACTCCTTGACCCATCTTCTCTCAATCCTTTGAATGCCCACTTTGCATTGATTCTTGTTTTCTTTTCCATGAGTTTCCTCATCTGGTGTGCAATATTCAGCACCGATGTCTTCAGGGATCTCAAAAGCAGTGTTTGTCTCAGGTCTCTTCCCTCCCTTCTGTGGTCTCTTGCCTTCAGCCATTTTCCTCACTTGAGGATTTTGAACAATTGAGGTTTCTGAGGAAGTATATAACTTTTCTTCAAGGAATGCTGCAAATGAGTTAAGTTGATGAGAACCTAGAGATTCAGCAGCAGTCATTTATACTTGTGAACAGAGTATAGGTGCGAAGAATTTGGAGAGGTCATATGCATTCTCAGATTTTTTTTCAAAAGTATCAAGTTTGAGGAATTTGACCATGGGAGTCTTGAAGACTTTCACTAAATGTTCTTGCTTTAGGTTCTAGAGTTGTATAGATTGGTAAATCCACACAATTGAGGAATCATGAAGAAAAACACAGCTTAGAGAAGCAAATCAAGAACAGATAGATTTAGGTGTTTAGATAGAGGGGAATTGAAGAATAAACACCTTTTGAAGAATTTGTGAAATCATGAGAATCAAGGAAGGGTAGCAAAATTAGATTTTAATTACCCTTGGTAAAGAACACGACGAACTAGATGAACTTTGGTGAAGCTCGTCGGTACAGATCTCCCACACCCTAACTTGGCAGAAGGAGATAGCTACAACGGCCGCGGAGTGAAGATTTCCGTGGCCGCGCGCGAGTACGACGACGAGGAGGTCAAGGCAGCAAAGCTCTTCCTCACCGGCGTCGATGGAGAGTAGCGGTGGTGCTAGGTCTGTGAGCTCGAGCGAGATGAAGGTCGAGCGAAGTAAATGAGGTACGGTGAAAGGGAGGGGTATTTATATCCAGTGTGAAAAACTGCTCGTCTGAAGAGATTGGACGAACGTGCCCCTGCCCTTTGCTATCCTAGCGACATGTGTCACCCACGTTCTGAGGAGTAAAGATAGTGGAGATTGTGGGAGAGTTGTTTAATCCATCGTGAGATGCGGAACGGTTTGAGCAGCAAAAGTCGAAAAATTTGGATAAGAAAATTTTAACGTTGCGTTCACAAATTCTTCAGCCGTCGAGGACACAGTGAGGATTTTGAACAAGTTTCAAATACAATGCATATGAAGTAATTGTGAATAGACTGGATTGAGTTAAGCATAGAGGGGGAAGGGTACGATCACATTCACTTAGAGGAAAAATCAACTTGAGAATTAGAAATAAGTGAATGCTGTAGAGGACATCAATACTCAAAAAGAAAATATATCCAATGAAGAACACTAAGAAAAGTTGAAGAAATTGCAAATTTTGAGGAATTTAAAAATTTAAAGAATTTGCAAATTGAAGAAAAACTCAAATTCCAACTTGGTTGGTGGCGTGACCCACCGTATAATAATGATGATTTCAGACACCGCATACAATTGTCGAAGGGCTCTGAGAATCAATTTATTCACACTTAGAGGGTTAGCCTTCATTGATTGAAGAAAAACATTACTTCGTGTGTTGCGCATTAAAGTCATCAATTTTGCATAAGTGTTTGGATGTGTGTCCTTTCAAAGAACATTCAAAGATTCTAAGATATTTAGCTCACACCGCAACTTGCAAAATCTCTTCTCATCCAAGGGCTTAGTGAAGATATCTGCCAGTTGTTCTTCAGTGTTCATGTGGTAGATGGAGATGTCGCCCTTGAATACATGATCACAAAGAAAATGATGACGGATCTGGATGTGCTTTGTCTTCGAGTGCTGAACTAGTTTGTGAGCAATCTTGATGGCACTCTCATTGTCACAATAGAGTGGCACATTCTTCATGTTGACGTCATAGTCCTTGTGGGTTTGCTTCATCCACAACAATTGAGCACATCATGAACCAGCAACAATGTATTCAGCTTCAGCTGTGGAGAGTGATACACAGTCCTGCTTCTTCGAGGACCAACATACTAAGGATCGTCCGAGGAAATGGCATGTGCCGGATGTAGACTTGCTATCCACTTGATCACCAGCATAGTCAGAGTCAGAATATCCGATGAGATCAAAATCAGAGCCCTTGGGATACCATAATCCAAGTGTTGGAGTGTGAGCTAGATATCGAAGAATATGCTTCACAGCCTTATGGTGTGATTCCTTCGGTGTAGCTTGAAATCGGGCACACATGCAAACACTAAGCATAATATCTGGCCTAGATGCACATAGATACAATACCTTTTGATCGAAGTCTTTACCATTTTCATCAGTGCACAATTGGCCATTTGTGGGCATAGGGATTTTGACGCCTTTGCAATTTTGCATGCCGAATTTCCTCAGAACATCCTTGAGGTATTTCTCTTGAGATATGAAGATGCCATTGCGTTGTTGACGAATTTGAAGGCCTAGGAAGAATTTCAGCTCTCCCATCATGGACATTTGATATTCTTCACGCACCATGTAGCCAAATTCATCACTGGTGCATTGATGTCGTCGATGATTTTCTCGATCCGCACTTCTTTTGCGACACGAGGATGAGCTGGTTGACGACTTTGGTCTGGCTTAGAATTTTCTCTAGTAGCAATTTCTTTAGGATCACCAAAATGATTTTATTCATTGTCAGGAATGACTTCTTCAGATGATTATTCAGTGGGGATGATATCTTCAGTAGCCTTGAATTTGATGGATTCCTCAGGAGGTATTTCACCTGACATAGAAGGCAGTTGCTCTGTTTGTGAGCCATTAGTTTCATCGAACCGCACATCTACAATCTCAACAATCTTGTGAAGATGATTGATGATGATTCTGTAGGTGTGAGAGTCCTTTCCGTAACCAAGCATAAAACCTTCACGTGCTTTCGGTGCAAATTTGGAATTGTGATGAGGATCTCTAACCCAACATTTAGCACCGAAGAATTTGAGATAACTCACATTGGGTTTCTTGTCAGTGAGTAGTTCATATGAGGTTTTCTTGAGGAGTTTGTGAAGATATACCCTGTTGATGATGTGGCTTGCAGTGTTGATAGCCTCAGGCCAGAACCGAAGAGGCGTCTTGTATTCATCAAGCATAGTGCGAGCCATCTCAACAAGAGTCCTGTTCTTGCGCTGCACAACACCGTTCTGTTGAGGAGTGTATGGGGCTGATCTCATGAGTAATACCAAGTTCATCAAGATAGTCTTTAAGACCAGTGCTCTTGAACTCGGTCCCATTGTCACTCCAGATATGCTTGATCTTCACACCAAAATTCGTCGAGGCCTTTTGGAAAATGGCTTGAAGATTTCCTGCACTTCATGCTTAAATGTGATTATATGCATCCATGTATAACGAGAATAGTCATCAACAATGACAAAGCCATAAAGATATGCTGCATTTGTGAATGCAGAATAAAGTGTAGGGCCGAAGAGGTCCATGTGAAGCAATTCAAAAGGATGAGTGGTAGTCATGATAGTCTTCGAGGGATGCTTGGATTTGGTCATCTTTCCAGCTTCGCAAGCCCCAGAAAGGTGATCTTTGAGGAATTTGACACCCTCAATTCCAAGGATATGCTTCTTCTTCACAAGCGTGTGCAAGTTCCTCATGCCACCATGACCAAGTCGTCGATGCCATAGCCATCCTTCTGAAGCTTTTGCAAGTAGGCATGTGGCAGACTGTGGTCCTGTAGAGAAATCAACAATATACAAGTCTCCTCTCCTAAAGCCTTTGAATACTTTGGAATTGTCAGATTCTAAAACTACAACACAATGATATTTGCCAAAGACAACAACCATATCAAGATCACAAAGCATTGAGATAGACATGAGGTTGAATCCAAGACACCCGACAAGCATGACTTTGTCCATGTGTCGATCTTTTGAGATTGCAACCTTACCTAGACCCAACACCTTGCTTTTTCCTTTATCAGCGTAGGTGATATGCTTCAGGTGAGATGGAGATAAAGCAGAGTCCATTAGTAGGTTCTTGTCACCGGTCATGTGATTTGTGCATCCACTGTCGAGGACCCACTCAGTAGCTTTGAGAGAGTCATCCTGTAGAAGAATTAGTACATCTTACAACTCATATGCTTCATTGTGAAGAATATGACATCAATTTCATCAGAATGAAATTCATCAATAAGAGCAATATATGAAGAATGAGGACGTGAGAAATGAATGAATCATTTCTGCATGATTAGCTTGCGTCCTTTCAAGCATTTTCTGGTCTCCAGCAAATTCTTCAGACGTTTAAGTTCGTCTGGAGACCTGACCCTGCATAAGAGATTAGTTCTTTTTCTTCACCACCCACATCTAGAGGGGTGGCAAAGAGTTCATCATTCGGCGAGCACCAATTGAGAATGGTGGCATTGAAGCAAGAGCACTTCGTTTCACAGGAGAGGGGTTAGAGTATGAATATTAGTAAGCAGGGAAATTCTTCAAGGACTTATGAACATAATGATTTGAAGAATAATGCACATATTCATAATCCTTCTTTCCATGCGAAACAGATGTGTTAGCATGATGATGATTACATGAGGAATTTGATCCACTTGAGGAATTTGGTCCATATGAGGATTTGGATCCATATGAAGATTTTGATCCATATGAAGATTTTGATCTGGGGTTCCTGTTCTTCACACGAGGTGTCATGAGGACATTCACTTGAAGATTTTCAAGGTGCCTTTTAGGGACCCAGATTTTCTTCATAGGGGGACCATTCCTGTAGTTAGTTCCCACATATCTAGCAAATACTTCACCATTCTGATTTTTGAATAGTTTGTAGTTGGAGGTAATTGACTCATCAGAAGAATGTGAAGTTTCACAAGTAAAGCCAGATAAGGTAGATGGATCTACGGGAGGTCCTTTTACAGCAACCCATGAGGTTTTGGGATACTGCTCAGGTTTCTAGTAGGTCCCATCAACATTGATTTTCCTCTCAAAGGCAATACCCTCTTTCCTAGGGTTCCTCTTCAGAATCTGCTTTTTAAGCACATCACACAGAGTCTGATGACCTTTGAGACTTTTGTACATGCCTGTCACATACAATTCCTTCAACCCTGCATTTTTGTCAGTAGCATCGGTGATTTCCTCAGTTGAGGAAATTGTCACCACAGAAACAGTTGAAGAATATGTAACAGTAGAAGCATTTGAACTTTCAGGTGAAGAATTTGCAGTTTCACGTTCAATGCATTTGAGACATGGTGGAATGAATTCCTCCCGAGCAGCGCTGATCTGTTGAGCAAGGGATGAATCACGTTCCTTCTGAAGATCTTCATAACTCTCCCTTAGCTTCTCAAGATCTTGCTTTCTTTGAAGAAATTCATAGGAAAGCTTCTCATGATGAGATGAGAGAGTGTTATGATTATCCTGAAGGTTATCATACTTGGACTGAAGTCTCTGAAGATTTTCAGTCAAGATTTTAGATCGATCCATTTCTTCACCCAACATATCATCGCTCTCGTTAAGCATATTATGAGCTTTTTCCAAAGCTCTTTGTTGTTTAGTGCCATGGGAAGCAAGTTTGGTATAGCTGGGTCCAAATTCATCACCAGATTCATCATCACTAGACTCAAATAGATAGCATTCAATTACCTTGGCACCTTTTGCCATAAGGCAAGGTGCAGAGGATGATGATTTCGGCTCGAAAGTCATCGCCTTGTGAGATTCCTTGAAATCCTCAAACCAGGGATCGTGACGAGTTCGATGACCTTCATAAACCTCAAAGAGTCAATCCCAGATAAGCTTCGCATGGCTGAGGTGCATAACGTTTCTGAACTAATTTTGGGACAGACATGAACATATGACGTCCTTCGCAATGAGGTTGAGTAGAGTGTACTTGCGAATGTCATCAGCCTCTATCATCTTGCATAGATCGGTAAGACCAACCCCAGTGACGGTCCACAGCTCGTTGTTCATCACCATGAGGCGCTTCTTCATCATGGCCTTCCATTTGGGATAATCATGACCGTCAAAGATTGGGCATGACACCGTCTTCAGTCCCGCGGTCGATATAACTAAAACTCCAGGCGGTTAAACCAAAATCACACAGAACAAGGGAGTACCTTGCTCTAATACCAATTGAAAGTGCGTTATATCGACTAGAGGGGGTGAATAAGCGATTTTTACAAATTCGTCACTGAGGAAATTCTAGCTAAGGAATTTCATAAGCAACGAACTACTTAGTAGCAGAATAGATACTCAGGTGAAATCATAACAAGACAGTAGCAAGGTCATCATGATGAAATGAAAACAAGCACATAGTACAAGTAGCGTGTAAACAGGATAAGCAGGCTGAGGACTGAAGACTGAAGAAATTGGGTTGAGGAAATTGAGAAAGTCTTCAGTCAAAGTTTTCAATCAATACAGATCAAGTTCATCAACACATGAATGAGTAAATGGAAGAGTTGAAGAAATAGAACCAGTAGGCTTGATGAAGATAATGATTTGTTAGACCAGTCCCAACTGTTGTGACAGTTGTACGTCTGGTTAGGGCGGCTAGGTATTTAAACCTGAGGACACACAGTCCCGGACACCTAGTCCTGGACACACAGTCCAAGACACCAAGTCCTCACCGTATTCCCCTTGAGCTAAGGTCACACAGACCTCGCCCAATCAATCGTGGCAAGTCTTCACAGGTGACTTCCAAACCTTCAAAGAGTTGGTCACCCGGCGATCCATGCTACCTCTTGAGCTTGCGTTGTATTCCCTTGAAGAGGAAAGGGAGATGCAGCACAGTAGCGTAAGTATTTCCCTCAGTTTTTGAGAACCAAGGTATCAATCCAGTAGGAGAGCACGCGCGAGTCCCTCGCACCTGCACAAACAAATAAGAACTTCGCAGCCAACGCGATAAGGGGTTGTCAATCCCTTTACGGTCCCTTACGAAAGTGAGATCTGATAGAGATGATAATTTATATTTTTGGTATTTTTAGTTTAATAAAACGGCAAATAAAAGCGGTAAAAGTAAAGTAGATGTAGATTGATATGTTGAGAATAGACCCGGGGGCCATAGTTTTCTCTAGTGGCTTCTCTCATGATAGCGATATTCTACGGCGGGTAAACAAATTACTGTCGAGCAATTGATAGAAAAGCGAATAATTATGAGACTATCTAAGCATGATCATTGTATATAGGCATCACGTCCGAGACAAGTAGACCGACTCCTGCCTGCATCTACTACTATTACTCCACACATCGATCGCTATCCAGCATGCATCTAGTGTATTGAGTTCATACGAACACAGTAACGCCTTAAGCAAGATGACATGATGTAGAGGGATAAACTCAAGCAATATGATATAAACCCCATCTTTTTATCCTCGATGGCAACAATACAATACGTGCCTTGCTGCCCCTACTATCACTGGGAAAGGACACCGCAAGATTGAACCCAAAGCCAAGCACTTCTCCCATTGCAAGAACTATAGATCTAGTAGGCCAAACCAAACCAATAATTCGAAGAGACTTGCAAGGATATTATGAGCACACATAAAAAGTTCAAAGAAGAACCAAATATCTTTCATAGATAACCTTGATCATAAACTCACAATTCATCGGATCTCGACAAACA
Organism: Secale cereale; assembly: GCA_902687465.1. Taxonomy (NCBI): domain Eukaryota; kingdom Viridiplantae; phylum Streptophyta; class Magnoliopsida; order Poales; family Poaceae; genus Secale; species Secale cereale. The sequence goes on from LR738711.1 coordinate 662,758,730, forward strand.
CACCGCAAAAAGAGATTACATCGAATATATCTCCTCGAAGACCGAGGAAAACTTTGTATTGAGATCCAGAGAGAGAGAAGAAGCCATCTAGATACTAGCTATGGACCCGAAGGTCTGTGGTAAACTACTCACAACTCATGGTGAGGGCGATGATGATGATGATGAAGGCCTCCGTGATGGACCCCCCTCCGGTGGAGCTCCGGAACAGGCTCCAAGATGGGATCTCCACGGGAACAGAAGCTACGGTGGTGGAATTAGGGTTTTCTCTCTGTCCTCGGAGTTTCTGGGGTACATGGACTTATATAGGAAGAAGGAGGGCACCGGGGGCCACTTGAGGGGGGCACGCCCTAGGAAGGGGGGCGCGCCCCCCACCCTCGAGGGCCACCCCTCTGTTCCCTGACTTGGTCGTCAAGCTCCGCGTGCGTGATTTTCTCCAAAAATATCTCTCGCGAAGGTTTCATTCCATTTGGACTCCGTTTGATATTCTTTTTCTGCATAACCCTGAAATAGGCAAAAAACAGCAATGTGGACTGGGCCTTCGGGTTAGTAGGTTAGTCCCAAAAATGATATAAAAGTGAATGATAAAGCCCATTAAACATCCAAGACTTCGTAAATAATAGCATGGAACAATCAAAAATTATAGATACGTTGGAGGCGTATCAATCCACAATTCCTCTTGGATGCTCCAGACCATTGATGCCTAACCGTCTGGAAGATCACAGTCTTCAAAGGTAACAAGCGTCGGCTCCACACAGGAACACTCTCTTCAGTGATGCTCAATCACTTTTGGGTTTTAGGTGTTTGGGTTTGGAGTTTTTCCTCACTTGATGATTTTCGCTCAAAGTCCTCGGAGGATGGGTTGCTCTTATGACAAGTGTCAGTTTCTCTCGGAGCAGCCAACTAGCTAGTGGTTGTAGGGGTTGGCTATTTATAGCCTAGGGAGCATCCCGACATGATAAGACATAAATGCCCTTAAATGATATGACCGTTAGGTGGATAAGATATTTTGGGACAGCTGGCGCATAGCACAGCAACGGTCGGAAATTGAGTTCTCAAATTCGTCAGGGCTATCATGTTCCTCACTTGTAGGCAATCCACACTGGCGAATTCCTAAATTCTCAGTCAAAACTCAAAACAAATTCCTCAGATACCAGTAGAACTTCGTCTCTGTCACTGAAGAAATTGACTGAACTGTATGAGATTTCCAATGGCTTCACTCGAAAGGATTGGGTAGTGTAGGCTTTGAGTTGAGCATGACTTGGAAATATGTTTCCTTAGTTTTACCTCGATCCCCTTTAACAGTACGGTGTTTCCTATGACTCAAGAAAGAAAAAATGAAACTCTGAAAACAGAAGTCTTCACGCTTCATAATCCTCGCATGACTATCCAAGTCTTGAAGGTCACACCAATTTCCTCACTTTCAAAGTCTTCAAGAAAACCAAAGTCTTCAGCTGAAGACATACATATTTAGGGGTCGACTTTCCATGTAAATATCAAACCCCTCATAGAATTATAGGACCTGTGTACACTTAATAACATATTAGTCCCTTAACCTATAAGTCTTCAATACACCAAAATCACTAAGGGGCACTAGATGCACTTACAGAGTCCGACCATATCCAGCCCCCAGACCACAAAGGGCCAAGTAATAGGGATGGTTCTCAGAGCGGTGGGAGGCATATGAATTTGATTAGCGAAAAGCCGACATCCGACACAATGTTGGACTAGGGCTTGTGCATCTGCTCGGGCTATTGGTCAGAAAAAACCTGTTCGAAAAGCCTTGCTTACGAGAGCCCGAGCTGCGGCATGGTGGCCGCCCATACCAGCGTGTATTTCAGCTAAAAGTTGCCATCCCTCTTCTTCAGAGATGCACCTTTGGAAAACACCAGTAGTGCTTTTCTTGTATAGTTCACCTTCGTGAACTTTATAGGGTTTAGAACGCCAAACTATGTGACGGGCCTCGTTTTGGTCATCGGGAGCTCTTGCCTATTAAGGTAGGCCAGGTAGGGTTCGTTCCAAGGGGCGATAACGGCCATGATTTCATGAGCCAAAGGTGTTATTTCCATATTTGAATCATCGATGACATCTGTATTGAGTTTGGCTGGGAGGGTTGTGTACGGGTCTGAATTAGCGTCTCTGCTCTCGTCGAGCCATATCACTGATGGCTTGAACAACCTTTCAACAAAGGTGTTAGGCGGGACAGGGTCGCATTTGGCACCCATGCGACCGAGTATATCTACTGCCTGATTGCTGTCCCGAGCAACATGGTGAAATTCGAGCCCCTTGAATCGAGCCGATATTTTTAATATGGCATTTCGATAAGCCTCCATCTTTGAATCCTTCACATCGAATTCTTCGTTTACCTGGGATATTGCAAGGTTTGAGTCTGCACGCACCTTGAGGCATTGTATGCCCATGGATACGGCCATGCGGAGGCCGTGTAGTAGTGCCTCATATTCGGCAACATTGTTTGAGTCCGTATACATGATTTGTAGTACGTAGCGGATTGTATCCCCTGTGGAAGATATCAAGATAACGTTGGCCCCCAATCCGGCTAGCATTTTCCGTCGAAATACATGGTCCATTGGGAGTACGTTCCGTACTATTTAGGGAGTTCGGCCTCAGTCCATTCTGTGACAAAGTCAGCCAACACCTGAGATTTAATAGTCTGACGTGGTTTGTATGTTATTTAGAACGGCAAGAGCTCGATGGCCCATTTGGCTATGGGGCATGTGGCGTCTTTATTGTTTATAATATCATTGAGTGGTACTTTGGATGCCACAGTAATCGAACACTCTTGAAAGTAGTGTCGGAGCTTCTGGGATGCCATGAGCACCGCATAGGCGATTTTTTGATAATGGGGGTATCGTGACTTGCACGGTGTAAGAACGTCTGATGCGTAGTATACTGGTTTCTAGACAGGAAATTTATATCCTTCTTCCTCTCGTTAGACGACAAGTACAACATTCATGACCTGGTGAGTTGTTGAGATGTAAAGCAACATTGGCTCACCAATGCTTGGAGTGGCTAGGATTGGATTGCCCGCTAAGAGGGTACTTATTTCTTCCAGTCCGGCTGTGGCCGCATCTGTCCATTCAAAGTTGTTTGTGCGCCTTAGCAGTCTATAAAGTGGTAATGATTTTTCTCCCAGTCTAGAGATGAAGTGACTAAGGCCGCCACACACCCTGCTAGCTTTTGGACTTGTTTTAGATCGGTTAGCGTAGCCAGCTGTGACAAGCCTCGAATTTTAGCTAGGTTCACCTCAATTCCTCTATGGGAGACGATAAATCCTAACAACTTTCCGGCCGGAACGCCGAAGACGCATTTTTCCAGATTGAGCCGTATGTCATATGTTCGGAGCTTATCGAACGTGAGGCGGAGATCGTCCACCAATGTTTCGATGCATTTGGTCTTGATGACTACATCGTCGACGTATGCCTCCACCGTCTTGCCAATTTGTTTCTCTAAGCATGTTTGCATCATGCGTTGATATGTGGCACCAACGTTTTTGAGCCTAAAGGGCATAGTGTTGAAGCAAAAAGGCCCATACGGAGTGATAAACACCATCGCGGCCTGGTCGGATTCCTTCATTTTTATGTGATGGTATCCGTAGTAAGCATCGAGGAAGCATAACGAGTCATGTCTTGCCATTGCATTGATGATCTGATCGATGCGGGGCAGCGGAAAAGGATCCTTAGGGCAAGCCTTATTCAGATCTTTAAAGTCGACACAAAGGCACCATGATTTATCCTTCTTCGGTACCATGACCAAATTGGCTAGCCAATCCGGATGTTTAATTTCCCTGATGAATCTGGCCTCCAGTAACATGGCTAGCTCTTCCCCCATAGCTTGTCTTTTGGGTTCAGAAAATCACGCAGTGACTGCTTGACTGGTTTGAACCCTTTGATGATGTTGAGGCTGTGTTCGGCCAACCTGCGTGGGATCCCAGACATGTCTGAAGGATGCCAGGAGAATATATCCCAGTTTTCTAGTAGGAATGCGCGCAGAGCGCTATCTACCGTTGGGTCCAGCTGTGCTCCAATGGATGCTATTTTATTGGGGTCCGTTGGATGTACCTGAAATTTGATAATTTCATCTACTGGCTTGAAGGAGGTAGACTTAGATCTTTTATCAAGGACTACGTCATCCTTGTCCACCGTGGATCGTAAGGTGGTTAATTCTTCGGCCGCAAAGGCTTCAGATAGTGCCTCTAGGGCCAAGGATGCGTTTTTGTTTTCGGCACGGAGTGCTCTGTCCGGATCACTTATGAATGTGATTATTCCATTGGGCCCTGTCATTTTAAGATTCATGTACCCATAATGGGGTATGGCTTGAAAGCGTGAGAAAGTGTCTCATCCTAGAAGGGCGTGGTATCCGCTGTTGAAGGGTACAATGTGGAAGAGCAGCTTTTTTGACATGTAGTTCTCAGGCATGCCGAATACTACGTCAAATTTGATACTTCCCGAACACCGGGCTTCCTGGCTGGGGATGATTCCTCGAAAGGTTGTGTTACTTTGCTCAATCCGGGTTTTATCAACCATCATTTTTTCAAGCGTGTCCTCGTATATGAGGTTGAGTCCACTACCGCCATACATGAGCACTTTGGCGAGGCGAAAGCCATCTACTATTGGATTTAGTATAAGAGCAGCTGGGGCTCAGACTGTCCGGACTCGTGGTTCGTCATCGGCAGTGAAAGTGATTGGCGCGTCGTTCCATGGGCTTGCAGCGGTTATTTGATGAACCTCAGCGAGCTCGCGATGTGCTCTCTTGCGCCGGTTGTTTGAAGAGAAGGTCTCAAAGACCGTGAGGACATCAAAATTGTCCTCCTCTGGAGTTGCGGTGGCGTGGATGGCTTCATCGCTTTTAGCTACCTGCCGGAGTACCCAACATGCTCGAAAGTTGTGGGTTGGGATCATGCCCGGGGTTGCATGTATTAGGCAAGGTTTATCTAAGAGTTCGTACAGAACGGACCTCTGTCATGTAAAAGGTTTATGTCGTGCCGATGGGTATATGATCAGATGCCCTGCTAGGGTATGTTCGTTTTGCTTTAGCGGCATATTGTCCCAAGACAGTCTGCTCCAGATGGGTATTTTGGGCCTTCCAAGTACTTTCCATGGCGTAGTACTTTTGTACTAAGTGTGACAACTCTTTAAAACTCCATATGCGATGGCGGTTGAGGGCGTTCAAGACTCCCTCGTCCCTGCAATTGCGGTGAAAATATTGGAACCGTGTCGTTGTTACAACAGTCCTTCATCTTGTTTTTAACAAGTAGGAATTTGGCCCAGAAGTGATGGACCGTCTCCTGGGGCTGCTGCCACACGTACATTAAGTCACATGTGTCTGGAGGGCCAGAGTAACTTGGAGAGTATTGATTGTGGTGGGTGGGTGTGGTAAATTTTTAATCCCGAGTCAATATAGTGTCCGGGGTTTGCAAAACCTCTGGTGTCGACAACCCAGGCCCAACAGGATCTGAACGTTCCTCGGGCTCGGTGTCTGTCCCCAAGCTCGAAAGATGCGGAGCCCTGCCCGAAGGAGGGGCGTTCGGCTCAAAGGGTCTGGTGATCCGGACACAGCCGGTCTTCGTATTATGAGGAGAAGTGTCTTCGGCCCGTTCCTCGATGGCCGCCACTAGGTGGGTGATCGAGATGGAATTGTCTTCCTCCTGACCAGTTTTAGGCCCGATCTGATCATTGGATGCTGAAAGCCCCAGGGCGGCAATGTGATCCAGCATCTCGTTTAAGGATGAGTTGTCCGCAGGATTCGCGTATTCGGAGTGTTTGGAGCCGATGTAATAGTGGTGCTCGGTGACCGCAGGGGACGCGGTCAGCTTAAATGCCATGTGGGCGCATATGGCGAACCCGCCAAGCTGGAGGACCTGGCCAAGAGCTAGGATTTTTCTGAGGGTGATGTCGTCGTTGATAACGTGACGAGCCACCAATCGCTTTAGGCGAGTACACAAAGGAGCCCTCAATGAAAGCACCATTGTCGGTGTCAAAACCGGCAGATCTCGGGTAGGGGTGCCCAAGTTGTGTGTCTAAGGATCGATGGTAACAAGGGACTGGGGACATGATGTTTTACCCAGGTTCAGGCCCTCCCTATTGAGGTAATACCCTACTTCCTGCTTGATTGATCTTGTTGAATATGGGTTACAAGAGTTGATCTACCCGAGATCGTAATGGCTAAACCCTAGAAGTCTAGCCTATGATGTTGTGATTCTGCTAGCCTCTACAGACTAAACCCTCCGGCTTATATATACGCCGGAGGGGGCCTAGGGTTGTACAAAGATAATTTGGGGAGAAAGGAATTATTACATCCGGACATCTATTTTGCCTTTCTACACACATAGGATTCCTATCCGGACACGGGGGATAACCTTCTGCTTTTATCTTCACGGCCCATCAGTCCGGCCCAGCTTCAGTAGCCTAAATACCCGAGGACCCCTAAATCGAGGACTCCCTCATGGGGTAAGCACCCGATCACTACCTTTCCCTGGTTGTGACTAACATAGAATCCACTCGATTGGTACAGCCCCCGTGCCAACCATTCTCACAAATTTAAATCTGTCTTCGGAGCCATGCTCCCAGACTCACCACATAACCCATGCACGGGGGCACCAACGGTGTGTCCGGTGCCCTGTAGAAACAGTCATGGCCGCCTATCGAAGTACGACCCCTTCCCGAGAGGGACGACACCACTCCCCGCACTAGTAATGCAGGCATCCATGCTAGCATGAAATAGGTAATCAATAATGCCCCGTCCCATACCAGTGTAGTGTGGTTGCGCATGTTCGGTTGCGAAGGTCATCAAATCTTAAATCTAATCCATTTTCGAAAACAACACTTACTTGCCTCGGTACACCACTTCTTTCCCAAGTAGTGGCCTAACTCAACATCATCTCCCAAGGGCATTAGTGTCAACCGATGGGGTTTTCAAAAGTCTTTGTCAAACCACACTTGTTCCTTTCATGCATAACCCTATCGCAATTTGCATAGCTATGCATCCATCTACTTCCCACCAACAAAACTCTAAGCAAGGGTAGAGTCATGAACAGTGCCAGTATCAACGGAAACATGCAAACAAAGGCAAGCCTAGCAAGGTTGCCACTACCAAGATATCATGCATTTGATGCAACCACGGGAAATGCTATAATGATGTAAAAGGGCTCATCATGGTCAAAGGGCTGCTTGCCTTGGTTGGCTTAATCTTCAAAGTCTTCAAATCTTATGTTCCTTCTCCAAGCACTCCGTCTACTTCGTAAACTAACATCGAAAGCAATCACAATAAGCAACACAACAAGGGAGAAAATAAAAGTGCTCTTAAAAATAGGAATTCCACTTTTGTAGGACATATCTAGTTATACAAAAAATAACCAAAGCAATTCTACTGGATTTGGATCAATGAGGATTTTTGAACATTTCAATTAGGTGGAATCAATGGAATAATGAATCTGCAAGAAGTTTGCAGATTTTTTTTCATAAAAAAATGAGTGAAAGCACACATTAAATCAAGCATGATTTTAGAAACATTTAGAAATTGGTTTCAATGGATTTAGTGTTCAAATTAATATTCTAGAGATTTCCTAAATTGACTAGTGTGAATAAATGATATATTCAGCAAATGCAGTGGAAACTAGGCATGGTAAAAATGTCCAGCATAGCCTAATATATAGGGCATGATTTAAGAATGATATAGGAATTGGAATTACTGCGTTATGACAAGTATTTAATCTTGAGGAATTTTTTTGAATCTTCTGGAAAAAGAAAGAGAGAAAGAGCACTATGTAACTGGACCAAAACAGGCGAGCCAAGCTGGCCCAGATGCAAGAGGGGCCCGGGCGAACCGGCGTGCGCGCGCACGAGGTTCAAACTTGACGGGTGGGACCCAATCCCCATTGAGAGAGAGAGAGAGGAAGGGAGATAGATGAGGATGACAGGGGGGCCCTGTCTGTCATCTCTATCCTCGCGACAAAGGGGCCGGTGTGCTCACCGACGGCGATGTAGGGCACAATAGGAGGAGTGCTTGGCACAATTGAACTCAGCATGTAGTCATTGTTCGGGCGGTCCCAGAGTTGGTCGCCGAGGAGGCCTGGTTCACTGACGATGAGGAGATAGTGTGGTGGCACTACGGGAGGAGCTTGCTCCGGTTGCCTCCAACTACAAACGAAGGGGGAAACGATGGGGAAATGATTTGAGAGCTACGTCCATTCCCGATTAGAAGAGAACCGGGGTGAAGGTGGCATGTATTGTGAGGATGTCGGATGGCCGAGGCGGCGGAGCTCGAGCTCGATCTCGAGCTCGCACAGCTCTGGAGATGAACGGGTGGCCTGGGCGGTTAACTGGGAGCGTGAGAGAGAGAGAGAGAGAGAGAGAGAGAGAGAGAGAGAGAGAGAGAGAGAGAGAGACGAGAGAGGAGCTCGGGGTGGCTCTAAATAGCGAGGGTGAGGTTCACCATGGACGATGCCCAGGGGAACTCGCGGGATCTGTTTTGGTGGCTATAGGGAGGAGCTGGGGCTACTCCGGAGCATTGCTGGACACGATCCGAGGTCTGGGAAAGGAAGAGGGGGAGCGGGGCGAGGCTAGGATAGGTCCCATGCTCGAACTGGGAGTGGCGAGCTCATGCGGTGCTCGGGCGATCTTGTCAGGGGAAAACGACGACGAGGGAGGAGGGGCCCAATAACAAGGCGTGTCACGAACATAGAGATGACCTCGTGAGACACGGTCCCGGAGCCCAAAGTCGTCGAGTGCCTCGGAATGGGCAAGCTACAGTGTGGGAAAGCATTGTAGCGCGCTGTAGAGCATGAGCTCTTCACGCCTTGGCATTGTTTATGTGCCATGGGCATGTCCACTAGAGTCTAGGGGTTTTGGGAGTGAGTAAACAAATGGGTTATGGCCTAGGATGCTCTGGAGAACCATTGTCTAGAGGAGAAGAGCGGGGGGGGGGGGGCACCAACCAGTAATTGAGCTATGGCAAGCAAAACTTACTGGAGGTAGTAGGTGACTAGGGGCGGCTATGGTAAAAACTTGAGCTCAAGGAGAATTGCTTTGGTGCTCCAATTATTGGTCCAAGGATTTTGAAAAAAGGTGTTTGATTATATCTTGGGCTTGCTATAGGAATCCAATGGCTTTGAAACTTGACAGGAATTGGTTTGGGGTCAATTTGAGCTAGTCCACATGTTTGTAACTCATTTGGATAAGGTTCACAATGTAAACTATTACATCCATGGATTTGGATAGAAAGGGTTTGGGAAAGCTTTGATCAACTTGCACTATTCTCCATCTTGAACCACTTGGTCTACATGAAAGGATAGGTAATTTGAGACAGTGTACCAAATTTGACAACAATTGGAGAAACTTGATAGTGCAAATTTTTTCAAACTTGGAAATGGGCGGAGGGCTTTTTGAAATACTTTGATTATCCAAAACAATTAGGATTGAGATGAAACTTTGAAAGGTCAACATTTGAGGCAAATGTGACTTTCTAGAATTTTCCTGGATTTTCCTTTGTAAATATTTTTCCAATATTTTTGAGGGATCGGGTAAGGCCACTTTGCTATGCGGGAGTAGGGTATTTGAAGCTCGATGAAGTGCCCAAAGCCTCATTAACTCCGGGGATACTGCGCTGAGATAGAGGATATTGACATGAATCACCTCATTAAAGGTCGGATCAATTTTATCGGCAGGAAACTCCTGGACAAAATTATTGTTGGAAATATGCCCTAGAGGCAATAATAAAAGGTTATTATTATATTTCCTTGTTCATGATAATTTGCTTTTGTTCATGCTTTAATTGTGTTATCCGGAAACAATAATACATGTGTGAATACATAGACCACAACATGTCCCTAGTGAGCCTATAGTTGACTAGCTCGTTGATCGATAGATGGTTACGGTTTCATGACCATGGACATTGGATGTCATTGATAATGGGATCACATCATTAGGAGAATGATGTGATGGACAAGACCCAATCCTAAACCTAGCACAAGATCGTGTAGTTCGTATGCTAAAGCTTGTCCAATGTCAAGTATCCTTTCCTTAGACCATGAGATTGTGCAACTCCCGGATACCGTAGGAGTACTTTGGGTGTGCCAAACATCACAACGTAACTGGGTGGCTATAAAGGTACACTACGGGTATCCCCGAAAGTATCTGTTGGGTTGGCACGAATCGAGACTGGGATTTGTCACTCCGTATGACGGAGAGGTATCTCTAGGCCCACTCGGTAAGACATCATCATAATGAGCTCAATGTGACTAAGGGGTTTGTCACGGGATGATGTGTTACGGAACGAGTAAAGAGACTTGCCATAACAAGATTGAACAAGGTATCGGTATACCGACGATCGAATCTCGGGCAAGTACCATCCCGATAGACAAAGGGAATCGTATACGGGATTGATTGAATCCTTGACATCGTTGTTCATCCGATGAGATCATCGTGGAACATGTGGGATCCAACATGGGTATCCATATCCCGCTGTTGGTTATTGGCCGGAGATATGTCTCGGTCATGACTGCATGGTTCCCGAACCCGTAGGGTCTACACACTTAAGGTTTGATGACGCTAGGGTTATAGGGAATGTAGTACGTGGATACCGAATGTTGTTCGGAGTCCCGGATGAGATCTCGGACGTCACGAGGAGTTTCGGAATGGTCCGGAGGTAAAGATTTATATATGGGAAGTCCCGTTTTGGTCACCGGAAATGTTCCGGGCGTTATCGGTAACGTACCGGGACCACCGGAGGGATCTGGGGGTCCACCGGGAGGGGCCACCAGCCCCAGAGGGTTGCGTGGGCCAAGTGTGGGAAGGGACCAGCCCTAGGTGGGCTGGTGCGCCCCCCACCAAGGCCCAAGGCGCAGGGAGAAGGGGAAAGGGGAAACCCTAGGCTTAGATGGGCCTAAGGCCCACCTAGGGTGCGCCTCCCCCTCTCTCCCACTCTGGCCGCCCCCTAGATGGGCTCTAGGGCTGGCCGCCACCCCTAGGGGTGGAACCCTAGATGGGGGTGCAGCCCCTCCCCTTCCCCTATATATATGTGGGGTTTCGGGGCTACCAGATGCACGAGAACCTCTCCCTCTTGGCGCAGCCCTACCCCTCTCCCTTTTCGTCTCTTGCGGTGCTTGGCGAAGCCCTGCTGGAGTGCCACACTCCTCCTCCACCACCACGCCGTCGTGCTGCTGCTGGACGGAGTCTTCCCCAACCTCTCCCTCTCCCTTTGCTGGATCAAGGCGCGGGAGACGTCACCGGGCTGCACGTGTGTTGAACGCGGAGGCGTCGTTGTTCGGCGCTTAGATCGGAATCAACCGCGATCTGAATCGCTACGAGTACGACTCATTCATCCGCGTTCTTGCAATGCTTCCGCATCGCGATCCTCAAAGGTATGAAGATGCACTCCCCTCTCGTTGCTAGTAATCTCCATAGATAGATCTTGGTGATGCGTAGGAATTTTTTTAATTTTCTGCAACGATCCCCAACAGTGGTATCAGAGCTAGGTCTATGCATAGTTACTATGCACGAGTAGAACACAAGATTGTTGTGGGCTTAGATCATGTCAATTTACTTGCCGCTACTAGTTTTATCTTGATTCGGCGACATCGTGGGATGAAGCGGCCCGAACCGACCTTACACGTACGCTTATGTGAGACAGGTTCTACCGACTGACATGCACTAGTTGCATAAGGTGGCTAGCGGGTGTCTATCTCTCCCACTTTAATCGGATCGGATTCGATGAAAAGGGTCCTTATGAAGGGTAAATAGTAATTGGCATATCACATTGTAGTTTTTGCGTAGGTAAGAAACGTTCTTGCTAGAAACCTATAGCAGCCACGTAAAAACTTGCATCAACAACTAGAGGACGTCTAACTTGTTCTTGCAGCATGTGTCGTGTGATGTGATATGGCCAAAAGGATGTGATGAATGATATATATGTTATGTATGAAATTGATCATCTTCTTGTAATAGGAATCACGACTTGCATGTCGATGAGTATGACAACCGGCAGGAGCCATAGGAGTTGTCTTATTTTATTGTATGACCTACGTGTCACTGAAAATTCCATGTAATTACTTTACTTTATTGCTAACCGTTAGCCATAGTAGTAGAAGTAATGTTTGGCGAGACGACTTCATGAAGACACGATGATGGAGATCATGGTGTCATGCCGGTGACGATGATGATCATGGAGCCCCGAAGATGAAGTCAAAAGGAGCAAAATGATATTGGCCATATCATGTCACCATTTGATTGCATGTGATGTTTATCATGTTTTACATCTTATTTGCTTAGAACGACGGTAGTAAATAAGATGATCTCTCACTAAAATTTCAAGAATTGTCTTCCCCCTAACTGTGCACCGTTGCTAAGGTTCGTTGTTCCAAAGCACCACGTGATGATCGGGTGTGATAGGCTCTAACGTTCACATACAACGGGTGTTTTTCAGATTTACACACGCAATACACTTAGGGTTCACTTGACGAGCCTAGCATGTACAGACATGGCCTCGGAACACGGACGACCGAAAGGTCAAACATGAGTCGTATAGAAGATACGATCAACATAAAGATGTTCACCATTGATTACTAGTCCGTCTCACCCGATGATCGGACACGGCCTAGTCGATTCGGATCATGTATCACTTAGATGACTAGAGAGATGTCTATCTGAGTGGGAGTTCATTAAATTTGTTTAGATGAACTTAATTGTCATGAACATAGTCTAAAATCTTTACAATATGTCTTGTAGATCCAATGGCCCACGCTAATGTTGCCCTCAACTTCAACGCGTTCCTAGAGAAAACCAAGCTGAAAGACGATGGTAGCAACTATACGGATTGGGTCCGTAACTTGAGGATCATCCTCATAGCTGCCAAGAAAGCATATGTCCTTGAAGCACCGCTAGGTGATGCACCCGTTTTCCCAGCAGCTCAAGACGTTATGAACGCCTGGCAGTCGCGTAGTGATGATTACTCCCTGGTTCAGTGCGGCATGCTTTACAGCTTAGAATCGGGGCTCTAAAAGCGTTTTGAGCAGCACAGAGCATATGAGATGTTCCAAGAGCTGAAAATGGTTTTCCAAGCTCATGCCCGAGTCGAGAGATATGAAGTCTCCGACAAGTTCTACAGTTGTAAGATGGAGGAGAATAGTTCTGTCAGCGAGCATATACTCAAAATGTCTGGGTTGCACAATCGCTTGTCTTAGTTGGGAATTAATCTCCCAGATGACGCGGTCGTTGACAGAATCCTCCAGTTGCTCCCACCTAGCTACAAGAGCTTTGTGATGAACTTCAATATGCAAGTGATGGAGAAGTCCATTCCCGAGGTGTATTCAATGCTGAAATCAGCGGAGGTGGAGATAAAAAAGGAACATCAAGTGTTGATGGTGAATAAAACCACTAATTTCAAGAAAGACAAGGGTAAGAAGAACTTCAAGAAGGACGACAAAGGAGTTGCCGCGCCCGGTAAGCCAGTTGCCGGGAAGAAGCCAAAGAATGGACCCAAGCCTGAGACTGAGTGCTTTTATTGCAAGGGAACGGGTCACTGGAAGCGGAACTGTCCCAAATACTTAGCGGATAAGAAGGCCGGAAACGTCAAAGGTATATGTGATATACATGTTATTGATGTGTACCTTACCAGCGCTCGTAGTAGCTCATGGGTATTTGATACCGGTGCAGTTGCTCACATTTGTAACTCAAAGTAGGAGGTGCGGAATAAGCGGAGACTGGCGAAGGACGAGGTGACGATGCGCGTCGGGAATGGTTCCAAGGTCTATGTGATCGCCGTCGGCACGCTACCTCTGCATCTACCTTCGGGATTAGTTTTAAACCCCAATAGTTGTTATTTAGTACCAGCTTTGAGAATGAACATTGTATCTGGATCTCGTTTAATGCGAGATGGCTATTCATTTAAATCCGAGAATAATGGTTGTTATATTTATATGAGAGAAACGTTTTATGGTCATGCCTCGTTGGTCAATGGTTTATTCTTAATGAATCTCAAACGTGATGTGACACATATTCATAGTATGAATGCCAAAAGATGTAGGTTGGTAATGATAGTCCCACATACTTGTGGCACTGCCGCCTTGGTCATATTGGTGTCAAACGTATGAAGAAGCTCCATGCAGATGGACTTTTGGAGTCTCTTGATTATGAATCATTTGACACATGCGAACCATGCCTCTTGGGCAAGATGACCAAGACTCCGTTCTCCGGAACAATGGAGCGAGCAACCAACTTATTGGAAATCATACATACTGATGTGTGCGGTCCAATGAGTGTTGAAGCTCGCGGTGGCTATCATTATGTTCTCACCCTCACAGATGACTTAAGTAGATATGGGTATGTATACTTGATGAAACACAAGTTCGAGACCTTAGAAAAGTTCAAGGAATTTCAGAATGAGTTTGAGAATCAACGTGACAGAAAAATAAAGTTCTTACTATCAGATCATGGAGGAGAATATTTAAGTCACGAATTTGGCACGCACCTAAGGAACTGTGGAATTGTTTCACAATTGAAGCCGCCTGGAACACCTCAGCGTAATGGTGTGTCCGAACGTCGTAATCGTACTCTGTTGGACATGGTGCGATCTATGATGTCTCTTACCGACTTTCCGCTATCATTTTGGGGTTATGCTTTAGAGACTGCCGCATTCACTTTAAATAGGGCACCGTCTAAATCCGTTGAGACGACACCGTATGAACTATGGTTTGGGAAGAAACCTTAGTTGTCGTTTCTAAAAGTTTGGGGATGCGATGCTCATGTCAAGAAACTTCAACCTGAAAAGCTCGAACCCAGATCGGAAAAATGCGTCTTCATAGGATACCCTAAGGAAACTATTGGGTACTCCTTCTACCTCAGATCCGAAGGCAAGGTCTTCGTTGCGAAGAATGGATCCTTTCTGGAGAAAGAGTTTCTCTCGAAAGAAGTAAGTGGGAGGAAAGTGGAACTTGATGAGGTGATTGTCACCCCTTCCGAACCGGAAAATAGCGCAGCGCGGGAAGATGTTTCTGTGGTGCCTGCACCGACTAGGGAGGAAGTTAATGATAATGATCATGAAACTTCAGATCAAGTTACTGCTGAACTTCGTAGGTCCACAAGGACACGTTCCGCACCAGAGTGGTACGGCAACCTTGTCATGGAAATCATGTTGTTAGACAACGGTGAACCTTCGAACTATGAAGAAGCGATGGCGGGCCCGGATTCCAACAAATGGCTTGAAGCCATGAAATCCGAGATAGGATCCATGTATGATAACAAAGTATGGACTTTGGTGGACTTGCCCGATGATCTGCACGCCATAGAAAATAAATGGATCTTTAAGAAGAAGACTGACGCGGATGGTAATGTGACCATCTATAAGGCTCGGCTTGTCGCTAAAGGTTATCGACAAGTTCAAGGAATTGACTACGACTAGACTGTCTCTCCCGTAGCGATGCTGAAGTCCGTCCGAATTATGTTAGCAATTGCCGCAATCTATGATTATGAGATATGGCAAATGGACGTCAAAAACGGCATTCCTTAATGGCTTCCTCAAGGAAGAACTGTATATGATGCAGCCGGAAGGTTTTGTTGATCCTGAGAATGCTAACAAGGTATGCAAGCTCCAGCGCTCAATCTATGGGCTGGTGCAAGCATCTCAGAGTTGGAACATTCGCTTTGATGAGGTGATCAAAGCGTTTGGGTTTATACAGACTTAGGGAGAAGCCTGTATTTACAAAAAGGAGAGCGTGAGCTCTGTAGAATTTCTCATATTATATGTGGATGATATATTACTGATGGGAAATGATGTAGAACTCTTGGAAAGCATAGGCCTACTTGAATAAGTGTTTTTCAATGAAGGACCTTGGATAAGCTTCTTACATATTAGGCATCAAGATCTATAGAGATAGATCGAGACGACTCATTGGTCTTTCAGAAAGCACATACCTTGACAAGATATTGAAGAAGTTAAATATGGATCAGTCCAAGACAGGGTTCTTGCCTGTATTTATAGGTATGAGATTGAGCACAGCTCAATGCCCGACCTCGGCAGAAGATAGAGAAAAGATGAGTGTCATCCCTTATGCCTCGGCCATAGGTTCTATCATGTATGCCATGCTGTGTACCAGACCTGATGTGAACCTTGCCATTATTTTGGTGGGGAGGTACCAAAGTGATCCCGGTATGGAACACTGGACAGCGGTCAAGAACATCCCGAAGTACCTGAAAAGGACTAAGGATATGTTTCTCATTTATGGAGGTGACGAAGAGCTCGTCGTAAAGGGTTATGTCGATGCTAGCTTCGACACAGATCTGGATGACTCCAAGTCACAAACTGGATACGTGTATATTTTGAATGGTGGGGCAGTCAGCTGGTGCAGTTGCAAGCAAAGCGTCGTGGCGGCATCTACATGTGAAGTAGAGTACATAGCTGCTTCCGAAGCAGCGCACGAAGGAGTCTAGATGAAGGAGTTCATCACCGACCTAGGAGTTATTCCAAGCACGTCGGGCCCGAGGACTCTCTTCTGTGACAACACTGGGGCTATTGCCATTGCCAAGGAGCCCAGGTTTCACAAGAAGACCAAGCACATCAAGCGCCGCTTCAACTCCATCCGAAATTATATTCAAGATGGAGACATAGATATTTGTAAAGTGCATACGGATCTGAATGTCGCAGATCCGTTGACTAAACCTCTTCCACGAGCAAAACAAGATCAACACCAGAACTCTATGGGTGTTCGATTCATCACAACGTAACTAGATTATTGACTCTAGTGCAAGTGGGAGACTGTTGGAAATATGCCCTAGAGGCAATAATAAAATGATTATTATTATATTTCCTTGTTCATGATAATTGTCTATTGTTCATGCTTTAATTGTGTTATCCGGAAACAGTAATACATGTGTGAATACATAGACCACAACATGTCCCTAGTGAGCCTCTAGTTGACTAGCTCGTTGATCGATAGATGGTTACGGTTTCATGACCATGGACATTGGATGTCATTGATAACGGGATCACATCATTAGGAGAATGATGTGATGGACAAGACCCAATCCTAAGCCTAGCACAAGATCGTGTAGTTCGTATGCTAAAGATTTTCCAATGTCAAGTATCCTTTCCTTAGACCATGAGATTGTGCAACTCCCTGATACCGTAGGAGTACTTTGGGTGTGCCGAACGTCACAACGTAACTGGGTGGCTATAAAGGTACACTACGGGTATCCCCGAAAGTATCTGTTGGGTTGGCACGAATCGAGACTGGGATTTGTCACTCCGTATGACGGAGAGGTATCTCTGGGCCCACTCGGTAAGACATCATCATAATGAGCTCAATGTGACTAAGGGGTTGGTCACGGGATGATGTGTTATGGAACGAGTAAAGAGACTTGCCATAACAAGATTGAACAAGGTATTGGTATACCGACGATCGAATCTCGGGCAAGTACCATACCGATAGACAAAGGGAATCTTACGGGATTGATTGAATCCTTGACATCGTGGTTCATCCGATGAGATCATCGTGGAACATGTGGGAGCCAAAATGGGTATCCAGATCCCGCTATTGGTTATTGGCCGGAGATATGTCTCGGTCATGACTGCATGGTTCCCGAACCCGTAGGGTCTACACACTTAAGGTTCGATGACGCTAAGGTTATAGGGAATGTAGTACGTGGTTACCGAATGTTTTTCGGAGTCCCAAATGAGATCCCGGATGTCACGAGGAGTTCCGGAATGGTCCGGAGGTAAAGATTTATATATGGGAAGTCCCGTTTTGGTCACCGGAAATGTTCCGGGCGTTATCGGTAACGTACCGGGAACGCCGGAAGGGTTCCGGGGGTCCACCGGGAGGGGCCACCAGCCCCAGAGGGTTGCGTGGGCCAAGTGTGGGAAGGTACCAGCCCCAGGTGGGCTGGTGCGCCACCTACCAAGGCCCAAGGCGCAGGGAGAAGGGGAAAGGGGAAACCCTAGGCTTAGATGGGCCTAAGGCCCACCTAGGGTGCGCCTCCCCCTCTCTCCCCCTATGGCCGCCCCCTAGATGGTATCTAGGGCTGGCCGCCACCCCTAGGGGTGGAACCTAGATAGGGGCGCAGCCCCTCCCCTTTCCTTATATATATGTGGGGTTTCGGGGCTGCCAGATGCACGAGAAACTCTCCCTCTTGGCGCAGCCCTACCCCTCTCCCTCCTCGTCTCTTGCGGTGCTTGGCGAAGCCCTGCTGGAGTGCCACGCTCCTCCACCACCACCACGCCGTCGTGCTGCTGCTGGACGGAGTCTTCCCCAACCTCTCCCTCTCCCCTTGCTGGATCAAGGCGCGGGAGACGTCACCGGGCTGCACGTGTGTTGAACGCGGAGGTGCCGTTGTTCGGCGCTTACATCGGAATCAACCGCGATCTAAATCGCTAGGAGTACGACTCCTTCATCCGCGTTCTTGCAACGCTTCTGCATCGCGATCTTCAAAGGTATGAAGATGCACTCCCCTCTCGTTGCTAGTAATCTCCATAGATAGATCTTGGTTATGTGTAGGAAATTTTTTATATTTCTGCAACGATCCCCAACAATTATAACCTTGGTCGTGTAACCATGTTGACCTTCTTTTGATTTATGTACCACGTGGACGTGTAGAACATTAAGATCGATCAAGAGGGTCCTCAACGTAGAGTCCGGTAGGAAAGGTTGACATGCTTATACATATTACATTTATGTCCTTCGGGGACGACAATGGGCACAGGTGGTTTATCTGCAGATGGCCCAAAATTGGCACATAAACCATTCTCCGTAGATTGTGGAATATCTTGGATCATCACTCCGGTGCCGGCAAAGTTGAAAACGGGGGCAAGGTTCGCGAAGGCAGGATCGTCGTCATTTGCAAAGAATTTGCAAGGAATTCCCTCTATATCACTCAGTAGCCACTTAAGCAGGTGGCCCTAGGTCACTTGTCCTAACATAGCGACAACCTCTTCAGGGGGATGAGGCAACGACCATGATTCTAAGGTCGCTAGTACCGCTTGCACCAGCACCCTCGTCATGTCTAGTATAGGACGACCCCGTGCATCATTCTAGTACGATCGGTAAATGGGATGATTTGTCCCTTGACAAGCCTATCATCATGTCGTCTACTTTGGCTTATAGCCAGCATGAAACAAAGTGCGATGCTCATGGGTGTTGGGTGCTACTAGACATATGTTGTTAGGTAGGACTCATTACGCTACTGCCTCCTGATGCTCATTACGAATGACAGGTCCAATTCCTCTAGTCCCATATTTAAAGAAAGCTACATCTATATTCAGTATAAGTACCCAGGGCGATTTTTTCCATGACATTTCATGCGTCTTGACTGATGTAGTAGAGGCATGATTCGCTAAGAAATCATATATGGAAAAGTTGTCCTCCTCGGAGATGCAACATGTTGCCCCTTTACCAGGTCACTCCTTTGCCACCAGATCTACCAGGGGTCTACTCAATGACCTCCTTCAGGCAGATCTGACCAAGCTCGGGCGAATTTTTGGGGTTGTGTTGTAGGATCTTCTCCAAAACAATAGAACCCAACCAGTCAACACACAAAAGCTTTGTCACATATATCGACAATTCCCAGTGATTTCCAAACCTGATGGGCTCGATCACACGTGAATAAAAAGCGCTTTATTTTTTCTGCTCCTACTTACACATAGGACATTGTGGAGAAATATGAACATGTATAGCAACCAACATTGCAAAACCAGGAACTGTCCCATGTAAGGACTTCAAGACGATAATTTTAACCTTATTGGGGACATCGGGTTTCCATAGAACCTTGCATACAGGGTTTACCTCGACCCGTCCCTGCCCATCCCCGCGTCTCATTATAGCACCAAACTGATGCTCCCATTCGGGGTGGTACGCTGACCGAACAGTGAAGGAAAATGACTTTGTCTTATTCCGCACAATGAAGTCTTTCGGTAAACTACCATTAAGTGGCATTATAAGTATTATCTCAACATCAATGTGCCTAAAAACATCTCTGATTAGATACTCACCTCGCCTTCCCATTAAAGGGTTTATGAGTTCTTTCATTGTTTTGAGAATGATTTGACCTTTGGGGTGAGAACCTTTCTTGTAGGGTTGTTGGGGATCCAATGATCCTTCCAGATGTTTATATTTGTACCAAATCCTACCCTCCATACATGCACCCTTCTAAAAACTTACAAACCAGCAATAATGATCTGCCAAGTGGAAGAGGAGCCCTTTTTAGGGCCTACTTTCGTAAGCTCCCATATGGAAAGTCTTTTTTCCATAGAACACGGGCACATGAACAATTCAGATTACTGATCAAGCACCAACTTTACTTAGCTAGCATGGCTAAGTTAAGAGCATGCAGGTCTCGAATGCGCATGCCTCCCAACTTCTTTGATACGCATAATCTCAACCATG
Organism: Secale cereale; assembly: GCA_902687465.1. Taxonomy (NCBI): domain Eukaryota; kingdom Viridiplantae; phylum Streptophyta; class Magnoliopsida; order Poales; family Poaceae; genus Secale; species Secale cereale. Next base: position 662,779,113 of record LR738711.1, read on the forward strand.
CTGCCCAATGCATGCGCTTTTGTTCTTCTGTATCACCCCACCAGAATTCGGCCAACACATCATTCATCTCCTTGCATAGCTTCTTAGGAATTTTTGTTGGAAGTATGCCCTAGAGGTAATAATAAAGTAGTTTTTATTATATTTCTTGTTCATGATAATTGTTTATTATCCATGCTATGATTGTATTACTTGGAAACTCAAATACATGTGTGGATACATAGACAACAACATGTCCCTAGTGAGCCTCTACAGGACTAGCTCATTGATCAAAGATGGCTATGGTTTCCTAGTCATAGACATGAGTTGTCATTTGATAATGGGATCACATCATTATGAAAATGGTGTGATGGACAAGACCCAAACTATAAACGTAGCATATGATCGTGTCAAGTTTATTGCTATCGTTTTCTGCATGTCAAGTATATGTTCCTATGACCATGAGATCATGCAACTCACTGACACCGGAGGAGTACCTTGTGTGTACCAAACATCGCAACGTAACTGGGAGACTATAAAGGTGCTCTACAGGTATTTCCGAGGGTGTCTGTTGAGTTGGCATGGATAAAGACTGGGATTTGTCACTCCGTATGATAGAGAGGTATCTCAGGGCCCACTCAGTAATACAACATCACAAGAAGCTTGCAAGCAATGTGACTAATGGTTTAGCCATAGTGATGTAGGGTGGAACCCTAATCGGCAGATCTTTCACGAAAAGGAGGTTATCCCACGATGAACACGGAGAACACAAGGAAGATACAGATGAAAACACGAGGGGAAACACTCAAATCAACACAAATACGGTCACACATGTGCTAGATCCATGATACATATCAAGACACACGATCCATAGTCAACAACGGTGGTACAAAGATAGTCTTCTCCCGGAGGAGGTCTTGAATTATCCCTTGGGATCTTCTCCACGAAGGAGGTCTTGAATCCGAGGTGGATCTTCTCCGAAGAGGCCGCGGTCTTGTAAGAGAGGAACCACTAAGGTCTATGATGAGCTATCCAAAAGCTGCCTCCAAAGGATGGAAGTCAACGAGTATATATTACATGAGGTGGCGCTGTCAGATCGGACGTCCGCGGGGTCACCGGACGTCCGGTGGCTCGGGAGGGACCGGACATCCGGTAATCCTCGGATTTCCGCTAATTACATTCTGTCGTCGGTGTCACGGACGTCCGGTCGTCTGGGAGTCGCCGGTCGTCCGGTGAACGCCGGTCGTCCGGTGCCTGGAAGTGACCGGTCGTCCGGTGAGGGCCGGACGTCCGGTGCCTGTAGCATCTTTAGCCATACTTCTTCTTGTTCCAAGCACTTGTCGATCTTGCCGTCTTGTCCGCTGTGCAGAGCTGTCCCGTGGCCTTCATCCATGTACCTAAGTATGCATAGATTTTCTGGTGAGGGTAGAAGCCATGTCTCATGTGAATCGGGAGGATGTGGAGAAAGGAGTGAAGTCACCTCGGTCTCGAGAGATCTTGCACGGGCTTGAGTCATTGGTCCTTTGGGCCTTGGTGAGTCGACGGTATGTCCATGGGGATGACCTTGGGATGCTCCGCATCATCTCCCCTCCCTTGGGAAAGATCCGACCTCGGATCGAAATCTTCATCACCATGGAAAGGAGATAGGTCCTTGATGTTTAAAGTATCGCTCACGGAGTACTTGTCTCGTGGGATGTCGATCTTGTAAGCGTTGTTGTTGTAGCGTGCTAGCACCTTGAAGGGTCCGTCGGCGCGGGGTAGTAGTTTGGACTTGCGCTCGTATGGGAAACGGTCCTTGCGAAGATGAAGCCAAACAAGATCTCCCGGTTGGAACACCATTGGTTCCTTGTTGATGTTGATCTTGGTGGTGAGACGATGGACTTATCGCTCAATCATTGCCCTTGTATCTTCGTGTACCTTCTTGAGATAGCTCGCTCGTGCACTTGCGTCCATGTTCGTGCGCTCTTGTAGAGGTAGAGGTAGGATGTCCAATGGGGACAACGGGTTTAAGCCGTAGACGACCTCGAAAGGGGACTTGCCGGTAGTCGAATGTCTTGCACAGTTGTAGGCGTACTCGGCGATGGGCAAGCATTGCTCCCATTCCTTGATGTTATTCTTGATCAACACGCGAAGGAGTGTTGAAAGCGTGCGGTTCGTCACCTCTGTTTGGCCATCGGTTTGTGGATGGTATGCCGAAGAGAAGAGTAGCTTGATTCCTAGTTTGGCGCATAGAGTCTTCCAAAAGTAGCTCAAGAACTTGACGTCCCGGTCCAACACGATCGTCTTGGGCACTCCATGTAGACGAATGATCTCCCTACAAAATAGATTTGCAACATGTGAAGCATCGTCGATCTTGTTACAAGGAATGAAATGAGCAATTTTAGAAAATCTATCCACGACAACAGACACGAAATCTTTGCCGTTTTGAGTCCTAGGCAATCCAAGTACAAAGTCCATGCTTATGTCTTCCCATGGATGGTATGGAATAGGAAGTGGCATCTAAAGACCATGAGATTGAGCTTTTGACTTAGCTTTGCGGCATGTAGAACATCGGTTGGTGAGGCGCGAGACATCACGGAGCATCTTGGGCCAAAAGTAGTTCTTTGAGAGCGTAGCAAATGTCTTGTCGCGTCCAAAGTGTCCCATGAGTCCTCCTCCATGAGATTCCTGCAAAAGGAGCAAACGAAGCGAAGACCCGGGAATGCAAAGTTTGTTAGCCCTCATAAGATATACATCCTTGATGTAGTAGCTCCCAAGAAGTGTGAGTCAAACACTTAGCATAAGGAGTTGCAAAGAAAGGATCATGCTCATATAAATTTTTTATGTGCTCAAAGCCAATAACATTCAACTCAAGTTGTGTAACAATCATGCATTTGCGGGACAGCGCGTCCGCCACAACATTCTCTTTGCCTTTGATGTACTTGATGACATAGGGAAAAGACTCAATGAAGTCACTCCACTTAGCATGACGCTTTTTCAACTTAGTTTGACCCTTGAGATACTTGAGAGTCTCATGGTCCGTATGAAGAATGAATTCATGAGGTCTAAGGTAATGTTCCCAAACACGTAAAACTCTCACCAAGGCATAAAGCTCTTTGTCATAGATGGGGTAGTTAAGTTGCGCTCCGGATAGCTTCTCGCTAAAATATGCAATTGGGCGCTTTTCTTGCATTAGTACGCCACCTATGTCGGTACCGCTAGCGTCACAATGGATCTCAAACGGTTTGTCAAAGTTCGGTAGGGCAAGAAGTGGTGCATGTGTAAGCAAGCTTTTTAGCTCATTGAACATGGTGTCTTGCGAAGGACCCCAAATGAAGGGTGCGTTCTTCTTGCTCAAGGCGTGTAGAGGCATAGCAATGGTGCTAAAGTCCTTCACAAAACGTCGGTAGAAACCGGCTAGACCAAGGAAACTACGCACTTGCATGAGATTCGTTGGTTGAGGCCAAGTTTTAATTGCTTCAATTTTAGTTTCATCAACGTGAACACCTTGTGAAGAAACGACAAATCCTAGGAAGACGACCTTGTCAACGCCAAAAGTGCATTTCTCCATATTAGCATATAAGCGCTCTTTCCGTAGGGTTTGTAAAACCATACGGATGTGTGTCACATGGTCCTCTAGCGACTTGCTAAAAACGAGGATGTCGTCAAAGTAGACCACTACAAAGACGCCTATGTGGGGTCGTAGACAAAAATGCATAAGACGCATAAATGAACCGGGTGCTTCCAATAAACCCATTGGCATGACAAGCCACTCATATAACCCAAATTTGGTTTTGAAAGCCGTTTCCCACTCATCACCCTCTTGAATGCGAATTTGGTAGTAACCACTTTTAAGATCAATTTTCGAAAAGATGGTGGCACCACATAATTCATCAAGCATGTTGTCTAAGCGTGGGATAGGATAACAGTATCTAACAGTGATAGCATTTATAGGGCGACAATCGGAGCACATGCAAAAAACTTCCATCTTTCTTAGGCACGAGAATAACCGGAACGACACAAGGGCTTAAGCTTTCACGTACATGACCTTTGTCGATGAGTTGTTGCACGTGCCGTTGTATCTCCTTGGTTTCCTCGAGGTTGATGCGGTAAGGAGCCTTGTTTGGAAGTGGTGCGCTGGGTATGAGGTCGATGCGGTGTTCGATTCCGCGAAGTGGAGGTAGACCCGGTGGTAGCTCATCGGGAAAGACGTCCGAGAATTCCTGCAACAATTGAGATAACACTAAAGGTAGAGGTGGTGAAGTGATAGTAGGTTTGGCTTCCCCTTTGCATAAAATCACAACGTGAAAGACACTCGATGGGTTCTCACACACTTCTCTCATCTCACTTTTGGTGGCAAATATCACTAGTTGCTTCTTGTCACTCATCGTGGATTCGCTCATATTTGGCTTGTGGCTCTCACTCTCCTTTTGGTGGCTCACTCTCTCACCATTCTCTCCATGATGGTTGGTAGATAAGTGTTTGTCAGCGGCTACTTGACTTGGAGACATTGGTCATAGCACGAATTCCTTGCCCTTCATCTTGAAGCTATAGTGATTGGTCCATCCATTGTGTGTGACTCCACGATCATATTGCCATGGTCGTCCAAGAATAAGGTGGCGCACGGACATGGGGATCACATCACACTCAAGTGTGTCCTTGTAGGCGCCTATCTTGAAGGAGACTTGCACGATGTGCTCGACTCAAAGAATTCCTGCGTCGTTAAGCCATTGGACCTTGTAGGGATGAGGATGCTTCGTCTTGACCAAATGTAACTTGTCGCATAGGTCTTCGCTTGCCAAGTTATGACAACTTCCTCCATCGATGATAACCTTGACGGAGCGTCCATTGATGCCTCCTTGGTATGGAAGATATGACATCGTTGGTCGTCATCTTGTTGGTGTTGGAGTGTCAAGACCTTAGAGACAACAAGGTTGGGACTTGAGTCATTGTCGCAAAACACTTGATGCTCTTCATATTCGTTCACTTGGCGATGCATAGCTACATACACAAGGGCTTCCATCTCATAGTCGCTCATTGAGTCATAAGATCCGTCATCATTGATGATCATGGTACGAACGGTCTTGCACTCAAATGATTTGTGGCCTCTCCCTTGGCACTTGAAGCATTTGATGGAACTCATCTTGGAGTTGTCTTCGGTTGTAGTTGTAGTTGATGAAGCTCTTGGGTTGAAGTTGTTGGTAGAAGGTGGCCGACTTGATGTAGTCGCATTCTTGTAGGTTGACTTGTCACCGAAGTTTGTAGATGGTTTGGTAGAGGTAGGGGTAGTAGCCAAAGTCGTTGACGTTTGGTTGTAAGAGCCGAAGTTCTTGGAGTTAAACTTTGAGTACTTGTAGTCCTCTTGAACTTGTCGCTCCGCTTTGGTTGCTTGATGTACTAGCTCGAGGAGATTGGTGTATGGTTGAAAGTCCGCAATCTTCTTGATAGGATAGTTGAGTCCATTCAAGAATCTCGCCATTGTTTGCTCTTCATCTTCCGTGATGTTGGCTCTTATCATGGCAATCTCCATCTCATTGTAGTACTCTTCAATGGACTTGGTACCTTGCTTGAGGAGTTGTAGCTTCTTGAACAAGTCACGGTTGTAGTGTGTTGGCACAAAGCGTGCTCTCATGACTTCCTTCATTTGAGCCCAAGTAGTGACAGGAGGTTCGCCTTTTGCTTCTCCTCTCTCTATGATTTGCTCCCACCATATGAGAACATAGTCTTGGAACTCGAGGGAGGCCATTGCAATCTTCTTCTCTTCATCGAAGTTGTGAAGGTGAAAGATCTTGTCAACCTTCAATGCCCATGAGAGGTAGTCTTCGGGATCAATGCTTCCGGAGAACTTTGGCATGGTGAACTTGAGTTTGCCATAGCGATGCTCTTCATTGTTAGCTTGCCTATTGGGAGGGCGCTCTTGATTTTGGCGATTGGCAATCTCATGTTGCTCTTGTCGAAGTGGATGTCCATTGTCATGGTGTACTTGTCGAGCTTGTTGTTCTTGTTGAGGTTGTTGCTCTTGTCGTGCTTGAGGACGAACTTCTTCTTACATTCTTGCTTGGTGGCGCCTCTCTTGTATCTCATCTTGGAGGAACTCCTCTTCTTGACGAGTATGACGAGTGCGAGCTGCCACATTGCGATGTGAATCACGTAATGCTCGTTGCGCCTCAAGAGCTTGAGCTTCTCGGTGTTGTTGTGTTTGACGATGAGCCTCGACATCTTGTTCTTCTTGGTATTGACGTGCTCGCTCTTGTTGTTGTTGGCGTAGTCGTTGCCGTTCTTGTGCTTGTTCAAGTGTAGGTTGGTTTTGACGATGTCGACTTTCTTGCTCTTGAAATAGCTCTTGTGAACTCTTGTCATGAAGTGGATTCCTGTTGTCATGTCGAGCTTGACGTGCGGCTTGACGAAGAGTGTTTGATGTAGGGGTACTTGAGCCATCCGTGGAGTCGGTATGTCGACTTGAGCGACTTCGTCTTTGAGAAGATGTGAGAGAAGAACGTCGGTTGATTATCAAAGTCCGTAGCTCATTAAATTGTGTAGACATGTTGGTGTTGATGATTGTCTAATTGCTCTCTTGTTCTTGCTTCAAATTGGCGCGCGTACTCGGCGACTTGACCAATGTACTCGCGCATAGCTTCACTTTCTTGATGGAGAGCTCGTTGGACACCGAAGAGATGTAGTTTGGTGACGTAGTTGTTCGGTTCTTGAGGATCGTCGAAAGTCGGGTTCGAAGATGTACTTGGCCTATCCATCATCACAAGCAAGTATGTGAGTGGGAGAAAGGAGCAGACAATACCAAATGTACCTTAACCGAAGTTGAAAATGGATCAATGATCACTCAATAATGTAACCCGGAAATAGCACTATTGGTACCACTTCGTGTCGATTCTCACACCTACACAAGTAAAGCTTTGAGAGGAGCTTGGTTAGGATGTTGCCACAAATTCAATGCAATTGTCAAAGTGACATAAAGATGTTGAAAATGATTCACAATTTGCTCATGCAACAAGTAGATCACTAGCAAAGTAGCACATGGAACACACGCACAGATAGATAAATGTGGTTGTGCAACCAAGGGTGAGCGAAAATGTGGAATCCACGGAAAATGCTCGTGTTGCACAACGCTAGAGAGACGCTAACCGATTGCTTAATAGGTAGATACACACTTGTGCATGACCTATAAGAGGCAAAACGTAACGACTATCTATCACAAGTATACTATGAGTGTATGATGTTTCGATGCTTGAGCGCAAGATGGTATATTGCTATCTCATATGATCTCTTTTGATGCAAGGCATATGATGCTATCTTCCTTTTTCTTATAAGCTTTGGTTGGCTCTTTTGCTAAAAAGCTTGTGAGCTCTTTCTTTGGATACTTATGCATGCTTCTCGGATCAAGGTAGCTATTGTGTATGCAGATCACTCTTGTGGCACACGGAGATATGATGATGTAGTATGCAATAACTATGACTATCACTAATGTGCACAAGTGTCGTGGCCCGGCAATACTCAAATGGCTAGTCTCAATGGGAAAGCTACGCAAAGATGGTTCATAGGGTGACAATGCAATTGCAAGGTAGAATGAACAAGGTGTCATCGATGTTACCGTCCTTGCCGAAGTTGAGCGGTGGTGTCGTGGAAGTCTTGCCGTTCCAAGGTAGCCTAAACATCCAAGGAAACGGTGAAACCACAACTCAAGTATCCAAGGCAAAGGTAGACAAAATTTCACAATCGTAGCATTCAAGCGATGGTGGTTGCGGAAGTGGTGGTGGTATGAAAGGGTAGGTGGTAGCGGAAGGTGGAACAAAATTGAAAAAGAAATTCAGTGTTGTCAGGGTTCGTCGGACGTTCGGTAGGTTGCCGGTTGTCCGGTCGCCGGACGTCCGATATTGGTCGGAAATCCGGTGAATAGTATTTTATATGGGGTGCCGGTCGCCCGGTGGTTAACGGACGTCCGGTGTCTCGTGAGGTGCCGGACGTCTGGTACACCGTCGGTCGTCCGGTAGGTCTGGGCTAGGGTTTGAGGATCTGTGGTCAAATTGGTCAAACTTGGTCGAATTTGCGGAAGAAAATCGATGAAAAGGTGGGGAAAAGCTAGATCCACTCGTGGCACAGCAAATCCATGGAACAAAGTCAACAAAATCTTGCCAAATCAACAGATCACAAAAAAAATTAGGGGCTATTTTTGTGGGGAATTTTCGAAATTGGGAAGAACACAACAAAAACAAGCTAGAAAACAGGGTGTGGGGCTCCAAATTCATGATCAACCTATGCTCATGATACCATAATATGATGTAGGGTGGAACCCTAATCGGCAGATCTTTCACGAAAAGGAGGTTATCCCACGATGAACACGGAGAACACAAGGAAGATACGGAGGAAAACACAAGGGGAAACACTCAAATCAACACAAATACGGTCATACAGGTGCTAGATCCACGATACATATCAAGACACATGATCCATAGTCAACAACGATGGTACAAAGATAGTGTTCTCCCGGAGGAGGTCTTGAATTATCCCTTGGGATCTTCTCGACGAAGGAGGTCTTGAATCCGAGGTGGATCTTCTCCGAAGAGGCCGCGGTCTCGTAGGAGAGGAACCACTAAGGTCTATGATGAGCTATCCAAAAGCTGCCTCCAAAGGATGGAAGTCAACGAGTATATAATACATGAGGTGGCGCTGTCGGATCGGACGTCCGCGGGGTCACCGGACGTCCGGTGGCTCGGGAGGGACCGTACGTCTGGTAATCCTTGGATTTCCGCTAATTATGTTTTGTCGTCGGTGTCACGGACGTCCGGTCGTCTGGGAGTCGCTGGTCCGATGAACGCCGGTCGTCCGGTGCCTCGAAGTGACCGGTCGTCCGGTGAGGGCCGGACGTCCGGTGCCTGTAGCATCTTCAGCCGTACTTCTTCTTGTTCCAAGCACTTGTCGATCTCGCCGTCTTGTCCGCTGTGCAGAGTTGTCCCGTGGCCTTCATCCAAGTACCTGAGTATGCATAGAGTTTCTGATGAGGGTAGAAGCCATGTCTCATGTGAATCGGGAGGATGTGGAGAAAGGAGTGAAGTCACCTCTGTCTCGAGAGCTCTTGCACGGGCTCGAGTCATTGGTCCTTTGGGCACTTGGTGAGTCGACGGTATGTCCATGGGGACGACCTTGGGATGCTCCGCATCAGACAGGATCTTGTATTACGAAACGAGTAAAGAGACTTGACGGTAACGAGATTGAACTAGGTATGGAGATACCGACGATTGGATATCGGGCAAGTAACATACCGATAGACAAAGGGAACTGCATACGGGATTAGTAGAATCCTTGACATTGAGATTCGACCGATAAGATCTTCGTAGAATATGTAGGAACCAATATGGGCATCCACGTCCCGCTATTGGTTATTGACCGTAGAGGTGTCTCGGTCATGTCTGCATAGTTCTCGAACCCGCATGGTCTACACACTTAACATTTGGTGATGATGTAAGTATATTTCAGTCATTATGGTGGTTACCGAAGGTTGTTCGGAGCCCCGGATGAGATCCCGAACGTGACGAGGAACTCCGGAATGGTTTGGAGGTGAAGATTGATATATTGGACGAAGGGTATTGGAGTCCGGAATTGTTCCAGTGGTACCGGGTGATGACCAGCATCACCGAAAGGGGTTTTGGGGGGGGGGGCAAGTGTTGGGGGGGCCCATGGGCCAAGGGAGGGGGCAAACCAGCCCACTAAGGGGCTATGCGCGCCCCTCAACCTTTCCCATGTAACCAGAAGGTGTGGGGGCGCGCTCCTAGGGAAGCCACCCCCTTTGCCTTGGGGGCCAAGGCTCCCGGGGGGAGGCGCACCAAAACCCATCTAGGGTTTTCCCCTGGTGACCGCCGCCCCCTAGGGAACCCTAGGGTGCCCCTTCTCCTCCCTTCCTCCTATATATAGAGGGGTAGAGGGAGGTCAGCCGACCCCATCTATGCCACGATGCTGCCCTCTCTCTTCCTCGTAGTCTTCTTCCTCTCTGTAGTGCTTAGCGAAGCTCTGCTGATATTCCACCACCACCACAGTCACCATGCCGTCGTGCTTCCGGAGGACTCGAGCTACTACTTCACCATCGCTCGCTGGATCGAGGAGGTGAAGGCGTCATCAAGCCGTACGTGTGTTGAACGCGGAGTTTCCGTTCGTTTGACACTTGGATCGGAGTTCACGGGACGGATCGTGATTGGATCGCGAAGACGTTCGACTGCATCAACCGTGTTTCTTAATGCTTCCTCTTAGCGATCTACAACAGTATGTAGATATAATCTCTCCTCGCATAGATGGTCATCTCCTAGATTTATATTGGTGAGCGTAGGAATTTTTTTTGTTTCCCATGCATGCAACGTTCCCCAACAATGGCATCATGATTTAGGTCTATGCGTAGATGACATCACGAGTAGAACAAAAAAGGATTTATGGGCGTTGATATTCAGATTTCTTCCTTCCCTAGTCTTATTTTAATTTAGCGGTATTGTGGGATGAAGCGGCTCAGACCAACTTTACATGTCCACGTACGTGAGACCGGTTCCATCGACAGGCACGCAACTTGTTGCATAAAGATGGCTGGCGGGTGTCTGTCTCTACCACCTTAGTTGAATCGGATTCGACAAAGGCGGTCTTTGTAGAAGGTTGAATAGCAATTTGCATATCACCGTTGTGGCTTTGTGGAGGTAAGAATCATTCTTGCTAGATACCCATAGCAGCCACGTAAAACATGCAACAACAATTAGAGGACGTCTAACTTGTTTTTGCAGGGTATGATGTGATATGATATGGCCAAAGACATGATGAGATATATTTGACGTATGAGATGGTCATCTTTTGTATAGATTACCACGACTTGCATGTCGATGAATACGGCAACTGGCAGGAGCCATAGGGTTGTCTTTAATTATTTTATGACATGCATGTCAATCATTAAGCGCTATGTAATGCTTTACTTTATCGCTAAATGATAGCAATAGTTGTAGAAGCATGGTTGGCGTGACAACCCCGATGGTGACATGATGATGGAGATCACGGTGTCACGCCGGTGATGATGGAGATCATGCCGGTGCTTTGCAGATGGAGATCAAAAGCACAAGATAATGGCCATATCATGTCACTTATGATTTGCATGTGATGTTAATCCTTTTATGCATCTTATTTTGCTTAGAACGATGGTAGCATTATAAGGTGGTCGCTCACTAAAATTTCAAGATAAAATTGTGTTCTCCCTAAGTGTGCACCATTGCGAAAGTTCATCGTTTCGAAGCACCGTGTGATGATCGGGTGTGATAGACTCTACGTTCACATACAACGGGTGCAATCTAGTTTTTGCACACGCGGAACACTTGGGTTAAAATTGACCAGACTACCATGTACAGATATGTCCTCGGAACACAAGAGTCCGAAAGGTCGAGCATGAGTCATATAGTAGATCTGATCAACATGGAGATGTTCACCATTGAAACCACCTCATCTCACGCGATGATCGGACTTGGATTGGTGAATTTGGATCATGTTACACTCGGACAACCGGAGGGATGTTGATTTGAGTGGGAGTTCTTAAGTAATATGATTAATTGAACTCATTATCATGAACAATAGTCTATGTTGTCTTTGCAAATTATGTTGTAGATCAAATGGCTCGCGTAGTAGGTCCCCCGAATTTCAATGCGTTCCTAGAGAAAGCTAAGTTGAAAGATGATGGAAGTAACTTTATGGAGTAGGCCCGTAATCTGGCGATTATCCTCACGGCTGCCCAAAAGGTTTATGATCTTGATGCACCGCCTGGTGCGCCACCCCCTCCCGCGTCTATGGACATTATGAACGTCTGGCAGTCGCGTGTTGATGACTACTCAATAGTTAAGTGTACCATATTGTATGGCTTAGAACCGGGACTTCAAAGACGTTTTGAACATCATGGAGCATATGAGATGTTCCAGGAGTTGAAGTTTATTTTTGTGAAAATGCCCGGATCAAGAGGTATGAGACCTCCGATAAGTTCTATACCTGCAAAATGTAGGAGAACAATTCTATCAGTGAGCACATACTTAGAATGTCAGGTACTACAACCGTATGGCTGGGTTGGGAGTTGAGCTCCCACCTGAGGCGATCGCTGACAGATTTCTTCAATTGCTACCACCTATCTACAAGAGCTTTGTGTTGAACTATAACATGCAATGGATGAATAGGTCAGTCTCCGAGCTGTTTGCGATGCTGAAAGTTGCTAAGTCAGACATCCAAAAGGAGCATCAAGTCTTGATGGTCAATAAAACCACTAGTTTCACGAAGAGCAAGGGAAAGAAGGGAAACTTCAAGAAGAGTGGCAAAGCAGGTGCCCCTCCCATGAAGAAACCCAAGGCTAGACCCAAGCTGGAAACTGAGTGCTTCTATTGCAAGGGAACTGGTCACTAGAAGCGGAATTTCCCCAAGTATCTGGCCGACAAGAAGGGGGCCAGCAAAGGTATATGTGATATACATGTTATTGATGTGTACCTTACCAGCTCTCGTTGTAGTGCTGGGTATTTGATACCGGTGCGGTTGCTCACATTTGCAACTCTAAACAGGAACTACGGAATAGACGGATGGTGGCGAAGGACGAAGTGACGATGCGCATGGGAAATGGTTCCAAGGTTGATGTGATCGCTGTCGGCACGCTCGCTCTTCGATTACCATCGAGATTAGTGATAAACCTGAATAATTGTTATTTAGTGCCTGCATTGAGCATGAAAATTATATCCGGATCTTGTTTAATGCGAGACAATTATTCATTTAAATCAGAGAATAATGGTTTTTCTATTTATATGTGTAATATATTTTATGGCCATGCACCCATTGTGAGGGGTTTATTCTTATTGAATCTCGATAGTGATGATACACATGTTCATAACATTGATGCCAAAAGATGTAGAGTTGATAATGATAGTACCACTTTCTTGTGGCTCTACCGCTTAGGTCATATTGGTGTAAAGCGCATGAAGAAACTCCATGCTGGTGGACACATGTGAACCATGCCTCATGGGCAAGATGACTAAAACCCCGTTTTCCGGAACAATGGAACGGGCAAGTGACTTGTTGGATAACATACATGATGTGTGCGGTCAGATGGGTATTGACACGCGCAGTGGATATCGTTATTTCCTCACCTTCATCGATGATTTGAGTATATATGGGTATATTTACTTAATGAAGCATAAGTCTGAAATGTTTGAAAAGTTCAAGCAATTTTAGAGTGAAGTTGAGAATCAACGTAACAAGAAGATTAAATTCCTACGATCCGGTCAAGGGGGGGGGGGGG
>LR738711.1:662792475-662851791 GCA_902687465.1 Secale cereale
GGGATATCTGAGTTATGAGTTTGGCAATCACTTAAGACAATGTGGAATTGTTTCACAGTTGACGCCACCTGGAACATCACAGCGTAATGGTGTGTCCGAACGTTGTAATTATACCTTATTGGATATGGTGCGTTCTATGATATCTCTTGCCAATCTGCCACTATCATTTTGGGCTTATGCGTTCGAGATGGCTGCATTCACTTTAAATAGGGCACCATCTAAGTCCGTAGACACGACACCGTATGAACTATGGTTTGGCAAGAAACCTAAGCTGTCGTTTCTTAAGGTTTGGGGCTGCGATGCTTATGTCAAAAGGCTTCCGCCAGAAAAGCTCGAACCCAAAGCGGAAAAATTCATCTTCATAGGATACCCAAAGAAGATGGTTGGGTATACCTTCTATCTCAAACCCGAGGGCAAAGTGTTTGTCGCTAAGAACGGGTTATTTCTCGAGAAAGAATTCACGGGCTGTCGTGCTGCCGGAGGACTCGAGTTACTACTTCACCATCGCTCACTGGATCGAGGAGGTGAATGCGTCATCAAGCCGTACGTGTGTTGAACGCAAAGGTGACGTCCGTTCGGCACTTGGATCGGAGTTCGCGGGACGAATCGTGATTGGATCGCGAAGACGTTTGAATACATCAACCGTATTTTCTTAATGCTTCCGCTTAGCGATCTACAAGGGTATGTAGATATAATCTCTCCTCTCGTAGATGCTCATCTCCTAGATTGATCTTGGTGAGCGTAGGAATTTTTTTGTTTCCCATGCATCGTTCCCTGAAAATTTTAATCACAGACATTTCAAACACTAGCATGGATCGGATAACCGACTTTATTCAAATTTATTTGCCCCCATACACATAAGATTTTCTTTCCACCATTTTATTCATAGAATCATCCTTTCTAATAGGTCAGCAAATTTTTCACTTTTATCCAGCCCCATTATTGTTGGTAGGCCTAGGTACTTGTCCTTGAAGATTTGGTTTAACGAATATAGCCCCTAAAAATTATGCGAAACAATGAAGTCTTGAGAATGTCCCTTGCGAGAATTTTGAAGCTGACATGAAGACTGATTCTAATTTCATTTTCTTCTATTTGAGTCATATGGCAAACCATACTATCAAGGGGGAGGGGGTCTAAGCGTATGCGTAGTTCAAAGTATGTGGTGTGCAGTCAATCAAACCTAATTCCTCTGAGTGAAGACTTTAGTCTTTGGTGTGCACTCAATCAAACCTTCGAAGTAGTTCATTTAGCTCGAGTGTCGAAGATTTTGTTGCTAGGACACCTTAGTTAAATGTCTTGGCTGAGGAGTTGGATGACTTGTTTTGCAAGTAAGTCTAGTGGTTGTGTTTGAAATCCGATAGTTCCACCACGTGTCGCGTGTATGCTCGTTGGTCGTGCCTCCAATAATCACTCTAGCCGTTGGTATTGGGTTATTGGTAGGAGCCAGGGCCCTACCAGGTCTAGGGCGGAGTTTATATGGGAAGGAGGGAGGAAGGCGAGCGCGCGGCTATCAGCGGCGGAGCACCGTGGCGCGCGTGGGAAGAGGCGGCGGCGGTGGAAGGTACGGCTAGGGTTAGGGTTCCGGCTCGTCTAGGAGTCGAGCAATAGAATATGTCTTATTGCTTTATTCTCAACAGGTTTTACGACTAGTATATATACCCATGATGGAAATAAATTAGATAACTTGCGGGCTAAGCCCCTAACTAAACATGCCCGATGGGCCTCCTACGAGCATAATTCGGCCCGGTCATAACATCTCTCCCCGCCTGCGCAAACAGCTCATCCTCGAGCTGGAACTCTGGGTAGTGCTGGCGGAACTCGTCGCGTTGCTGATACGTCTCAGATGTACCTACTTTTCCAAACACTTTTGCTATTGTTTTGACCTCATTCTTGCATGATTTGAACTAAACTAACCCAGACTGATGTTGTTTTCAGCAGAGCTGTCTGTATGGTTTTATTGTGTGCAGGGAAACGGATTTTTAGGTATCTCAGAAAATTCCATGAAAAATCACAGAAAATCCACGCACCCGAAGGGCCCTTGTGCCAAAAGATGGGCTAGAGGGCAGCCAGGGGGGCCCAGGCGCCCTGCCCAGGCAGCCCCACCCCTGGCCGCACCGGGAGGCCGCCTGGGTGGGTCCTTCCCCCTCTGGTGCCCTACTTTGACCCGTATTTATCCCGTGACGAGAAAACCCCAGAACGGAAGTCGTTTTCCCAGTTTCCGTCGCGGAGCCGCCGCCACCCTCGGTTCTTCTTCGGGAGGGCTAATCTGGAGGCTGATTTGGCCTCCGGAGGGGGGAGATCGTCGCCATCGTCATCATCATCACCACTCCATCCTCCCTCCATGACTTCTCCTTCCATGTGTGAGTAATTCCCTGCTGTAGGCAAAGGGGATGGTAGGGATTGGATGAGTTAGATCATGTAATAGTTTATCAGATTGTTGGGGGCATGTTGCCTATCATCTACTATGGTGTTTATCATCTTTGCTTCAACTTGCTGCTCTTAATGCTTGTCACTTAGGGCCCGAGTGCCATGATTTCAGATCTGAACCATATGTGTTTGCATGAATATATTTGTGTTCTTGATCCTATCTATGAGTTGTTTGCACCTATTACGGTCCGGAACCGGCGATCCCAAAAGTGACAGCTTGGGACACCAAAGGGGATGGCCCATAATTTGAGGATTCCATGTATCCATTGAGTTTATTGCTTTGTTCCGGTGCTCTTTGATAGGAGCACCTTAATCTCCATAAGTTCCTTTTGGCCCCGTTCGTAGCGGGATGGTAGGACAAAAGATGTTGTGCAAGTTCTTATTGCAAGCACGGACAACTACCTGTGGGATACATGCCTAATGTTTGATATTTGCCTAGATAATCATTACTTTTCTGTGTGCCTTGCCCCAAGTTAGATTCATGATATATCTCATCCATGCAGCGCCCAACCATCCATCTCCCTAGCCTACAGTGTTTCAATCCTGCTGGTTATCAGTTGTTACTTTTGCTGTTTACTTTTACTATTACAACCATCACTATCATATCACCGTTACCACTTATCTTTTGTTGCAAGTAAGTATATTTCAAGTGCGGTTGAATTGACAACTCAACTGTCAAAGCTTATAAATACTCTTTGGCTTCCCGTGTGTCAAATCTATAAATTGGGTTATTCTTACCCGCGGAGACTATCTCGATCCCGTACGGTTGAGGGTTATCAAGTACCGTTTTCTGGCGCCGTTGCCGGGGAGCATAGCAATATTTACAAGTCTACTTGAAGTATCCTACCTGCTGCACTTCATCCGCTATGGGTAAGAAAGGAGACCCCAAGGTTCCGATCTTACTATCCACTACAAGAAGAGGTACTGTTCTGAACACTAGTGCTACACTTGATTCACCTTCTGTTATGAGTAAGTTTGCCTCACCACCACCACATGATGCTTCTACTGAATCTGTTACTATGTCCGATACTTTTGATGATGCTTCTACTACTCCTGATGATATTAGTTCACTTGGTTATGCTCTTGAGAAACAGATCGCTGCTGCTGCAAAAAATCTGGAACTGAAATTCCTGTTACTCGCTACCCTATTGGTGGAACTTATGATTATCCTGATTTGAGTAAACTCAAGGAGAGACTCCTTGATGATGATCACATTATGCTTGATGATGATTTATGCAGGGAACTGAGAGAGTTTGCCGGCTCTGACCCTGAAGTTATTAAGAAGCTGCTTGAAAAACTCTCCTTGAAGAACAAGACAGTTCCTGATCCTGAATTTGCTACATCTCCTATATGCATCAATGATCCTGATTATGATTTCTCTGTTGATCTTTCACTTATATCTATGGTTGAAGCTGGCCCCTTTTATGGCAGAGAAAATGATGATGCTATTGCACACCTGACCAAACTCACTGAGTTGGGTGGCTTGTTTACCACGGATGAGAAGATACGAAACTTTTATGTGACTAAGCTTCTTCCTTTCTCTTTGAAGGAAGGTGCTAAAACATGGTATGATTCACTACCATGTGATTCCATTAAGAGTCCTCAAGACTTAGCTCACTCTTTTGTTGATAAGTACTTTCCTGCTCATATGCAACATGCTGTTTACAAAGAAATTATAACTTTAAACAGTTGCAGGATGAGCACCTCCCTAAAGCTTGGGGGAGGTACTGTAGTCTGATTCGGGCTAGACCAGGACATGGAGTCCCTAAGAATGAATTAATCGATATATTTTATGCTGGTCTAACTGATGAATCCAGGTCCTATCTGGATAGTTGTGCTGGTTGTGTTTTCAGGAAAAGAACACCGGACGATGCAGAAGAATTGATGGGAAGGATTGCCAAAAACCATGAAGATTGGTCCGTCCCTGAACCACCTCCACCACCAAAGAAGAGGGGCATGTTTGTTCTAAGCCCCGAAGATATGCGAGAAGCAAAGAAGTTTATTAAAGAGAAGGGTATTAAAACTGAAGACGTGAAGAATCTACCCCCTATTGAGAAGTTGTGTGAGCCTACCACTCACCCTCCTATGGTAGAGGTACACTCTCTTTTAGATTTCAACGCAAGTGACATCCCTCATGGTAAGCCTCCTGATCAATGTTTAGATGAGCTTGATAATTTTATTATGAAACAAAATCATTTTAATGAGAGGATACAAAGTCAATTGCATGATAATTCCCTTGCTATCAAAAGTTTGCTTGATGTTCTAGGTAGAACAGTTAATGATGTTAAATGTCTTGTGAAGCATTTTCATATGGTTCAAACTCAGCTTGAACAAATTTCTAATGTGCAAAAAGATTTGCTTGCTAACAATGCCAAACAAGATGATTTGCAGGCCTTCGGGATTAAGACCCGAGGAGGAACTAGCACTCAAGATCCTCTCTATCCAGAGGGGCATCCGAGGAGAATCGAGCAAGATTCTCAAATGCAGGAAGAAGAAATTGTTGGCTCTCCAAAGAAGAAGAAGAAGAAACACAAGGAGGCTGACAATTCCAATGATTCTATTACAAGTGAAGAGCCAGCTGTTAATCCCAACAGTATATCTACCTCCGATGCTGAGACTGAAGACGGTGCCGAACCTGAAGGTAAGGATAAGGAGAATGATCCGCCTAAAGTTCGAGAAGAAGAAGCACCTGACAAACGCAAAAAGTACACTAGAGAAGACTTCGTCGCAAGAAGACACGGGAAGGAAAGAGAACCATGGATACAGAAACCCATGCCCTTTCCAGGTAAGTCTCTCAAATCTAAAGAAGAAGAGCATTACAATAAGTTTTGTGAGTGGATGAAACCTCTTTTTCTTCAAATCCCTTTGACTGATGCTATTAAGCTACCTCCCTATTCAAAATATATGAAATATATTGTTACTAATAAAAGAAAAGTTCCTAATGAAGCAATATCTACTATGCTTGCTAACTACTCTTTCAGTGGCAACATTCCTGAGAAGCTTGGTGATCCAGGTATACCCACCATTCCTTGCTCCATAAAGAATAATTATGTCAAAACTGCTTTATGTGATCTTGGAGCAGGAGTGAGTGTTATGCCTCTCTCTCTTTACAAGAGGCTTTGTTTAGAGAAACTAATTCCTACAGATATCTCTCTTCAGATGGCTGACAAGTCAACCGCCGTCCCGATAGGTATTTATGAGGATGTTCCCGTAGAAGTTGCTAATTGTTTGATCCTTACTGATTTTGTCGTGCTTGACATGCCCGAGGATGGGAGCATGTCCATTATTCTTGGTAGACCTTTTCTTAACACCGCAGGTGCTATTATTGATTGCAATAAAGGAAAGGTTACCTTCAATGTGAATGATAAGGAACACACGGTGTATTTTCCAAAGAAGACCGACAAGAGGCATTGCCTCAACTCTGTAGAAAATATCGAGACCGTGAAGATTGGAGAATGGGACTATCCACTACATGTGCACCACAAATACAAAACTATCATGGTCGGGACAATGTCCATTAAAGTAAAGGTGCAATGATCACTTCGTAAGAGGTGAGACTTTTTTGCTCTATATATCGCCTGTTTGTTGGTAAGACTTGATCAACCTTACTAGTGAGCATGTTTTATATAAGTAAAAAGTTGAGCTTGTTATGTTTTCATTTGTTTTAGCTTTTGTTCTCCTTGCTATACCAAGTGTTTATGTTTTTGAAGCTTCACAATACTAATCACTGCTTTAAGTTTTCAGAAAGTTTTGCAGCTTTTTGAACTTCAAAAAAATTTCAACAGTGAAGTTTTCAGAAAAATTCCAGAAAAATAAAAATAAAAATTTCCATGCCGGGTGTGACCCAGAGGCACCTGGGGCTGACTAGGGGGAGCCACCAGTGGCCCAGGCGGCCAGCTGGCGCGGCTTGCCCCCTGGTCGTGCCCATAGGGCGCCTCGGGCCCACAGGACCCCCCTCCAGGTGAGTCTTCTTCCTCTCTCTCTCTTTCTCTCCAAAAACACGAGTTCTGCACTTGTTCTTGCATTCTTGCTGCTTTTGGAGGCGATTTTCGATCTCTCTCTACATCCTGTCATTCGAGCTGAGATTTTGAACAAATACTCCCTGGTATGTAACTCCTCCACCCCTCCAATTAGATTTTTGGTTGGTGGCTTCATTTGTGAGTATTTAGTAGTTCTTGGTGCTGTATAGATGAGCTTGCATGCATGTGTAGAAATTTATTTCCCAAGTTTTGATGCAAGTTTATGCCTTAGGTAAGTGAGTTGAGTAGTTTGCCTTAACCACTTTGTTTAAATCCTTGTTTTTGTAATTTGTCAAAAATTTCAGAAATGAGTTTGTTAGGAAGGGCAAAGGGGTGGCTTGAGAAGAAGAGGCCCGCGCACTCCGATCGAGTTACTAGAGCCGCAGCCTCATCCTCGACTGCTAGGGTGAGCTACAATGAAGATCATGTGCCCCTAGAGTTGTTGGAAGACACAAGTCCAACACGTGCTATGATGTTCCCATGTGATGAATTCCTTGAAGCTGCGGGAATTAAGGATGAGTTTTATAATCTTTGTGCTAATGCAGGTTTGACACGGCTCGTCACGTGCCGCGTTACTCAGTATCAAAAACTCACCTCCGGTTTCATTAACAGTTTTAGATATAACCTTGATACTGGTGCGATTGAGTTTAAAATTTACAATAATCTTTTGACCATGCCCTTGGAAAAGTTTTGTGAAATAATAGGTGTGCCAAACGTTGGGAGGACGGCGAAGATGACCTCTCAGCCCTCCGAGCTGAAAACCATCTTCAACTCTCTCTGCAGCATGGGTACGAGGGATATTCATCGGTCAAAAATCTCCAGCATCTTATTCCCTCACCTCAGGTATTTTGCGTATTATGTTGCTAGAGGGGTATTAGCTCGTGACAACACGAGCAACACTTCTGCGCCGGATATTGTTATCCTGGCAACCGCCCTCTCAGGGAGGTTTGATTATAATTTGGGTGCCTTAATTGCTCGACGCCTTGCTATGAACGATAACAGGGGAGATTTATTTGGTGGCGCTTATGCCACACTTATCTTAGAATATCTTAACGGCACCCCACACCCTGATGATAAGCCTTTTACTTATTTAAGTTTTGATCTTGCTGCTATGAAAAGGCATAAGTTTGTTACCATGACTTCTGAGCTTGGTAACCTTGTTTATATCTTGTGTTTCGGAACTACCGCGGAACGCAAGATCCGTCTACCTGCACCTCTTTTGTTTGATTTTTCTCGCAGGAACGGATGGTCCTTTGATGTTATCCAGTTCGATGAGTTCATGGTCCAACATCAGTTTCATAACCCCATGGAGGGGGTTGTGCCCGACGAGGAGGAGCACGGTGAGTTACCACCTTTTCAGGGGGAGACCGTCACCCAGTTTGGTGAAGGGTCTTCCTCTGCTTGGAGTACGGACCCTTCTTCATGGGAGGATCCGAGGAGTTCGGTGTACGCGCCGGAATCCTTTTACGACCCTTGGACTCACCAGCACTCCCCCGGAGCAGGAGGCTCCTGGGGGCAGTAGCTACTACCAACTTAGGCCAAAAGCCTAAGCTTGGGGGAGTACGTGCCCTTCTCACTTTTCCATTGTATTATCCGTTTTATTTCTGTTCGCTTTAATCTTTTCGAAGTTTTTGCCCGTTCTTCTTTGTTCTTTCTTTGCAAAAACAACAAAAAGATTTATCTTTTTCTTTTGCTTTCGTTCAACCTTTGAAAAAAAACCCAAAAAGATTTCCTTTCTCTCTTTAGTTTGCTTTGTTTTCAGAGTTCAGCTCGAGTCCGTGATGGCATTTAATTATATTTCCTACGTTCGATCGTGCAAGTGACAAGGCAGTAATGACGAAGATCGACGGAAGGGAAGCAATAAGGAAAACCGGTATGAACTGTTCTTGTTTCTACTTTTGTACATATGCCTATACTTATGATCTAGAGACCAGCTTGTAGAGACATAGTGCTATGTTTACAATGCTTTCCCAGGGGTTCATGCTTTCCTTGTGGTTAGTCTCAAATAGCTAGTGTATATAATGTGTTATTGAAATGATTTACATGCATTGCACTGTTCATAGTTTGGTATACTAAGGTGGTATTTCCCTTTGGAGAATTCTTGGATTGACTTGGCACATGTTTACACATGTTTAAGACTAAAAAGTCTGCTTTGCCTTGATGATCTTTGAGTTTCAGAATAGTTATATCACTTTCATGCCCGATTCAATGTTGCTTTGTCGCTCTGCATGATTATGACCGTTATTGCTCTCTAGTTGGTCGCTTCCCAGTCTCTTGCTAGCCCTCGCTCGTACTAAGCGGAATTCTGCTTGTGCATCCAAATCCTTTCAAACCAGTTATTCCATATGAGTCCACCATACCTTCCTATGTGGTATTTACCTGCCATCCTAACGAAGACTTTCTTGTACCATCTCGAAATTATTCAAATTTACTCCTGTTTTGTGCCTCTGTTTTAGCTCATGAGGAAGTAGTAGTTAATTCACGATCTTTTTAAGTTGGACAAGTTTTATCCCGGGATTGCATGTCTAATCTGCAAACCCCTAATACGAGAAGGAACTGGCATGAGTGCGCCCGGCTCATAAAAGATAATACAACAAACAAACCCTCCTTCACGCTTTGTTCATGAGAAATCAGAAAACTTTTGGCAGTGATAAACAAAGGAGATTAAGGGGATGTGATCGTCCCCGTGCGGGAGCCGTTCCTCGAAACTTGTCCAGCTCGAGAAGTAATTGGGTTGTCTACTAACATTCGTTGACGAAATATGCACCTCCCAAAATCATTTTTACCTCTGTTTTCAAAACCAAGAGCTCTGGTACATGTTTAGTCTTTGCTTCCAACCATGGGTTTTCAACCTCGCCATCAAATTCCACGGTTCGAGAGTCTCCACCTTCTTTCTTCAAAGCACCAACTAGGAGAGCATAATTGTCATTTTGAGTGTAATGTGCATTGTCCCAAAGTATTACATTGTCTTCTCAATGCTTGTGATATTATTTATTCAGAAATTCTTAGTTCTAGTCTCCTTTAAAAACTCTGGAGGAGTTTCTGCATTTATGTTTTGCTTCATTCATGGAGGCTAGCGAGATACCACTCTAGTATGTTCAAGATATGTGCAATGTAATCTTGTCTTGATTTTCAGTAGTATATTATTTACTTTTTGGTTATTTGTGATTGGTCACTTGAAAGAAGGATTGCTACGTGCATTGTCCTCATAGCATTGTTTCAATACTTGCTAGACTCTTTTCGTAGTACATGCTTATATACATCTAATGAAGTAGAAGAGTTTGTCAAAGTTTTCTTTGTCGTGTCCAGTTCGTTGGACCGAATTGCTTGAGGACAAGCAATATGCTAAGCTTGGGGGAGTTGATACGTCTCAAACGTATCTACTTTTCCAAACATTTTTGCTATTGTTTTGACCTCATTCTTGCATGATTTGAACTAAACTAACCCGGACTGACGCTGTTTTCAGCAGAGCTGCCTGGATGGTTTTATTGTGTGCAGGGAAACGGATTTTTAGGTATCTCAGAAAATTCCACAAAAAATCACAGAAAATCCACGCACCCAAAGGGCCCTTGTGCCAAAAGATGGGCCAGAGGGCAGCCAGGGGGGGCCCAGGCGCCTTGCCCAGGCGGCCCCACCCCTGGCCGCGCCGGGAGGCCGCCTGGGCGGGTCCTTCCCCCTCTGGTGCCCTACTTTGACCCGTATTTATCCCGTGACGAGAAAACCCCAGAACATAAGTCGTTTTCCCAGTTTCCGTCGCGGAGCCGCCGCCACCCTCGGTTCTTCTTCGGGAGGGCTAATCTGGAGGCTGATTTGGCCTCCGGAGGGGGGAGATCGTCGCCATCGTCATCATCATCACCACTCCATCCTCCCTCCATGACTTCTCCTTCCATGTGTGAGTAATTCCCTGCTGTAGGCAAAGGGGATGGTAGGGATTGGATGAGTTAGATCATGTAATAGTTTATCAGATTGTTGGGGGCATGTTGCCTATCATCTACTATGGTGTTTATCATCTTTGCTTCAACTTGTTGCTCTTAATGCTTGTCACTTAGGGCCCGAGTGCCATGATTTCAGATCTGAACCATATGTGTTTGCATGAATATATTTGTGTTCTTGATCCTATCTATGAGTTGTTTGCACCTATTACGGTCCGGAACCGGCGATCCCAAAAGTGACAGCTTGGGACACCAAAGGGGATGGTCCATAATTTGAGGATTCCATGTATCCATTGAGTTTATTGCTTTGTTCCGGTGCTCTTTGACAGGAGCACCTTAATCTCCATAAGTTCCTTTTGGCCCCGTTCGTAGCGGGATGGTAGGACAAAAGATGTTCTGCAAGTTCTTATTGCAAGCACGTACAACTACCTGTGGGATACATGCCTAATGTTTGATATTTGCCTAGATAATCATTACTTTTCTGTGTGCCTTGCCCCAAGTTAGATTCATGATATATCTCATCCATGCAGCGCCCAACCATCCATCTCCCTAGCCTATAGTGTTTCAATCATGGTGGTTATCAGTTGTTACTTTTGCTGTTTACTTTTACTATTACAACCATCACTATCATATCACGGTTACCACTTATCTTTTGTTGCAAGTAAGTATATTTCAGGTGCGGTTGAATTGACAACTCAACTGTCAAAGCTTATAAATACTCTTTGGCTCCCCGTGTGTCGAATCTATAAATTGGGTTATTTTTACCCGCGAAGACTATCTCGATCCCTTACGGTTGACGGTTATCAGTTGCTCCCAAGTAGCGTCCTCCTCTGGAAGTCCAGCCCACTAAATTAGCATGTACCACACCCCGCGTCGTAGCTGGGCCTTCAACACCTTCTCCGGTCCCGGAAGGAGGCGTCCGTCAGAGGTTGGAGGAAGCGCTGGAGGGGCTGCAGGTGGCTCCCCACGGAAGGGCTTCAGCAGACCCACATGGAAGACGTCGTGGATGCGGGCAGGCCGGGAGCTGAAGACGGTAGGCCACCTTCCCGATGCTCTCCAAGACAGCGAAGGGCCCGGCGTAGCAAGGACCCAGCTTGCACTTCACGCGTGGGTCCAGTGACTGCTTAGAGCGATGAAGAAGACGCAGCCACACCCAATCACCCACCGCAAACTCCGCCTCGCGATGGTGGTCGTTGTAGTAGTTCTTGGACAACTGTTGGGCCTGAAGAAGGCGTTGCCGGACCTCAGCAAGCATCTCATCATGGTGCCGCATAAGATCACCATCCACCTCTGTCTGAGCCATCATCGGATCAACCGGTAGTATGGGTGGGCTCGGCCTGCTGTAGACCACCTCAAATGGAGTGGAGCGCAGGGCGGAGCGATAGGAGGTGTTGTAGCAGTACTCCGCCCATGATAGCCAATCCACCCAAGCGTGAGGACGATCACGTGTGACACAACGGAAATGCATGGCAATCACCTTGTTGTCAACCTCGGATTGTCCGTCCGTCTGAGGATGGACGATCACGTGTGACACAATGGAACGCTCGCCAATCAGAAGAGATCGCGCCAGACATGTACGGTGAACACCGGGTGCCGATCGCTGACGATCGAAGAGGGAAAACCGTGGAGGCAGACAATGTCGTCGAAGAAGGCACGGGCCACAGATGCAGTAGTGTAGGGGTGAGCGAGCGCGATGAAGTGAGCATACTTGGAGAAGCGGTCGACCACCATGAGAATGACCGATTTGCCGCCCACCTTAGGGAGGCCCTCGATGAAGTCCATGGAGATATCCGCCCAGACCTGAGACGACACCTCCAAGGGCTGAAGCAGACCAGCCGGCCGTAGTGTCTCCGTCTTGTTACGCTGGCACGTCACACAAGATCGGACCCAGTCGTGGACCAGCGCCCGATCACCTGGGATGTAGAAGTCAATGCGGAGACGATAGAGGGTTTTCTGCACACCCTCATGGCCCACGGAGTGGGCCAATAGTAGCACCTGGTAATGGAGATCATCGTACGCTGGCACAAAGACCCAGCGCCCATGAAGGAGCAACCCGTCAGCGAGGTGCCACGGTTCCTCCAACTCACCCGCAGCTAGCTACTACTGAAGGAGGAGCGCGTCTGGCGCGGCCGCAGTCGGCCGGCGGATGTCGGTGAAGAGGGCGAAAGTAGGCCCGGAGCGGATACAGAGCGCCGCCCCCTAGAAGTCATCGACGGCCACGGTGTTAAGGTGCCCCGGTCAAAACTCGACGGTGAAGTCGAAGCCGAAGAGCTTGCTGATCCACTGATGTTGTGGCACGGTCGAGAGACACTGGTCCAACAAGAACTTGAGGTTGTAATGGTCCGTGCGAATCGGGAAAGATTGACCCCACAGATAGGGCCGCCAATGGCGCATCGCGTGCACCAAGCCAATGAGCTCCCGCTCATAAGCCGCGAGCTTAAGATGGCGCGCGGCAAAGGGCCGACTGAAGAAAACGAGGGGGCCATCGCCCTCATGAAGGACGGCACCGAACCCTGCACCATAAGCGTCGCAGTACACGATGAACGACCGGTAGAAGTCTGGCATCTGAAGGACGGGGCCTGTCGTGAGGGCCCCCTTGAGGGCCTCCAACGCCGCAGTCGCCTCCTCATCCTAGGTAAAGTCGACGCGACGATGCAGGCGCGTGAGTGGATACGCGATGAGACCGAACTCTCGGATAAATTTCCGGTAGTACCCCGCGAGGCCCAGAAATCCATGAAGAGCCCGCGATGACTGCGAGGTCTGCCAGGCGGCGACTGCCGCCACCTTGTTGACATCCATGGCCACCTGCTCGGCCGAGATGACGTGGCCGAGGTAGGCGAAAGAAGGCATCCCTGTTGGGGAACGTAGCAGAATTCAAAAAATTTATATGCTTCACCAAGATCAATCTAAGGAGTTCATCTAGCAACGAGCATAAAGGAGTGCATCTACATACACTTTGTAGATTGCGAGCGGAAGCGTTCGAAGGAACGTGGATGATGGAGTCGTACTCGTCGTGATCCTCATCACCGATGATCCCAGCGCCGAAAGGACGGCACCTCCGCGTTCAACACACGTACGGTACAGCGACGTCTCCTCCTTCTTGATCCAACAAGGCGGGAGGAGAGGTTGATGGAGATCCAGCAGCACGACGGCGTGGTGGTGGATGCAACGGGAAAAGCTGTAGGGCTTCGCCGAGACCCCGCGGGAGGAGTAGGAGATGTAACGGGGGGGAGAGGCGCCAGGGGCCGAGGTCCGGCTGCCCTCTCTCCCCCTACTATAAATAGGGGACCAGGGGGGCGGCGGCCAAGGGGGGTGGCTTGCCCCCCAAGCCTAGGGGGCGCCCCCATCCCTAAGGTTTCAACCCTAGGCGCATGGGGGAGGCCCATGGGGGTGCGCCAGCCCACTAGGGGCTGGTCCCCTCCCCCTACGGCCCACGGGGCCCTCCGAGATGGGTGGCCCCACCCGGTGGACCCCCGGGACCCTTCCGGTGGTCCCGGTACACTACCGGTGATCCCCGGAACTCTCCCGATGGCCGAAACTGGACTTCCTATATATCATTCTTTACCTCCGGACCATTCCGGAACTCTTCGTGACGTCCGAGATCTCATCCGGGACTCCGAACAACATTCGGGTTCCCGTGTGCATATATCTCTATAACCCTAGCGTCACCGAACCTTAAGTGTGTAGACCCTACGGGTTCGGGAGACACGTAGACATGACCGAGACGACTCTCCGGTCAATAACCAACAGTAGGATCTGGATACCCATGTTGGTTCCCACGTGCTCCTCGATGATCTCATCAGATGAACCACGATGTCAAGGATTCACTTAATCCCGTATGTAATTCCTTTTGTCTATCGGTACGGTACTTGCCCGAGATTCGATCGTCGGTATACCGATACCTTGTTCAATCTCGTCATGGCAAGTCTCTTTACTCGTTCCGTAATCCATCATCCCGTACCTAAATCCTTTAGTCACTTTGAGCTCATGATGATGATGTCTTACCGAGTGGGCCCAGAGATACCTCTCCATCATACGGAGTGACAAATCCCAGACTCGGTTCGTACCAACTCAACATACACTTTCGGAGATACCCGTTGCGTACCTTTATAGCCACCCAGTTACGTTGTGACGTCTGGCACACCCAAAGTATTCCTACGGTATCCGGGAGTTGCACAACCTCATGGTCTAAGGAACAGATACTTGACACTGGAAAAGCTTAAGCATTACGAATTACACGATCTTATGCTAGGCTTAGGATTGGGTCTTGTCCATCACATCATTCTCCTAATGATGTGATCCCGTTATCAATGACATCCAATGTCCATGGTCAGGAAACCGTGACCATCTGTTGATCAACGAGCTAGTAACTAGAGGCTTACCACGGAAACGTTGTGGTCTATGTATTCACACATGTATCGTTGTTTCGTACAATAGAATTCAAGCATGAATAACAGACAATTATCATGAACAAGGAAATATATTAACAATCCTTTTATTATTGCCTCTAGGGCATATTTCCAACAGTCTCCCACTTGCAGTAGAGTCAATAATCTAGTTACATTGTGATGAATCGAACACCCATAGAGTTCTGGTGTTGATCATGTTTTGCATGTGGAAGAGGTTTAGTCAACGGATCTGCGACATTCAGATCCGTATGCACTTTACAAATATCTATGTCTCCATCTTGAACATAATTCCGGATGGAGTTGAAACGGTGCTTGATGTGCTTGGTCTTCTTGTGAAACCTGGGCTCCTTGGCAATGGCAATAGCTCCAGTGTTGTCACAGAAGAGAGTCATCGGGCTTGACGCGCTTGGAATGACTCCTAGGTCGGTGATGAACTCCTTCATCCAGACTCCTTCTTGTGCTACTTCGCAAGCAGCTATGTACTCTGCTTCACATGTAGAATGCGCCACGACGCTCTGCTTGCAACTGCACCAGCTAACTGCTCCACCATTCAAAATATACACGTATCCGGTTTGTGACTTGGAGTCATCCAGATCTGTGTCGAAGCTAGCATCGACGTAACCTTTTACGACGAGCTCTTCGTCACCTCCATAAACGAGAAACATATCCTTAGTCCTTTTCAGGTACTTCAGGATGTTCTTGATCGCTGTCCAGTGTTCCATATCGGGATCACTTTGGTACCTCCCTACCAAACTTATGGCAAGGTTCACATCAGGTCTGGTACACAGCATGGCATACATAATAGAACCTATGGCTGAGGCATAGGGGATGACACTCATCTTTTCTCTATCTTCTGCCGTGGTCGGGGACTGAGCCGTGCTCAATCTCATACCTTGTAAAACAGGCAAGAACCCCTTCTTGGGCTGATCCATATTGAACTTCTTCAATATCTTGTCAAGGTATGTACTTTGTGAAAGACCAATGAGGCATCTCGATCTATCTCTATAGATCTTGATGCCTAATATATAAGCAGCTTCTCCAAGGTCCTTCATTGAAAAACTCTTATTCAAGTAGGCCTTTATGCTCTCCAATAATTCTATGTCATTTCCCATTAGCAGTATATCATCCACATATAATATGAAAAATGCTACAGAGCTCCCACTCACTTTCTTGTAAATACATGCTTCTCCCCAAGTCTGTATAAAGCCAAATGCTTTGATCACATCATTAAAGCGAATATTCCAACTCCGAAATGCTTGCACCAGCCCATAGATCGAGCGCTGGAGCTTGCATACCTTGTCAGCATTCTCTGGATCGACAAAACCTTCCGGCTGCATCATATACAGCTCTTCCTTGAGGAAGCCATTAAGGAATGCCGTTTTGATGTCCATTTGCCATATCTCATAATCATAGAATGCGGCAATTGCTAACATGATTCGGATAGACTTCAGCATCGCTACGGGAGAGAAAGTCTCGTCGTAGTCAATCCCTTGAACTTGTCGATAACCTTTAGTGACAAGCCGAGCCTTATAGATGGTTACATTACCATCCGCGTCAGTCTTCTTCTTGAATATCCATTTATTTTCTATGGCATGCCGATCATCGGGCAAGTCCACCAAAGTCCATACTTTGTTTTCATACATGGATCCTATCTCGGATTTCATGGCTTCAAGCCATTTGTTGGAATCCGGGCCTGCCATCGCTTCTTCATAGTTTGAAGGTTCACCGTTGTCTAACAACATGATTTCCATGACAGGGTTGCCGTACCAATCTGGTGCGGAACGTGTCCTTGTGGACCTTCGAAGTTCAGTAGTAACTTGATCTGTATCTTCATGATCATCATCATTAACTTCCTCCCTTGTCAGTGCAGGCACCTCGGGAACAATTTCCTGCGCTGTGCTACTTTTCGGTTCGGGAAGGGTGACTGTCACCTCATCAAGTTCTACATTCCTCCCACTCACTTCTTTCAAGAGAAACTCTTTCTCCAGAAAGGATCCATTCTTGGCAACAAAAATCTTACCTTCAGATCTGAGGTAGCAGGTGTACCCAATTGTTTCCTTTGGGTATCCTATGAAGATGCATTTTCCGATTTGGGTTCGAGCTTTTCAGGTTGAAGTTTCTTGACATAAGCATCGCAACCCCAAACTTTCAGAAACGACAGCTTAGGTTTCTTGCCAAACCAAATTTCATACGGTGTCGTCTCAACGGATTTTGACGGAGCCCTATTTAAAGTGAATGCGGCAGTCTCTAAAGCACATCCCCAAAAAGATAGCGGTAAGTCGGTGAGAGACATCATAGATCGCACCATGTCCAACAAAGTACGATTTCGACATTCAGACACACCATTACGCTGAGGTGTTCCTGGCGGTGTCAGTTGTGAAACAATTCCATAGTTCCTTAGGTGCGTGCAAAATTCATGACTCAAATATTCACCCCCACGATCTGATCGTAAGAACTTTATTTTTCTGTCACGTTGATTCTCAACCTCATTCTGAAATTCCTTGAACTTTTCAAAGGTCCCAGACTTGTGCTTTATCAAGTAGACATACCCATATCTACTAAAGTCATCTGTGAGAGTGAGAACATAACGATAGCCTCCGCGAGCTTCAACACTCATTGGACCGCACACATCGGTATGTATGATTTCCAATAAGTTGGTTGCTCGCTCCATTGTTCCGGAGAACGGAGTCTTGGTCATCTTGCCCAAAAGGCATGGTTCGCACGTGTCAAATGATTCATAATCAAGAGACTCTAGAAGCCCATATGCATGGAGCTTCTTCATACGCTTGACACCAATATGACCAAGGCGGCAATGCCACAAGTATGTGGGACTATCATTATCAACTTTACATCTTTTGGCATTCACACTATGAATATGTGTATCATCACGTTCGAGATTCATCAAAAATAAACCTTTGACCAGCGGGGCATGACCATAAAACATATCTCTCATATAAATATAACAACCATTATTCTTGGATTTAAATGAGTAGCCATCTCGTATCAAACGAGATCGAGATACAATGTTCATGCTCAAAGCTGGTACTAAATAACAATTATTAAGGTTTAAAACTAATCCCGAGAGTAGATGTAGAGGCAGCGTGCCGACGGCGATCACATCGACCTTGGAACCATTCCCGACGCGCATCGTCACCTCGTCCTTCGTCCGCAGCTCCTGCTTCCAGTGACCCGTTCCCTTGCAATGAAAGCACTCAGTTTCAGGCTTGGGTCCATTCTTTGGCTTCTTCTCGGCAACTGGCTTACCGGGCGCGACAACTCCTTTGACGTCCTTCTTGAAGTTCTTCTTACCCTTGCCTTTCTTGAACTTAGTGGTTATATTGACCATCAACACTTGATGTTCTTTCTTGATATCCACCTCTGTTGATTTCAGCATTGAATACACCTCGGGAATGGACCTCTCCATCCCTTGCATATTGAAGTTCAACACGAAGATGTTGTAGCTAGGTGGGAGCGACTGAAGGATTCTGACAACGACCGCTTCGTCTAGGAGATTCATTCCCAACTAAGACAAGCGGTTGTGCAACCCACACAACTTGAGTATGTGCTCGCTGACAAAACTGTTCTCCTCCATCTTACAACTGTAGAATGCGTCGGAGACGTCATATCTCTCGACTCGGGCATGAGCTTGGAAAACCATTTTTAGCTCTTGGAACATCTCATATG
Organism: Secale cereale; assembly: GCA_902687465.1. Classification (NCBI taxonomy): domain Eukaryota; kingdom Viridiplantae; phylum Streptophyta; class Magnoliopsida; order Poales; family Poaceae; genus Secale; species Secale cereale. The sequence goes on from LR738711.1 coordinate 662,810,947, forward strand.
CTCCGTGGTGCTCAAAACGCTTTTGGAGCCCCGATTCTAAGCTGTAAAGCATGCCACACTGAACCAGGGAGTAATCATCACAACGTGACTGCCAGGCGTTCATAACGTCTTGGGTTGCCGGGAGAACGGGTGCATCACCTAGCGGTGCTTCAAGGACATATGATCTCTTGGCAGCTATGAGGATAATCCTCAGGTTACGGACCCAATCCATATAGTTGCTACCATCGTCTTTCAGCTTGGTTTTCTCTAGGAGCGTGTTGAAGTTGAGGGCAACATGAGCGTGGGCCATTTGATCTACAAGACATACTGTAAAGATTTTAGACTAAGTTCATGACAATTAAGTTCATCTAATCAAATTTAATGAACTCCCACTCAGATTCACATCTCTCGAGTCATCTAAGTGATACACGATCCGAATCGACTTGCCCGTGTCCGATCATCACGTGAGACGGACTAGTCATCAACGGTGAACATCTTCATGTTGATCGTATCTTCTATACGACTCATGTTCGACCTTTCGGTCTTCCGTGTTCCGAGGCCATGTCTGTACATGCTAGGCTCGTCAAGTGAACCCTAAGTGTATTGCGTGTGTAAATCTGGCTTACACCCATTGTATGCGAACGTTAGAGCCTATCACACCCGATCATCACGTGGTGCTTCGGAACAACGATCCTTAGCAACGGTGCATAGTTAGGGGGAACACAATTCTTGAAATTTTCATTGAGAGATCATCTTATTTACTACCGTCGTTCTAAGTAAACAAGATGCATAAACATGATAAACATCACATGTAATCAAATAAAGTGACATGATATGGCCAATATCATTTTGCTCCCTTGATCTCCATCTTCGGGGCACCATGATCATCTTTGTCACCGGCATGACACCATGATCTCCATCATCATGATCTCCATCATCGTGTCTTCATGAAGTCGTCTCGCCAAACATTACTTCTACTACTATGGTTAACGTTTAGCAATAAAGTAAAGTAATTACATGGCGTTATTTAGTGACACACAGGTCATACAATAAATAAGAGAAATCCTATGGCTCCTGCCGGTTGTCATTCTCATCGACATGCAAGTCGTGATTCCCTATTACAAGAACATGATCAATCTCATACATCTCATATGTCATTCATCACATCTTCTTGGCCATATCACATCACATAGCACATGCTGCAAGAACAAGTTAGACGTCCTCTAATTGTTATTGCAAGTTTTTACGTGGCTTCTATAGGTTTCTAGCAAGGACGTTTCTTACCTACGCCAAAAACCACAACGTGATATGACAATTTCTATTTACCCTTCATAAGGACCCTTTTCATCGAATCCGATCCGACTAAAGTAGGAGAGACAGACACCCGCCAGCCAACTTTATGCAACTAGTGCATGTCAGTCGGTGGAACCAGTCTCACGTAAGCGTACGTGTAAGGTCGGTCCGGGCCGCTTCATCCCACGATGCCGCCGAATCAATATTGGACTAGTAGCAGCAAGAGAATTGAACAAAACCAACGTCCGCAACTTGTTTGTGTTCTACTCGTGCAAGATGCTACGCAAAGACCTAGCTCAGATGCCACTGTTGGGGAACGTAGCAGAATTCAAAAAATTTCTACGCTTCACCAAGATCAATCTAAGGAGTTCATCTAGCAACGAGCATAAAGGAGTACACCTACATACCGTTTGTAGATCGCGAGCTCAAGCGTTCGAAGGAACGTGGATGATGGACTCGTACTCGTCGTGATCCTCGTCACCGATGATCCGAGCGCCGAACGGACGGCACCTCCGCGTTCAACACACGTACGGTACATCGACGTCTCTTCCTTCTTGATCCAGCAAGGGGGGAGGAGAGGTTGATGGAGATCCAGCAGCACGACGGCGTGGTGGTGGATGCAACGAGAAAAACTGCAGGGCTTCGCCGAGACCCTGCGGGAGGAGTAGGAGATGTAACGGGGGGGAGAGGCGCCGGGGGCTGAGGTCCGGCTGCCATCTCTCCCCCCACTATATATAGGGGGCCAGGGTGTAACATCCGAAATTTTCAATTTGGAATGTTATACATAGATCATTTGCATTTCATGCTTTTTGCATTTTTGTTTGTAGCGTTCCTCGAAATTCTAAGCAACTCAAGGACCTACGGAGAGAGTTGGGAATTTTACCGTTTTCGTATTTGAGTTCGCTCGAATACCGGTACGAGGACAGTGTGATTCTAATTATTTTTCTCTCCTAAAAAATATTTATAGATACAAAATATGAGCAGAGATAATATGACTTCTCCAAAATAACATAAATATTGGAGGATAAATGTTAAAATCACTTTTGGTATTTTTCTGGATTTATTTGCGAATTTATTTGCATAGGAAAAATGCGCGTTTTTCAAAATTGCATTTAGGTCCGGAAAAAATGTTCACTTTGTCCTAAATATTATTAGAGGACGGTGAAAATTTATGTCGGGAATTTTGGAGTCCGTTTAGTATTTCTTTCTTTAGTTTTTCTGCGCCAGGACTCTATTTAAAAAGAAAAAGAAAAAAAAAGGAAACCGACTTGGAGTCTTACTAGCCCAGGACTCTGGGCTTTATAAGTCGCCCGAGCCAGCCCAAACCGCCGCCAGCCCCGCGCCTCCCTGCCCTAGCCGCCGCTGCCTTAGCCGCCACCGCCGCCGCACTCGCGCAGTCGCTGCCGCCGCACTTGCCGCCGCCCGCCGCCGCACTTGCCGCCCCGCGCCGCCGCACCTTGCCGCCGCCCCGCCGCCTCGCCCGCCGGACCACCGCCGCCGCCGGAGCGCCGGATCCCGCCGGAGTTCGTCGAGGTAGTTACGGTTTTTTTAAGAACCGATCGGTTTTTCGTAAAACCGTAGATCTGTTTTTTTATTTAGATCGGTTCGGTTTTCCGTCGGTTTAGTTATTTAGCGGACGTTCGTCCGTACGTTCGTTTTAGCGAACAGTTTTCGTCCGTTAGCCGCAGACAGCGAACGCTCGTTCGTTACCCTGTTCGTCCGTTTTCTTTTTCGAGGTATTTATCTGCGATTTTTCCGATCGTGATTTCTTCCCTGATCTTGTTTTCCTTTTTTCTTTTCGCTCGAGAGTCGGAATCAGGTGATTCAAAATCCCAGATCTTCATCTCGATGCCCTCTTTACGTTTAACCAACTTGAACAAGATTTTGGATACTGTAAAATTTGACTTTAGGCCAATTAGCAAACCGGAGCTCGTTTCTTTCGCAGTTTGAGTTTCGTTGCTTCTTTCGAGTTGATTCTTTTTGCAAACCGGAGTTCTTAAGTTGAACTTTCTAGTTAGATCTCTTATTTGAGTTTTACCTGTGCATTATTTAAGTACTTATTGTATGCTTGTTTGTTTGCGATAGAGTACCCGGAGTGCGCCGCTTGCTACTTTGAGTCTCTAGGTTTTGCGGATCATCAGCAAGGCAAGTAACACTTTGATCATGCTTTCCAATTACCCAGTTTTCATTGCATTAGTCAAACCCTCACACATTGCATGAGTAGGATCAATTAATTTGTGGGATTGGGAAGTAGATTGAGGTAGTACCTATTACCTGCATTACATTCAAACCTTTGGGAGTTCCTTCTACGTTTGCTGTTAGGACATGCTATGCTCGTAGACGTGGTTTGGGTTTGAGTGAAATCCATGACATATGTGAGTTTGTTAATTAATGGTACAACTTAAGGTGGCAACTTTAACACATATCTGGGTGGATTGAGGCATCTGGGTATTCCAGTGATTGCCTGTTTTTCTTTTGGACCGCCACCCAGGCTCAAAGGGATCATGAGATTTTTCATACAAGAAACTTCCGTGTGCAGCCACATGCCAATATGGGCTCTGGCATAGTTGAGTAAGTTGTGGGAAACCTCTCCATGATGGGCTAGTAGATGTAGTGGGTTTTGTAGGTGTACCGGCCTATCTATCTGGTTAAGGGGACCTGTTCGGAAAGACTGTGTCTCGGTCATCCGTTTCTCAAACACCATGCAGTGCGAGAAACCAAACGGAGGCGATCGAGTCTTGTGGGGAAAAGTGCACAAACCTCTGCAGAGGGTACAAACTGATCATGATTAGCCGTGTCCCCGGTTACGGACATCTTGAGTATCTAGTACGTGGATTATCATGTGAATCTCATCATGTTACTTTAATTAAATTTGTTGGGTTTAATGATTATTTTTAATTGGGGTTGAGAGGATGTCTATCTTCTCAACGATGTTTCAACTACCATGATAGTTAATTAAAATCTATTCCTTTGAAGTAGGGAAAAATTGGCTTTACACAAAAACTTAACCATAGAGCTTTCCACCAGCCATATTGCATATAGTATAGCTTTACTTTCATTGCATTCTCTTGTGTTACATTGCCAGCATATTCCATGTGCTGACCCGTTTTCGGGCTGCAACGTTTCATGTTGCAGACTTTTTAGACGACGAGTAAGGTGCCTTTTTAGGTCATGGTTCTATACTCAGTGATGCCATTGGAGTTGATGGACTCACTTATCTTCCAAGCCTTCCGCTGTTATCGTGTTAGATGGCCTTTAGCCATATTTAATGTAATAAGTTCATCGTTGGACTATCGATGTAATAAGTGTGTGATTGCTACTCTGTTATAAATCCTTCAAGTATTCTGCGTGTCAGCATTACTGATCCAGGGATGACACTGATGCACAGAGATCAGACTGTTTGAGGTTTGGTCGCTACAAGATGGTATCAGAGCACACGCTGACTGTAGGACACGATCACTAAGCTAAAACCCTAGAGCACTATTCACTCTTCTCTTTTCTGACTCCTCATCTTTTCTACTCTTTAGGATGGTGGATGCAAAGAACAAGTTCATGCAACCGGATGATAATACACCATTTCGACAACACCTGAAGGAAGTCACCAGATATCTAAATATTGGACTATCAAGTTTCACCGGAACCTACAATGCCACTCTACCCGAGGAGGAGCGTTGGCTGATTCAAGCTCAAGTTCCAGGAAGGACGTTCTCACCCGTCACCTCACTCATAGCATTTTCCTTTACTGCGCCTACATGGAGCCTAGGTAGGAGTATGGCAGCCCACATTGCTATGGGAAGGATTGGAGAAGTCTACAAGCAGAAGCTAAAGGACACCATCTACCAGATTTGTGGACGCCGAGATGAGAATTGGGATATGATTAGCACCCGGAAGGATAGGTCAATTGCAGCATTCATCCAGGAGTTGAACCACCACATTCATCGCTAGGAGCACCAGATGTGTGCAGGGATGATAGATTTGAAGAAGGCCCTAAATAGGAATTTGGAGCTAGAGGAAGAACTCAAGTCTACACGCAACGGATATGAGGAGGAGATGAAAATACTTGTGGAGAAGAATGATGACCTGACACGGAAGTTAGGGATACTCATGGGAGAAGAAGACGAGGAAGAAGAACCCAAGGATATTCCACCGGAGGACTACATCATCATTGACGACACGGATTCAGAAGCTGAGGATAGCAAGGACGAAGACTATGAAGATGAAGCTGGAGCAGATATTATGGAATCCTCTGCCGATCAATATTTTTAGATGACCACCCCGTGACTAGTAGTTACTACCATATATTAGTTTTAGAGCACTTTTGTAACGATCGTTAGATTTGTAAGATCTTGCTTGAAATTGATTGGTGTGATATGATTGTGTGTTTGTCTCATGTGCATATGGGTAGTGATTTTCCCTTAGACCCCTTTTTTATTCTAATCTCTTCCCTCTACACCCATCAGATGCCTCCAAGACGTGAATTTGAGTTTCCCCCTGAGCTCACCCAGTTGATCCAGCAGCAGAACACCTTGATGCAACTTCTTGTCCAGAACACTCAGAACAACCAGAACAACAACAACAACAACAACCCTCCACCACCACCACCCGTGGACAACCTAACACGTTTCTTAAGGTTGCAACCACCTGTGTTTGCTAGCAGCATCGAACCAATAGTGGCTGATGACTGGCTACGCAAGATTGGAAGGGATTTGACCACCGCCAATTGCTAGGATGCTGAGAAGGTGCGATTTGCCGCACACCAGTTGTCTGGACTAGCCGCAGCATGGTGGGAGAATTACACAGCCACTTATCCCGTAGCCAATGTGACTTGGGATCAGTTTCAGCAAGCTTTTCGTACCGCCCATGTCTCAACTGGAGCTATGAGTATGAAGAAGCAGGAGTTTCGCAATTTGCGCCAAGGCAACCGTACTGTGGCTCAGTACGTGGATGAGTTTAGTACCCTATCTCGTTATGCCCCAGATGATGTGGGCACAGATGCCGCTAAGCAGGAGAGATTCATGGACGGACTGAATGATGAGATGAGCGTACAGTTGATGGTGGCAACTTTCAATAACTAACAGGAGCTGGTTGACCGCGCCCTAATGATTGAGAGGAAGCATCAACAGATTGAAAGTCGCAAAAGGAAGTATGGACAAGGAAAGTATAACTCTGGAGCTCAGCAGAAGCCTCGTTTTACCCCTAAAACGGTAGGACAGTTTCAACACACCCATGGAGGAGGTAGCTCGCACAATCACAATGGCACCAAGAATGGAAATGGAAATGCGAATGGAGCAAATAGTAACCAGAGCCGCCCTACACCGTCCACACCCACCGAAAGGGATTTCAGCCATGTCACTTGTTACAAGTGCGGGAAGAATGGACATTATGCCAATGAATGCCTAGAAGTTAAGAATGGGAACGGCAATGGAAGCGCCGCGAAGAAGCCCAACCTGTTCAACAAAGGACAAGTGAACCACGTGACCGTGGAGGAGGTAGAAGAGCAACCAGATGTTGTTGTCAGTAAGTTTTTGGTTAAGACATTTACCGCAATAGTTCTTTTCGATACTGGTGCATCGCATTCATATATTTCAAGGGGATTCGTTAATAGACATAGGATGTCCACCCGAGTTCTTAAGACCCCCATGTTAGTAAGTTCACCAGGAGCAGATTTTATGGCACACCAAGGATGTTTTCACACGCCATTGATCATAGGACGCCATACTTTCCCCTCTGACCTAATAGTCCTGGAGTCACAAGGATTGGATGTGATATTAGGTATGGATTGGCTATCAAAGTATGGAGGTAACATTGACTGTGCCAGTAAGTCAATTTTGCTCACCACCCTGGAGGGAAAAAGGATTAAGTATGTATCTAGGCATTCACCGATAAGGACTCAAGTACATTCTCTCACGGGAGTTGTTCAGGAGGAAGTGCCAGTAGAGAAGGATTTTCCGGATGTGTTTCCAGATGAGTTACCTGGCATGCGACCGGATAGAGATATAGAGTTTTTGATTGAACTTTTGCCAGGCACCGGGCCAATTTCTAAGAGACCATATAGGATGCCTGCAAAGAATTTGGAGGAGATAAAGAAACAGATTAAGGAGTTACTGGATAAAGGATTCATACGCCCAAGTTCTTCGCCTTGGCGTTTGCCAGTACTTTTAGTAGAGAAGAAGGATGGATCATTAAGAATGGTTGTTGATTACCGAGGACTAAACGAAGTAACGATCAAGAACAAGTACCCATTGCCAATGATCAATGATCTGTTCGATAGATTGCAAGGAGCTAATATATTTTCCAAGATCGATCTGCGATCAGGGTACCACCAATTGAAGATCCGAGAGCAGGATATACCTAAGATGGCCTTTACCACCAGGTACGGGTTGTACGAGTATACCGTTATGTCGTTTGTTCTGACGAACGCACCTGCATACTTTATGAACCTGATGAACAAAGTGTTTATGGAGTATTTGGATAAGTTCGTCGTAGTGTTCATAGATGATATATTGATCTTCTCGAAGGATGAAGAGGAGCATGCAGAGCATTTGCGTTTGGTATTGGAGAAGCTCAGAGAACATCAGTTATATGCCAAGTTTAGCAAATGCGAGTTTTGGTTGAAGGAAGTTGGATTTCTCGGACACGTTATATCTGGAGAAGGTATAGCAGTAGACAGGGCCGGGCCCACAGTGGTACAAAAGGTGCGGCCCGCACAGGGCCCAAATTTCTGGGAGGCCCCATATTTTTTGTATATCAGTTTAATACTAGTTAACCGCTGCTGGGCCGAGCAACTAGGCCCATCAAGCGGAGCACGATCCTGACTCCTCCCGATCGGTACGAGAGGGTCACCGAAGAGGCACCACTCAGACGAGGGCATCGCTAGTTCGCTATGTGCCTACGTTATCTGAAAAAAAAACACTAGATCGCTAACATAAAAAAAACCTAGATCGCTACATGGATCAGATCGTGGCTACGCTACAGCCTACCAGAAGAGGAAAAGAATGTCTCGTCCCATCATCGCCTGGAGCCCTCGACGGCTTGACGCCAGGAGCCCTTGACATCGATGGCTCGATGCCTCTTCCCTCGGTGGCTCTCGCTTGGTACCTGGTCCTTAGATCGATGAGATTTCAAGATTCAGGCCGACTAAGCGATAGGCCACTGCCGCAGTGCCGCAATTGCCTTCCTCATCTTCTTTCTCAAATTTTAGACTGCTCAACATCATCTCATCAGATTGATCTGTTAATGACGCTATTCTTCATGTGCTTAGCGAGTTCTTTTTTTAATCAACTTCAGTCCCTACTCCTAATTCCTAATTTTCTAATTAATTATTGAAGATTGGTTCTTGAGAGTGAAGTATTGGAGAAGATTGATTATCAGGGTATCATTGAAGATTTCGTTTCAAAGAATACTACAAGAATGAGGATGTTCAAATAATTAGCAAACAGGAGTTGGATATGTATGATCTTTTTATATGTCCAACTGTTATATAAGACATTACATTATAAACATTATATTTTTCTGTGAGATATATATACATTATAATTGCTCGTTAGTTATTTTTGTGTGAAATAGGGCCCCATTTTTTAGTTTTGCACAGGGCCCCGGATTTTGCCGACCCGGCCCTGGCAGTAGATCCTGCTAAGGTGGACACGGTGACCCATTGGGAAGCACCAACAACAGTTGGAGAGATCCGGAGTTTTCTTGGACTTGCAGGATACTACCGGAGATTTATTGAGAATTTCTCGAGGATTGCAAAGCCAATGACGGAGTTGTTAAAGAAGGACACCAAGTTCAGATGGACATAAGAATGTGAGGCCAGTTTTCAAGAGTTAAAGAAAAGATTGGTCTCATCCCCTCTGTTGATTCTGCCAGATCAACATAAGGATTATGAGGTGTACTGCGACGCTTCACGTCGAGGACTTGGAGCAGTTCTTATGCAGGAAGGAAGAGTTGTTTCGTATGCTTCACGACAACTGAAACCTCATGAGCTGAACTATGCCAGCCACGATTTGGAGTTAGCAGCCGTAGTGCATGCATTGAAGACGTGGAGACATTTTCTTATTGGAAACCATTGTGAAGTATATACGGATCACAAGAGTTTGAAGTATATAATCACTCAGAAGGAGCTGAATCTTAGGCAAAGGAGATGGTTGGAACTCATTAAGGATTATGACATGAGATTGCATTATCATCCCGGAAAGGCTAACGTAGTAGCCGATGCGCTAAGCCGTAAGAGCCATGTCAACACCCTAATGATGGAGGAATTTCCAAAGGAGTTAGTCGAGGACCTATGAGAACTACGTATGGAGATAGTTCCTAGAGGCTATGTAGCAACACTAGAAATCCAGTCTACCCTGATGGATAAAATCAGAGAAGCTCAGAAAACTGACAAGGAGGTCGCCTCTATAAAGGAGAGGATGAGCAAAGGAAAAGCTAAAGGTTTTCGTGAGGATGAACACGACACCTTATGGTTTGAGGACCGCGTTTATGTGCCTAATGACCCGGAGATCAGGAAGTTGATTTTACAGGAGGCCCATGATTCACCATACTCGATTCACCCAGGAAATACTAAGATGTATTTGGATTTGAAGGACATTTTCTGGTGGACCGGTATGAAGAAGGATATCGCGGAGTATGTAGCAGTTTGCGATGTATGTCAGAGAGTAAAGGCAGAATATCAGAAGACAGCAGGATTATTACAACCTATGCCGATACCCGAATGGAAGTGGGAGAAGCTTGGCATGGATTTTATCACCGGATTACCCAGGACCAAAGTAGGATATGATTCAATCTGGGTAGTAGTGGACCGATTAACGAAGGTAGCCCACTTTATCCCTGTGAAAACCACTTATACCAGTGCAAAGTTGGCAAAGATATACATGACCCGAATTATATGTCTGCATGGAGTTCCGAGGAGCATCGTATCAGATAGAGGACCCAATTTACCTCAAAGTTCTGGAATCAGTTACATGAAACTTTGGGTACCAGACTAGAGTTTAGCACAGCTTTTCACCCGCAGACAGATGGACAGACGGAGAGAGTCAATCAGATTTGGGAGGATATGCTGAGAGCCTGTGCATTAGATTATGGATCTAGTTGGGACGACAATTTATTGTATGCCGAATTCTCTTACAACAACAGTTACAAGGCCAGTTTGAAGATGGCACCGTTCGAGGCATTGTATGGAAGGAGATGTCGAACATCGTTAATGTGGGATGAAGTTGGAGACCGACAGTTGTTTGGACCAGACTTAATCAAAGAGTCTGAGGAGAAGGTGAAGTTGATCCGAGATAGACTGAAGGTATCTCAATCCAGGCAGAATAGTTATGCAGACTCGAAGCGCAGGGAGATAACCTATGAGATCGGAGATAGAGCATACTTGAGAGTATCGCCTCTGCGAGGAGTTAAACGTTTCGGAGTTAAAGGGAAGTTAGCCCCGAGATTTGTGGGACCTTACCGTGTTTTGGAACGCATGGGAGAGGTTGCCTATAAGTTGGAGTTGCCCGAGGGATTGTCAGGAGTGCACGACGTGTTTCACGTTTCGCAGCTTAAGAAGTGCCATGCGGAGATGGCCGATATACCGCTTAGAGACACAGTACCCCTGGAAGTAATTCAGTTGGACACTGATCTGACTTACGAGGAGAAGCCTGTTAAGATTCTTGAATCTTCGAGCAGAGTTACTCGCAGCAAGGTTATCAAGTTTTGCAAAGTTCAGTGGAGTCACCACACCGAGGAAGAAGCCACCTGGGAACAAGAAGATGATCTACGCAAGGACCACCCACACATGTTCTCTAGCCAAGTCGAATCTCGAGGGCGAGATTCATTCTAAGGGGGTAGGTTTGTAACATCCCAAATTTTCAATTTGGAATGTTATACATAGATCATTTGCATTTCATGCTTTTTGCATTTTTGTTTGTGGCGTTCCTCGAAATTCTAAGCAACTCAAGGACCTACGGAGAGAGTTGAGAATTTTATCGTTTTCATATTTGAGTTCGCTCGAATACCGGTATGAGGACAGTGTGATTCTAATTATTTTTCTCTCCTAAAAAATATTTCTAAATACAAAATATGAGCGGAGATAATATGACTTCTCCAAAATAACAGAAATATTGGAGGAAAAATGTTAAAATCACTTTTGGTATTTTTTTGGATTTATTTGCGAATTTATTTGCATAGGAAAAATGCACGTTTTTCAAAATTGCATTTAGGTCCGGGAAAAATGTTCACTTTGTCCTAAATATTATTAGAGGACGGTGAAAATTTATTTCAGGAATTTTGGAGTCCGTTTAGTATTTCTTTCGTTAGTTTTTCTGCGCCAGGACTTTATTTAAAAAAAAGAAAACCGACTTGGAGTCTTACTAGCCCAGGACTCTGGGCTTTATAAGTCGCCCGAGCCGGCCCAAACTGCCGCCAGCCCCGCATCTCCCTGCCCTAGCTGCCCCGCACCGCCGCCGCCGCACTCGCGTAGTCGCCGCCGCCGCACTTGCCGCCGCCCGCCGCCGCACTTGCCGCCCCGCGCCGCCGCACCTTGCCGCCGCCTCGCTCGCCGGACCGCCGCCGCCGCCGGAGTTCGTCGGGTAGTTACGGTTTTTTGTAAGAACCGATCGGTTTTTCGTAAAATCGTAGATCTGTTTTTTTTATTTAGATTGGTTCGGTTTTCCGTCGGTTTAGTTATTTAGCGGACGTTGATACGTCCAAAACGTATCTATAATTTCTGCTTGCTCCATGCCTTTTTTATGTGATATTGCTATGATATTTATACACTTCCATACACTTTTGATCATATTTGGACTAACCTACTAATGGTTGCAAAAGTGCACAATGTTCTTGTTTTACACTTTATTGTGTAGAAATTACTTGGAAATTGACAAAAACGCAAAATGAGTCGTATTGGAGTAGGACTCTGACTTTCCTGAAATCTGTCTGAGAACGTTTTTTAAAGATGGTCACGTTCCGGCCCGAAGACGATGTCAAACGGAAAAAGTCTAGTTGCGAAAGTTGTGGGGAATTTCGAGGCGATGCTTCTGGATATAAAATTCGTCCAAATCGCATCCCGGACGGCCGAGTAAAGCCCGTTTTACTGAGGCCCAAAATCTGATGATGGGAATCCGAGAGTCTATATAAAGAGAGGAAACCTAGGTCACCAAGGGCCACGAATTTTCCTCCTCCCGAGCCGCCGTCTTGGAGGGGAGGACCAACACCATTGCAGCACCATCCACAAGGAAGAAGGGGGGCCAAGGAGCCGCTGCCCCCTAGGGCCGCCGCCGCCCCGAGGGCCGCCGCCGCCGTGCCCCCAAGGGCCGCCGCCGCCGCCGCCTCCGTGGCTGCCGCCGGCCATCTCCTCCTCGCGGGGCTGCACCTCTCCATCAACACCATCATCAACCTCCTCCTCACCATGTCCATGTGTGAGTAGTCTTCTCCGGGGCCGAGGGCTCGTACGTGTAGCTATGTGGTTATCTCTCTCTCCCATGATGTGATCTTCGTTGTGATCATAGGCTATGTTAATCTAGGGTGATCCCATGATATTTCCCCTTCCTCTATGTATTGGATTGATGTACTCACTTATCTTTATCTAGTATAATCCCCGAGACCAAGGTGACAGCGGTCTATTGGACATGGATTAGAAAAATATTTTCATGAGTGATTTCCTCTCTTGTGTGTTGATTGAAGATTGAGAGTCTCTTGGTGCTTGTCTTTGACTATTCCTTAAATATGTTGTGGTGATTGTGGGACTCTCTTTGGATGGCCGCGGTGACATTGGGAAATCCTTAGATTGAGAACTACGAACTTTGAGGTGTGCTTTTGTAGCCCTACATAATTCTCGTCCTCTCTTGACCACGGAGGAATGACCTCCGGGTGCGTCTCCATTGCATGTTTTATGGGAAATATCATGTGATTCGATTATGTTAATGTTGTTGGGAGTTGCCACTAGTGAAAGTATGATCCCTAGGCCTTGTTTCCACCATTGCAATACCATTTGTGCTCACGTTTACCACTTGTTTGCTTGTTGCACTTTTTATTACAGATTTATATTACTTTGTTTTGCCATCCATATCACTTGCCATTTTACATCTCTTCGCCGAACTAGTGCACCTATACATCTGACAAGTGTATTAGGTGTGTTGGGGGCACAAGAGACTTCTTGTATCTTAGTTGCAGGGTTGCTTGAGAGAGACCATCTTCAACCTCTACTTCCCTGAGTTCGATAAACCTTAGGTCATCCACTTGAGGGAAATTGTTGCTGTCCTACAAACCTTTGCACTTGGAGGCCCAACATAGTCTACAAGAGTAGAAGCGTGTGTAGACATCAGACGTTCGTCCGTACGTTCGTTTTAACGAACGGTTTCGTCCATTAGCCGCAGACAGCGAACGTTCGTTCGTTAGCCCATTCGTCCGTTTTCTTTTCGGGGTATTTATCTGCGATTTTTCCGATCGCGATTTCTGCCCTAATCTTGTTTTTCGTTTTTCTTTTCGCTCGAGAGTCGGAATCAGGTGATTCAAAATCCCAGATCTTCGTCTCGATGCTCTCTTTACGTTTAACCAACTTCAACAAGATTTTGGCTACTGTAAAATTTTACTTTAGGCCAATTAGCAAACCGGAGCTCGTTTCTTTCGCAGTTTGAGTTTTGGCTAATCGTTATGCAGGAGACAGACATCCCGGTGAACACTTGCTATATCTGTCACAATTATGTTCATTATTTAAGCTTGCAGGTGTATCAAGGGAGTTTGTCATGAGGAAATTGTTCGCCGTATCACTTATAGATAAAGCTTCAGATTGGTATAAGCTTCTCGATAACCCGCACTTGCTTGATTGGCAAGAGCTTATGTCTCTCTTTTATACTAAGTTTTATCCTCTTCATGAAATTCATCGAGACAGGAACTATATCTATAACTTTAGGTCTCGTGACGGAGAGAGCGTAGCTCAAGCTTGGGGGAGACTAAAAACGTTAATGCTAAAATGTCCTAACCATGGGCTCCCCAAAGATGCTTATGTGGAGAGTAAGAGTACCTTTTTGCATGTGGATCATGGTAACAATGCTTTATGTGATGCTTATATTGTTGAGTTTATTCGTGATCCCACTGAAAATTATTATGAGAAGGGAACATATGCTTATAGATATTTCAATAATATTAAGTTCCCTCTCTTTATGTTGAAGGTTTTGAAGCTGCACTTGTTTTGTCTTCCTATGCTTATTGCTTTGTGCTTCAATGAATTATTCCATTGCAATATTCCTATGCATAGGAAGCATTTTAGGCTTAAATGTGTTTGGTATTTGCTTCTTGATGCTCTCTTTTGTTCTTCAACTCTTATTCCTACGAGAGCATCATTAAAGTCTTATGCCTAGCTTAAAGGCATAAAAGAAAGCGCTTTTGGGAGGTAGCCCACAAAGAATAAAATTTTATTTTGCTTTTGTTGTGTCTTGATGTTGTTACTACAGTAGCATCATCATTGTATCTTTACTTTTCAGCTTTGTGCCAAGTGTAGCCTCTGATTGCAAGAAAGTTCAAAAGTTGTGATGTGCTGTCCAGGAAACAGATTCTGTCCTTGGACAGACAAATTCGTATAAAATCACCAGATCATCTTTTTGGTCTGAATTCTTTCGACAGCGTGATCTATACAATTGGCTTTCGGGCGTCTGTTCTGAGTTTTTTGATTTGAGTTGCAGAAGTGCCCCGAAAAATTTATTTACTACCTGCTGGTCTGTTTTTCACAGATTCTGTCTTGTTTTGCCTTTCCTTTGTTTTGCAAACCTTGAGCTTGCTTTTTCTTTGCAAAAACCTTTTGGCAATCTTGAGAAACAGTAGACCTTCAAGAATATCCTTATTTCCAGCAAGGAAAAAATATTTTATTAAGGGTACTAACCTCGCTAATCAGATTATGATGAGTTATGTATGAAGGGAGTTTTCAAGTGTGCGAGGGAAGATGATAAAAAGATTCAGGAGTGTCAAACGCTCAAGCTTAGGGATGCCCCCGTGCACCCCCAAGAAATATTCAAGAAGACTCAAGCGTCTAAGCTTGGGGATGCCCCCGTGCATCCCCTTCTCCATCAACAATTATCAGTTTGTCTTTCGTTCCACTATATTTTTATCACTTCATGTCTTATGTGCTATGCTTGGAGCGTCTTGCTTTTAGTTTTCTTTTTAGTTTTCTTTAGCTTTGCTTTCTGTTCATAACGAGTTGGAACTCAGCTTTCTTTGTGTGGGAGAGAAACACGCTCCATTTCAACCTAGAACACAACATAGAATTTTCATGTCTATCTTTGCTGTGTGTGTTCTTTGTCTTTCAATAGCAACTATCATGTTCAGCTCTTAGTTTTCATGCTTTACTTTTTAAAGAGATTTTGTTTAGTTGGTTGCTGGAACTCTCTTTAGTTATCATGCTTATCTTGTTAAGAGAGTTGGCTTCTGTTGCACTGGTTGATATGTCTATGATAAAAATGCTATGTGCATAATGGTGCTTAGTAATTCATGTTTTCTTATGGTTAGTCTCAAATAGCTGGGGGGTTCTTAATGTGTTATTGAAGTACCAACATGATTTGTTTGCCTATGATGTGGTATGGTTTAGTGATATCTTCCTCCAAGAATTTATTTTGATTGACTTGGCATATGCTCACGCATATTTAAGATTGTAAAGAAAGTCTATCAAGCCTTGATGATCTTTAATTTCTGAGTAGCGATATAACTTCCATGCCCGATCAATGTTGCTTTGTCGCTCTGCATGATTATGACCGTCATTGCTCTCTTAGTTGGTCGCTCCCAGTCTTTTGCTAACCTTCGCCTGTACTAAGCGGACTGACTGCTTGTGCATCCAAAATCTTTTAAACCAGTTATGCATATGAGTCCACCATGCCTTCCTATACATGGTATTTACCTATCATTCCTAACGAAGACTTTCATGTACCATCTCGAAATTATTCAAAAAATCATTTCTATTTTGTGCCTCTGTTTTAGCTCATGAGGAAGTAGTAGTTAATTCATGATCTTTTTAAGTTGGACAAGCTTCACCCCGGGATTGCATGTCTAATGTGCAAACCCCTAATACGAGAAGGAACTGGCATAGAGTGCGCCCGGCTCATGAAAAAATATACAACAAACAAACCCTCCTTCACGCTTTGTTCATGAAAAATCAGAAAACTTTGGCAGTGATAAACAAAGTAGATTAAGAGGATGTGATCATCCTCATTCGGGAGCCGTTCCTCGAAACTTGTCCAGCTCAAGAAGTAATTGAGTTATTTGCTAGCATTCGTTGACGAAATATGCATATTCTAAAAAAAAATATTACCTCTGTTTTTAAAACCAAGAGCTCTGGTACATGTTTAGTTTTTGTTTCCGACCACGGGTTTTCAACCTTGCCAACAAAAGCCACGGTTCGAGAGTCTCCACCTTCTTTAAAGCACCAACTATTGAGAGCATGATTGTCATTCTGAGTGTAATGTGCATTGTCCCAAAGTACCATTGTCTTTTGCATGATTATGATATCGCTTATTCTGAAATCATTGTATCTAGTCGTCACTTAAACCTTGGAGGTGCCCCTGCATTTATGTTTTGCTTCACTAAAAGGGGCAAGCAAGGTATCACTTTGTCATGTTTGCACACCATGCTCACTACAAATCTATTGAGTGTTTCAGTATCATATTGAAAAACTTTCAGTTCTTTGTGATATTCTCATGAGGAAACTTAATTACTACAGATTCATTGTCTCAGTAAGCACTTGTCATGTGACTGTGAAAACTTCTTATATGGTTAATAGCATGTCACCACAGAAATTATACTTGTTATCATTTACCTACTCGAGGACGAGCAGGAATTAAGCTTGGGGATGTTGATACGTCCAAAACGTATCTATAATTTCTGCTTGCTCCATGCCTTTTTTGTGTGATATTGCTATGATATTTATACACTTCCATACACTTTTGATCATATTTGGACTAACCTACTAATGGTTGCAAAAGTGCACAATGTTCTTGTTTTACACTTTATTGTGTAGGAATTACTTGGAAATTGACAAAAACGCAAAAGGAGTCGTATTGGAGTAGGACTCTGACTTTCCTGAAATCTGTCTGGGAACATTTTTTAAAGATGGTCACGTTCCGGCCCGAATACGTCGTCAAACGGAAAAAGTCTAGCTGCGAAAGTTGTGGGGAATTTCGAGGCGATGCTTCTGGATATAAAATTCGTCCAAATCGGAGTCCGGACGGCCGAGTAAAGCCCGTTTTACTGAGGCCCAAAATCTGATGACGGGAATCCGAGAGTCTATATAAAGAGAGAAAACCTAGGTCACCAAGGGCCACGAATTTTCCTCCTCCCGAGCCGCCATCTTGGAGGGGAGGACCAGCACCATTGCAGCACCATCCACAAGGAAGAAGGGGGGCCAAGGAGCCGCTGCCCCCTAGGGCCGCCGCCGCCCCGAGGGCCGCCGCCGCCGCCTCCGTGGCTGCCGCCGGCCATCTCCTCCTCGCGGGGCTGCACCTCTCCATCAACACCATCATCAACCTCCTCCTCACCATGTCCATGTGTGAGTAGTCTTCTCCGGGGCCGAGGGCTCGTACGTGTAGCTATGTGGTTATCTCTCTCTCCCATGATGTGATCTTCGTTGTGATCATAGGCTATGTTAATCTAGGGTGATCCCATGATATTTCCCCTTCCTCTATGTATTGGATTGATGTACTCACTTGTTTTTATCTAGTATAATCCCCGAGACCAAGGTGACAGCGGTCTATTGGACATGGATTAGAAAAATATTTTCATGAGTGATTTCCTCTCTTGTGTGTTGATTGAAGATTGAGAGTCTCTTGGTGCTTGTCTTTGACTATCCTTTAGATATGTTGTTGTGATTGTGGGACTCTCTTTGGATGGCCGCGGTGACATTGGGAAATCCTTAGATTGAGAACTACGAACTTTGAGGTGTGCTTTTGTAGCCCTACATAATTCTCGTCCTCTCTTGACCACGGAGGAATGACCTCCGGGTGCGTCTCCATTGCATGTTTTATGGGAAATATCATGTGATTCGATTATGTTAATGTTGTTGGGAGTTGTCACTAGTGAAAGTATGATCCCTAGGCCTTGTTTCCACCATTGCAATACCATTTGTGCTCACGTTTACCACTTGTTTGCTTGCTGCACTTTTTATTACAGATTTATATTACTTTGTTTTGCCATCCATATCACTTGCCATTTTACATCTCTTCGCCGAACTAGTGCACCTATACATCTGACAAGTGTATTAGGTGTGTTGGGGACACAAGAGACTTCTTGTATCTTAGTTGCAGGGTTGCTTGAGAGAGACCATCTTCAACCTCTACTTCCCTGAGTTCAATAAACCTTAGGTCATCCACTTGAGGGAAATTGCTGCTGTCCTACAAACCTCTGCGCTTGGAGGCCCAACATAGTCTACAAGAGTAGAAGCGTGTGTAGACATCAGACGTTCGTCCATACGTTCGTTTTAACGAACGGTTTTTGTCCATTAGCCGCAGACAGCGAACGTTTGTTAGTTAGCCTGTTCGTCCGTTTTCTTTTTCGGGGTATTTATCTGCGATTTTTCCGATCGCGATTTCTGCCCTAATCTTGTTTTTCGTTTTTCTTTTCGCTCGAGAGTCGGAATCAGGTGATTCAAAATCCCAGATCTTCGTCTCGATGCTCTCTTTACGTTTAACCAACTTGAACAAGATTTTGGCTACTGTAAAATTTTACTTTAGGCCAATTAGCAAACCGGAGCTCGTTTCTTTCGCAGTTTGAGTTTCGTTGCTTCTTTCGAGTTGATTCCTTTTGCAAACCGGAGTTCTGAAGTTGAACTTTCTGGTTAGATCTCTTATTTGAGTTTTACCCGTGCATTAGTTAAGTACTTATTGTATGCTTGTTTGTTTGCGATAGAGTACCCGGAGTGCGCCGCTTGCTACTTTGTGTCTCTAGGTTTTGCGGATCATCAGCAAGGCAAGTAACACTTTGATCATGCTTTCCAATTACCCAGTTTTCATTGCATTAGTCAAACCCTCACACATTGCATGAGTAGGATCAATTAACTTGTGGGATTGGGAAGTAGATTGAGGTAGTACCTGTTACCTGCATTACATCCAAACCTTTGGGAGTTACTTCTACGTTTGCTGTTAGGACATGCTATGCTCGTAGACGTGGTTTGGGTTTGAGTGAAATCCATGACAGATGTGAGTTTGTTAATTAATGGTACAACTTAAAGTTGCAACTTTAACACACATCTGGGTGGATTGAGGCATCTGGGTATTCCAGTGATTGCCTGTTTTTCTTTTGGACCGCCACCCAGGCTCAAAGGGATCATGAGATTTTTCATACTAGAAACTTCTGTGTGCAGCCACATGCCAATATGGGCTCTAGCATAGTTGAGTAAGTTGTGGGAAACCTTTCCATGATGGGCTAGCAGATGTAGTGGGTTTTGTAGGTGTACCGGCCTATCTATTTGGTTAAGGGGACCTCTTCGGAAAGACTGTGTCTCGGTCATCCGTTTCTCAAACACCATGCAGTGCGAGAAACCAAATGGAGGCGATCGAGTCTTGTGGGGAAAAGTGCACAAACCTCTGCAGAGTGTACAAACTGATCATGATTAGCCGTGTGCCCGTGTCTCCGGTTACGGACATCTTGAGTATCTAGTACTTGGATTATCATGTGAATCTCATCATGTTACTTTAATTAAATTTGTTGGGTTCAATGATTATTTTTAATTGGGGTTGAGAGGATGTCTATCTTCTCAACGATGTTTCAACTACCATGATAGTTAATTAAAATATATTCCTTTGAAGTAGGGAAAAATTGGCTTTATGCAAAAACTTAACCATAGAGCTTTCCACCAGCCATATTGCATATAGTATAGCTTTACTTTCTTTGCATTCTCTTGTGTTACCTTGCCAGCATATTCCATGTGCTGACCCGTTTTCGGGCTGCAACATTTCATGTTGCAGACTTTTCAGACGACGAGTAAGGTGCCTTTTTAGGTCGTGGTTCTATACTCAGTGATGCCGTTGGAGTTGATGGACTCACTTATCTTCCAAGCCTTCCGCTGTTATCGTGTTAGATGGCCTTCAGCCATATTTAATGTAATAAGTTCATCGTTGGACTATCGATGTAATAAGTGTGTGATTGCTACTCTGTTATAAATCCTTCAAGTACTGTGCGTGTCAGCATTACTGATCCAGGGATGACACTGATGCACAGAGATCAGACTGTTTGAGGTCTGGTCGCTACACATGGGGGTCGCCGGCCATAGGAGATCCAATCTCCTAGGGGGGCGGCGGCCAAGGGGGGTGGCTTGCCCCCCAAGCCTAGGGGGGCGCCCCCATCCCTAGGGTTTCAACCCTAGGCGCATGGGGGTAGGCCCATGGGGGGTGCGCCAGCCCACTAGGGGCTGGTCCCCCTCCCCCTACGGCCCATGGGGCCCTCCGGGATGGGTGGCCCCACCCGGTGGACCTCCGGGACCCTTTCGGTGGTCCCGATACACTACCAGTGACCCCCGGAACTCTCCCGATGGCCGAAACTGGACTTCCTATATATCATTCTTTACCTCTGGACCATTCCGGAACTCCTCATGACGTCCGGGATCTCATACGGGACTCCAAACAACATTCGGGTTTCCGTGTGCATATATCTCTATAACCCTAGCGTCACCGAACCTTAAGTGTGTAGACCTTACGGGTTCGGGAGACACGTAGACATGACCGAGACGACTCTCCGGTCAATAACCAACAGCGGGATCTGGATACCCATGTTGGTTCCCACGTGTTCCTCGATGATCTCATCGGATGAACCACGATGTCAAGGATTCACTTAATCCCGTATGTAATTCCTTTTGTCTATCGGTACGGTACTTGCCCGAGATTCGATCGTCGGTATACCGATACCTTGTTCAATCTCGTCATGGCAAGTCTCTTTACTCGTTCCGTAATCCATCATCCCGTACCTAAATCCTTTAGTCACTTTGAGCTCATGATGATGATGTCTTACCGAGTGGGCCCAGAGATACCTCTCCATCATACGGAGTGACAAATCCCAGACTCGGTTCGTACCAACTCAACATACACTTTCGGAGATACCCGTTGCGTACCTTTATAGCCACCCAGTTACGTTGTGACGTCTGGCACACCCAAAGTATTCCTACGGTATCCGGGATTTGCACAACCTCATGGTCTAAGGAACAGATACTTGACACTGGAAAAGCTTAAGCATTACGAATTACACGATCTTATGCTAGGCTTAGGATTGGGTCTTGTCCATCACATCATTCTCCTAATGATGTGATCCCGTTATCAATGACATCCAATGTCCATGGTCAGGAAACCGTGACCATCTGTTGATCAACGAGCTAGTAACTAGAGGCTTACCAGGGAAACGTTGTGGTCTATGTATTCACACATGTATCGCTGTTTCGTACAATACAATTCAAGCATGAATAACAGACAATTATCATGAATAAGGAAATAAAATAACAATCCTTTTATTATTGCCTCTAGGGCATATTTCCAACAGTCCCGAAAGAGTACTTCGAGCGCTTAAGATGAAGATGATGCGCTCGAAGCTCGTTGAAGACGATGGCAACGTGCTAAAGGTGCTCCGCCCATGACGCGCTGTAGATAAGAATATCATCAAAGAAAACAAGCACAAGCCGGCGCAAGTAGGGGCAGAGGACGTTGTTCATCAGAGCCTGAAAAGTCGCCGGTGCGTTGGAGAGACCAAACGACATGACCAAGAACTCGAAGTGGCTGTGATGAGTCCGAAACACCGTCTTGGCGATATCATCCGTTGCATGCACACCTGGTGGTAACCTGACCGGAGATCAAGCTTGGTGAAGAAGCACGCCCCATGTAGCTCATCCAGGAGCTTGTCGACCACCGGGATAGGGAAGTTGTCCTTAAGTGTCAGGGCAATAAGAGCGCGGTAATCGATGCAGAAACGCCACGTGTCGTCCGACTTGCGGACGGGGAGGACCGGCGCGGAGAACGGAGATGTGGAGATCCGGATGATGCCCGCGACAAGAATGAGCGCGCACTGCCGCTCCAGTTCGTCCTTCTACAACTGCGGATAGCTGTATGGCGGACGGCCACCAGCGCCGAGCCCGACAGGAGATGAATGTGGTGATCATATGCCCGGGCTGGCGGAAGACCCCGTGGCTCGTCAAAGAGGTTGTCGTGCTGCTGCGGGAGGTGGTCCAACGGTGGGTGCTCGGCCTCGGTGGTGGCCGCCGCTTGGCAGTGTCGCCAGGGTGGCGCCCCCAACGCCCTCCCACCGGATGCGGTGGCCGAGACACCAGAAGGTCATCGTCAGGGCGTCGAAGTCCCAGAGGATGGGACTGAGGGTCCGCACAAAGTCAACGCCACAGATGAAGTGGAAGCAGCCCAAGTCGATGCCGGCACACGTGATGGTGAAGTGTTCGTCGCCGATGGTGATGGGCACATTCCGTGCGAGCCCATGACACCGGAGACGATCGCCGTTGGCCACAGTGACCCGAAGGTGTTCCCCGCCCGTCGGCTGTAGCGCTAAGCGGCGCATGGTAGCCTCGGGTAGGAAGTTATGTGTGGAGCCCGTATCGACGAGGGCCACCAGGCGCTTGCCGTGAATCATCACTGGCAAGAGCATGGTCCGCTCGTCGCGGATGCCGGCGAGCGCATGGAGCGAAACCACGAGTGTTGCTACCTGGGCGGCCGCGGGTGCAGCATCGGTAGCCGCGGGAGGCGGCGATGCGTCGATCCCGTCAGTCGGGGCGTCATCCTCGATGTAGTCGGCCGTCTCCAAGTAGAAGAGGCACGGGCAGACATGGCCTGGCGCGTAGGGCTCATCGCAGTTATAGCAAAGCCCCTGGTGCCGACGCTCCAACTACTCCGCCTGAGTGAGGCGATGGAAGGGTTGCGGCCCGGCCGGGGTGGGAGGCACCGGAGCGAGCGGGGATGGCCGGCCCTGCGCCGGGGGCTGTCTGTTGGCCTGGCGGCCTCCTCGGGTCGAGGTTGCCTGCTGCATGGCTTGGGTGCAACACTCAAAGGCGCGGGCGTAATACATGGCCGTCTGGAGGTCCTGGGGTCCCTGAAGCTCCACGTCCACGCGGATGTGATCCGGAAGTCCACCGACGAAGAGGTCGGCCCGCTGCTGCGCCGTCACGCCCGACACGTGGCATGCCAGTGCCTGGAAACGGTCGGGAAGTCCTGCACCGTGGAGGTGAAGGGAAGGCGGCCGAGCTCTACCAGGCGGGTCCCGCGGATTGGTGGCCCAAAACGAAGGAGGCGGAGCTCGCGGAAGCGCTCCCAAAGGGGCATGCCGCCCTCGTCCTGCTTGAGGGCGTAGTACCAAGTCTGTGTCGCGCCGCGGAGGTGGGCGAGGGTGCGCTGCCCGCGAAAGAACTGGTCGCATTGGTTGAGCCAGTTGAGGGGGTCCTCCGTGCCGTTATACGTGGCGAGGTCAATTTTGGCGAACCGCGGCGGTTTCTGGGTGAGAGCACCGTGGCCGACCGGCTCGGAGGTGCGGAACAGCGAGGTTGGCGGCGCCTGGTCGGAGTATCCCGGGTATGGCCCCGCGGAGCCTAATGGCTTGCTGAACTGCGGGGATGGGGTCGGCTGCTCCGGAGCCGTTGTGTAGACCGGTGGTGGTGAAGACCCGGCCGCCCAAGCCGGTAGTGGCGACGGGGATGGCGGAAAACTGGACTTGGTGGATCGGTAGGCCGGCCTGTGCGGACGACGGCAGTCCAGAGCTGGGTGGCGCCGGGAGCAGCATCGACTGCTGTGGAGGAGGGGCGGACGCGGCGGCCGTGGCCACAGGCGTCGGCCAGAGGGGGGCCGCGACAGGTGCAGCAGCGGCAGGGGTGTCCCGCGGGAGTCGCCGAAGGCCGCCGGCAACGGCGGCTGTCCCGCCTAGAACGGCAGCAATGTCGGCCCGCCGTACGCACGGGCGCCCTGGGACGGCCACAGCAGCGGGGGGTGGCCGTAGGCGGCGGCGGCCGTCGTCGGCGGGGGTGCGGGCGGGCCGGCCAGGTACAGGCGGATGCCCTGGACGGCCGTCACGAGGTCCCACAGGGTGCTGATACGTCCAAAACGTATCTATAATTTCTGCTTGCTCCATGCCTCTTTTGTGTGATATTGCTATGATATTTATGCACTTCCATACACTTTTGATCATATTTGGACTAACCTATTAACTCAGTGCACCCCAGTGCCAGTTTCTGTTTTCTGCTGTTTTTCTATTTCAGGTTTTCCCATTACTTAAATTGCCAGAAAAATTCCGGGAAAATATATAAAAAATCAGCGCTCCGGAAGCTTCCATGCGCCAGAAGTGGGGCCAGAGGGGAGCCAGGGGCAGCCCAGGCGGCCTGCCCACGCGGCCTCCCTCCTGGCTGCGCCGGGGGGGGCGCCTGGGCTCCCCTTACCTCCTCTGGTGACCCCCTTTGGCATATATTTACATCGCGTCCCGAAACCCTCGAGGACGGAACCCTTTTTCGCGATCTCATCTCTGTTCCGCCGCCGCCGCGCTTCCAAGATCGGGAGCACCAGGAGAACTCTTCCCGGCACCCTGCCGGAGGGGAGAACCATCACCGGGAGCTTCTCCACCACCATGGACGCTTCCCGGATGAGTTGTGAGTAGTCCCCCTTGGACCATGGTTCCATGACCAGTAGCTATGTGATGTTCTCCTCCCCTCTTTGTTCTTCACCGATTAGACCTCGCGAGCTGCCCTACATGATCGAGGCACATATGTAATCTTTATGCTGTTGCTATGCTGAGTTTGCTGGGATCCGATGGATTATGAGATTATGTTCAGATTGTGTGTGAGTAATATATTTGATTCACCTCTTTTATATTTATGTTCTTGAGTAATTCTTGCATGTTCTCCGTTGCTGTTTATTGCTTTGGCCGAGTAGTAGGTAGTAACTTCAAGAGGGAACGTTATGCTTGATTGTGGGTTCATGTCCCTCGATGACTAGCTTGAGTGACAGAAACATGAGTCTAGGGGATGTGCTGTTGCCACAAGGGGGAAAACAACGGTGCTTGTACTTGCGAGTGCAAGGATTGTTTACTTTACGCAAAGTTCTTTTAATGCAGTTGTCTGTTGCTTTGAGTTTACACTATGGGTGGGACTCGCAACTTAATACCAGCGAGATGTTCTGGATAGATATCTCAAGGTGGATGATTAGTAGTAGATGCAGATGGATTTTGGTCTACTTGCCTTGGCGTACCACCCATGCTTTTAAGCCTCTACCTTTCTTACAGCATAGTTAGCATTGGTTTGCGCACATAATCCTGTCAATTGCCCAGCTGTAATTTGTTTACCTCGCTTAGCTGTTTTATCGTCTTTTGGGAGAGAGACATCACTAGTGAACATCATGGGACCCCGGTCCATATTACCATCACTGATCACACCCGCTATTTACTTCCTGTTCTTATTTACTAGTTGCAGTCATACCTATCACTATTATCTCTTGCGTTTGATCCTTTGTAAACGACAAGGCCGGAGGGATTGACAACCTCTCTGTACTCGTTGGGAGCAAAGTTATTTGTATCTGTGTGCAGGTCCTGTCAAGCAAAAGTCTCTGGCGCTATTGACACCTTCTTGTCGACCCTCGGAGTCTCACGGGATTCGATCCTTGGTATCTTTGCCAAGGGAAAACTACCGCTACGCTACATCTCAAACCTTCCACTTGGGGTAACCAACGAGGGGCGAGAAACCATCAGGTGCTGGTGACCTCCTCCGGCGTGAAGACGGCAGGGGATGGCGCGGCGGTGGTGACCGGGGCAAGTAGGGTTGGGGAGTCTGCGGTGGCGGTAGTCACCGACGCGGCGGTGGTGGTTGGCAGCGGCGGTGGCGGTGTTGGAGAAGACATGACCGATTCCGAGTCTCTGGATACCAAATTGGTAGGAGCTAGGGCTCTACCAGGTCTAGGGTGGAGCTTATACAGGAAGGAGGGAGGAAGGCGAGCGCGCGGTTGCCGGCGACGGGGCGCCGTGGCACGCGTGGGAAGAGGCGGCGACGGTGGAAGGTGTGGCTAGGGTTAGGGTTCCGCCTCCTGTGGGAGCCGGGCAATAGAATATGTCTTATTGCTTAATTCTCAAAGAGGTTTACAACTAGTATATATAACCATGATGGAAATAAAATAGATAACTTGCCGGCTAAGACCCTAAATAATCCTGCCCGGTGGGCCTCCTACGAGCATAAGTCTGCCCGGTCATAACGGTTATATAGAGCCACCCCTCTCCAACAATTTGTGATTGGTTGCTCTAAATGAATTGTGACAAGCGATTATGTAAGCAACCCATCCTCTCTAAGAGAATGTGAGAATCCTAATTGAGGAAAAAATCGAGAGCCTAAAATTGCTATGTGATTAAAAATCACAGTAGAACAACAACGAAGCACAAATTAACTATTTACTATTGAGTAGTTTGCATCGTCTAGACGGCTAGGTGTTTGTGAAGTGCATCCAGAGTGTGGACTACCGAAGAAAAAGTATGTGAAGGCCCCGGGGTACCTCAAGATTTACCTCAAGTTTTTCGGCATGTTCTAAGTGAGGAGTTTTGTGTCCTCCGAAATTCGGTTTATCCCCTCAACCAGCCGTCGAGTTGTGCCATATCACACTGTCTTCCTCAAGCCTATGGGTCCATTTCGCACACTCTTTACTTACTGAAATATGCGTGTGTTTCAACGAAATTATCGATTTTCCCATTCACCCTTCCTCTAGTCGATATTTCATCCTACAAGCACATAGAACAAAGAGTTAGAGGGAGATGGGATCCCTTGACCTCAAACTTCTACAAGACACAAAAGGCTTTGAAGGAAACTCCATTCAATTTGACCTCATACCTTATGAAGTGACACATCACATAACCATTTTAATCCACCTTTCTGAAAACCCCATATGGCTACGTACACTCTGCAGGTGGCCTTATTCGACTCTATTGTACGCCTTCATCATATCTAGTTTGAGAGCACAACGTTTATTTTTTTCTAGTTCCGACACTGGATGGAGTATAAACATTCGTAGGCAATAAAGAGATTGTGGGTAATAGCTGACCTGGAACAAAGTAACTCTACTCTTTCGAGATAAGAATGGGGCGAATATTCTTCAACCTATTTGCTAACACCTTCAATGCTATTTTGTAGAGGGCTTTACAGATGATAATTAATTAAAACTATTTTACCCCTAGGATTTTCGGAATCAAAACTAGGATTTTTTGTTTAGATCTACTAGCTAGCTAATCGTTCCGAAAAGTCCCTTACTACACAACATTAACTCCTCCCAATGCTTATGATAAAATAACACCGCATGGCCATCATGCCCCAAAAGCCAAAACCTTTGTGGGATTCTTTTTGCAGTAACTCTATAATGATCTCCTCGTCGGTGATTTTTGCAGTAACATACACGTATTACTAGACTATGTTACTACCTCCATAGTGGGTAGAAACATAGATGCGGTGTCATGCAAGAGTTCATTTATTAGTTTATAGACTCAATTTGCATTGGTATGTGTGATGTTACAGTAACATAGCTAGTTACCACAAGCACTTCTCTCCTCATTAATTACATGCCACATAAGCAAAACTGTGTTGGGATGTGTGATGTTACTAGCTATGTTACTCCCACTATGGCCAGCCTTAGAGACAAAAGCATGAATATTATTTTAGTTTTGGAGGTCTCATCAATGACCATAAATGAGAAGTTGTTCGACTTAATGTGACACACAACTTTCAAGTTTACTACTTATTCAATGGAGCTATATCAAGGATGGTTTTGTGCAAGCAAAAATCTTTTATCTGTTTTTTTAGAATCAAATCTTTTGTCAATACCCGTTCAGTTTGCATGCCTAGAATGGGTCCAATAGGCCTTACTTGTTTTGAGCATGCTCAGTAGGCTTAATAACGTATACTTGAAGGAATTTCCTATTCATCGCTTGCTACGACGAATTTTCTATGATTCACACAAACCCCGATGCAAAGATCACCCCCAATCCCCTATGTTGCGACAAGTGGCGCACACCGCCACTTGTCGTAACCTGAGCGTTTTTTCTTTTTTCGTAGATTCATTTATTCAAAAAAATTATCTCTTAAACCGTGCGTTCAAATCTCGAACCGTTTTCACCGTTGAATTCCTCGTGTCGAGATCTTCAAAATTAGATCCCATGTTGATAGATTTTGACGAACTTTTTTTCACGAAAAAACCGAACCGGGCGCACTGGTTTTTTCCCTTTCCAAAAGAGGCACGGCCGTGACTCTCGCGAAAGCACAACCATGCCTCTCGCTGAAGCAAAACCGTGACACTCGCGAAAGAAAAAAACGCGTTTTTCCCCTTTTCAAAAGAGGCATGACCGTGACGCTCGCGAAAGCACAACCGTGCCTCTTGCGGAAGCAAAACCGTGACTCTCGTGAAAGAAAAAACAACAAAAAACGCGTTTTTTCCCTTTCCGAGAGGCACAGACGTGACTCTCGCGAAAGCACAACCGTGCCTCTCACGGAAGCAAAACCGTGACTCTCGCGAAAGAAAAAACAACAGAAAACGCGTTTTTTCCCCTTTCCGAGAGGCACAACTGTAACTCTCACGAAAGCACAACCGTGCCTCTCACGGAAGCAAAACCGTGACTCTCGCGAAAGAAAAAATAACAAAAAACGCGTTTTTTTCCTTTCCGAAAGAGGCACGGCCGTGACTCTCGCGAAAACACAACCGTGCCTCTCGCGAAAGCAAAACCGTGACTCTCGCGAAAAAGAAAAAAAAAATAGAAAACACGTTTTTTTCCTTTCCGAGAGGCACGGCCGTGACTCTCGCGAAAGCACAACCATGCCTCTCGCGGAAGCAAAACCGTGACTCTCGCAAAAAAACATGTTTTTTCGCACAAATTTTTTTTCCGTCGAAAAATTAAGGAAGACCGGTGAAAAACCAAAACGTCAAATAAACCCGGGAAAACCCCGTTCAATAAGCCGAAAACGCGTGCGGAAAATAAAATAAAATAAAATCCAGATGGAGCGTCCAGAGCGCGACACGTGGCGAATGGCTGAGAGCGCGCCAAGTGACGCTGATCGCTGCAAGGCTCCCGAAGGAACGCTCGTTAACTAGTTGCTCCCCACAAACCCGCCGATACGAGCGATGAGAGATGGGCCGTCCAACTTCTGGCGTTTACACAGTGCGTGCCCCGGACCATTCTTTATGTTTGTTTTCTTTTTGTGCTTTCCGTTTTCTTTTTATTGTTATTTTTCATCTTTTCTGTTTTTTTCCTTTTCATCTGTTCACATTCTTTAAAAATCGTGATTACATTGGAATGACCGCACTTTAAAAATCACAATTTTGTAAAAGTGTTCGTGTTATTTTTTCTAATTTCAAAAATTGTTTGTCTTTAATAAAATGTTCACCGATTCAAAAAATGTTTGGGATTTCAAAAATATTCATGTTGTCAAATTGTTCGGAATTTCAAAAAATGTTCACATAATAAATAAAATCCTATTTTAGAAATAATGTCCAAGAATTTCATAAAATGACCAGGTATCTAAATTTAAAAAATGTTTATGTGTAATAAAATATTCACTTTTTGCTAGAAAAATGTTCACGTTTCTGCTCCACCCACACTGCAGTATTTTTTTGCAAGAGAAAAGTAATTTTTTAGGGAAAGTAATATCTTTTTGAGACAACCCAACACGACAGTAATCGTGCTATATGTAATCTGAGTGCTACAGTACGCGCTCCAATTGGCCTACTGCCAGCCGGGCTACCCTGTGCGAACTGCTAGTATTGGACGCAACGCGCGGCGTGCAGGAGGTCATACTTGAGCTATCTTAAAAAAAAAACGAAAGCGTGTCGCCCTGACAGAAGTGTGTGGCAAAGGAGTAGGTGAGAGTGACCGTGAGAAACCTATCTAGGAGATGAGCTCGCCCGCGAGAATCCTACGAACCACCGTAAACCTTGCTACAATTCGTATGTGATCGCCCTGACTGAAAAACCCCGAAGATATCGCTCCCCTCATCTTCAGAGCCTCCAAGCGGAAGAAGTGGGTGGTGAGGGATGCACTGCAAGACAATGCTTGGATGCGCAAGATCAACCCTTCCATCAACCTAGCGACCAACCACATTGTGGAGTTTGTGGATCTTTGGGTCCGTTTGGAGCAATTTCAGTTTTCACCGGACATTGATGACGACATGTCCTGGAAATTTGAGGTGAACGATGAGTATTCGGCGACCTTTGCTTATAGGATCCAGTTCTTGGGCTCCACGACGACGACCATGAACAATACTATTTGGAAGGTTTGGACACCTACCAAGGTCAAGTTCTTCTCCTGCCTAGCGATTCAAAATAGGACGTGGACGGCGGATGGATTGGAGAAGCGAGGTTGGGAGAATTGCAGGCTATGCACCCTCTGCATGAGGGCAAAAGAGACGTCCGCGCACCTTTTCATTCGGTGCAGGTTCACCTTACGCGTACGGGGATTAGTAAAGGAGTGGCTTGGCCTATGGGCTCTCGAGATCCATCAATGACAGGTGGAGCGCAGCATCAAGCATTGATGGATAAACATGTCGAAGCCCAACGCAGCGAACAGGAAGGCCATGGATTCCCTTACTATACTTGTCGGTTGGGCCTCGGAACGAGAGAAATGCTAGAGTTTTTAGGAAGAAGACAACGCGGCCCTTCTACATTCTAAATGTTGAGATATGTATATTGCATGTATATTTCTTGTACCACAAGCCGTCCTCCTTCCATGTATAGTTGAGGACGTGGCTACCTTTGTACCTATATATATACGTGCATATGCACCCGATCAATATATCGTGAGTTGCATCAATCCTTTAATCCTCTACATGGTATCAGCCTAACTAGGTCCCGCGCGCCGCAACCCTAGCTGCCGCTGCGCCTCCTCCCGCCGCCGATCCCGCGCGCCGCGTCCTGTCTACGTACGCGTCCTGTCTACGTACGCCGCCGCCGATCGCTAGCTGCTGCACCTCGCGATCCCCAGCGCTGCGTTGCTCCCTGCTTCTCCTAGCTGCCTGCTGACTTCCCTGTTGCGCGCTCGCTACCTCCCAGCCGCACGCCGCCTCCCCTAGCTGCACCGCTGCTTCCCCACCGCACGCTGCCATGTCGCACTCTAGCCGCTCTCCCCGCAGCAACCCCTTCGCCTCCTTCTCCGAGGCCGGCTCTCTTCCCGACCCAGCCTACATCCGCGACGTCCCGATCTTCGATCGCGTTCCGATCAAGCTATCCCACACGGAGGCCAACTTCTATGCATGGAAAACCTACTTTAACCTCCTCTTCCGTGAGTACAACCTCCGTGACCACGTCGACGGCACCACCGACTTCCTCGCCATGCGTCGCGACGAGGATTGGATGGCGATTGACGCCACCATCATCCGGTGGCTCTTTCTCACCGTGTCCAAGGACATCTTTCACACTGTCGTTCGCGACGGTGATGGTGCCTACACAGTGTGGACGAAGATCATCGGCCTCTTCACCGACAATAAGCTCCAGCGGATCGTCTTCTTGTAGCAGGAGTTTTTTGGTTGCCACCAAAACGACTCCTCCATCGACGCCTACTGCATGCGACTCAAGACTCTCTCCGACGAGCTCAACGACGTCGGCTTCAAGGTTGGGGACGAGCTTCTCCTCTCCACCCTCACCGCCGGTCTGAACGAAGATCTCGGTAATGCTGCGTCCAATCTTACTCTTATGGCTAACCCTACTTATGAACGGGCGGTGGCCTATCTACGTCTTGAGGAGCGTCGCCTGAAGAACCAGCGGGCTCGTGCGGTTCATACCGCTTTCGCCGCCGGCTATTCCCACGGCGGGTCTACACCAGCACCTCCCGCCGGGGGCTACGGAGCACCGCTGCCTCCGCAGCCTCGCCCGCCGGTGCCTCCAGCACCCGCTGGCGCTGGTGGCTACGGCGCCCCCTACGGCGTCCCTCCGCCTCGGCCTCCGGCACCGGTTCCCCCTCAACAGCAGCCAAACCAGGGCGACCGGCGCGGCCGTGGTGGTCGCCGTGGCCGTGGCAACCGCTCCAACAATGGTGGTGGACAGCAGCGTGGTGGTGGCCAGCAACAACAACTTCCCTCGCCACCATGGGGCACCGGCCACAATCCCTGGACCGGGGTTGTGCACGCCTATACAATGCCGGTTCCTCGCGCTCCACTTCCAGGACTTCTCGGGCCTCGTCCAGCGGCACACCAGGCTTTTTACGCGGCCCCCAGCTCGGCGCTCCAACACCATCGCCTCCTCCCTACCCCGCACAGTTTGGCTATGGCGCACCAAACCCAAGTGGGGGGGGGGGTGACGGGGTTCACTGGCTACCCCACGCCGCCGGTCTCCTATGACCCGGCTCTGCTCTCGGCGCTGCAGTACACGCCTCAGCCCGGTTCTTACACCGGCGGTGGCGACTGGTTCATGGACACCGGTGCATCATCTCATATGGCAGCCTACCCGGGTAACCTCTCCTCCGCGTCTCCCGTTCACACCTCTTCTCGCATCATCGTCGGTAACGGCGCTGGTCTCCCCATTACTCATGTTGGCTCTACTCCTTTTCCTTCTACGTCTAGGCCCTTGTCTCTTAATA
Source organism: Secale cereale (assembly GCA_902687465.1). Classification (NCBI taxonomy): domain Eukaryota; kingdom Viridiplantae; phylum Streptophyta; class Magnoliopsida; order Poales; family Poaceae; genus Secale; species Secale cereale. The sequence continues at coordinate 662,843,728 of LR738711.1, forward strand.
ATGTGCTTGTGTCTCCTCAACTTATTCAGAACTTAGTCTCTGTTCGTAATCTTTCCCGTGATAATTTTGTAACTGTCGAATTTGACGAAGTTGGTTTCTCTGTTAAGGACGCCCGCACCCGGATGGTTCTTCACCGATGTGACAGTCCCGGCGACATGTACCCTGTCCAGCCTTCATCATCATCACGCACTGGACCTCTTGCGCTTTCCGCCGGCATTGATCTTTGGCACGCCCGTCTCGGTCATCCTAGCTCCACCGCTCTTCGTCAAATAGTCAAGGATTTTTCTTTTTCATGTAATAAAGCGGATGCTCACTCTTGTCAAGCATGCCGCATGGGCAAACATGTTAGACTCCCGTTTAGTTCTTCTTCGACAGTTGCTTCTTATCCTTTTGAATTAATTCATAGCGATGTGTGGACGTCACCTATCACGAGTAACTCCGGTTTTCTATACTATCTTGTTATTCTCGATGACTACTCTCACTTCGTATGGACCTTTCCGCTTCGTCGGAAATCTGACGTTCCCGCCACTCTCCTCGCCTTTTACTCCTATGTGTCTACACAGTTCGGTCGTCCCATCCACGCTCTTCAAACTGACAATGGGAAGGAATTTGATAACATCACCATTCGTACACTTCTCTCCAACCACGGCACCATCTTTAGGTTAACCTGTCCATACACCTCCCAGCAAAACGGTCGGGCAGAACGCGTTCTTCGCACTCTTAATGATTGCGTTCGCACTCTTCTGTTTCACGCGTACATGCCACCCCGGTTTTGGCCGGATGCCCTTGCCACCGCCACCCTTCTCGTTAACCTTCGTCCGTGTCGTGTCCGTTGGAACTACACCCCACATCATCTTCTTCTTGGGTCTCCACCATCCTACGACGGTCTTCGCATTTTTGGATGCCTCTGTTATCCTAGTGTCGCTGCCACCGCTCCTCATAAACTTGCCCCTCGTTCCTTGCCTTGTGTCTTCCTCGGTTACCCGGCTAACACTAAAGGCTACCGATGTTATGATCCGGTGTCTCACCGTGTCATCACCTCTAGGCATGTTTATTTCGACGAGTGCTCTTTTCCTTTTGCACAGGAACAATTGGAGGTGCCACCCGCTGGAGAGGATCACATGTTGTCTGGCTCTACTCGCCGACGTGTTGCACTGGAACCTTCTCCTTTGGTTCGTGCACCGTTGGCCTCGCCAGCTCCTCTGCTGGCATCGCCCGAGTCTTCGCCGGCTTCGCCAGGCTTGTCGGCCTCTTCGCCAGCCACGCCGGCCTCTTCGCCGGCCTCGCCGGCTTCGCCAGCCACACCGGCCTCTTCGCCGTTCGCCGGCCACGTCGGCCTCCTCGCCGACCTCGCCAGGCTCGTTGGGCTCCTTGCCAGCCTCGCCGGGCTCGCCGGCATCTTCACCAGCTTCGTCGGGGCAGTCGCCCAGCCCGCCAGTGCCTGGTGCGCCCCTGGCACCTGCTGCTTCTTCGGCTCCTGCACCACCACCTGCCGGTCCTCTCACTCGTGCACGCATGGGCGTTCACCGGCCGAGTCTTCGCTACTCCGCCGATGAGTATGCTTGTCCGGCCTCTACGGTGCCTCTGTCGCCTCTTCCGACCTCTGCTCGTATGGCTCTTCGTGACCCGCTTTGGTACGCAGCGATGAAGGAGGAATTTGAGGCTCTACAGCGCAATGTGACTTGGCAGCTTGTTCCCCGTCCGCGGCACGCCAACATCATCACCGGGAAGTGGGTGTTCAAGCACAAGTTTCATCCCGATGGCACCCTCGACCGCTATAAAGCACGTTGGGTAGTCCGTGGCTTTCGACAGCGCGCTGGCATTGACTTCACAGATACATTCGCACCGGTTGTCAAGCCCGGGACGATTCGCACTGTTCTTCAGCTTGCGGTATCTCGTGCCTGGCCGGTGCACCAGATGGACGTCTCCAACGCCTTCCTCCATGGCCATCTTGAGGAGCAGGTATATTGCCAGCAGCCTACGGGGTTCGTCGACGACACTTGTCCGGAGCATGTTTGCCTGCTTTCTCGCTCTTTGTACGGGCTCAAGCAGGCCCCTCGTGCTTGGTACCAGCGCATTGCAGCGTTTCTTCATCAGCTCGGCTTCCGCTCCGCCCGCTCCGATGCTTCGTTGTTCATTTACCAACACGGGGATGCGACCGCTTACTTACTGCTTTATGTCGACGATATCATCATGACAGCTTGCTCTAGTGTTCTTCTTCGACAGCTTACCGATCATCTTCGCGCTGAGTTTGCCATTAAGGACTTGGGTCCTCTGCACTATTTCCTCGGCATCGAGGTTGTTCGCCGTGCGGATGGTTTCTTTCTTCATCAGCGGAAGTATGCTCATGATCTTCTTGATCGCGCTGGAATGCTCAATTGCAAAACCGCGTCTACTCCTATCGACACGAAGGCCAAGCTTTGAGCCACTGACGGCTCACCTGCTCCGGATGCTTCGTTTTATCGGTCTATTGTGGGCGCTCTTCAGTATCTTACTCTGACACGACCGGAGCTCCAGTACGCCGTTCAGCAGGTCTGCTTACACATGCATGCTCCTCGTGATGCTCATTGGACTGCGGTCAAGCGGGTTCTCCGTTACATCCGCGGCACCTTGGATTTCGGATTGTCTCTTCATGCCTCTCCGACTTTGGACATCACTGCTTACTCAGATGCTGATTGGGCCGGCTGCCCTGACACACGACGTTCCACTTCGGGCTATTGTGTTTATCTTGGACCATCATTGATCTCTTGGTCGTCTAAGCGGCAGCCCACTGTTTCTCGCTCCAGTGCAGAAGCAGAGTATCGAGCAGTAGCTAATGTTGTTGCGGAGTGCTCCTGGCTTCGTCAGCTTCTTCATGAGCTCTCTTGTCCCATCGCCAAGGCCACGATTGTCTACTGCGACAACGTCTCCGCTGTTTACCTCTCCACAAACCCAGTTCATCATCGCCGCACCAAACATATTGAGCTCGATATTCATTTTGTTCGGGAACAGGTGGCCATTGGACACATCCGGGTTCTCCATGTCCCTACTTCCCAACAGTTTGCGGACATCATGACCAAAGGGTTGCCTACGGCGTCTTTCGAGGATTTTCGCTCCAGTCTCTGCGTTGGTCGTCCCGATGCTACGACTGCGGGGGGGGTGTTGAGATATGTATATTGCATGTATATTTCTTGTACCACAAGCCGTCCTCCTTCCATGTATAGTTGAGGACGTGGCTACCTTTGTACCTATATATATACGTGCATATGCACCCGATCAATATATCGTGAGTTGCATCAATCCTTTAATCCTCTACACTAAAACTAATGCAAGTTGAAGCCAAACTTTGGGTCATGGCAGCCGGCAGGAGCTAGACACCTGAGCATTATTGTGTCGCGAGAGTAGTTGTTGTTTTCCTTTTGTTGACGGACGGGCTTTGTTCCGGAGTCACAATTATGTATTCTAAAACTCTCCTTTATTAATGAAGGCGTGGGCTTTGGCCTCTGTTTACAAAAAAAAATAACTGAGACCGAGTTAGAATCCCTAGTGCTGACAAAAAGCCCTCGCGGCTCCTACTCAACGGACTTGGAGCAGCTGATACGGACCTGGCCGGCCGACCCCGTGAGCGGCGCAAGCGCGGACAGCTTAACCATGGCGTGCGCGAAGTCCTCGCGGAAAGCCTCCTCGCCGCGATGCCCGGACGCGTACGTGCGCACCCACCGCACGGTGCTCCCCGCCGTGAGCTGCTGGTCCGAACGCAGGATGCCCCGCCCCGCGAGGAGCTTGGCGTAGTAGTGCGCGCCGAACCCCACTTCCCGTCCCTGCCGGTAGTACCCCATCTCCATCGGCGCCGCGCCGTCTCCGCCGCACACGGCTCGCATCTCGCCAACCATGTCCGCGTCCAGGGAGTCGTCCGGCTCGCCAGTCCCGGCGAAGTTGTAGATCCTGTCCCTGAAGAATCTGCACTGCACCTTCCCGATGCTATGTGCTCCTACAAGCGGGTCGAGTCGAGAAGAATCGGTCAAGTAACACACAAAATGTGTGTAGTAAGTTTTGCAGGGAGCTCCGTCGTACGGACCTAAGAGCGCGACGGTCTCGCGCTCGGTGAAGCCGCGGCGGGCGAACGCGCTGAGCGTCGTGGCGTAGGTGGCGTTCGGGGCCGGGATGTTGACGTCGGCGTAGAAGCTCCCGGCGCTGTCTCGGCGGCCGGTGAGCACTGGGTAGGTCGGCCCGCCCACCAGTACGAGGCTGTCCCGCGCGGCAAGCGCCAAGATGTCGGCGCAGGAGACGGTCCCCGGGCACTGCTTCTCCAGCGTAGCCTTAATTTTGTCGACGGCGCCGAAGCCTCGCAGCGAGCGGTTCGGGGCGGCGTCCCTCTCCGACTTGCCGCCGCCGCCGATCCGGTCCAGCAGCACTGAGGCGTCGCAGCCCTGCAACGGCGCGTCCAGGGACGAAAAGAAAACAGAGCACAGCGTCTTGGCGTGTGCGTACGTGAGCGCGCGCGTGCAGGCACAAGAGATATCTTGATCTGCGGGACACGGGGTTCAGTTGGTACGTACGTGGACGAAGCAGTCGTGAAAGAAGAGGCGGACGAGCGCGGCGGCGACGTTGGAGTCGGCCGCGAAGAGCTCCCGCACGGTGGACGCGACGACCGCCTCGGCGCTGGGGCATGTCCCGTCGTAGAACCCGAATGCCAGTTCGTCCGGCGTCGCCTGCGGGGAGGAGAAGGAGAAGGACGAGGAGCCGTCGCCGTCGGCGCCGTCGTCGTCCTCGTCGTCGTCGACCAGGAGCGCGTAGGCGGACGGTCCGGCGTCCGTGCAGAGCTTGTCTGTGCACAGGACCAGCGAGACGGCGAGCAAGCAGATGGCTCCCCGCACTGGATGTCGAAACATGGCTCTTTCTATTGTTCTAACATTCGATTTTGAGTTGGAGGTGTTGCAAGTTAAGGCGTAAGGCGAGGAATTTTAAAACGGCGCGGGAAAATATTTTTGCTTTGTGGGCCTTGGGGTGTTAGGTTCAGGGGAAGAATGACATACCATCATCACCTGCTTTCGGATCCATTTGATTGACTGTGTTACATTTCGGAAGCTGTGGCTTGTCCAGTGGTATGTACCAGAATCTGATTCAGAATGTTGATTCTTGGTAGCAATAAAGAATCATTGTTTTTTCACTTTCAGTGAGGTTTATCAGAACTCACTGAAATTTCAGTCATTTTAGTAGGCACCAAAATGATTTCCTCTCAGCCAAAATATTTCAGTTATTTTAGTATTCAAGTAGCTTTTGGGTTCGAAAATATTTGGGGCACAATTGTAATCAACTAAATTACTGAATTTTAGAGATCTCAATCTGCATTTCGGCGAACGGACCAAAATTTTGACTTGAAATTCGACCAAATATCTATGCATTTTACCAGATATTCTTTTTCCAGCTATTTGTGATGCGATAAAGAAAGAATAGTTCACCGTTTGGCAAGTTGCAAGACGGAGAAATATCTTAGCACCAGGTCATATGCCGATGGAGGGTGGCATATTGATCGTACGGGATAGTTCTCGTGTGAAGGAAAGAATCGGGGTTTTTAGGATTGCACCGCGACAATTGCAAATCATATAGAGTACTCTAGTTACCACTTGCATGGCGCAGCTGAACTAACCACCGATGCCCCGGCGTTTTTGCATTGTAAAATGCGTAAAGAAAGGGAAACGGAGCAAGGCAAGAAATGTGATCGTCTTCGGAGCAAGGCAAGAAATGAAACGCACTGGTTTCGTTGCACGCGTGCCAATTGCAGACGTACGTACTGAAGTCGGAAGAAATGCGAGTCGCAGCACAAATTCCACCGTAGATAAGATACGCCTGCGCGGATCAGTTCGATGCGCAGGTGTGCCGCCTGCGGGTGTTTTGGTCCGAGGTACCACCGCCACGTAGGTAGGCTCCGTATCTGACGTTCCCGTGCTGCTTATCTACGCACGTTCGCGCCGCGAATCCGGCCTGGCTTTCTGGTGGAACTTTGAGACGCGGACGCCGAAGGATGGCATACGGACGCGGCAGTGATCGATCGAACGGCGAATCTTATCCAGAGAGGTCGTATTTGCAATTTGCGTGATGCAGATAAGCACGAATCTTTGTGCGGCCGTGATTTCTCTTTTACATGGATGAGACGTGCATAGATGATGTGCCTGTCGCCGTAATGCTGACAGAACGATTCCGCTTCAAGTAGTAGCATTTCCTTCCCGGCACATGCTAACCAGAGTAAATTGCCAAAAACAACCACAATTGCGTCACTTGATGCAAAAAACCACCATTTTCATAAAAGTTTGCGAAAAGCACCGTTTTTCAGTAATTTTGTTGCAGGAAGCACTAACTGGTCGATTGAACGCGTTTTGACAGGAAAGCTGACGGGCCGGGCCCACCCGTCAGGCCACGTGGCAAGGGGCAGACGGCGTGGCGCGGACGGCTGTTAACGACGCACGCCTTACCTGGTTCGACCGGACCAGGCCGTGCCCGCGCCCCAGTCCCCCCCCCCCCTTCCTCGCTTCCCCGTGACCCAGTTCATCCTCCCCACCGCCATTGCCATCTAGTCGCCGGTGGCCGCCGCAGCCATGGTGTCATGGAATGACGGCGAGACGAGCTCGGATTTGGTGTCCCCGCTGCCACACGACGTCGATGAGGAACCATATGTGAGTATCGTTACTTCTCTGGCTAGGGTTAGGGTTAGCAATTTTCGATTTATAGATGAGAGATTGCATTTGTTTTGATTCCCCCCCCCCTTTGTTCTGCTTAGCGCCCAGCAACAATAGAGGACCGGGATTGGTCAGGCATCGATTCCACTGGGAAGCACCTTTGCAAGCATGGGAATGCTCCCGAGAGGCTTGTCGTCTTTGATGGGCTGAACACAGGCCGTAGATTTTACGGTTGCGCCGAGAAGGTTAGTAGCAAATAAGATATAGATATAAATATAGCTCTGTTTTTTATGTTTTTTTGTTGGAATTACTAGACATAGCTCTATTTTTTGTTGGAATTCTTAGACATGGCTCTATTTTTAAGAGTAGAACTAATTGACTTAGATCTAAACTTAATAGAACTGAGAGATGCTTTGTTTTATTATATTGAACTTCTCTGTTTATTGTATTTTAAAATGCGCAATCAAAAAATTGTTGCAGGATGGTAACAATTGTGGTGTTGTGGAATGGGTAGACATTGAATGGCTTATGCACTGAAGAATTCGTTGACAAAACTCTGGTCTTTGTATAAGGAGACCAAGGCAGGAAGAATTAGAGATAATTTTGCTAATGAGGAGAAAATCTCTAAGTTAGAAGCAGAAATGAAGAAAGTACAGGAGAAGTACAACCAACACATTCAGCTTACCAAGGATTTTTGTGAATCTGTTCAGAAGTCTGTGCACAAAGCGATTACAGAAAAATAATGATGGATGTGGATGAGGAGAAGATACCTCTTGTTGCAGCTGAAAAGATGATCAAGTTAGAGAAAGAGAACTTTGATCTAAAGAAGGAGGTTGAACAGGCTGAAGTGGTTGCAGCTGAGCTCAAAAAGGAGAAGAAAAAACTTGAATATAACTTACATGACCTTTGGAACACTGGGTAAGAGAACAAGAGGAAGATAAAGATGATGAAGGCAATCTTGGAGGAGCGTGAATGTAGTCATGATGTATGTTGGAGACTATGGTGTGATGTTGTCTTGTTGTTTCTACTCCATGGTAGATGTTGAACTATGATGATGAATCATGTATGAGACTATGTTGGTTTGTTGCTTTGATTTATGTATGAGACTATGTTGGGGAGTATAATTTATGTATGAGACTATGTTGGTTTGTTGTCGTGTCATTTTGTCGATGACCCACATTTGTAGGGTAGGGGCATCTAGTGGTGTCATTTTGTCGATGCCATTCATTCATAGGGTAGGGGTCACCTTGTCGTGTCACTTTGTCGATGCCATCCATTCATAGGATAGGGGTCACCTTGTCGTGTCATTTTGTCGATGCCACCCATTCACTGGTTAGGAGTCATCTTGTCGTGTCACTTTGTCGATGCCCCACATTTATAGGGTAGGGGTCATCTTGTCGTGTCATTT
>LR738711.1:662851920-662935427 GCA_902687465.1 Secale cereale
ACCCATTTATAGGGTAGGGGTCATCTTGTCGTGTTACTTTGTCGATGCCACCCATTCATAGGGTAGGGGTCACCTTGTCGTGTCACTTTGTCGATGCCACCCATTCATAGGGTAGGGGTCACCTTGTCGTGTCACTTTGTCTATGCCACCCATTCATAGGGTAGGGTTCATTTTGTCGTGTCCTTTTTTGTTGATGCCACACATTTATAGGCATTTGATATTTTAGCATCTTACAACACCATTTACCAACATTTGAAAATGTTATAATGATCAAAGTGCATCATGTAGGCAATATCCAGCAAGTGAAGTTCAAAGTGCAACTTAGCACTAATTCTTAACAACCAAGTTCAACAAGTTAAAACAGCAACACAACACTTATGATCTAGAGTTGATCTCACAACAACACAACACTGGTTTAAGTACCACAACCAAGTTCGCACCATAACATTCAACTGAAAATAGACCGCAAAACAACAGAAATTTTAGTAATTTCCACTTGCTATGAAGTAATCATCAAACTTTGTAGGCTTCCTCTTCCTCTTCCAAGTAGAAGGGCCAGCTTGAGCATGAATTGTAGCAGCTCTAGGAGCAGAATATGGAGCCCTAACAACAGCTCTTGTGTTGGGTGTTGATCTGGTTGTGGCAGCAGCTCCTGTAGCTCTTGGTGCAGGAGGCCTGGTAGCAACTTTGGGAGCAGCAGTTGTCCTTCCAGCTTTGGGAGCAGTAGATGGTTGAGCGGCAGCAACAGGTGCAGGAGTCCTGGCAGCAGCTGTAGTAGCAGTTCTTGGGGGCTTAGGAACAACTGGAGGCTTGGTAGCTCATGTTGAACCAGAGCTGAGGTTGCTCCTATTGGGCTGAAAAGATAGAAAATGGTTAGTACAAATGAATAACGTTCAATGTAAAATGATTTTGTAGAAAAGTAGTGTACCATATGCTTGTTCTTTCTCATCAGAAGTGCAGGCTTAAGTGCATCTCCACAATTGGTGTACCTATGACCCTCTTTACCGTAATTGTTGCATGATATAGTACCAACTCTAGAGGTATCTTTAGGCTTGGGCACCTCAAACTGACCCTTCCTTCTCTTGGTCTGTTTTCTTCCCTTCCTCCTCTTGAAAACTGGGGGGGGGGGTCAATGTCTCTAGTATTTGTTTTTGTCCATAGATCAGGGCCAGAAACTGGGTATATAATTGGATTGTATGCTGCCAAGTACATTTCTTTCTTGAAGAATGCAGAGACAAAATCCTCTGGATGCTGCTTTGATTTGTAGATGGCAGACACAACATGGTGGCAGGGGATTGCTGTCATGTCCCATCTTCTACACCCACAAGTCCTTTTTGCCAAATTTACAACATAAATATTTTCCCCACTTTGAACCTGGTAAAGGTCTAGACCAGCCATTTGTGCCTTGTAATTCCTCGCATATTTCTTTGACTCCTCCAACTTCTTTGAGTAGGTTGGGGTTATCTCCCGCCTAGCATTCGGGCCCCCTATTCTCTTATCATTATACTTAACCATCAACTTGGTCCTAATACCATCACACATGGTCTGTATTGGTTTCCCCTTACATCCAAGATCATTCTATTATAGACTTCACTTAAATTGTTGACAACTAGGTCTGTCTTACAATTAGTGTCCATTGCCCACCTAGCCCATGTGTGCGCCTCTATTTTACTTAGCCACTCCCAAGCCTCTTTGCTATCTTGTTTCAAGTTCTCCATGTTAACATCAAAGCCATGTTTTGTGTAACAATAGGCAGCACCATCAATATACTTTTTAAGTTCCTCCCCTCTAAACCCATCACTTTGAAAATTAGCATATATATATATGTCTTAAACAGTATCTCTGAGGACAGTTTGGAAATATTGCATCTATAGCATTTAGAAGTCCCTGGTTCACATGCAAATGCATAGTACATGAGATAAAATTTGAGAGAAGCAAACATGGAAACATATAAAAGCATAACATTATTAACTACAAATATATACTGACCTTCTGCCTATCAGAGATTATTGTATAGTACCCAAACTGCCCTTTTTCTCCACCAATAGCTATCTTCAACTGGGTCAAGAACCAACTCCAACTAGGTGTGTCCTCTACTTCTACCACTCCAAAAGCAATAGGATATATATTGTTATTACCATCCCTAGCAGGGGCAGCTAGAATTTGTTGTCATGTGCTCAACTTTACAAAGCACCCATCCAAACCTGAAATAATACACTTTTAAGTATTACACAGCTGGATATGGATGAGCAATAAAAAAAACTAGGAAAATAAAAACAATGAACATACCGATGAATGGTCTGCATCCTTTCAAGAAACCCTCAATTGATGCTCCAAGACACATGAACAACCTATGAAATCTAGGATTAGTACTTGGGTGCTCTTTCATAACTCTAGTAGTAACTATACATCTAGATCCAGGGTTTGTGTCAAGGACTGTCTGAAGGTAGTCCCCGATCCTTGTGTATTGCCTTTCCTGATCACCCAGGACCACTGCTAAAGCAAGTTTCCTTGCCCTGTAAGCCTTTTCTTGCCTACCTCCACACCAAACTTTTCCTTAGTGTTCTCTATCACACTATCAACACATGTCCTAGGATCTGTCCTTAAACTACTCTCAATTGACTTTGCCACATACTTAATGGGCACTTTGCAGTTCTCCCCAATTACAGGACATGTGGGTTGCAGTTGGAGTTTCTTTATGCAGAAGGTTTTTTCTCTCCCAACTTGTGAGGCTGTCATATGAAAGTTGCAACCCTCTTGAAGGCAGTCAACTATTATCCTGTCCTTGCAATTCCTATGATAGTGGAAATTCCTCCTCTGACTTACATGCAAGTTAACCAGAGCCCTTCTGAACGGATACACATCCTCAAAACACATTTGCCAACAAATTTGATCTTCAGGTTGTTGCCTTTCCTCATTATACCACTTCCTCAACACTCTCTTCTTACCTCTTGATCTCTTGCCTGTATCCGGGCCATATCTTATTTCCTCCTCATCTGATAATTCACACTTGGCATCTTCCATGTCCTCATCAGAGGAGGGCACAAAGTCTGGTTCTGTTGTTGCTGCAAAACTGCAGTGAGATCTGCCAGTTGGCCCTCTTCTAACTGGTAGTTTCCTTGGTGGAGCTTGCTCCACAATCACCTCATCCTCATCTGAACTGCCCTCTTCATAGAAAAGATCTTCTGGATCTGTGTCACCTTCCATGTGGTACTTAGGATTTTGTTTCTCTTCCTCTTTAGCTCACACATCTTTTGCTTAAGTTCAGGGTCATCAAGTTCTTCTCCTTCTGAACTATCTGTTTCTGCAAACTCATACTCCTCTTCTCCTTCTACTGGTTCTGCATTGGCTACTCTCTTTTCCATAGGGTGTCCATCATCTTGAGGATCGCCATATTGCTCCAAGAATTGATTGAGAGCTTCTATATTGTCATTTACAGTGACAACAATTTCCTTATCTTTCTCATTCTGCAAATTGCAACTCTGTTGAGTTATCAGATACTCTGCTTGAGAGTCATGTGGCTCCATTGGTGCACAATCACGTGCTTCAGAACTGCCTTGTGATGGAAACAACACCCCATCGTCATTTATCTCATATACAATTGGATTCCCAATCTCAGCAATGGGGACTTGAGCTTCACATGCATCTCCTTTGTCAAGGTCTTTTAATAACAACAAGTCATGTTTGTTGGCACTGATCACAGTTATGTTCACTACTTTTTTCTCTGCATACAAATCAAGCATCTCCTCCACATTGTCATCTGACATAATCAGGTCCATCCCTGCATGCCCAACACCTACCACCTTTGGATAGTACATTAAATAAGTTCCATCATAACCTTGTTCCTCCTTAATAGCTAACAAATTACTGAATGTTATGTCAGACTCCCCTATCTGCCTCTCATAATTGTCTTCTCCAATGAAATTAAACCTAACATCCCAAATTCATCATCCAAGCTAAAAAAGCAAAAGAAAATAATAGTGTTAGGTGCATCTCCTTTTCCAGGTATTATTTACATCACAGAAGTACTATATCATGAACTATCCTCCACCAATTTAAAATATACAGAGAACACATATTTAAACAGACTTCATCCATATTTAAAAATCTAAACAGAACACAAATTTAAAAGTCACTGCATATTATTTACAACATTTCAGAAGTATTTAAATGACTACAACAGTACACACATCATAGAATAGAATTATTTACAACATTTCAACAATATTTAAATGACTACAAACCTAGATAGAGCATATAACATAATTATGTACAACATTTCAGAACTAGGATTTTGCGCAACCAAACAATTGCTACATCTTTAACAATAACAATTAGAGAGGTGGCAGAAGCTAGCTAACCCCAATTCCACATTTCATAGAGGTGGCAGATGCATAGAGGTAGGAGAGAAGGGGATCTTACTCAACACCGCCAAGACCAGAGGTGAAATGGTGGGCGTGGCTAGGGTTCTCCTTCCAGATCTGAGCCAATGTCGCCGCCGACATGGCTTCCAGGTCGTACGCCGCCGCCGATTGGCTAGATGCGTCAGGAAATTTTGCGCCGCCGCCTGTCTTCTTCACCGCGTCGTCACCCTTCGGCCTCCGATGATCTTTCTCTCCTTCGCCGTCTCCTTCGCTGCCGCCGCTGCTTCCGTCGTCACTACGAGTCGCCATGGAGGGCGTGAGAGAGGAATTAGGTCACGAGGAAGGGGAGGACTGGGGGGCGCGAGCACGACCTGGTCCGGTCGAACCAGGTAAGGCGCGCGTCGTTACCGGCCGTCCGCGCCGCACCGTCTGCCCCTTGCCACATGGCCTAACAGGTGGGCCCTGCCCATCAACTTTCCTCTCAAAACGCGTTCAATCGACCAGTTAGTGCTTCCTGCAACAAAATTACTGAAAAACGATGCTTTCCGCAAACTTTTATGAAAACGGTGGTCTTTCGCACCAAGTGACGCAATTGTGGTGGTTTTTGGCAATTTACTCTGCTAACCATGCAACATGGAGGAGGAATCTTGTAGTGACAGGATCACGCCACCATTGCTCTAATTTCTTTTGAAGCAAAACCCGTGTAATTTTATCCATATAACTACTGTATTACCGATACATTGATTTGGTTATAAGATCCAAAAAATATACAAATAACTCCAATGACTAACAAATATAGCGAGATCTTTTGGAAACATCTTTTTTGTGCTACTCTACTGGAAAAATATCAACAAGACCGGAGTAAAGAGACTGCAATTGAAGTGGAGCAACGATGTTGTAACTCTTGCACCCACATAAACATTACCAATAATTGTTTTAAAAGCGTCATTAAGTCGCTCATTCAAAAGATGGGGAGCATTGATCGATGAATGTACTTGAGCCCAAATAATCCCAAGAAGTGCAGACTGTTGAATCACAATAACTTCGCCATGGTGTGATGAAATTTTTTACCTTGAAAGGGAATCAAACTAACAAAAAGATATTGACACACTAACATAAACTCACCGTATCCGAATAATCAAATATGCTACGACACAAAACTCTCTAATTCATGGCAGCACCAAAAGAATGAGAGTAATTTTATTCCCCCAAAACACGACGATCACTTGATGTTGACGAACAACATAGAACTCTGAACTCTTGAAGATCTGAGATCCTCGCACCTCTCAGTGCGAAGATGCGAGCCGAAGGCGACCAGACTAAAATTTATCTAGCGGCTGTTGTTGTTCTTCATGCGAAATCCTTCCTCAGTTTCCTTATACATAGTTGTTTATGTTATCTTGGTTTTATCTCATGTAATTCTTTGCAGTTGCTCTAAGTGATATACATCTAAGAGCATATTCAGCCGAACAACCCCAAATTGGCCGCATTCATCAGAATGAATTGCGAACACCGGTCCAACAGGCTTTTCCAAATCATCCTCATATGTCCGGATGGTCTGGACCGCCTCAAACCCACCTGAAATGTTGGGCGGATATGGGACTATCTGAACTTGCCTGCTACGTCGACACGGACATGCTTGGCCCACCTGTCCGCATAACCTCCCCCCAAAACCTTAGCAGAAAACCATAGCCCCCCTCCCCACACTTGCTTCGCTCTCCTCTCCTCTCCTGTCTCATCCCCACCGCAAACTCTAGCCATCCTCTTCGACATGTCCAGATCCAGATCAAAGGACGATGGGGACAACTCAGACCTCATCGCAGTGGAGGGTGGAAAGGAACTCGCGGAGCAGACCGGCCTTCGGTCGAGCACGCCCCCCCCCCTCTGCCATCAAGCGCATCTTGAGCAGGTCTTCCCCATTGCGTGCCAGCATGTTTTTTCTCATTCTGCCCCCTCCGTGGCGCTGGCCGAGATCAAGCCGCTCGTCCGCTTCACCCCCGGCACCGGTGGAATAATGGTGATGCGGGGCAGTGGCATTTCTATGTGTTGGTTGTGTCGTTATCTGACCCCACAACTTTTAAGGAAAATAGACTAGAAACACTATATATTCACTACAGATTGTGAAAATTATTTTTTCAAAAAAATTAGCAATGACCCAATAGATTCTTGTGGCCGGTTTTTCCACTGACGTCGGGAGCTACTCCGCCCTCCCGGTGTCATTCACTTGAGTAGCCCACGCGTGCATCTATACTATCGTGTCGTCCGCCTTCACTAGGGAGGTCCTATTCTTCAAGTTGGTCGTGTCATCCGTCGACGCCGGCCGATGGTCCGTGGTATCAAGGGGATTGCTCTTTTGATCCCCTCAAAGAATATGATGCTCTAATGGCAAGCCTCTCAAGGCGGGCATCAAGGCTTCACGCAATAAAGCTGTGAAAAGTGACCGAGCCCGAGCTTTCGCCGAGGAGCAAGCCCGGGTTGCCCGAGCTCTCATCAGCATGCAGGATTACCTTGAAGGGCGCTAGTGACAATGCATACGCCCCTTCAACCTCTACTTCCACTTCAGAGGAGGAATAGGATGATGAGGAAAGCGGTATGGGATTATACTGGTGAACTTCTTTCCTATTATATTTCGTAGTGCCACCGATCTAAATAAAAGTTTTCATGTGGTTCTTGCATCGGGCGGTAATCCTAACAAAAGATAATCTACCGAAAATAAAAGGGTTGTAAAAAATGTTGCTTTTGTGATCAAGATGAAACTATTCAACATCTTTTCCCTATCTTGCACATTTGCCACCTTAATTTTTTGTAATGTTCGTATTGCATATAACTTGTTGGCTCGAACAAATATACCAGATTTGTTCATGGCTGGTTGACTGGTTTTCAACCAAAACTCAAAGAACATATCGGGTTGGGAGTATGTGTGTTGTTATAGAAAATTTGTAATTGTGGGAATGACCACGTCTTTAATAGATAAAATGTTATTTTTTTTGTAAGTCATCATCAAGCTACATCATGGATCCGCATGTGGCCATTATTTCAGCATGTGGACGCTCATGAGCATATGGCCTTTTGGTTCACACGGTCGCATGGGACTTATCCCACTGATTTGGTTGGCGTATCAGCAACAAATTTTTAGGTTGAGCCGTGTAATCTAATTACCGACTGATAGTGGTATGGTTCTTTTATTCTTATTTATTTGGCTACTTTGAGCTAGAACTTGAACTTATGCTATCTTTTAACAAAGCTAATTATGTGCATCAAAATGATCTGAGACTGAAGTTAATGATATTAAAATATATATTTAAAAGTCCTAGTTTTATGAACTATGGCCTTGTCCTGTCCTACATGAGATTATTCGTGATCTACATGCATGAGCATGCTTAAATTTGGGGAGGACAAATAGGGAGAGCCGTTAGAGAGGCGGATAAATAGAGCTTCACCCATTGTTTTCCGCGGACACATGAAGGGCCAATTTTGCCCATTACCTGTGGCAATGGTCTAAAGATCACTCGCTTTCCTTTTGGGACCGCTTCAAGAAAATTGAAAACCAAATAATAGACGGATGGTTCTAACTTGTGAATTGCGTAGGCTTTCGAGTGTCTTATCTCATATAGTGTTTTGAGTGTCATTTTTGTTAGAAAAGGAGGATGACCCCCGACCTCTGTATCTAGGAGATGCATGCAACCATTTTATTAATTATTCATAAAGACCTTATAAAATAATACATCAATATATCTGAAGCCGCCATCTTGAAACATCTATCGCTACTCTTATTCATTGATGAAGGGGTGTAAAAAGTGTGAGTCGAATACCTAGAGTTCTCACCTAAGCCTAACATCTAAAGTCGGAGGCCCCAACCAAGCCAAATACCAGGTCTTGGGCACAAACGGGTCCGACCCACTCTCATAGGTCGCCGTCGCCGTCTTTCATCGACCATCTTCAGAGCAGATATTGATGCATCGTCCTTGCCAGGCATGTTATCGACGTCACCACAACGCCAGACAACACCTCCTCCCTAATTGTGTTCATTATCACACGTCCGTCGCCAAGGCCCTGCCGCGCCACGCCGCCGAGACTCCACGTCGTGGACGCGTCACATGGAACGCCGCTCCACCGCAGATGTTGTCCACTGGTTCCTCGAGCCTATGCATACCTCCAAGAATGACGCCCCCAAGAGGGATAACATGAAGTGTCTAGAAAAATGACATGAAGTACCTCATTTTGAAATTTTAACCACATATTGCCCCATTTGGTGTTGTCTTTCTCCAATTTATACCTGATTTATCACACTACGATGAATTTCATAAATGGGACGCGCTTGTCAACATGAGCTTGAACCGCATGTCGAATACATTGAGGCACATGGTGTACCCAACCGTCCACATGGAAATTATGCAACACTTGTCTCCCATTTTCGATCAGTAATACAACTGTCTACTCACATTATGTACAAGCATGAGGTTATCTTGCTTTGCCTAAGTGAAAAATGAATACATTTGTTGTTTTCTTTTTCAATTTTAGGAGTACAGTAAACCATATCCTGGCCATTTCACAAAAAGTAAATAAATCATAGTAGTAGCTACAAAATCACTGACTTTCAATTGCGAGAAAAGTCCACATAACAACCATGAACTACCACATGGTTTACAATTCAACCTTAACTTGATCAGCATGAGTTCAGTCTTATGTTGACTAATTATAAAATTTAGGGTTAACTATTAAACCACATAATTAGTTCAGGATTGCAATGTGGACTTCTCTCTTCAATTGGTAGCTAGGAAACCCTATCTAGGGTCACCAAATTAACTTTCTCAAACAATATTTTGCTCCCCTCTACACACTACGCTAAGCAATCTTGCAAGTCCAATGCCGTAATTTTACATCTTTTCATCAATGTGTTTTTTGTACATTCCTCAGCCTCTGCATCGAGTGATGCACACAACCTATTATTTATCATATCAAATTTCATCATCCGACCACCAATATAGATGGAAAATGAAAGTAAAGTTCCATTGAAAATAAAAATCTCCATATGGTATTTGGATCGCAAGGTTATCCTGATAATGGATAATCTAAAAAAATGATTGGCAAGGATGCACTAGGTGTTGCTTTTGTGGTGACGATGAGTGAATTCATCATCTATTCCTTAAATGCCCACTTACCAAACTACTATGGCGAACTGTCCATATAGCTTTCAATCTACCTTCACCCTCGAGTAGTACGAATATGTTTGGAAACTGATTAGTAAGGGTGCACCCCAAGTTGAAGTCTCAGATCCGTGTGAAAAGTTGTGCTTTACTTTGGGCCATTTAAAACACTCATAATGATTGTACTTTTAACAGAACAAAAGTTCCAAAAAAATTGCAGGTTATCTCCAAGGCCACCGGCTGGATCCATACGTGGTCATTACTACGCAAGGAGGAGGATCGGGTGTCCACGACCTTTGGGTGCAAGAAATGAGAGATGGTTTCTCGGGGTTTGTTATATCAATTTGGTTAACGGCCCACTAGTAGGATTTGTTATGCACGAGGCTCAATTTCCTTCTATATTTTTATTTTTAACTAGCACACATGCCCGTGCGTTGAAACGGGAGAAAAATCGCAAAACCTGCTCCGTGTGCGATTACGCACCATTGCTTATATCCAATTCTGATAAACATAACAAAAAAGAACTCCCGTCCCCCGCGTCCCCTCAACAGGCAACACGGGCGGAGACCAGATCAACCAGCGCCGCGACTGCCTCCTTCGCTCTACCCCCTCGTCGTCGTCGTTCGGAGGCTGCCGGACTAAGCCTGGGCGGCGGACGGCGGCGGCAGGGGTCTGCTCCTGCGTCCGGATCTTTGGTGGGGGAGGCTCGCCCCATTCTGTTGTGTGCGCGGTGGCTCGGCTCCCTATAGGGCCTCCAAGGGGTAGCGGTCGTAGTGGCTTTGCCGGCAGGGTCCAAGCCCTTGGTCCGACGGCTCCAACCTGACGCGTCGGTGTGGGTGGCGGCCCCCTCCGTCCCGCTCTATGTCTTTCACGTGACTACATTTTCAATTTTACCCCACCCATATCACACAACACACATGTCACTGAACCATGCGAACAATGTCTAAAACTTAAACAACTAAACTCGTCAAGCTCAACATGAGGCCCGCCATGTGCAAGCTACTCCCTACGGAGCAAACGTTTAATGGAATGGACGAAGAATTTTCTTCCTTTATGATTATATAAAAAACCCAACAGAATCACTCCATGCTTTATTAGTAGGTAAAGATTTAAACTTAGAGAAGTCATGTGCGGCAATTTATTTGTTTCGTCAATGTGCTTTGCTTGCTCCGCGGCTCTGCCTGCGCCTTTTCTCCCACGAGTTCAGTGCGAGTCCGATGCACGCACGCCTCACTGGCTTTCTGTGTGAGGAGCAGGCGTTCCTGTCAAGAGTCGCCTTTGCTCCAATGTGCAAAAGACACAAACCCCGTCGACAGCATGTCCCAACTCTGATCTACTAATCTCTCTAAAAAACAATGAAAACTGACCTACTAACTGCACCGACGTTGCATTCATCGACCCGGTCATGCGACGGAACCTGGTCCCGTGTGTGCTGATCGACAACTCTCCGTCTCTATCAATGGCTTAATTAGCCAACTGAGCACGTTTTCTTTCTCCACTGCCGATCAACATCCGTCTCTATCAATGGCTTAATTAGCCAACTGAGCACGTTTTCTTTCTCCACTGCCGATCAACATCATTTCCCGTTGTTCGTGTGTGTCGTTAACATACTACACAGTTCCAACACGGAGAGCGATAGAACAACCGGCATGAAAAGCGTGCAACGATATCACCGCACGGCAATTCTCTTCTACGAGAATGGGCTTGGCCTTCGTTGTTCCGGATTTTATCTGATTTCTAAAATTAACTTATTTTTTCTTAATTAATAGTAGATGAGATAATCTTTGTCTCCGTTTCAAAAAAAATATTACCACGTCATCTGACTCTGTCACCCGAAGGCACAATCAGTTGCCCCAGATTAGAATACCTCAAGTAGACCCCGCATCCTGCTCCGGCCCGCATAATAACCGTCAAAGTGCGGGTTGGGGCGGGAAAATCTACCCGATCAGGCCCCGCATCCCGCCCCGGCCTGCAAAATTTTTTACGAGGCGCGGCAAATCTTCTCCTCAACCTCCATCTTCAGGCCGACCCGAGGTTAACCTCTATCCGCAGCGAGATTTGACGGGAGGGACATTTCTCCGCGCCCTTTCCCTGCTCCCCCACCCTCCGCCACCATTGTCCCGCCTCCGCACGCTCCGGTGCTTCCTCCCCGGCTGTCCCTCGCCGCTATGGACGACCCCATGCTGTCCCCCGTCACCGTCAAGGTCGCGCACGCTCCTTCCACTCAGGCGGATCTCGTCACCGGCCATGTTGGCCCCGCCGCCGACGCCCAAGCAAACGCCGCGCATCCCCGCAAGCGGCAGCGCAACGTGGTCGTGAAGGGCGGGAATCCGGCTGGCCGCGCCGCGATGGCCCGCGCTTCGGGCGCCAACGCCGGAACGCGATCCCGGCCGGCGACGGAGAAGGTCGGCAAGGTCGCAGGCGTAAAGCGGAGGAACGTTCCGACTTCAAAGAAGCCGCCTTCTACATCCTCTCGCTCCATCCCCCCGCAAGGAGGTGCTCCAGCGATGTCGTTCAACGGTGCCGCTCCCCCCGCAAGCGAGGTGTTCGACGAAATGGCCAGAAGGTACGCGTCTTCGGTCATGGCGATTTACTTTCATTTTCGCCGTTGTCCTCGATAGCTCGTGACTTGTTATTGTTCATTATAGCGGTGGCTCAAACAATGCAACTACCGAGTTCGTGAACTTGTTGGACACGAACGCGGTTGACATTGATCAAGCCCCGTTCGCCGCATTCGACTACAATGAAACGGAAGGCGGCGTGGATGATCATGGTTGCGCGGACGAATTGGAGGAGATCGAAGCGAAAGCGTATGAGCAATCGCAAACAAAATCTAGAAAAAACATAAGATCGAAGAACTACACAATCTTGGAAGTTCAAGCTTTGATAAAAGCATGGAGTGCGGTGTCTCTTGATGAATGCACGGGTACTTCTCAAACCGTCAAGAGATATTGACAAAGGATCGAAGATTAATACTTCCGCATTATGGCAAAGCATCCCAATAGGACTCCACGCACGTTTCGGTCGCTTCAAGGGCGTGGGAGAATATCAAACCAATGTGCAGCCGTTGAGCAGCTTTCTTGGAGCAAGTACGCAATGCACCTCCGAGTGACACCGTGTAGTCCGACTATGTGAGTTTGTTTTGTCTTTGTTCAAGTTGTGCATCATCATATTTGCATCATGAGAAAATAATTACATCACTTTGTTCACATTTTGTAGGACAAGATTGCTCAACATAAATACAAGGACAGGGAAGCTTCGGAAGGCAAATTCTTCAAACTAAAGCATTGTTGTGAGTTGCTCCAAAAGTACGACAAGTGGACGTTGATCGACAAAGAATCCCCATCAAAGAGAGAGCAAGAAGCATCGAGCTTGAGGGAGAAGATTGATGCCATGATGCAATCAAACGAGTCGATGTTGTTGAAGTTGTTGGAGATCAAGAAAGAGTTGACCGAGAAGAAGTCAAAGGAGAAGCAAGAAAAGTGGCAATTGCTCAAAGAAGAGGGGCTGCGCAAAGCTGCTATTGAGGAGAGAAGAGCACGCGCTGCAGAAAACAAAGCCATGTCCAAGCTGCTCGCCGAAGAGAACAAGATCATGTCAATTAACCACAATGACATGGACGATCTCACCAAAACATGGCATGATATGACAAGGAGAGAAATCTTGAAGAGAAGAATGGTTTCGTCGGCCGGTGCATGTTACAGTTCGGGAAATGTTTTCTCCGCTCCATTGGTGGCAATGTTGATGATTTCGGTGCAGGAGTTGGAACAAGCGCCGGAGGTGGATTCGGTGGTGGCGATGAAGTTCAAGATGGACTCGATGGCTTGAAGTAAAGATCGACCAAGATGATATCGGATATGGGCGCAAACTTTTGCAGGGCCCTCTTTTGCATTTGTCGTAATGAACTTGGCTTTTATTTTGCGCGTAAAACTGTGTTATGTCGTTTAAATTTAAACTTGTTTTGTGAAACCTTATGTCAAATGCGAGATTTGCAGTTTTTCTATTTTACGGGTCGTCGCGGTGGTCGAGCAGAAGCCGCAGAAGCCGACCCGTAAAAAAACATATTTCACGAATATGCTTTTATGCGGGTCTATTTAAGAGATCTGCATCTGTAGTTGTCCGCGCCGGGCCGCAAAAGCGTTTTTGCGCGAACTGCAAATGCGTTTTGCGGGCCGACGGGATGCGAGGTCTGCTAGAGTTGTTCTTAGAAGCCTGCCTATATATAACGGCAAACTGCTCCCCGGCGATAATATTTTCACACGTGAACGTGGCAGGCTGCACTGAGCAACCAAATGCATGGTCCTGGAAAATTTAACACTACTGATAATTCTGTGGTGAAGGGCCAGTGTTTCAGTTATAAGTACGGACGTCACCAACGCATTGCCTTTCATACTTTGGGGAGCGGCACATTCGCAAAAGGAAAGTACCACGAAAGCAACCGGCCCTAGTTAGAAACTTCTGCGCGGCACGCTAAGAACCTTGTGTAAGAGCATCTCCAGCCACGCTCCCCAAAGGTCATTTTTGGCGCCGGCGTTCAAAAACCGACCCAGTCGCGTTTTAGAAGTCCGTTTTTCATCGGTTAAGTCCGAAATTTGCATTGGTGGGCCCGGGCCGAACCTGGCGCGTTGGGGACGCTGGGGAAGTGTTTTTGGCGTGAACGAACAACGGCTGGGAAGCCCACTTCCTTACAGAAGCCAACATACCGGCGCATCACGACATGCGCGCGCCGGGCCGGTGGAGGCTCAACGCCGGGCGCGTCCTCGTTCCCCCGCTGCCCGACGTGATGACGCGCCCCGACTTCTTCAACGACGAGGTCGAGCGCATGCGGGCGTAGCTGATGGAGGAGCAGCGGGCCCTTCCGCAGTACGCAGCCGGCAACCACGAGGCGTGGGCGGCGTACTTCGAACGCCGGCAGGCGATGCGGCTGGCCTCCACCAACAACGCACCTTTGGTGCGGGGGACGAAGAACAGCGACGGCTGTCGCCTGTGGTGGGGCGCCCCTGGCCGCACGCTCCACACCGTCCTGGAGCACCTCGAGGGCGGCAACGAGGCACCGTTGACGTACCCTGCCACCCCGGTCCCACACCGGAGCGGCGACCAATGGATGCCGAAGAGGACCGGCTCCTCTTCCTCCTCCTCCCGCTCCTCCTCCCACTCCTCCGGATCGCCGGTGCTCTTCAGTGTCAAGGCTTAGCCAGCGGAGACACTGCTCGCCCGGCGCACCGCAGCGCCGGCATCGTCATCATCGAGGGCGGGCGCGCCTCCTCCTCGGCTCCTCTCCGCCTCGTCAAGCCGAAGACGGAGCCGGGGCTCGCCGCCGTGAAGACAAAGCCATGGCTCGCCGCCGTGAAGACGGAGCCAGGGCTTGCCGGCGTGAAGACAGAGCCGGGGCTCGACGACGCGGCGACCATGAAATGGGCACGGGAGGACTGGGCGCGGCTGGAGTTAGAGCGCCAGCGCTGCGCCCTAGAGAAGATCGCCGGTCGGCGCCCTAGCCGCAATGAGGGAGGTGTCGTCGTTCTCGACGACAGTGACGACGACGCCCCGCCGCCGGTCCGCCAGGGCAACCCCGGGCAGGGGTCCATCAGTGGCGTCCGCGTGAAGGAGGAGAAGAACAACAACGACGGAGGCGACGACGGCGACTACGCCGTGTTTAGCGAGTTCTTCGGCATGTAGTGGCGGCCTTTGATTTTTTCTTTAGTAAATTTGAAGTTTGCTATGTAAATACTGTTTAAAAGTCATCGAATCTTTGTTCCATTTGCCGAATTTTAGCCGAATTTCTTTTTAAAAAGATTTAAAATAGGCATTTGGGGGCGACCCGGGGGGCGGCGGCTGGGAACCCGATCGGCCCCAAGGTCCATTTTAGCGCCGGTTCGCCCTCAGACGGCGATTTTTCGAGCCCCCTAGGGGGCCAACGGCTGGAGATGCTCTAAGGACATAAGAGAAACTTCAACGTACCGACTCAAACGAACGCGCGTCATTCGTTCTCTTTTTGATTTGGATCGGCAGTGCGTCCAGCGTGCGGACCCATATTCATCCGCGTGACCGGCTGTCGTCATTTTTCGACAAATATACACACATTTTGCATAGTTTCACAAGCAAACAAATATAATAAAGTGGCACAACCCAAATAAACATATCATAGTTTGGAAGCCGAAATAAAAATTAAATTATCTCAACTATTTTTTAAATACATCTATTGGTTGCCAACATGAGCCCACATATACTCAACAAAATCATTTTACAGCTGAATGTGAGTTTCCCAATTACATATTTTATGATGAAATTGGGTGTACTGTGCAAACGTTGCCGCTCCTCCTCCATGCTCATGCACAACATTGTCACCCTGAAACTGAAACCCTTGATCATAGATACGTTCCACGTGCTCATCCTCTATGATCATATTTTGCATGATCACACAAGCAGTCATTACCTCCCATAACTTCTTGGTGCTCCAAGTTCTAACAGGATACCAAACGATGTCCCATCGAGATTGCAGAACACCAAAGGTACGCTCGACATCCTTCCTAGCACTCTCTTGATCTTGGACAAATCTCCTTCTCTTCTCTCCGACAGGGTTGGGGATTGTCTTCATAATAGTGGTCTACTGAGAATAGATACCGTCTGCTGCGTAGTATCCTTTATTGTAGTTGTGACAATTTATGTTAACATTCACCGACGGTCTATTGCCCTCGACAAGCCTTACAAACACTGGCGAGCGTTGAAGCACATTGATATCATTGCGTGATTGCTACTTCTCGAGCTTGCGTTGTATTCCCTCGAAGAGGAAAGGGAGATGCAGCACAATAGCGTAAGTATTTCCCTCAGTTTTTGAGAACCAAGGTATCAATCCAGTAGGAGACCACGCGCGAGTCCCTCGCACCTACACAAACAAATAAGAACTTCGCAGCCAACGCGATAAGGGGTTGTCAATCCCTTTACGGTCACTTACGAAAGTGAGATCTGATAGAGATGATAGTTTGATATTTTTGGTTATAAGAACAGAAAGTAAAAGCGGAAAAAGTAAAGTAGATATAGATTGATATGTTGAGAATAGACCCGGGGCCATAGTGTTCTCTAGTGGCTTCTCTCATGATAGCGATATTCTACGGCGAGTAAACAAGTTACTGTCGAGCAATTGATAGAAAAACGAATAATTATGAGACTATCTAGGCATGATCATTATATATAGGCATCACGTCCGAGACAAGTAGACCGACTCCTGCCTGCATCTACTACTATTACTCCACACATCGACCGCTATCCAGCACGCATCTAGTGTATTGAGTTCATAAGAACAGAGTAACGCCTTAAGCAAGATGACATGATGTAGAGGGATAAACTCAAGCAATATGATATAAACCCCATCTTTTTATCCTCGATGGCAACAATACAATACGTGCCTTGCTGCCCCTACTGTCACTAGGAAAGGACACCACAAGGTTGTACCCAAAGCCAAGCACTTCTCCCATTGCAATAACTATAGATCTAGTAGGCCAAACCAAACCAATAAATGGAAGAGACTTGCATGGATATTATAATCATACACAAAGAGTTCAGAGAAGAACCAAATATTTCTCATAGGTAATCTTGATCATAAACCCACAATTCATCGGATCTCGACAAACACACTGCAAAAAGAGATTACATCGAATAGATATCCTCGAAGACCGAGGAGAACTTTGTATTGAGATCCAAAGAGAGAGAAGCAACCATCTAGATACTAGCTATGGACCCGAAGGTCTGTGGTAAACTACTCACAACTCATGGTGAGGCGATGATGATGATGTACAAGCACTTCGTGGTAGACCCCCCCTCCGGCGGAGCTCCGGAACAGGCCCCAAGATGGGATCTCACGGGAATAGAAGTTTACGGCGGTGGAACTAGGGTTTTATCTTCTCCTCTTATGGTTTCGGGGTACGTAGGCTTATATAGGAGGAAGGAGGGCACTGGGGGCCTTACGTGGGACCCACGAGGCAGGAGGGCGCGCCCTAGGGGTGCCCCCACCCTCGTGGGCACCACGTGCCCCCTACTCCGTGTTTTTCAAGTCTCCTGTGCGTGATTTTCTCCAAAAATATCTCTCCCGAAGGTTTCATTCCGTTTGGACTCCGTTTGATATTCCTTTTCTGCAAAACCCTGAAACAAGCAAAAAACAACAATCTGGACTGGTCCTTTGGGTTAGTAGGTTAGTCCCAAAAATAATATAAAAGTGTATGACAAAGCCCATTAAACATCCAAAACATCATAAATAATAGCATGGAACGATAAAAAATTATAGATACGTTGGAGACGTATCAGCGATCCGGTCATGCTGAAGAAAGAATGCCAGATCGAGAGATCTTGTGAGGCCACGACCTCAAGTATGATAGTGCAAGCCCTAACATGGCCCCTCTACCACCCTTCCCAAGAAGAAGGGTAATTCTTCCACTCCCAGTGCATGCATTCTATGCTGCCAAACATCCCAGGGAAGCCCCTGCTGGCATTTATCGCCAACAAGTGGGTTGTATCTTCAGCAGTCGGCTCTCTCAATTACTCAAGGCCAAACACTGCAATCACAACCTTGCAGAACCTGTACAAGGACTCTAAGCACGTAGACTCGCTCACACGGACGTACTCATCAATGAGATCACCGGACCCTCCATATTCAAGCATCCAGATAGCTGCAGTGCATTTCTGATAAGAGGAGAAGCCAATGTTTACAAGGGCATCCTCCTTGCACTCGAAATACTTATCGTATCTGACCACCCCTTCTCGAATACGATTAAAAACACGCCTAGCCATACGAAAACGGCGTCGAAATTTGTGATGTTTGAAGAGCGGTTTGGTTGTCTCAACGTAGTCATTTCAAAGAAGAAAAATGTCCGCTCTCTCGGTTGCGACTCAACGCCGGAGTGTGCCCCAGGATCGAGCTCCGAAGCAATAGCCGCTGCCTAATAAGGTGGTCATGGACCAACACGGCAGTCACCTGATGTCTACTACACAATTTGTTCTTGTAGACTTGTGTTGGGCCTCCAAGCGCAGAGTTTTGTAGGACAATAGCAAATTTCCCTCAAGTGGATGACCTAAGGATTATCAATCCGTGAGAGGTGTATGTTGAAGATGGTCACTCTCAAACAACCCTGCAACCAAATAACAAATAGTATCTTACATTTCCAACACACCAAATATAATCGTAAATTGTATAGGTGCACTAGTTCGACGAAGAGATCGTGATACAACTGTTCTCAAATGTCACAAACAACTCTAGAGTTCGTAGTAAAATAACACCATATGATACACATCAACCAAGTCTAATGTCACCTAGATACTCCAGTGTCACCGCAAGTATCCGTGAATTGATTATACGATATGCATCAAACAATTTCAAATTCATAATACTCAATACAACACAAAAAACCTCAAAGAGTGCCCCAAGATTTCTACCGAAGAAATAATGAAAAGAATGTGCATCAACCCCTGTGCACAGATTACCCCAATGCCACCTCAGGAATCCGCGAGTTGAGTGCCAAAACATACATCAAGTGTTCTCAAATCCATAATAGTATTCAATGTAATTTTCTTTATTGTGTCATGAATGTTCAGATCCGAAATATACAAGACAAAAGTTTAATATTGACATAAGAATGATAATACTTCAAGCATACTAACAAAGCAATTATGTCTTCTCAAAATAGCATGGCTGAAGAAAGTTCATCCCTACAAAATCATATAGTCTGGCTATGCTCTATCTTCATCACATAAAATATTTAAATCATGCACAACCCCAGTTTCAGCCAAGAAATTGTTTCATACTTTAAAATTTTCAAACTTTTTCAACTTTCACAGTACATGAGCGTGAGCCACGGATATATCACTATAGGTGGAATAGAGTGGTGTTTGTGGAGAAGACAAAAGGAGGAAGATAATCTCACATCAACTAGGCGTATCAATGGGCTATGGAGATGCCCATCAATAGATATCAATGTGAGTGAGTAGGGATTGCCATGCAACGGATGCACTAAAGCTATAAGTGTATGAAAGCTCAACTACAGAAACTAAGTGGGTGTGCATCCAACTCGCTTGCTCACGAAGACCTAGGGCATTTTGAGGAAGCCCATCATTGAAATATACAAGCCAAGTTATATAATGAAAATTCCCACTAGTATATGAAGATGACAAAAGAAGAGACTCTCTACCATGAAGATCATGGTGCTACTTTGAAGTACAAGTGTGGAAAAAGGATAGTATCATTGCCCCTTCTCTCTTTTTCTCTCATTTTTTTATTTTGGGCCTTTTCTTTTTTTTTTCTTTTTTCTATGGCCTCTTTTTTTTCTTTTTTTTTTCGTCCGGAGTCTCATCCCGATTTGTGGGGGAATCATAGTCTCCATCATCCTTTCCTCAATGGGACAATGCTCTAATAATGAAGATCATCACACTTTTATTTACTTACAATTCGATGGTAGAACAAAATATGACTCTATGTGAATGCCTCCGGCGGTGTACCAGGATGTGCAATGAATCAAGAGTGACATGTATGAAAATATGTGCATGGTGGCTTTGCCACAAATACGATGTCAACTACATGATCATGCAAGGCAATATGACAATGATGAAGCGTGTCATAATAAACAGAACAGTGGAAAGTTGCATGGCAATATATCTCGGAATGGCTATGGAAATGCCATAATAGGTAGGTATGGTGGCTGTTTTGAGGAAGGTATATGGTGGGTGTATGGTACCGGCGAAAGTTGCACGATACTCGAGAGGCTAGCAATGGTGGAAGGGTGAGAGTGCGTATAATCCATGGACTCAACATTAGTCATAAAGAACTCATATGCTTATTGTAAAAATCTACAAGTTATCAAAACAAAGCGCTAAACGCATGCTCCTAGGGGAATGGTCGCTAGGAGTTAACCATCGCGCAATCTCGACCTCCACACAAAGGAAGACAATCAATAAATAAATCATGCTCCAACTTCATCACATAACGGTTCACCATACGTGCATGCTACGGAACTTGCAAACCTCAACACAAGTATTTCTCAAATTCACAACTACTCTACTATCATGACTCTAATATCACCATCCTCATATCTCAAAACAACCATCAAGGATCAAACTTCTCATAGTATTCAATGCACTTTATATGAAAGCTTTTATTATACCCATCTTGGATGCCTATCATATTATTTAGGACTAATTTTATAGCCAAAACAAATTACCGTGCTGTTCTAAAGGACTCTCAAAATAATATAAGTGAAGCATGAGAGATCAATAATTTATATAAAACAAATCCACCGCCGTGCTCTAAAAGATATAAGAGAAGCACTAGAGTAAAATTATCTAGCTCAAAAGATATAAGTGAAGCACATAGAGTATTCTACTAAATTCTGATTCATGTGTGTGTCTCCCAAAAGGTCTGTAAAGCAAGGATGATTGTGGTAAACTAAAAAGCAAAGACTCAAATCATACAAGACGCTCCAAGCAAAACACATATCATGTGGTGAATAAAAATATAGTCTCGAGTAAAGTTACCGATAGACGAAGACGAAAGAGGGGATGCCTTCCCGGGGCATCCCCAAGCTTAGGCTTTTGGTTGTCCTTTAATTTTACCTTGTGGTGCCTAGGGCATCCCAAAGCTTAGGATCTTGCCACTCTTTATTCCATAGTCCATCAAATCCTTGCCCAAAAACTTGAAAACTTCACAACACAAAACTTAACTGAAAATCTCGTGAGCTCCGTTAGTATAAGAAAACAAACCGCAACTTTAAGGTACTGTATTGAACTCATTCTTTATTTATATTGGTGTTAAACCTACTGTTTTCCAACTTATCTATGGTTCATACCCCCCCCCCGATACTACTCATAGATTAATCAAAATAAGCAAACAACACACGAAAAACAGAATCTGTCAAAAACAGAACAGTGTGTAGCAATCTGTAACTTTCGAATACTTCTGTAACTCCAAAAATTCTGAAATAAATTGGTGGACGTGAGGAATTTGTCTATTAATCATCTTCAAAAATAATCAACCTAAAATCACTCTATAGTAAAAATATGGCAGCTAATCTCGTGAGTGCAAAAGTTTCTATTTTTTACAGCAAGTTCGCAAAGACTTCACCCAAGTCTTCCCAAAGGTTCTACTTCGCACAAACGCTGATTAAAACACAAAACCACATCTAACCAGAAGCTAGATGAATTATTTATTACTAAACAGAAGTAAAAGCAAAGAAAATAAAATTGGGTTGCCTCCCAACAAGTGCTATCGTTTAATGCCCCTAGCTAGGCACAAAGCAAGAATAGATCTAGGTATTGCCGTAATGATAAGGTAAATCAAGAAAACTCATCTTGTATTCCCTATGTTCAGCAGCAAGTTTTCTTTGTGGCAGGCAAAAGTAATCGAAAGGGCTAAATTTAATGGGACAAAAGTCTCCAAGATCAAGCTCGGAAGGTATGGGTTCCTCCTTTGGCCCCTCATATTGCACAACCAATTCATCATTATAAGTATTATTTTTCTAAGGTTTTCATTATAAGCAACACGATCTAAAGATTGTAAACGCATTATGTCTTCTTGATTAAAAAGGATAGCCTCTATGGGAGGACGACCAACGTCCATCCTATAATGTGTAAAAAATTCTTTGGCTTCTTTTGTTATAAATCTGAACTCATGTGCCAAAAAGACAGTAGATGCTCGCTTAACAGAAGAATACTCAATATTGGAAAATTCTCGAAAAATTCTCTGAATGCAAGGATGCATGTGGATAAATTGTCTTTAAAGTTCAACTACAAGCATAGATATAGCATCCGCAAGACTACTGGTTCTATGAAAAATAGATCCACCCATAGTGGGCAAAGCACCGGCACAAGTAAAGAAATCTTGAATAACTCATTTTTCAATAATATTACCGCTACCAATTCGGAAATTTTTAGTGTGTAAAGTAGTAGGTTCCTCATGAGGATAATTAAAAGCATCAAATTTCCCCCCATCGTTACTACTATCTTTTTCAACGACAACCTCCCCTGTTTCAGACATGATAGCAACAAACCGCACTAAGGACGAACACTCAAGAGGCAAGCGAACGGAAAAGAGGGCGGATAAAACGGCATAGGTGAAGTGGGGGAGAGGAAAACGAGAGGCAAATGGCAAATAATATAATGCGAGGGATAAGAGTTTGTGATGGGTACTTGGTATGTCTTGACTTGTGCGTAGATCTCCCCGGCAACGGCGCCATAAATTCTTCTTGCTACCTCTTTAGCATGCATTGTTTTTCCCTTGAAGAGGAAAGGGTGATGCAACAAAGTAGCGTAAGTATTTCCCTCAGTTTTTGAGAACCAAGGTATCAATCCAGTAGGAGACTACACACAAATCCCTTGTACCTGCACAAATAATTAAGAACCTTGGAACCAACGCAATAAAGGGGTTGTCAATCCCTTCACGACCACTTGCAAAAGTGAGATCTGATAGAGATAATAAGATACATATTTTTGGTATTTTTGTTGTATAGACTGAAAAGTAAAGATTGCAAAATAAACTATGATAAAAATAGCTAGTGGACGGAAGATTAATATGATGGAAAATAGACCCGGGGGCCATAGGTTTTACTAGATCAAGCTAGCAAATCTTACGGTGGGTGAACAAATTACTGTCGAGCAATTGATAAAAAAGTGCATAGTTATGAGAATATCTAGGCATAATCATGTATATAGGCATCTCGTCCGCGACAAGTAGACCGAAACGATTCTGCATCTACTACTATTACTCCACACATCGACCGCTATCCAGCATGCATCTAGAGTATTAAGTTCATAAGAACAGAGTAACGCATTAAGCAAGATGACATGATGTAGAGGGATAAACTCATGCAATATGACATAAAACCCATCTTTTTATCCTCGATGACAACAATACAATACGTGCCTTGCTGCCCCTGCTGTCACTGGGAAAGGACACCGCAAGATTGAACCCAAAGCTAAGCACTTCTCCCATTGCAAGAAAGATCAATCTAGTAGGCCAAACCAAACTGATAATTCGAAGAGACTTACAAAGATATTAAATCATGCATATAAGAATTCAGAGAAGAATCAAATATTGTTCATAGATAATCTTGATCATAAACCCACAACTCATCGGATCTCGACAAACACACCGCAAAAAGTATTACATCGAATAGATCTCCAAGAAGATCGAGGAGAACTTTGCATTGATATCCAAAGAGAGAGAAGAAGCCATCTAGCTAATAACTATGGACCCGAAGGTCTATGGTAAACTACTCACACATCATCGGAGAGGCTACGGTGTTGATGTATAAGCCCTCCGTGATCGATTCCCCCTCCAGCAGAGCTCCGGAAAAGGCCCCAGTATGGTATCTCACGGGTACAGAAGGTTGCGGCGGTGGAAATAGGGTTTCGTGGTGCTCTCGAATGTTTTCAGGGTATATGAGTATATATAGGAGGAAGAGGTATGTCGGTGGAGCTACGAGGGGCCCACAAGGGTGGGGACGTGCCTAGCCCCCTGGGCGCGCCCTCCTGCCTCGTGGCTTCCGAGACGTGTACTCCAAGTCTTCTGGATTACGTTTGTTCCAAAAACGATCCTCGCGAAGGTTTCATTCCGTTTAGACTCCGTTTGATACTCCTTTTCTGCGAAACACTGAAATAGGAAAAAAAACAACAATTTGCACTGGGCCTTTGGTTAGTAGGTTAGTCCTAAAAATAATGTAAAAGTGCATATTAAAGCCCATTAAACATCCAAAACAGATAATATAATAGCATGGAACAATAAAAAATTATAGATATGTTGGAGACGTATCAGGCCCCCTATAGTGGTTGTTTGCTCCATTATTTCTCTTTTCTTCCAAAGAAACGTTAAAAAGTTTCGTCCAATTCCAAGAACTTTTATTTCTGCAAAAAAAGACACCATGGTAGTTCTGGTGAAAACAACGTCTGTCCGGGTTAGTTCCATTCAAATCATACCAAAACCATATACAATTGTTGTAAACATGGCATGAATACTTCATACATTATAGATATGTTGGAGACCTATCAGCATCCTCAAGCTTAATTCCTCTCGTCCTTGACTAGGTAAATGATAAAAGAAATAATTTATGAAGTGTGAACGCTAGCATAGTGCATAAGTTTTGATCAATGATAATTTCAATCACTTTTCCTAGCATCATAACAACAACTCTTTCTCATAAAACTCATGTTGGTAAAATAGCAATTGAAAGCGGATTTTTTGATGTGGAATGCTACCTATCATATTCATTTGGGCTTGAATGGTTCAAAGCAATAGTCTATAACCTGACATGAAGACATCAATACCGAAGCATACAAACAAACAACCATGTCTCTCAAAATATCAACGCTAAAGAAAGCTTTCCTTAGCCCATTATGATCAATCATTGATCCATTCATGAAACACGCTCAAATATTAGCTATATCTAATGCACAAGTATGGCAATAGTGTTCCCTAGTTGGTGCTTTGTAAGAGAAGATGGAGACTCGAAATAAAATTTGCATAAAAGTAAATAGATAGGCCCTTCGCAGAGGAAAGTAGAGATTTGTAGAGGTGCCAGAGCTCATAGCTTAAATTGAGAGATAAAATTGTTTTGAGAGGCATACTTTTCCTGTCAACGAAAACGACCGAGGATTCCCGATACATTCCATGCTAGATACATCATAGGGGTTCCCAAACATAGAATAAAGTTTGTTCATTTTCCACCATTCTTTCACAATAGATTGCTAGCCGTATCCACGGGTGCGTTCCATACCAACACTTTCCAAGGAATTTATTATTGACAACATTAATAAAAATTCTTTTCATTTCAGGATTGGGCATCCCTATTACCTGCCACACTCTCGTGCAATGACAAGTGAATAAACACTCATCTTGAGAATAACACATGTAGCATGGAAAATATTGTCCACCCCCTACCGCTTCATGAGCGGTACCGGCACACAAAATGGAAATCCATTTTGAAAATTAGAGTTGGCACATGCAAATTTACTTGGAACGGCATGGAAATACCGCATATAGGGTATGGTGGACTCATTTGGCACAACTTGGTTTAAGGAGTTTGAATGCAAAAGTAGTATTCCCGCTTAGTGCAAGGAAAGGCTAGCAAATAGATTGAGAAGCAACCAACCAAAAGACAAAAACGATGATAAACATGCATTACACATAACTAACACCTCATAATGCACTACATGTAGGATATACTTTCATTGCATAACTATTGACTTCCGTGCTTGCATAGGGAATCACAAAACTTAACACCAATATTCCTACTAAAGCACAATTACTCACCAACATGACTCACATACTATTATCTCCATATCGCAAAACTATTGCACATAATCAAACTTATCATATCCAATTATTTACATGAAAGTTTTTATTATATCTTTCTTGAATATCCATCACTTGGGGACCAATTTCATAGCTTGTGCAAAATGTCATCACTATTATAAACTGTCAAAATAATATAAGTGAAGCACGTGAGTGTTCGACAAACTACTCGAAAAAGATATAAGTGAAGATCAAGCGAGTAGTTTAGTAAAGGGGTAGCTATTTGAGGACTCTTTCTCATTTAAAAACTCTTAGATCTAATTATTTTATTAAAACAGCAAGCAAACCTAATAAAATTATATTTCAAGAATAGCACATATCAGGTGAAGAAGCCAAAACTTAGGTTCAACCGAGACTAGCCGATAATTGTTGATGAAGAAATGTGGGATGCCTACCGGGGCATACCCAAACTTAGATGCTTGAGACTTCTTGGAATATTATCTAGGGATGCCTTGGGAATCCCCAAGCTTGATCTCTTTTGTCTCCTTAATTCCTCTCAAAGCATGGTTTCTCTAAAGGCAATTTTGACAATTTTGACCTGTGGATGACATGATTTCACAAAATGAATTGCCTCTAAAAAAATTTACTCAGCTAACCTTTTTGAGTGGCGCCCGACACGAAGGCGCCACACTACACTATGCAGCGCCCGGCTGACAGGCGTTGCACGCCTCGCCAGCGTCGCACCGGGGTGATCCGAAAATTACTAAGTCAGTGTGCAGCGCCTGAGAGCTAGGCGCCACACTATACAGTGTAGCTCCTAACGTCTAGGCATTGCGCTAGTGGTTGCATCATTTTGTAGTGCAACCACTAGTGCAACGCCTAGGGGCTAGGCGCTCCACTGTATAGTGTGGCGCCTAGCTCTTAGGCACTGCACATTGACTTAGTAATTTTTAGGCAGTCCGGGGTGCGACGCTGGCCAGGTGTGTAGCGCCTGTCGGTCAGGCGTTGCATAGTGTAGTATGGCGCCTTCGTGTCAAGCGCCAGTCAAAAAGCTCAGCCGAGTGAATTTTTTAAGGGCAGTTCATTTTGTGAAATGATTGTTGGGTAATGTAGTATTTCAAAAAAAATCCTACGATCTCGATCTATCTAGGAGAAGCATAGCAACGAGCGAGGAGAGTGTGCCCACGTACCCTCGTAGGACAAAAGTGGAAGCGTTTAGTAACGCAGTTGATGTAGTCGAACGTCTTCACGACCCAACCGATCCAAGTACCGAACGTACGACACCTCCGTGTTCAACACACGTTCAACACGATGACATCCCACGAGCTCTTGATCTAGCAGAGGCTCGAGGGAGAGTTCCGGCAGCACGACGTTGTGGTGACGGTGTTGATGATGTGATCTGTGCAGGGCTTCGCCTAAGCACTACGACAATATGACCGAGGTGGAAAACCGTGGAGGGGGGCACAACACGCGGCTAAAAGATCAACTTGTGTGTTCTAGGGTGCCCCCCTCCCCACATATGTAAAGGAGGGGGGAGGAGGAGGCTGGCCGGCCCCTAGGGCGCGCCCAAGAGGGGAGTCCTACTAGGACTCCTAGTCCTAGTAGGATTCCACCAAAAGGGAGAGAGGGGGAAGGAAGGAAGGAGAGGGAGAGAAGGAAAGAGGGGGGCGCCGCCCCCTCACCTAGTCCAATTCGGTCTTGCCATGGGGGGCGCGCGACCACCCTTGCGGCCCTCCTCTCCTTTCCACTAAGGCCCATGAAGGCCCAATACTTCCCCCGGATGTTCCGATAACCCTCTGGCACTCCGGTAGTTATCCGGTACCCCTCGGAACTCATCCGGTGTCCGAATAACATCATCCAATATACCGTTCTTTATGTCTCGACCATTTAGAGACTCCTCGTCATGTCCGTGACCTCAGCTGGGACTGTGAACAAACTCCGGTCATCAAAAACACATAACTCATAATACAAATCGTCATCGAACGTTAAGCGCGCGGACCCTACGGGTTTGAGAACTATGTAGACATGACCGAGACACATCTCCGGTCAATAACCAATAGTGGAACCTGGATGCTCATATTGGCTCCTACATATTCTACGAAGATCTTTATCGGTCAAACCGCATAACAACATACGTTGCTCCCTTTGTCTTCGGCGTGTTACTTGCCCGAGATTCGACCGTCGGTATCAACATACCTAGTTCAGTCTCATTACCTGCAAGTCTCTTTACTCATTCCGTAATACATCATCTCGTGACTAACTCATTAGTCATTTGCTTGCTAGGCTTATTACGATGTGTATTACCGAGAGGGCCCAGAGATACCTCTCCGGCACTCGGAGTGACAAAGCATAAAGGAGTGTTTGAAAGGAGTTTTTCAAAGAAAGACCTCTGTGAAGCTGCTTACATATTGAGAATCAAGATCTATAGAGATAGATCAAGACGCTTGATAAGTTTTTTCAATGAGTACATACCTTGACAAGTTTTTGAAGTAGTTCAAAATGGAACAGTCAAAGAAAGAGTTCTTGCCTGTGTTGCAAGGTGTGAAGTTGAGTAAGACTCAAAACCCGACCACGACAGAAGATAGAGAAAGAATGAAAGTTATTCCCTATGCCTCAGCCATAGGTTCTATAAAGTATGCCACGTTGTGTACCAAACCTGTTGTGTACCTTGCCATGAGTTTGGCAAGTAGGTACAAAAGTGATCCAGGAGCAGATCACTGGACAGCGGTCAAAATTATCCTTAGTTACTGGATGACTAAGGAAATGTTTCTCGATTACGGAGGTGATAAAAAGTTCATCGTAAAGAGTTACACCGATGCAAGCTTTGAGACAAATCCAGGTGACTCTAAGTATCAATATGGATACGTATTGAAAGTGGGAGCAATTAGTTAGAGTAGCTCCATGCAGAGCATTATAGACACAGAAATTTGAGAAATACATACGGATCTGAATTGAACAGAACCGCTGACTAAACTTCTCTCACGAAGCAAAACAAGATCACACCTTAGTACTCTTTGGGTGTTAATCACATGGCGATGTGAACTAGATTATTGACTCTAGTTAACCCTTTGGGTGTTGGTCACATGGTGATGTGAACTGTGTGTGTTATTCACATAATGATGTGAACTATCGATATTAAATCACATGGTGATGTGAACTAGATTATTGACTCTAGTGCAAGTGGGAGACTGAAGGAAATATGCCCTAGAGGCAATAATAAAGTTGTTATTTGTATTTACTTATATCATGATAAATGTTTATTATTCATGCTAGAGTTGTATTAACTCGAAACTTAGTACATGTGTGAATATATAGACAAAACATAGTGTCCCTAGTATGCCTCTACTAGACTAGCTAATTAATCAAAGATGGTTATGTTTCCTAGCCATAGACTTGAGTAGTCATTTGATCAACGGGATCACATCATTAGGAGAATGATGTGATGGACAAGACCCATCCGTTAGCTTAGCAACTTGATCGTTTAGTTTTACTGCTATTGCTTTCTTCATGACTTATACATGTTCCTATGACTACGAGATTATGAAATCTCGAATACCGGAGGAACACCTTGTGTGCTATCAAACGTCACAACGTAACTGTGTGATTATAAAGATGCTCTACAGGTGTCTCCGAAGGTGTTTGTGGTGTTGGCATAGATCGAGAATAGGATTTGTCACTCCGAGTGTCGGAGAGGTATCTGTGGGCCCTCTCGGTAAAACACATCGTAATAAGCCTTGCAATCAAATGACTAATGAGTTAGTCACGAGATGATGTATTAAGGAATGAGTAAAGAGACTTACCGGTAACGAGATTGAACTAGGTATGATGATACCGACGATTGAATCCCGGGAAAGTAACATACCGATGACAAAGGGAACAATGTATGTTGTTATGCGGTTTGACCGATAAAGATCTTCGTAGAATATGTAGGAGCCAATATGAGCATCCAGGTTCCGCTATTGGTTATTAACCGGAGATGTGTCTCAGTCATGTCTACATAGTTCTCGAACCCGTAGGGTCTGCACGCTTAACGTTCGATGATGATTTGTATTATGAGTTATGTGATTTGATGACCGCCGTTTGTTCGGAGTCCCGGATGAGATCACAGACATGACAAACAGTCTCGAAATGGTCGAGACGTAAAGATCGATATATTGGAAGGCTATATTCGGACATCAGAAAGGTTCCGAGTAATTCGGGTATTTTTCGGAGTACCGGAGAGTTACGGGAATTCGCCGAGTATTTGGGCCTTATTAGGCCATACGGGAATCGAGGAGACAGGTCAAAGGGAAGGAGGCAAGCCCCCCCCATGGGTCTGAATTGGACTAGGGGAAAGGGGGCGGCGTCCCCCTTGCCCTTTCCTACTCCCTCATTCTTTCCCTCTTTCTTCTCTCCTACTCTGGAAAGGAAAAGGGGAGTCCTACTAGGACTTGGGAGTCCTAGTAGGACTCCCCACACTTGGCACGCCCCTCTAGGGCTGGCCTCCTCCTCCTTCCTTCTTTATATACGTGGGCAGGGGGCACCCCAAAGACACACAAGTTGATTTTAGCCGTCTGCGGTGCCCCTCCCCACAGATACATACCTCGATCATATCGTTGCAGTGCTTAGGCGAAGCTCTGCGTCGGTAGCTACATCATCACCATCACCACGCCATCGTGCTGACGAAATTCTCCCGTGAAGCTCAACTGGATCAAGAGCTCATGGGACGTCATCGAGTTGAATGTGTGCTGAACGCGGAGGTGTGGTACGTTCGGTGCTTGGATCGGTTGGATCGCGAAGACATTCGACTACATCAACCGCGTCACTAGACGCTTCCGCTTTCGGTCTACGAGGGTACGTAGACACACTCTCCCATCTCGTTGCTATGCTTCTAGTAGATAGATCTTGCGTGATCGTAGATTTTTTTTTTGAAATACTACGTTCCCCAACAATTGATACCTTGCTTCTCAAAAACTGAGGGAAATACTTACGCTACTTTGCTGCATCACCCTTTCCTCTTCAAGGGAAAACCAACGCATGCTCAAGAGGTAGCAAGAAGGATTTCTGGCGCCGTTGCCGGGGTGATCTACGCTCAAGTCAAGACATACCAAGTACCCATCACAAACTCTTATCCCTCGCATTACATTATTTGCCATTTGCCTCTCGTTTTCCTCTCCCCACTTCACATTTGCCGTTTTAGTCGCCTTTTTTCCGTTCGCCTTTTTGTTTACTTGTGTTGCCATGTGCCCTCTATTAGCATGCATCTTCGCTTGCTAAATTATGGATCCTCATCCGCTTTCTAATATTTTTAAGAGATCCAACTATGATGAACTAATTGCTAGTGAGTTTAGTGCACTAAATTATCTTTATGTGGTTTTGCTTGAAATTCGTGAATCTAAAAATTGTGATGAAGTGTTGAAAGAAGAAAATGATGAAGTGATTGACGATAGCTCTTTTAATGAAAATCATGATTGCAATGATACTATTGTAAATTCTATTAATGTCAATTGTATTAATGATATGCAAGACCCTAAGCTTGGGGATGCTAATTTTGCCATGTCCAATACTTGTTGCAATTATCATGATTGGGGTGATGCTTCTTACAATCTTGAATATTTATTTAATCCCCATGATGATTATGAGATTGATAATAATATTTGCTATAATATTGAAAGTGGGTTTGAAAGTATGTCAACTTTTGATCCTACTACTTTGGATGTGGATCAATCTTATGAAATTTTCGATAAAAGTGGGTTTGGACAGGTCATGACTTTAGTTAATGTTAATCCCACTATTTTGGAAGTGTCAACTTCACATGCATGTGGATCGTGTTGAGAATATGTTTTGTGATAGCTATATTGTTGAATTTGTTTATGATCCTACATGCAATTATTATAAGAGATGAAAATATGATTGTAGAAATCTTCATGTTACTAAATTACCTCTCTTCATGTTGAGGTTGATCTTGTTTTCTTTTTCTTCCTTGCATATGCTAGATATTGCTTGTCTTGATTTGTTTTCCTATAAAATGCCTATGCATAGGAATTATGTTAGACTTAGATGTAATTTTCACATGCTATATGATGCTCTTTTTTGTGCTTCAAGTCTTATCTTTCATGTGAGCATCATTAAAATTATGTATGCCTAGCTAGGGACGTTAAACGAT
Organism: Secale cereale; assembly: GCA_902687465.1. Classification (NCBI taxonomy): domain Eukaryota; kingdom Viridiplantae; phylum Streptophyta; class Magnoliopsida; order Poales; family Poaceae; genus Secale; species Secale cereale. The sequence continues at coordinate 662,883,841 of LR738711.1, forward strand.
AGCGCTTGTTGGGAGGCAACCCAATTTTATTTTCTTTGCTTTTAATTCTGTTTAGTAATAAATAATGCATCTATCTTCTAGTTAGATGTGGTTTTGTGTTTTAATTAGTGTTTGTGCCAAGTAGAACCTTTGGGAAGATTTTGGTGAAGTCTTTGTGATCTTGCTGTAAAAAATAGAAACTTTTCCGCTCACGAGATTAGCTTACATTTTTTTTACTGGAGAGTGCTTTTAAGTAGTTTATTTTTTTAGATGATTAACAGACAAATTCCTCACGTCCACCAATTTATTTCAGAATTTTTAGAGTTACACAAGTATTTAGAAGTTACAGATTACTACAAACTGTTCTGTTTTTGACAGAATCTGTTTTTCGTGTGTTGCTTGCTTATTTTGATGAATCTATGAGTAGTATCGGGGGTATGAACCATAGAGAAGTTGGAATATAGTAGGTTTAACACCAATATAAATAAATAATGAGTTCAATACAGTACCTTAAAGTGGTGGTTTGTTTTCTTATACTAACGGAGCTCACGAAATTTTCTGTTAAGTTTTGTGTTGTGAAGTTTTCTTGTTTTTGGGTCAGGATTTGATGGACTATGGAACAAAGAGTGGCAATAGCCTAAGCTTGGGGATGCCTAAGTCACCCCAAGGTATATTCAAGGACAACCAAAAGCCTAAGTTTGGGGATGCCCCAGGAAGGCATCCCCTCTTTCGTCTTCGTCTATCGGTAACTTTACTTGAGACTATATTTTTATTCACCACATGATATGTGTTTTGCTTGGAGCGTCTTGTATGATTTGAGTCTTTGATTTTTAGTTTAACACAATCATCCTTGCTGTACACACCTTTTGAGAGAGACACACATGAATCGGAATTTATTAGAATACTCTATGTGCTTCACTTATATCTTTTGAGCTAGATAGTTCAGCTCTAGTGCTTCACTTATATCTTTTTAGAGCACGGCAGTGGTTTTATTTTATAGAAATTATTGATCTCTCATGCTTCACTTATATTATTTTGAGAGTCCTTTAGAACAGCATGGTAATTTTCTTTGGATATAAAATTAGTCCTAATATGATAGGCATCCAAGATGGGTATAATAAAAACTTTCATATAAAGTGCATTGAATATTAAGTGAAGTTTGATACTTGATGATTGTTTTGAGATATGTGGATGGTGATATTAGAATCATGCTAGTAGAGTAGTTTTGAATCTGAGAAATACTTGTGTTGGGGTTTGCAAGTCCCGTAGCATGCACGTATGGTAACCGTTGTGTGACAAATTTGAAGCATGAGGTATTTCATTGATTGTCATCCTTTGTGTGGAGGTCGGCATCGCGCGATGGTTAACTCCTACCAACCCTTCCCCTAGGAGCATGCGTGTAGTACTTTGTTTTGATGACTTGTAGATTTTTGCAATAAGTTTGTGAGTTCTTTATGACTAATGTTGAGTCCATGGATTATACGCACTCTCACCCTTCCACCATTGCTAGCCTCTCTGGTACCGCACAACTTTCACCGGTACCATACACCCACCATGTACCTTCCTCAAAACAGCCACCATACCTACCTATCATGGCATTTCCATAGTCATTCCGAGATATATTTCCATGCAACTTTCCACCGTTTCGTTTATTATGGCACGCTTCATCATTGTCATATTGCCACGCATGATCATGTAGTTGACATCGTATTTATAGCAAGGCCACCATGCATAATTTTCATACATGTCACTCTTGATTCATTGCACATAGCGGTACACCGCTGGAGGCATTCATATAGAGTCATATTTTGTTCTAGTATCGAGTTGTAATCCTGGAGTTGTAAATAAATAGAAGTGTGATGATCATCATTATTAGAGCATTGTCCCGAAAAAAAAGGAAAAAAGAAAGGCCAAAAAAAGAAAAAAAGGAAAGGCCAAATTTAAAAAAAACCCAAAATAAAAAAAAGAGAGAAATAGAGAGAAGGGGCAATGCTATTATCCTTTTTCCACACTTGTGCTTCAAAGTAGCACCATGATCTTCATGATAGAGAGTCTCTTGTGTTGTCATATTCATATACTAGTGGGAATTTTCATTATATAACTTGGCTTGTATATTCCAATGATGGGCTTCCTCAAAATGCCCTAGGTCTTCGTGAGCAAGCGAGTTGGATGCACACCCACTTAGTTTCTATAGTTGAGCTTTCATACACTTATAGCTCTAGTACATCCGTTGGATGGCAATCCCTACTCACTCACATTGATATCTTTTGATGGGCATCTTCATAGCCCATCGATACGCCGAGTTGATGTGAGACCAGCTTCCTGTTTTGTCTTCTCCACAACCACCACTCTATTCCACCTATAGTTCTATATCCATGGCTCACGCTCATGTATTGCGTGAAAGTTGAAAAAGTTTAAATTTTTTGAAGTATGAAACAATTGCTTGGCTGAAACCGGGGTTGTGCATGGTTTGAGTATTTTGTGTGACGAAGATGGAGCATAACCAAACTATATGATTTTGTAGGGATGAACTTTCTTTGGCCATGTTATTTTGAGAAGACATAATTGCTTTGTTAGTATGCTTGAAGTATTATTATTCTTATGTTAGTATTATACTTTTCTCTCGAATCTTTCGGATCTGAACATTCATGCCACAATAAAGAAAATTACATTGAGAATTATGTGAGGTAGCATTCCACATCAAAAATTCTGTTTTTATCATTTACCTACTCGAGGACGAGCAGGAATTAAGCTTGGGGATGCTTGATACGTCTCCAATATATCTATAATTTTTGATTGTTCCATTCTATTATATTATCTATTTTGGATGTTTAATGGGCTTTATTATGCACTTTTATATTAATTTTTGGATTAACCTACTAACCCAAGGCCTAGTGCAAATTGCTGTTTTTTTTGCCTATTTCAGTGTTTCGCAGAAAAGGAATATCAAACGGAGTCAAAATGGAACGAATCCTTCGCGAGGATCATTTTTGGAACAAATGCAACCCAGAAGACTTGGCGTACACGCTAGGGAAGCCACAATGCAGGAGGGCGCGCCCCCACCCTCGCGGTCCCCTCGTAGCACCACCGACATACTTCTTCGTCCTATATATACTCATATACCCTGAAAACATCCGAGAGCACCACAAAACCCTAATTCCACCGCCACAACCTTCTGTACCCATGAGATCCCATCTTGGGGCCTTTTTCTGGAGCTCCACCGGAGGGGGAATCGATCACGGAGGGCTTCTACATCAACACCATAGCCTCTCCAATGAGTTGTGAGTAGTATACCACAGACCTTCGGGTCCATAGTTATTAGCTAGATGGCTTCTTCTCTCTCTTTGGATCTCAATACAAAGTTCTCCTCGATCTTCTTGGAGATCTATTCGATGTAATACTTTTTGCGGTGTGTTTGTCGAGATCCGATGAATTGTGGGTTTATGATCAAGATTATCTACGAACAATATTTGGTTCTTCTCTGAATTCTTATATGCATGATTTAAATATCTTTGCAAGTCTCTTCGAATTATCAGTTTGGTTTGGCCTACTAGATTGATCTTTCTTGCAATGGGAGAAGTGCTTAGCTTTGGGTTCAATCTTGCGGTGTCCTTTCCCAGTGACAGCAGGGGCGGCAAGGCACGTATTGTATTGTTGCCATCGAGGATAAAAAGATGGGGTTTATATCATATTGCATGAGTTTATCCCTCTACATCATGTCATTCTGCTTAAGGCGTTACTATGTTCTTATGAACTTAATACTCTAGATGCATGCTGGATGGCGGTCGATGTGTGGAGTAATAGTAGTAGATGCAGAATCGTTTCAGTCTACTTTTCACGGACGTGATGCCTATATACATGATCATGCCTAGATATTCTCATAACAATGCGCTCTTCTATCAATTGCTCGACACTAATTTGTTCACCCACCGTAGAATTTGCTATCTTGAGAGAAGCCACTAGTGAAACCTATGGCCCCTGGTCTATCTTCTATCATATTAATCTTCAGTCAACTAGCTATCTTTTATTTTGCAATCTTTACTTTTCAATCTATACAACAAAAATACCAAAAATATTTATCTTATTATCTCTATCAGATCTCACTTTTGCAAGTGGCTGTGAAGGGATTGACAACCCCTTTATCGTGTTGGTTGCAAGGTTCTTATTTGTTTGTGCAGGTACGAGGGATTTGAGTGTAGTCTCCTACTGGATTGATACCTTGGTTCTCAAAAACTGAGGGAAATACATATGCTACTTTACTGCATCACTCTTACCTCTTCAAGGGAAAACCAACACATGCTCAAGAGGTAGCAATGCACTAGGTATTACACCTAGATCGAATATGAACTTCTTCATCCAGACTCCTTCATTTGCTTCTTCCGAAGCAGCTATGTACTCCTCTTCACACATAGATCCCGCCCCGACGCTCAACTTGGAACCGCACCAACTGACAGCTCCACCGTTCAACAAAGATACGTATCCGGTTTGTGACTTTGAGTCATCCGGATCAGTATCAAAGCTTGCATTGACGTAATCGTTTACGACGAGCTCTTTGTCACCTCCATAAATGAGAAACATATCCTTCATCCTTTTCACGTATTTCAGGATGTTCTTGACCGTTGTCAAGTGATCCACTCCTGGATTACTTTGGTACCTCTCTGTTAGACTTCTAGCAAGTCACACATCAGGCCTGGTACACAACATTGCATACATGATAGAACCTATGGCTGAAGCATAGGGAATGACTTTCATTTTCTCTCTATCTTCTGCAGTGGTCGGGCATTGAGTCTGACTCAACTTCAGTCCTTGTAACACAAGCAAGAACCCATTCTTTGACTGATCCATTTTGAACTTCTTGAAAACTTTATCAAGGTATGTGCTTTGTGAAAGTCCAATTAAGTGTCTTGATCTATCTCTATAGATCTTGGTGCCCAATATATAAGCAACTTCACCGAGGTCTTTCATTGAAAAATTCTTATTCAAGTATCCTTTTATGCTATCCAGAAATTCTACATCATTTCCAATCAACAATATGTCATCCACATATAATATTAGAAATGCATAGAGCTCCCACTCACTTTCTTGTAAATACATGCTTCTCCAAAAGTCTGTATGAAACCATATGCTTTGATCACCTCATCAAAGCATATATTCCAACTCTGAGATGCTTCCACAAGTCCATAGATGGATCGCCGGAGCTTGCACACTTTGTTAGCACCTTTAGGATTGACGAAACCTTCTGGTTGCATCATATACAACTCTTGTTTGAGAAATCCATTAAGGAATGCAATTTTAAAATCCATTTGCCAGATTTCATAATCATAAAATGCGGCAATTGCTAACATGATTCAGACAGACTTAAGCATCGCTATGGGTGAGAAAGTCTCATCATAGTCAACTCCTTGAACTTGTCGAAAACCTTTCGCAACAAGTCGAGCTTTGTAGACAGTAACATTACCATCGGCGTCAGTCTTCTTCTTAAAAACCCATTTATTTTCAAAGGCTTGCAGATCATCGCACAAGTCAACCTAAGTCCACACTTTGTTCTCATACATGGATCCCATCTCAGATTTCATGGCCTCAAGCCATTTTGTGGAATCTGGGCTGATCCTCGCTTCCTCATAGTTCGTAGGTTCGTCATGGTATAGTAACATGACTTACATAACAAGATTACAGTACAACTCTGGTGCAGAACGTACTCTAGTTGACCTACATGGTTCAATAGTAACTTGATATGAAGTTTCATGATCATCATCATTAGCTTCCTCACTAATTGGTGTAGGAATAACTGGAACTGATTTCTATGATGAACTACTTTCGAATTCGGGAGAAGGTACAATTACCTCATCAAGTTCTACTTTCCTCCCACTCACTTCTTTCAAAAGAAACTCCTTCTCTAGAAAGGATCCATTCTTAGCAACGAATATCTTGCCTTCGGATCTATGATAGAAGGTGTACCCAATAGTTTCTTTTGGGTATCCTATGAAGACACATTTCTCCGATTTGGGTTCGAGCTTATCAGGTTGAATCTTTTTCACATAAGCATCGCAACCCCAAACTTTAAGAAACGACAACTTGGGTTTCTTGCCAAACCATAGTTCATAAGGTGTCGTCTCAACGGATTTAGATGGTGCCCTATTTAACATGAATGCAGTTGTCTCTAAAGCATAACTACAAAACGATAGTGGTAAATCGGTAAGAGACATCATAGATCACACCATATCTAATAAAGTACGGTTACGACGTTCGGACACACCATTACGCTGTGGTGTTCCAGGTGGCGTGAGTTGCGAAACTATTCCACATTGTTTTAAATGAAGACCAAACTTGTAACTCAAATATTCTCCTCCACGATCAGATCGTAGAAACTTTATTTTCTTGTTATGATGATTTTCTATTTCACTCTGAAATTCTTTGAACTTTTCAAATGTTTCAGATTTATGTTTCATTAAGTAGATATACCCATATCTGCTCAAATCATCTGTGAAGTTCAGAAAATAACGATACCCACCACGAGCCTCAGCACTCATCGGACCGCATACATCAATATGTATTATTTCCAATAAGTCAGTTGCTCGCTCCACTGTTCCTGAGAATGGAGTCTTAGTCATGTTGCCCATGAGGCATGGTTCGCAAGCACCAAGTGATTCATAATCAAGTGATTCCAAAAGTCCATCAACATGGAGTTTCTTCATGCGCTTTACACCAATATGACCTAAACGACAGTGCCACAAATAAGTTGCACTATCATTATTAACTTTGCATCTTTTGGCTTCAATATTATGAATGTGTGTATCACTACGATCGAGATTCAACAAAAATAGACCACTCATTAAGGGTGCAAGCCCATCAAAGATATTACTCATATAAATAGAACAACCATTATTCTCTGATTTAAATGAATAACCATCTCGCAACAAACAAGATCTAGATATAATGTTCATGCTCAACGCTGACACCAAATGACCATTATTTAGGTCTTAAACTAATCCCGAAGGTAGATGTAGAGGCAGCGTGCCGACAGTGACCAATCGACTTTGGAACCATTTCCCACACGCATTAGTAAGGTACACTTAAATAAAGTGTATATCAAATATACCTTTGTTCACTTTGCCATCCTTCTTATCCGCCAAATACTTGGGGCAGTTCCGCTTCCAGTGACCAATCCCTTTGCAGTAGAAGCACTCAGTTTCAGGCTTGTCTCCAGACTTGGGTTTCTTCACGGGAGTAGCAACTTGCTTGCTATTCTCTTGAAGTTCCCCTTCTTGCCCTTGCCCTTTTTTATTGAAACTAGTGGTCTTGTTAACCATAAACACTTGATGCTCCTTCTTGATTTCTACCTCCGCAGCTTTGAAGATAGGGAAGAGCTCGGGAATTGTATTTTGCATCCCTTGCATATTATAGTTCATCACGGAGACTTTATAGCTTGGTGGCAATGATTGAAGAACTCTGTCAATAAGACTATCATCATAAACTTTGACTCCAAGTTGAGTCATGTCATTGTGGTACCCAGACATTCTGAGTATGTGTTCACTTACGGAACTGTTCTCCTCCATCTTGCAGCTATAGAACTTGTTGGAGACTTCATATCTCTCAACTCGGGCATTTGCTTGAAATATTAACTTCAACTCTTGGAACATCTCATATGTTCCATGATATTGAAAACGTCTTTGAAGTCTCGATACTAAGCCGTAAAGCATGGCACATTGAACTATCGAGTAGTCATCAGACCGCGTCTGCCAGACGTTCAAAGCGTCCACATTAGCGGGAGGGGGCTTGTCACCTAGCGGTGCTTCAAGGACATAATTCTTCTGTGCAGCAATGACGATAATCCTTAAGTTACGGACCCCGTCCGTGTAGTTGCTACCATCATCTTTCACTTAGCTTTCTCTAGGAACGCATTAAAATTCAAGGGAACGGTAGCACGGGCCATTGATCTACAACGACATAGATATGCAAAAACTATCAAGACTAAGTTCATGATAAATTAAAGTTCAATTAATCATATTACTAAGGAACTCCCACTTAGATTGACATCCCTCAAGTCATCTAAATGATCACGTGATCTAAATCAACTAAACCATGTCTGATCATCATGTGAGATGGAGTAGTTTTCAATGGTGAACATCTTATGTTGATCATATCTACTATATGACTCACGCTCGACCTTTCGGTCTCTAGTGTTCCGAGGCCATGTCTGTACATGCTAGACTCATCAAGTTTAACCCGAGTATTCTGCATGTGGAAAACTGTCTTACACCCGTTGTATGTGAACATAGAGCTTATCACACCCGATCATCATGTGGTGTCTTGGCACGACGAACTGTCGCAATGGTGCATACTCAGGGAGAACACTTGTACCTTGAAATTTTTTAGGGGGTCATTGTAATGCCCAGGATGGAGTTATACCTCCTACGTGTCGAGGCACGACTTAAAGGCATAAATCCATCCTAGAATGATCTCAAGTTCGGTAATCTTTGCACATCTCATGTAAAAGAGGGGATTGTAAACAGAAAATAGTTGGCTTACACTCGCCACGTCACAGAATTACAATTCAAGTCTCAATCATCATACATTAAGAACATCACAACCCTCTAAGGGCAAAATCCAAATGTCAAAGTACCAAACTTAGATAAATAAACCACAGGCGGATCGAATCCTAGTAAGAGTCTCCACTACTGATCATCCGGGTATCGCACATAGTACCGACTACGCTCCTCGTCGTACTCCCAATCCAGCTCGGTGCCATCACCTGGATAGCTCACAACTGGACCTGCATCTGGTGTGTGAAGTAACTGTGAGCCACAGAGGACTCAGCAATCCCGTTCCCGGGTAACAAGACTATTTAAGCCTTTGGGTGAGGATAAGGCTGAAGAAAAGAATAAGTGTCTGCAGCAGCAACTAGCAACTAGCTTACGTGAGTGAGAGCGAGAAGAGAAAGCCTCGGACGAGAAGTGATCACGAAGTGATCCTAGCTACAAGCTCAACAAACATAACCCCTCCGTGTTCAACTCCCGAATCCCTATTTGGAAATTGATGGTCACGGAACACACGCTGGTAGTGTATTAGAAACATTGTGTCAAGTTATCTACAACCGGAATTAACAAGCTCCCATCTGCCACATAACCGCGGGCACGGCTTTCGATAGTTCAAACCCTGCAGGGGTGTTCCAACTTGACCCATTACAAGCCCACGATCCGCGGAGTCGCAACTCCAAAGTGGGAAGACCCGAGTATCCTCGGAATCCCGTGCTCAAGATATACCGAGCTAAGGTAAGGCTAATCCAGCAAATCCTCCCGGCGTGTCGACACCCTGATAGTAGCCGCGCGTATCTAAGTCTCAGGACACGACCGGATGAGTCATCCTACAGGTGTATGCCAGATACCTCAGGTTGCCCCGAGGCGGCCCCGCAGTCTGCTCGTTTCGGACCAGCACTCATGTGGAGCACTGGCCCGGGGTTGTTGATTAAGAAAGAGGGTTAATTACTCCCTATGCAAGTTTAGTTTGTTATTAGGCAAATAGTACCAATGTTGGGACTTGCTGGAAAAGACTTAGCACTTAGCGGTTTATCGAGGGGGTCCCATACACCCCAACCGTGTTAGGAACGCATAATCAAGGAACATAACACCGGTTTATACGGTTCCTAACGGCATGAGTGGAACAAATCACCAAGCAAAAGGCTTAGCCTTCCACCCTTGCCAATATATAGATGATTTCATTTTAAGCATTTATATAGTGTGATATAACCCAACCAAACTTCAACATGAAGCAAACATCTTCGATCTTCACCTGCAACTAGCAATGCTATAAGAAGGGCTGAGCGAAGCGTACTTAGCCAAGCAACGGTTTGCATAGGTAGGTTGGTTAAACATGGCAATTGGCTACAAGTAGGAGGCTGACAAGAAGATCATGGGCATCGAGGCAAAACTATAGATCGAGACTACTAGCAATAGGCAAAGATAGTAATGTTATCGGGGTTCGGTCATCTTGCCTGAAGAGATGTCGTTCGGATCGTAAGAAGGGTCCTCGTGCTCAACCTCGTTGGTAACCTCGTGCTCGTACTCGATCTCAGTCTCGGCTTCCGGCTCTAAACAAAACAATCACACCAAGCACCAATCAACAAGATGCAATGCGCACTCGAAAAAGATGAATGCATGATGGATGCACTAAGGATGCACACGGAGCACGGAAAATATCACTCAAGCAAATCACCTCAAAACATGATAACAATCTGATATTATTAATCTACACAGAAAATCAATCAAGTTTGATATAAGATTCGCTGAAAACAGAGTTACGGGCTAAAAGTTATGCCCGAAACAAGAATTGAGCGAAAGCTGAAAATTACAGCAACATATCAACTTTGGAGCTCAAAATAATTGAGCTACAGCACTCAAACAACATAGCAAAGGACATGAACACAAACTAGACATATACTACAACAACTAAGTCCAAAGGTGCACCCCCAACGGAGCCACGGATCAATAGCAATGATCTTGGACATATTGAACTTGACAATAAAATTCTGGCAGCAGAATTTTATTGAAACTTTGGAGCAAAAGATAAACATGCTACAGCCACTTAAATAGACATGTGAGGACATGAATGGAAAGACAACAATATATACTACAAGGAACAATCAAAATCTACTCAAAAACTATCATGCTTTGTCCTAGAACATCACACGAACATGGCATCGGAACGTTACAGATTTCAGACTTAGTGAAAATCCACTAAGTCCTAAAACAGCAATATCATCATGGCATATAAAAGAGCATGTTTAAGTCACCTCGAAACTAAACATAGCAAGACGTAAGCACCTCATCAAAGTACACATGAAGGTGATCCCGAAACACACAAGCATGCATCATGGAGGTAAACACAACGATAGCAACGAGCTCAACAAGATGGCATTTCATAACAAGTGAAATAACATCACAGCCACATGGCACTTTGCAACGATGATAAAAAGGCAATAATAAATCTATCATGCAACCTATCACATACAACATGTAGTTCATGGCAAGACGAACACGTGGACATGTCATTAGCATCATTTGGACAAACGAGCTAAAAGATATCACATGGCAAAGATGACATAAAAACATCACATAGCAGCAGTTTATATCATGATGCACTCTTGCAACAGCAAAACAAGCACCTAGATGATCTCTAACATGCATGACAACAACAGATAAAACGTAGAGCAAGTCTCCACGAACGTCTGGACATGCTACACGCGCGAATCGGAACAACAGACAAAAAGTTAGAGCAGGTCAAACATTGCATCACAGATTAACAGATCTGGGACTTAGAAGGATTTTTAGGGTTCAACCTTCTCACACAGATCAGATCTGGGAAACGATGACGGGCCGGCGGCTGGGTTCGGTCGGAGGAAGAGGGGCGCGGCTGGGCCCTGGCGCGGGGAAGGCCCAGCATGGCTGGCGAGGCGAGGCACGGGAGGCGGTGGCGGCCCAGGCACGGGGAAGGCCCAGCGCGGCTGGCGGAAGCTGGCTCGGTGGCGACCGGACGATGGGTCGCGCGGCGGCCCAGGCGGGGCAGCTCGCCGACGGAGGGAGGCGGGCCGTGCGGCTGTACGGGCCTTCGGCGGCGATGAAGTGGGGACTGAAGCGGGCCGGTGGAAGCGAAGAGGCGAAGAGGCCCGGTGGAGAGCGGCGATGTGGTCTCCTTGGCGGCGCGGTGGCGGGCCGTTGGGCTGGCGCAGCGTCGAAGTGGTCCAGGAGGGACGAGCCCGACTTCCTGGCGCGGAAACGGTCGGAGGGAGCCGACCTGGATCGGTCGATGTGGTCCCTGGCTCTGGCCCGACCGGATCGAAGGAGGGAGCACGCCGAGCGTTGACTCGAAGGAGAAACCGGCGGTGTCGGCTGGATCGATGGAGAGGCTCGAGGAGGGATCTCCAAGTGGCAAGGGAGGGCTGGCCAGATCCAAAAATGGAGGGAGAGAGGGTGGAGAAGAAGCTAGATGCCCAAAAAAAATAGACTAGGGTCTATATATAGCAGATTTTTAGGGTTAGGGGAGATTTAGGGGCGCTAGGAGCCCTCCGATCGCGATCCGACGGATCCGATCGCGGGGTTAGTTTAGAAGGGCCTAGGGGAAGATAAAAGACTGCAGTAGGGGTGTTTCCGGGACACGAAGTGAAGGCACTTTGGACCCACACGAACAACGGATGGAATAGCCAACGGAGTCCAAACGAGACGAGATTTGAGAGGCGGGTTGCACACAACAAAACAACAACACACACAACAACCTCGCAGCACACCGGTAACGTTACACGCCCGAACAACAAAGTAGGCCTACGGGACGTCACGGACACGTGAGGGAGCTCCGGAACGCGAAACGGACAACGGGAAGAAACACGCGGAACCGGATGCAACCGACAACACAAATGCAATGCAATGCACATGTCTACATGATATGAATGAAAGCCACACACTCACACAACAAAACGACGAAACCCGAAAGACAAAGAACCCGGAATGGAAATAGATGAAGCCGGAGATATATTATTGTAGGATCGAAAGTATGTCTAGAGGGGGGGTGATTAGACTACTTGTAAATATAAAAATTCTGCCTTTTGACAAAGAACAGTTTTTGGTAGATTCACAATTATGATCAAGTCAAGCATCACCCTACACATGCAATTCTAGAGTATAGGCAGCGGAAAGTAAATTGCACATGTAGTAAAGAGAGGTGGAGAAGATCAAACGCAATTTGGAGACGCAATGATTTTTCCCGTGGTTCCGATAGGTGGTGCTATCGTACATCCACGTTGATGGAGACTTCAACCCACGGAGGGTAACGGCTGCGCGAGTCCACGGAGGGCTCCACCCACGAAGGGTCCACGAAGAAGCAACCTTGTCTATTCCATCATGGCCTACGCCCACGGAGGGCTAGCCTTACTCGGGGTAGATCTTCACGAAGTAGGCGATCTCCTTGCCCTTACAAACTTCTTGGTTCAACTCCACATCTCGATGACGGAGGCTCCCAAGCGACACCTAACCAATCTAGGAAGCACCACCCTCCAAAAGGTAATAGATGTTGTAGATGATGATGAACTCCTTGCTCTTGTGCTTCAAATGATAATCTCCCCAACACTCAACTCTCCTCACTGATTTGGCTGTGGTGGAAGAAAGGATTGAGTGGAAAGCAACTTGGGAAGGTTAGAGATCAAGTTTCATATGGTGGGAGTGGAGCAACTTGATCTCAACACAAGGGTAGGTAGTTCTCTTCTCAGAAATGTAAGGTAGGAGTGGTAGTTCTCTCTGATGGCTCTCTCCACGAATGAAGAGGGGGTGGAGGGGTATAAATAGCCTCCACACAAAATCCAACCGTTACACACATATTTGAGCAATCTCGGTGGGACCGAAGTGGACAACTCGGTGAGACCGAAAGTTCAAATAATGTGAACGTTGGGGTTTTCGGTGGGACCGAAAATACCATCTCGGTTAGTCCGATTCGAGCAAAGACAAGAGCATGCCAGTTTCGGTGGGACCGACTTTATCATCTCGGTGACACCGATTTGATGACAGAAGGTTACAGAAGCTTGGCAACTCATGTTTCGGTGAAACCGATATCAGAATCGGAAAATCCGATTTTGCTAGGGTTTGGCTTATGGCTGAGGTGGTTCATCTCGGTGTGACTTAGTTTGGATTATCGGTGGGACCGAGATTACTTATGAGTGTATATTGTAGTGAAAGTTGCTGATAGTTTAGGAGATGTATCACTAAGCACTTGAGCAACCAGATCATCAACATAACCTCATCCCCTTTTAATAGTATTGGCTTTTCCTATGGACTCAATGTGATCTTGGATCACTAAACCAAAAATGGAGTCTTGAGCTTTTGCCAATGCTTGCCTTAGCATTTTGAGGGGTCCACTTCTTCAGTCCTTGCCATACCCATATCACTGAACTTCTCTGAAATGATTCTCAAGTAACTATTAGTTCAATGATATATATGTTGTTATTAATTGCCAAAACCACCCGGGGATTAGTTGCACTTTCAATCTCCCCCTTTTTGGTAATTGATGACAACATATAGATCAAAGCTTCGACAAGAGATATAATCAATTAATAATATCGTCGCTTTGAGAAGTATGTGATAAGCAAGAGCTCCCCCTAAATTTGTGCATTATTTAAGATTTGCGTTTGAATGCAAATGCACAATCGATTAGGATCATGGGTCACTCTTCCATGTCACATACATCTTGGTGGAGCGCACAAAATGATAAGAATGAACAACATGCACCCAATCACCAAGACATGAGTAAATAGTCATACAAAATAGGAATAGCATATGATAAGCATTAAGCACACATTAAAGCATAGTACGACCAAGCACTCATTAAGGTAGCATCAAACGGAGTATCAAGCACACTGAATGTCTCGAAAACCAAAAGTATCTCAAAGAAACCGCAAAATAACGAAAGAGCAAAAGCGCAAAGATAACAGCACTCTCTCTCTCGAAGCCCTATGATCTATACAATTTCTCCCCCTTTGGCAACAAGTTACCAAAAAGTTCGAAAAAGCATAGAGCTAAACGTCACTGTGGGCTCTGCTGGCGGCTCCCGTCTGGGTTGATGTCGGAGTAGATATGACGGCATCGGCGAAGACTTCAGCTGATGTCTGTGCTGGAGGAGTGGACACTGGAGCTGGAGCTGGAGTAACTGCTGGAACTGTGGGAGGTGCTGAAGCTGTAGTCCTGGTGTCAGTCACTGGAATAGCAGCTGATCGGGATCCTTTGGGAACCGGAGCAGTCTGTCGATGAGAATCCGGGACTAAGTCATCCTGCACAAGCTCTGCCTTGTCCTGCTTTGCTTCCTCAATGTCTGCCTCAAGCTTGTTGACGGTCACTTGTATTTCAGTCAGCTTCACGTCCAGAGCGTGGATCTTCTCATCAACAATCCTCTCTAAGCTCTCCTGAGACTGTTCGATGCTGGCCAGGCATTGTTCAATCCTTTGGGTAGCTTCAAGAATCTGCTCTCCGAAACTCTTTGGTTTTGCTGCTGCTGCTGCTGCTTCTTTGTCAGCTTTGGCTTTCTTAGCAGCTTCGATCTTGGCTTGACCTTCAACAGATGTCGGATCCTCCTCATCCATCACAACAACATTGTCTTCATGCTCTGGCTGCAAGGGTAAATGTTTTCTATCCAACAAGAATTTGCCCGTGCCAAACTTGGCATTGATAAGCATCTGAATCTGTGGGGCAAATCCACATGACCTTTTCTGGTCAGCTGCAGTCCTCTTAATGGTCTCTACCATTAAGTCCATCACCTTGAAAGGTGCTTTCTCATCAAGTATATGCAGCATGTTGATAGAATATCCTCTGATCATGCGATGATCTCCAGACTTGGGCATCAAGGTATGCCTCAAAATGGTATTAGTGGTAGGTAAGCCTGCCTGGAGATGGTAGACTGAGCCGAGCTTCCAGACTTCCAAATCCTCTGCCGGAATCTCTTTGTACATGTTCTTCATGGATTCATGATTCTTCTTTGGAATCCCATAGACATCAATACCATCTTCTCGTTGCACTGGAGCATTCAGAATTTCTGCCCATTCTTCAACAGAAGAAGAATACCTTTGACCTTCAGTCATCCATGTGATCTTTCCATCAGGATAGAAGTGAGCTGTGGCATAGAATTGCATTATCATCTCATCGTTCCAACTGGTCAATTTCTGACCCACAAACTCTGCAATGCCACATGCAGTGAAACTTTCATGCACATGTGGAAAGAAATCTCTATGCTCTTCGCTGTCAATGTATTCCCAGTCAACATATCTGGTGTCTGCCACTATGGGCTTCTTGTCCATCAGCACGGTCTCATAGAAGTCCTGCTGCTCTCTGGTGTGAAATCTGGAATCTACAACAGTTCTTCTCCTCACGGCATATGGGTCAGCTTGTCTCCATAGCCTGAGACCTCTATCTTTCCTTGCCTTCATATCCTCAGCTTGAGGATGAGCATCATTGTGAAGTGGCAGTTTTGGGCGAAGTTTCAGCAAGACTTGTCCTTCCTCATCAAACTCAGCTGGTGGCACATCATCCTTGTTCTTCTCAGACGCTGGAATGTTTCTGGTAGTCCTCTTGGGCTTGGCAGCAGGCTTTGCTGGAGCTGCCTTAGCTTGAGCAGATTTCTTGGGCTTTGAAGTGGCTCCGGCCTTAATGGCATCACCCATGAGCTTCTGCTTCTGAGGAGCAGGCTGGGGTGCTTCCTCATCTTCATCCTCGACTGCTGCATCTGCATGAGAATCACTATACACTACCGTCTTTCTCTTGGAGGTTTTCTTCACTTTGCTTGGAGCTGCCTCTCCCAAGTTCAGCTTCTTGGCAACAGTTGACTGCTTGACTTTGCTGGTGCCCTTCTTAGATTGCTGACCTTGTTGCTCTTTGGCAACAACCTTCCTCTTAGGCTTGGAGGTCACCTCTTCCTCAACAACGAAATCAGAATCCTCATCATCGGAATTCTTCTCCTTTCTAGCTCTGGTGGCTGCAGGAGGCATGCCACTTGGTGTACTCCTCTCACCATCATCAAATGGGCTACTAGTCTCAGGACTAGTGTCTGCCTCTGGAATGTCTGCAATGGGTGACTCTGACCTGTTCTGACTGTCACTGGCATCTGACATGGCTAACAACCTGTGAATAGATAAGGTATAGGCAGAGAAGAAGAGTTATCACAAACTGCAGAAGTTTTTTGCAAAAAAAAATGAGTTCAAATTCTAGTTTTAAGTTTTCACAGAAGACATTTCGGTCAGACCGAGTTTCAGTTTCGGTGAATCCGAAGTGTTAAACAGGGCTTGGCACACCACTTTCGGTTTGACCGAAGTGGATTTTGGTCCTGCCGAAAACACTAGGGTTTCACAAAAACTACATTTCGGTCACACCGATTTGCACAACTCGGTTGGACCGAAGGGTGCAGTGCAATGGCCAGAGGCCAAATCGGTCACACCGAAATTATAAAACCGGTTTCACCGAGATGTGTTCCGTGGAAACCTAACCCTAAATTTTTTACTCGAATCTAGTTCAAACGAACCAATCTGGTGTAAAGGAAGATTTCAATCGTGGCAAGATATTGGGCAATCCAAACGTGCATTGAATCGGAGATGGGAGCACGAGTGGGATCAAAACTCACCCTAACTTGGTGGAGTTTCTCTACGACGGCAATGGCGCGGAGGAGATGTCCGTTGACGGCGATGGAGACCTGCGGCGAGGGCGCACAGGCGACGACGGTGACGATCCGGAGATCAAGGCGACGGCAGCAAGGGATGTGGGGGCGAAAACGTTTGAAGGAGGAATCAACGCGCGCGGCCCTTGGTATATATACCCCTTTGCTGTCGGTGGGACCGAGTTGAAAAACTCGGTGGCACCGAGATGGATAACTGCCAGGCAGTTATGCATTTCGGTCACGCCGAAAATCACAACTCGGTTTCACCGAGATGAAAACCTAGATCAGTCTAAATGCTTTCGGTTTGACCGAGTTTGAGTGAGTTGGTCTGACCAAAATCAATTAGAAGGTTTTGGAAATTAGCCCTAGACGGATTGGTGGCTCCGAGTGCTCCTCACCCGGAGGGTCCGAAAATGACTTGTTCAAAGTTTGTGATGTAAGCATGAATAGAATTTGAGACAAGAAAGCATAGATAGCTAGGGGAGGTACTTAGGCATTCTTGTCCATCCATTTGGTCAGAAAAATCAAAACAATCAAAACAACAAATGGATGTCCTCGAATGGATAAAATCATGCATCCAACATGCTCACACAATAAGATAGCAAATGAAATATGTGTCAAACATGCACAACCAAAACTCTAGCAACTAACACACAATTTGTCGATGACTAGGTCATCTTTATATGAGTATATTGACTTAGGAGCCAAATGAGAACATTTGATCATAGGTCATACTCATCGTTTAAGCACAAGTGGGGTTACCACATTTACATAAAGCATTGATGTGTTCACATCATTTGAAGATGCTTTAGCTCAATTTTTAGAGCAAAGCTCCCCCTAGATGTGAAAACCCCTTTTAAAGGGTCAAACTAACCTTGGGTTGTCGTAGAAGACTTCATGTAGATGTTGAAGATGTGGATGCTCAATGTTGATGGAGATCATCAAGAGTTGGGAGCTATCCTTTGGATTCGGGCACTTTCAATACCTACATGGGTTAGTCCCACAAGGAACAAACAAGGATATCCATGGACATAGATTGAAGTTCACAATAGATGATGTCCATGAAAGCAATGATTACCTTGTCCCTTGACTTACCAACAAGAGGGTCTGTGACTCCATGAACTAGTGCATGATGTGGAAGTTGATTGCACAAGTTCTTTGCCAAAATGAATGTGAGTGAAGTATGTTGGCGGAGTCACCCTCAAGAACTTTCTAGTTCTTCTTCTTCGGGATCCACATCATCTTGATGGGAATCCTTGGGGTTGTAGTTGAGCTTGACGAAGTAGAACATGACGTTTCCTTGGGAACCCACTTGACCATGGCTTGAGGTGCTTCAACGAATGCATCAATCTCCTCTTGAAGCTTGTCCTTGGCTTTTAGCTTGTGGTCTTGTGGTGGAAGGTCATCTTGAGCTTGTTCCACATTGGAAGAAGTAGGATCATACTTCTCCTTTTGAGAAACAAACTGTGGAGTAGGATATTGACCTTCTTCCCACTCAACACCTTTGGCGTTGAACTTTCGCTCAAAACCAATTCCTTGATTCTTCCGGTGCCTTCCTTGCTTGCGAACAATTTCCTCAAAGTTCTTGCTTCCGGCAAGGCTCTTGTAGACACCTTTCTCTATGATCCCTTTCAATAAACTATTCTCTTGCTCAAGTGTAACTTGGCTTGAAACATTGTTAGTGGAATCAAGAGAACTACTAGAAGCAACAACATTGGATTTAGCATGGTTATTTTTACTACTAGAGGAAGAATTTTTCTTATGCTTGTCATGCTTAGTCTTAATGGGTGGCAAGAAATTAGACAAGAGAAGTCATTTGGCAAGATATGAAGAACTCTTCTTTCGAAGATCGTCATTGATTGCTTTTAGAAACTCATGTTCTTGCTCTAGAGTGAGCTTCTCGAAGCGTAGCTTCTCATGAGATCTTAGGAGCTCTCTATGATCTTCTTGAGTTGTTTCATGAGCTAACTTAAGAGTGTTTAGTTCTTTAGTTAGACGCTCAATCTCCTTCATAGCATTGTCATTCGACTCTTCTCGACTATAAAGACTACTAGCATTTTCATCGTTACTAGGCTCACTAGATTTATCATGCAAGAGCTCATCTTCACTAAGCAAGTCATCCTCATCACTATTGAAGTCAATGAATTCAGGGTGTGATACCTTGGGGCCTTTAGCCATGAAGCATCTTCCAATTCCCTCATTCGGTGAATCAAATAAGTCGTAGGAGTTGGAGTTGGAGGATACGAGAGCAAGACCGGCAACACCTTCATCTTGACTGTAGTCGGAGTCGGAGTGATAGCTTCCATCGGATTGATTGTCGGAGTCGGAGCCGGAGACCCATTCACCTACATGAGCTTGATGTTTTCTTCTTGTGTAGCTCCTTGATGACTTGTCTTTCCTCTCCGAATCCTTGCTTCTCCGAGAGGGTCTTCGTTCATAACGATCATCTCTACTCCTTCTCTCTTTCCGAGGTGACTCATCTCTTGATCTTCTTCTTGGAGATTCTTCTCTTCTCTTGTGGGGAGCCGTACACTCATTTGAGTAGTGTCCGGGTCTTCCACAATTGTAGCAGTTTCGATCATGACTAGAAGATCTCTTTTCATCATATGATCTAGACTTTGAGCTTCTCTCTTTGCCTCTATACTTGTAGAATTTGTTGAAGTTCTTAACCATTAGGCTTATCTCTTCATTGGAAACTAACTTGTCACTTGAGGTTGTGGGAGCATCACTTGTAGCTTTGTAAGCACCACTCGACTTGTTGTGAAGCTCTTCCTTATCCTTAAGTGTCATCTCATGAGCAACAATTCTTCCAATGACTTCGGTTGGCTTGAGAGTCTTGTAGTTTGGCATCATTTGGATCAAAGTGCACACGGTGTCATACTTTCCATCCAAAGCTCTGAGAATCTTCTTGATGATGAATCGGTCGGTCATTTCTTCGCTTCCTAAGCCGGCAATCTCATTTGTGATGAGAGCAAGCCTAGAGTACATTTCAGCGACTCCTTCACCATCCTTCATCTTGAAATTGTCAAGTTGACCTTGAAGAATATCTAGCTTTGATTCCTTCACAGACTCGGTACCTTTGTTCATTTCAACCAAAGTATCCCAAATCTCTTTAGCATTCTCAAGACGGCTGATTTTGTTGAACTCCTCGGGACACAAAGCATTGAAGAGAATGTCACAAGATTGAGCATTGTTTTGCAACATCCGCAATTCTTCCGGTGTAGCTTCGCGATCCGGAACTTTTCCTTCCTCGAAGAATTCACCTTGCATACCAACACAAATAATGCCCCATGCGGCTGGGTTATGACCAAGAATATGCATTTTCATTTTATGCTTCCAACTAGCAAAATTTGTACCATCAAAGTAAGGACCTCTACGAAAATTACCCTCACTAGACGCCATACTCTCCTAGGTTGTGAAACAAAGCTTATGGAGTCCAATGCAATGGAAACCAATACAATGGAGACCAAAGCTCTGATACCACTTATAGGATCGAAAGTATGTCTAGAGGGGGGGGGGTGATTAGACTACTTGTAAATATAAAAATTCTGCCTTTTGACAAAGAACAGTTTTTGGTAGATTCGCAATTATGATCAAGTCAAGCATCACCCTACACATGCAATTCTAGAGTATAGGCAGCGGAAAGTAAATTGCACATGTAGTAAAGAGAGGTGGAGAAGATCAAACGCAATTTGGAGACGCAATGATTTTTCCCGTGGTTCCGATAGGTGGTGCTATCGTACATCCACGTTGATGGAGACTTCAACCCACGGAGGGTAACGGCTGCGCGAGTCCACGGAGGGCTCCACCCACGAAGGGTCCACGAAGAAGCAACCTTGTCTATTCCATCATGGCCTACGCCCACGGAGGGCTAGCCTTACTCGGGGTAGATCTTCACGAAGTAGGCGATCTCCTTGCCCTTACAAACTTCTTGGTTCAACTCCACATCTCGATGACGGAGGCTCCCAAGCGACACCTAACCAATCTAGGAGGCACCACCCTCCAAAAGGTAATAGATGTTGTAGATGATGATGAACTCCTTGCTCTTGTGCTTCAAATGATAATCTCCCCAACACTCAACTCTCCTCACTGATTTGGCTGTGGTGGAAGAAAGGATTGAGTGGAAAGCAACTTGGGAAGGTTAGAGATCAAGTTTCATATGGTGGGAGTGGAGCAACTTGATCTCAACACAAGGGTAGGTAGTTCTCTTCTCAGAAATGTAAGGTAGGAGTGGTAGTTCTCTCTGATGGCTCTCTCCACGAATGAAGAGGGGGTGGAGGGGTATAAATAGCCTCCACACAAAATCCAACCGTTACACACATATTTGAGCAATCTCGGTGGGACCGAAGTGGACAACTCGGTGAGACCGAAAGTTCAAATAATGTGAACATTGGGGTTTTCGGTGGGACCGAAAATACCATCTCGGTTAGTCCGATTCGAGCAAAGACAAGAGCATGCCAGTTTCGGTGGGACCGACTTTATCATCTCGGTGACACCGATTTGATGACAGAAGGTTACAGAAGCTTGGCAACTCATGTTTCGGTGAAACCGATATCAGAATCGGAAAATCCGATTTTGCTAGGGTTTGGCTTATGGCTGAGGTGGTTCATCTCGGTGTGACTGAGTTTGGATTATCGGTGGGACCGAGATTACTTATGAGTGTATATTGTAGTGAAAGTTGCTGATAGTTTAGGAGATGTATCACTAAGCACTTGAGCAACCAGATCATCAACATAACCTCATCCCCTTTTAATAGTATTGGCTTTTCCTATGGACTCAATGTGATCTTGGATCACTAAACCAAAAATGGAGTCTTGAGCTTTTGCCAATGCTTGCCTTAGCATTTTGAGGGGTCCACTTTTTCAGTCCTTGCCATACCCATATCACTGAACTTCTCTGAAATGATTCTCAAGTAACTATTAGTTCAATGATATATATGTTGTTATTAATTGCCAAAACCACCCGGGGATTAGTTGCACTTTCAATTATATACCCAAAAGGGAAAGTATTACATCCGGGGCATTACAAACTCTCCTCTACTACAAAAAGATCTAGTCCCGAGATCTAGGACTGGAAAAAGGAAGGGTACTCGGAACGAAGATGATCTTCTCGTTCCCAGGTAGCTTCTCGGTCGGTGTGATGTGACCACTTGACTTTCAGAAATTTGATGGACTTGTTGCGGGTCTTGCGTTCAGTTTCTTCGAGAATGGCAACTGGGTGCTCTCGGTAGGACAGGTATTGTTGAAGATCAATCTCCTCAAACGGAATCATGCGCTCAGGTGCCTTGAAGCATTTGCGAAGTTGAGACACATGGAAGACATCATGAACATTTGCAAAGTTGGGAGGGAGCTCCAGTTGATAGGCTAGATCGCCTCTTTTGCCAAGAATCTTGAAAGGCCCGACGTATCTAGGAGCAAGTTTTCCTTTGATACCAAATCTTTGGGTTCCTTTCATCGGAGAAACTCGGAGATAGACATGATCACCGATGTCGAATGCCAAATCACGATGCTTGCCGTCATAGTAGCTCTTCTGATGCGACTGAGCGGCCTTGAGATTCTCACGTATGACTTTGCACATTTCTTCAGCTTCTGAGATCAAGTCATTGCTAAGAAGTTGGCGTTCGCCTGTTTCAGACCAGTTGAGAGGGGTACGGCACTTTCTGCCATAAAGAATATCAAACGGTGCTTTGCCTGCACTTGCTTGAAAGCTGTTGTTGTAAGAGAACTCGGCAAATGGAAGGCAGTCTTCCCATTTCATGCCGAAGGAGATGACACAGGCTCTGAGCATGTCTTCTAGAATCTGATTCACACGCTCGACTTGACCACTAGTCTGAGGGTGAAATGCAGTGCTGAACCTGATCTTAGTGCCCATGGCGGACTGAAAGGAGTCCCAGAACCTTGATGTGAACAAGCTTCCACGGTCTGAGGATATCACTTGAGGAATGCCATGTAGGGACACGATTCTGGAAGTGTACAGCTCTGCAAGTTGAGCTGCATTGATTGATTCCTTGACTGGAAGAAAGTGAGCGACTTTGGTAAGCTTGTCAATCACCACAAAGATAGCATCATTTCCTCGCTTGGATTTAGGAAAACCAGTGACGAAGTCCATTTCAATGTGGTCGAACTTCCACTCGGGGATAGGAAGAGGTTGGAGAAGACCGGCTGGACGTTGATGTTCTGCTTTCACTCTTCTGCATACATCACATTCGTTCACGAATTGGGCAATCTCCCTTTTCATGCGTGTCCACCAGTAAGACTGCTTGAGGTCTTGATACATCTTGGAACTGCCAGGATGAATGGAAAGGAGAGAATCATGAGCTTCTTCCATTATGAGCTACCTGAGATCACCTTTGGGAACAACGAGTCTGTCCTCGAAGAATAAGGTATCTCTCTCATCAACACGGAAGCACTTGTATTTTGGAGTGCCCTTTGCAATCCCATGTTTCACTTTCTTCACCATGGTATCACTGAGCTGGGCCTCACGGACTTGATCTTCCAAGGTAGGAGCAATTTGGAGATTTGCAAGAAAACCCTGCGGAACAACTTGGAGGTTGAGCTTCCTGAATGCTTCACAAAGCTCAGGCTGGTACGGCTTGATAAGAAGGCTGTTGCAATATGCCTTTCTGCTCAAAGCATCTGCAATCACATTCGCCTTGCCAAGAGTGTATTCAATGCCGGGGTTATATTCTTGGATCATTTCAACCCAACGAGTCTGGCGGAGGTTCAGATGCGGCCGTGTGAAGATGTACTTCAAGCTCTTGTGATCAGTGAAGATGTCGACCTTTCTGCCCAACAACAGATGTCTCCACGTAATCAGAGCATGTACCACAGCTGCTAGCTCGAGATCATGTGTGGGATAGTTCTTCTCACTTGGCTTGAGCTGACGAGAAGTGTATGCCACAATTCTCTTATCTTGCATAAGCACACCACCAAGACCTTGAAGAGAAGCATCACAGAATACTTCATAGGGCTTGGTTTCATCCGGAGGAGTCAGAACTGGAGCAGAGACAAGCTTCTCTTTGAGGGTTTTGAATGCCACTTCACACTCTGGAGACCAAAAGTATTTGACATTCTTCTGAAGCAGGTTGGAAAGAGGCTTGGCAATCTTGGAGAAGTTTTCAACAAACCTTCTGCAATAGCTGGCAAGACCCAGAAAACTGCGGAGCTGCTTGACGTTCTGAGGAGCTTCCCAGTTGACAATTGCTTCAACTTTCTCGGGATTAACCGCAATACCGTCAGCTGAGATGATGTGGCCCAGGTACAAAACCTTATCGAGCCAAAACTCGCACTTTGAGAACTTGGCATAGAATTTATGCTCTCAGAGTCGATCAAGAACCAGACGTAAGTGCTTTTCGTGATCTTCTTCATTCTTGGAAAACACCAGAATATCATCCAGATACACAAGCACAAACGCGCCAGTATAGGGGTTGAAGATGTAATGCATTTTCCTCGAAAAGGTAGGAGGAGCATTGGCGAGACCGAAGGACATGACGGTATACTCGTATGAACCGTAGCTCGTTCTGAAGGCCATCTTGGGAATGTCTTCCTCGCGAATGCGAATTTGATGATAGTCCATTCGGAGGTCAAGCTTAGAGAACACTTTAGCTCCTTTGAGCTGCTCAAAGAGTTCGTTGATGTTGGGGAGCGGATACTTGTTCTTAATCGTCTTCTTGTTCAATGGCCGGTAGTCAACACAGAGACGCTCCGTGCCATCTTTCTTCTTGACAAATAAGACACCACAGCCCCACGGAGATGTACTAGGCCTGATGAGACCCATACTCTCCTGCTTATCAAGCTGCTTCTTCAATTCCTTCAATTCATCCGGAGAGAGCTTGTACGGATGCCGGCATGCTGGCTCAGTACCCGGCTCGAGTTCAATAACGAATTCCACCTGACGGTGTGGAGGCATGCCTGGAAGTTCTTCAGGAAAGACGTCTTGATATTCGTTCACCACCGGAATTTGAGATATGGCATTAATTTCGCCCTTATCATTGAGAGAGAAAAGCCTGATAGTGTTATCCCTTGAAGCAAAGATAATCACATCTTCATTAGAATGAGTCATCTTGACTTCCTTCTGTGCACAATCAATATGAGCATCGTGCTGGGAAAGCCAATCCATTCCGAGGATGAGGTCGATGTCAGAATTACCAAGAATCACCGGAGAAGCCAAAAATCGATAATCACCCATGCGAATAGAAACATTCGGAGCAAATATGTTGGAAGTCATGCACTTGCCCGGAGAAATTACTTGCAACCTCTGAGGCAGACTTTGGATGTCAACATTATTCTTGGATGCAAATGGTTGAGACATGAAAGAGCATGAAGCACCCGAATCAAATAACACCTTAGCTGGAAAAGAGTTAACTGGAAGGTTACCCAAAATGACATCAGAAGCATTCTCCGCTTGCGCTGCATTCATCAGATTGACCCTTGCTGCCTTTGGATCATGCCTGACAATAGCTGAACTCACAGGTGGAGGAGGTGGAAGACGCTTCGGATTCGGACATCTGTTGGCATAATGACCCTTCTGGCCACACTTGTTGCACACCACTTCAGAGAGAGGACGGAAATGAGAGCCACTTGACTTGGAGCCTTGAGACTGAAACTGTTTCTTCGACTGGTTGCTCGGGTTGGGTGGGTGGGAGAAACCACGACCACTAGAGTTCTTGTTGTTGGAGTTGTTGGCGTTGTTGTATGGAGCTCGAATCACTGGAGGAGGAGGAAGCCAGAATTTCTGATGCTTCGAGACCAACTGAGACGATGAGGAAGAGTGAACGGCATCTCGAATTCTCTTCTTAGAAGCCTCCATCTTAAGTTGAGCTGCTTCTTGTTTCAAAGCCATGTTATAGAACTTGTCGAATTCATCGGGCTCGAACAAAGTGAGAGCAAGCTGAAGTTCATCTTTGAGACCTCCACGAAACTGGTAGATTTTGCTCTTGGCATCAGGAATGTCTTGCTTAGCATAGCGAGCGAGGTTTTGGAACTTGACATTATACTGATAGACTGTCATGGAGCCCTGCTTCAGGTTGCGGAATTGCTCACGCATACCCTCGATGACACTTGTAGGAATGTGGTGCGAACGGAAATCCTTGCAGAAATTCTCCCAAGAGATCACTTGACCTGGCCTGGAGTCTTTGTACTGCTGCCACCAGTCAGCTGCTTGATCTTTCAGTTGGAAGGCTGCAAACTTCACATAATCATCTTCCTTCACGTTACTGCACTCAAAATGCTTCTTTATGTTGGTTAACCAATCTTCACCATCAAGAGGGTCGACACAGTAACTGAAAGCTTTAGGATTGCTGGCCAAGAACTGGTTAAGAGTAGCATGGTGCGGCTGGTTGAATAAGTTGCCTTGATTCCCTGGAACACCCTGATTAGCTTGCATAGCTTGCATCTGCTGCATCATCTGCATCATCAACTGAGTGTTCTGAGCTGTAGTCTGCATAATTGCTCTCCAAGCCTCAGGCGGAGGAGGAGGGGAAGGAGGATGTTCTGGAACCTCTTCCACCTCTGGGTTAGCGTTCGGAACCCTTTTCGGAGCCATCCTGTAAGAGATGACCACGAATCAGCAATTGATTGACAAAAGGTATAAGCTGAATCAATGGAATGAATTGCAACAAGTCTTCACAATAATCATTCGAACAATAAGAACGAATGAAATCATCCGAACAAGAGGAACGAATGATATTCTCAGTTAAATGATAACATCAATCTTCACGAGAAGCCACATAGGGGACAAAAGGATAAAATAAGAAAACAACAAGGTACAGACGGGAACAAACACAAGAGAGGAGTTTCGTTCTAACATCTTTGTGCTGAAAGCATATGAATGCGTTACGAAAAGGTTTTGCAATCCCCGGATCAGCATAGCCAAGGACCCTTTAAGATGCAACTCCTGATAGTAACATCGGTCATATAACCACTTCACTCAATGTAGAACCCCGAACTCACTAACCTGCATTCGTTGGAAGAATGCCTACGATCTACTGGATAAAACCCACCTATAGATTTCCGAAAGATTCCAGTTATGCAATCAGGTGTTGGGGATACACGGGAAGCACCGCACAATCAACTCTAAACCTACATCCAGGTGTATCCATCCTTCAACACATAATCAATCTTTCTCGGAAACTGTGTACCTCGGACCTTCGAAAAGCATCCACTATAACAAGCTATGGCAATACTCCCGAACTACCTCCCCAGTACTGGGTGATGTCGGGGTTATCTTGCCACTGGCCGTATAGGGGAGATTTTCGATGTCGGCCGTCTTAAGTATTTAGTACTGCCGCGATATGCTTGTGACAACAATACCCCGAAGCTCAACTCCTCGGTAACAGGAGGCATCGAGAACAATATCCTTGTCACAAGAACATCGAAACAATTCCAGAATACTCGCGGGATTCCTAAAAAAAAAATTTGTGCAATTTTTGAAGATAGGAGAGACAAGAGTAGTCGTCAGGAGTCCTCACCAGAGAGAAAGGGGATGAGAAGCAAAGAAATCCTACTCTCCGATATAATATAGGACTCAAAATGTTTTCAGTGTGTGCCTAGACTCGACTGTCAACGATTCGATCAAACAGTGGGGGCTCCTAGGTCGGAGAAGGCTCTGAATACCAACTTGTAATGCCCAGGATGGAGTTATACCTCCTACGTGTCGAGGCACGACTTAAAGGCATAAATCCATCCTAGAATGATCTCAAGTTCGGTAATCTTTGCACATCTCATGTAAAAGAGGGGATTGTAAACAGAAAATAGTTGGCTTACACTCGCCACGTCACAGAATTACAATTCAAGTCTCAATCATCATACATTAAGAACATCACAACCCTCTAAGGGCAAAATCCAAATGTCAAAGTACCAAACTTAGATAAATAAACCACAGGCGGATCGAATCCTAGTAAGAGTCTCCACTACTGATCATCCGGGTATCGCACATAGTACCGACTACGCTCCTCGTCGTACTCCCAATCCAGCTCGGTGCCATCACCTGGATAGCTCACAACTGGACCTGCATCTGGTGTGTGAAGTAACTATGAGCCACAGAGGACTCAGCAATCCCGTTCCCGGGTAACAAGACTATTTAAGCCTTTGGGTGAGGATAAGGCTGAAGAAAAGAATAAGTGTCTGCAGCAGCAACTAGCAACTAGCTTACGTGAGTGAGAGCGAGAAGAGAAAGCCTCGGACGAGAAGTGATCACGAAGTGATCCTAGCTACAAGCTCAACAAACATAACCCCTCCGTGTTCAACTCCCGAATCCCTATTCGGAAATTGACGGTCACGGAACACACGCTGGTAGTGTATTAGAAACATTGTGTCAAGTTATCTACAACCGGAATTAACAAGCTCCCATCTGCCACATAACCGCGGGCACGGCTTTCGAAAGTTCAAACCCTGCAGGGGTGTTCCAACTTGACCCATTACAAGCCCACGATCCGCGGAGTCGCAACTCCAAAGTGGGAAGACCCGAGTATCCTCGGAATCCCGTGCTCAAGATATACCGAGCTAAGGTAAGGCTAATCCAGCAAATCCTCCCGGCGTGTCGACACCCTGATAGTAGCCGCGTGTATCTAAGTCTCAGGACACGACCGAATGAGTCATCCTACAGGTGTATGCCAGATACCTCAGGTTGCCCCGAGGCGGCCCCGCAGTCTGCTCGTTTCGGACCCACACTCATGTGGAGCACTGGCCCTGGGTTGTTGATTAAGAACTCGGGTTAATTACTCCCTATGCAAGTTTAGTTTGTTATTAGGCAAATAGTACCAATGTTGGGACTTGCTGGAAAAGACTTAGCACTTAGCGGTTTATCGGGGGGGTCCCATACACCCCAACCGTGTTAGGAACGCATAATCAAGGAACATAACACTGGTTTATACGGTTTCTAACGGCATGAGTGGAACAAATCACCAAGCAAAAGGCTTAGCCTTCCACCCTTGCCAATATATAGATGATTTCATTTTAAGCATTTATATAGTGTGATATAACCCAACCAAACTTCAACATGAAGCAAGCATCTTCGATCTTCACCTGCAACTAGCAATGCTATAAGAAGGGCTGAGCGAAGCGTACTTAGCCAAGCAACGGTTTGCATAGGTAGGTTGGTTAAACATGGCAATTGGCTACAAGTAGGAGGCTGACAAGAATATCATGGGCATCGAGGCAAAACTATAGATCGAGACTACTAGCAATAGGCAAAAATAGTAATGTTATCGGGGTTCGGTCATCTTGCCTGAAGAGAAGTCGTTCGGATCGTAAGAAGGGTCCTCGTGCTCAACCTCGTTGGTAACCTCGTGCTCGTACTCGATCTCAGTCTCGGCTTCCGGCTCTAAACAAAACAATCACACCAAGCACCAATCAACAAGATGCAATGCGCACTCGAAAAAGATGAATGCATGATGGATGCACTAAGGATGCACACGGAGCACGGAAAATATCACTCAAGCAAAGCACCTCAAAACATGATAACAATCTGATATTATTAATCTACACAGAAAATCAATCAAGTTTGATATAAGATTCGCTGAAAACGGAGTTACGGGCTAAAAGTTATGCCCGAAACAAGAATTGAGCGAAAGCTGAAAATTACAGCAACATATCAACTTCGGAGCTCAAAATAATTGAGCTACAGCACTCAAACAACATAGCAAAGGACATGAACACAAACTAGACATATACTACATCAACTAAGTCCAAAGGTGCACCCCCAACGGAGCCACGGATCAATAGCAATGATCTTGGACATATTGA
Source organism: Secale cereale (assembly GCA_902687465.1). NCBI lineage: Eukaryota > Viridiplantae > Streptophyta > Magnoliopsida > Poales > Poaceae > Secale > Secale cereale. The sequence goes on from LR738711.1 coordinate 662,913,738, forward strand.
ACTTGACAATAAAATTTTGGCAGCAGAATTTTATTGAAACTTTGGAGCAAAAGATAAACATGCTACAGCCACTTAAATAGACATGTGAGGACATGAATGGAAAGACAACAATATATACTACAAGGAACAATCAAAATCCACTCAAAAACTATCATGCTTTGTCCTAGAACATCACACGAACATGGCATCGGAACGTTACAGATTTCAGACTTAGTGAAAATCCACTAAGTCCTAAAACAGCAATATCATCATGGCATATAAAACAGCATGTTTAAGTCACCTCGAAACTAAACATGGCAAGAGGTAATCACCTCATCAAAGTACACATGAAGGTCATCCCGAAACACACAAGCATGCATCATGGAGGTAAACACAACGATAGCAACGAGCTCAACAAGATGGCATTTCATAACAAGTGAAATAACATCACAGCCACATGGCACTTTGCAACGATGATAACAAGGCAATAATAAATCTATCATGCAACCTATCACATACAACATGTAGTTCATGGCAAGACGAACACGTGGACATGTCATTAGCATCATTCGGACAAACGAGCTAAAAGATATCACATGGCAAAGATGACATAAAAACATCACATAGCAGCAGTTTATATCATGATGCACTCTTGCAACAGCAAAACAAGCACCTAGATGATCTCTAACATGCATGACAACAACAGATAAAACGTAGAGCAAGTCTCCACGAACGTCTGGACATGCTACACGCGCGAATCGGAACAACAGACAAAAAGTTAGAGCAGGTCAAACATTGCATCACAGATTAACAGATCTGGGACTTGGAAGGATTTTTAGGGTTCAACCTTCTCACACAGATCAGATCTGGGAAACGATGACGGGCCGGCGGCTGGGTTCGGTCGGAGGAAGAGGGGCGCGGCTGGGCCCTAGCGCGGGGAAGGCCCAGCACGGCTGGCGAGGCGAGGCACGGGAGGCGGTGGCGGCCCAGGCGTGGGGAAGGCCCAGCGCGGCTGGCGGAAGCCGGCTCGGTGGCGACCGGACGATGGGTCGCGCGGCGGCCCAGGCGGGGCAGCTCGCCGACGGAGGGAGGCGGGCCGTGCGGTTGTACGGGCCTTCGGCGGCGATGAAGTGGGGACCGAAGCGGGCCGGTGGAAGCGAAGAGGCGAAGAGGCCCGGTGGAGAGCGGCGATGTGGTCTCCCTGGCGGCGCGGTGGCGGGCCGTTGGGCTGGCGCAGCGTCGAAGTGGTCCAGGAGGGACGAGCCCGACTTCCTGGCGCGGAAACGGTCGGAGGGAGCCGACCTGGATCGGTCGATGTGGTCCCTGGCTCTGGCCCGACCGGATCGAAGGAGGGAGCACGCCGAGCGTTGACTCGAAGGAGAAACCGGCGGTGTCGGCTGGATCGATGGAGAGGCTCGAGGAGGGATCTCCAAGTGGCAAGGGAGGGCTGGCCAGATCCAAAAATGGAGGGAGAGAGGGTGGAGAAGAAGCTAGATGCCCCCCAAAAAATAGACTAGGGTCTATATATAGCAGATTTTTAGGGTTAGGGGAGATTTAGGGGCGCTAGGAGCCCTCCGATCGCGATCTGACGGATCCGATCGCGGGGTTAGTTTAGAAGGGCCTAGGGGAAGATAAAAGACTGCAGTAGGGGTGTTTCCGGGACACGAAGTGAAGGCACTTTGGACCCACACGAACAACGGATGGAATAGCCAACGGAGTCCAAACGAGACGAGATTTGAGAGGCGGGTTGCACACAACAAAACAACAACACACACAACAACCTCGCGGCACACCGGTAACGTTACACGCCCGAACAACAAAGTAGGCCTACGGGACGTCACGGACACGTGAGGGAGCTCCGGAACGCGAAACGAATAACGGGAAGAAACACGCGGAACCGGATGCAACCGACAACACAAATGCAATGCAATGCACATGTCTACATGATATGAATGAAAGCCACACACTCACACAACAAAACGACGAAACCCGAAAGACAAAGAACCCGGAATGGAAATAGATGAAGCCGGAGATATATTATATACCAAAAGGGAAAGTATTACATCCGGGGCATTACAGTCATCTTATAAAGCTAGCATTATTCTAAGCAAAATAAGATGCATAATAAGATAAACATCACATGCAATCAAAATATGTGACATGATATGGCCATCATCATCTTGTGCTTTTGATCTCCATCTGCAAAGCATCGTCATGATCTCCATCGTCGCCGGCTTGACACCATGATCTTCATCATAGTGTCGTTGCCGTCTCGCCAACTATTGCTTCTACTACCATTGCTAACTCATAGTGATAAAGTAAAGCATTTACATGGCGTTCACAATTCATACAATAAAGAGACAACCATAAGGCTCCTGTCGGTTGCCGATAATTTACAAAACATGATCATCTCATACAATATCCTATAACTCATCACGTCTTGACCATATCACATCACAACACGCCCAACAAAAAAAGTTAGACGTCCTTTGTTTTGTTGTTGCAAGTTTTACGTGGCTGCTACGGGTTTCTAGCAAGAACCGTTCTTACCTACGCATTAAAACCACAATGATTTTTCCTCAAGTGTGTTGTTTTAACCTTCATCAAGGACCGGCCGTAGTCACACTCAATTCAACTAAAGTTGGAGAAATAGACACCCGCTAGCCACCGGTGTGCAAAGCACGTCGGTAGAAATAGTCTCATAAACGCGATCATGTAATGTTGGTCCGGGCCGCTTCATCCAACAATACCGCCGAATCAAAGTAAGACGTTTGTGGTAAGTAGTATGACTTTTATCGCCCACAACTCTTCGTGTTCTACTCGTGCATATCATCTACACATAGACCTGGCTCATGATGCCACTGTTGGGGAACGTAGTATTTCAAACAAATTCCTACGATCACGCAAGATCTATCTAGGAGAAGCATAGCAACGAGCGGGGATAGTGTGTCCACGTACCCTCGTAGACTGAAAGTGGAAGCGTTTAGTAATGCGGTTGATGTAGTCCAACGTCTTCACGATCCAACCGATCCAAGTACCGAATGTACGGCACCTTCGTGTTCATCACACGTTCAGCATGATGACGTCCCACAAGCTCTTGATCCAGCACGGGCTCGAGGGAGAGTTCCGGCAGCACGACGGTGAGTTGACGGTGTTGGTGATGTGATCTGCGCAGGGCATTGCCTAAGCACTACGACAATATGACCGAGGTGGAAAACTGTGGAGGGGGCACCGCACACGGCTAAAAGATCAATTTCTGTGTTCTAGGGTGCCCCCTCCCCACGTATATAAAGGAGGGGGGAGGAGGAGGCCGGCCTACCCCTAGGGCGCGCCCAAGAGGGGAGTCCTACTAGGACTCCTAGTCCTAGTAGGATTCCACCAAAGGGGAGAGAGGGGGGAGGAAGGGGAGGGAGAGAAGGAGAAGTAAAGAGGGGGGCGCCGCCCCGTCCCCTAGTCCAATTCAAACTTGCCATGGGGGGCGGCGGCCACCCTTGCGGCCCTCCTCTCCTTTCCACTAAGACCCATGAAGGCCCACTACTTCCCCCGGAGGTTCCGATAACCTCCGGCACTCCGATAGTTATCCGGTACCCCTCGAAACTCATCCGTGTCCGAATAACATCATGCAATATATCATTCTTTACGTCTCGACCATTTCGAGACTCCTTGTCATGTCTGTGATCTCATCTGGGACTCCGAACAAACTTCGGTCATAAAAAACACATAACTCATAATACAAATCATCATCGAACGTTAAGCATGTGGACCCTACATGTTCGAGAACTATGTAGACATGACCGAGACACATCTCTGGTCAATAACAAATACCGGAACCTGGATGCTCATATTGGCTCCTACATATTCTACGAAGATCTTTATCGGTCAAACCGCATAACAACTTACGTTGTTCCCTTTGTCATCAGTATGTTACTTGCCCGAGATTCGATCATCGGTATCATCATACCTAGTTCAATCTCGTTACCAGCAAGTCTCTTTACTCGTTCCGTAATACATCATCTCGTGACTAACCCATTTGTCATTTGCTTGCAAGGCTTATTATGGTGTGTATTACCGAGAGGGCCCAGAGATACCTCTCCGACACTCAGAGTGACAAATCCTATTCTCGATCTATGCCAACTCAACAAACATCTTCGGAGACACGTGTAGAGCATCTTTATACTTACCCAGTTACGTTGTAACGTTTGATAACAAAAAAGGCATTCCTCCGGTATTCGGGAGTTGCATAATCTCATAGTCAGAGGAACATGTATAAGTCAAGAAGAAAGAAATAGCAATAAAACTAAACGATCCATCTGCTAAGCTAACGGATGGGTCTTGTCCATCACATCATTCTCCTAATGATGTGATCCCATTCATCAAATGACAACACATGTCTATGGTTAGGAAACTTAACCTTCTTTGATTAACGAGCTAGTCTAGTAGAGGCATACTAGGGACACTCTGTTTTGTCTATGTATTCACACATGTATCAAGTTTCCGGTTAATACAATTCTAGCATGAATAAAAGACATTTATCATGATATATATAAGGAAATATAAATAAAAACTTTATTATTGCCTCTAGGGCATATTTCCTTCACTGATTTCATCCACAGGTCAAAATTGTCAAATATGCCTTCCCTAAATCTCAATAACTTCATCCACACAAAACTCAACAAGAACTCGGAGATAAGTTAGTACAAATCAGTGCAAAACCTTACCATTCTCTACTGTAGAAAATCACTAAAATTACAATTTAACATTGCATACTAAATGCCTTTGCATATTTAATACTCCTATCCTAAAAAAGAATCATTAAACAAGCAAACACATGCAAACAATGCGAAGATAACAACAATCTGTCTAAACAGAACATTCTGCAAAGAATGTAAGAAGATTCATTCTTCTATAACTCAAAAAATTCTAAACATTTTATCACATTTTGAATTTTCTAGGGAATTTTTGCGATAGCGATAAACTTTCTGTTTTCAAGCAGCAATATATAGACTTGCAAAATAAGCATGGTAAGGGCTATCCTTGACACTTTTATTGAAATAAAAAATATAAAACATTATTATAAATAATAGCAAGCAAATCCTTACAAAATAAAATGACGCTCCAAGCAAAACACATATCATGTGACGAATAGAAATATAGCTCCAAGTGAGGTTACCAATAATGTTGAAGACAAAAGAGGGGATGTCTTCCGGGGCATCCCCAAGCTTGTAAGCTTGGGTATTCCTTAAATATTACCTTGGGGTGCCTTGGGCATCCCCACGCTTAGTGTATTGCCACTCCTTATTCTCGTCATATCAATATCTCACCCAATACTTGAAAACTTCAATCACACAAAACGTAACAGAACTTCGTGAGATAGGTTAGTACGATAAAGAGCAAATCATTCACTTTGGTACTGTCACAAGACAAGATTCATAAATTTTCCACATAATGCCTACTATACCTTATCATTTCCACAATTTATATCACTTAATATAAGCTATGGAAACACTAAAACAAGCAAACTATGCATTGAAAACAGAATCTGTCAAAAACAAAACAGTCTGTAAAGATTTGGACAATGACCATACTTATCAAGCTCTAATTATTTTAAAAATTTAGGACAAGGTAGAAAATTTGTATATAAATTATGTGTAAAATTTTCAGAAAATTATCACGTGACATTAATTTATAGAATTTTATGTACTAGACGCAAAACTTTCTGTTTTTGCACAGAATCAAGTCAACTATCATCCACACTATCCCAAAGGCTTTACTTGGCACTTTATTAAAACAAAAGCTATAAAACATGATAACTACAGTAGCTTAAGCATGTAACACACAAAAACAGTAAGGATAAATGTTGGGTTGTCTCCCAACAAGCGCTTTTCTTTAATGCCTTTTAGCTAGGCATGATGATTTTAACGATGCTCACTTAAAAGTAAAGAAATGAAACATAATGGGAGCATCATGAAGCATGTGACTAGCACATTTAAGTCTAACCCTCTTCCTATGCATAGTTATCTTGTGAGGAAACAATTTTTTAGAACAAGAATCAACTAGCATAGGAAGGCAAAACAAACATGACTTCAAAACTTTCAACACAAAGAGAGAAAACTTGATATTATTGCAATACCTAGAAGCATATGTTCCTCTCTCATAATAAATTTCAGTAGAATCATGAATGAATTCAAAAATATAGCTATCACATGAAGTATTCTTTTCATGATCCACAAGCATAGAAATTTTATTACTCTCCACATAAGCAAATTTCTTCTCATTCATAATAGTGGGAGCAAGCTCAACGAAATAACTATCATGTGATACTTGATTGGCATAATCATATTGCGAATTAAAAATATGATGCAAGTTCCATGGTTATCATTATTGTTTATATCATAAGTGTCATCACAATAATCATCATAGAGAGCAATTTTTCTTTCATCATAATCAATTAGAACCTCTTTAAAAATCGTGGATTCATCACTAAATAAAGTCACGACCTCTCCAAATCCACTTTCATCTTTGTAATCATCATAAATAGGAGGCATGCTACCATTATAACAAATTTGCCCATCAAATCTCGGGGGACTAAAAATATCATCTTTATCAAAAATAGCATCCCCAAGCTTATGGCTTTGCATATCATTAGCATCATGGACGTTCAAAGAATTCATACTAACAGATAACCCACAAGTGTAGGGGGTAAGTTCTAGTCTCTTTCGATAAGTAAGAGTGTCGAACCCAACGGGGAGCTAAAGGTAGAACAAGTATTCCCTCAAGTTCTATCAACCACCGATACAACTCTACATATGCTTAACCTAGAACAGGTATGGAACTAGAAATACTTTGTAGGTGTCGTAGGATAGGTTTGCAAGATAATAAAAGGCACGCACATAAAAGCTAGGGGATGTTTACATAAATAAACAATTAATTTATTATAGCGAGTGTGGAAAAGTGGTGGTAGGAGTTGCGGAATTTTCCATAAGCAATTGACTGCGTTACTAAACCGGTAGCAAGTTTTTATGTGGGAGAAGCCATTGCTGGAATATCATCCCTTACTTGGGATTCTATGAACTTATGATTGTACCTCCAGCAAGCATCCGCAACTACTGTCATTCCTTAAGGTAAAACCCAACCATAGCCTTAAGATATATTGGCCCCCCTTCAATCTTGTATGCATCAATTTCTATGCTAGGCTGAAGCTGCTGTCACCCTTGCCCTCCAATACATAGTCCTATCAACATACAACTAACCCTACGGTGTGATCCACACGCGCTCTCATATGATGGGCACCAAAGGACAAAAACATAACCACAAGAAAATTAAACCAACCATAGCAGTTCACCAATCACCGATAGGACAACAAAAATCTACTCAAGCATCATAGGATGACAACACATCATTAGATAATAATATGAAGCATAAAATACCATGTTCAAATAGAGGGTACAACAGGTTGCAGGAGAGTGGACCACTGAATATAGATAAGGGGAGGTGATGAAGATGTTAGTGAAGTGACGGAGGTGTTGGTCTAGATCGCCGCCACACGATGATTGCCCTGGCGGCATTCCGGCGCCACCGGGAGAGAGGGGGGAGAGCCCCCTCCTTCTTCTTCTTCCTTGAACTCCCCCTAGATGGGAGAAGAGTTTCCCCTCTGGTTGATGGCCTCCATGGTGGCGGAGGGACAAGATTGGATATGTCTCTTTGTTTCTCTTCTGTTTCATGACCCCTGTTTCTGGCCTTTCACCGTTTCTTAAATTCCCGGAGATCCGTAACTCCGATTGGGCTGAAATTTTGACACGATTTTTATCTGGATATTAGCTTCCTTACAGGCATATAAAACGTCCAACCGACCTTTTGATATGGATATTCTGCGAAACAAAAACATGCCCTTATGGACGTGCCCTGGGTAGGGGAAGCCCTCCTATGGCTTGTGGCTTCTGTAAGTTTTTATTGTGTTTGGACTTCATTTGATATGGATATTCTGCCAGAGTTTCCTATGTACTCCGCTTTATACGTAGATCCTGCCACGACGCTCTGCTTGGAACCGCACCAACTGACAGCTCCACCGTTCAACAAAAATACGTATCCGGTTTGTGACTTTGAGTCATCCGGATCGGTATCAACGCTTGCATTGACGTAACCGTTTACGACGAGCTCTTTGTCACTTCCATAAACGAGAAACATATCCTTTATCCTTTTCAGGTATTTCAGGATGTTCTTGATCGTTGTCCAGTGATCCACTCCAGGATTACTTTGGTACATCCCTGTTAGACTTCTAGCAAGTCACACATCAGGCCTGGTACACAACATTGCATACATGATAGAACCTATGGCTGAAGCATAGGGAATGACTTTCATTTTCTCTCTATCTTCTGCAGTGGCCGGGCATTGAGTCTGACTCAACTTCACACCTTGTAACACAAGCAAGAACCCATTCTTTGACTGATCCATTTTGAACTTCTTGAAAACTTTATCAAGGTATGTGCTTTGTGAAAGTCCAATTAAGCGTCTTGATCTATCTCTATAGATCTTGATGCCCAATATATAAGCAACTTCACAGAGGTCTTTCTTTGAAAAATTCTTATTCAAGTATCCTTTTATGCTATCCAGAAATTCTACATCATTTCCAATCAACAATATGTCATCCACATATAATATCAGAAATGCTATAGAGCTCCCACTCACTTTCTTGTAAATGCATGCTTCTCCAAAAGTCTGTATGAAACCATATGCTTTGATCACCTCATCAAAGCATATATTCCAACTCCGAGATGCTTGCACAAGTCCATAGATGGATCGCCGGAGCTTGCACACTTTGTTAGCACCTTTAGGATTGACGAAACCTTCTGGTTGCATCATGTACAACTCTTGTTTGAGAAATCCATTAAGGAATGCAATTTTAAAATCCATTTGCCAGATTTCATAATCATAAAATGCGGCAATTGCTAACATGATTCAGACAGACTTAAGCATCGCTGTGGGTGAGAAAGTCTCATCATAGTTAACTCCTTGAACTTGTCGAAAACCTTTCGCAACAAGTCGAGCTTTGTAGATAGTAACATTACCATCGGCGTCAGTCTTCTTCTTAAAAATCCATTTATTTTCAAAGGCTTGCTGATCATCGCGCAAGTCAACCTAAGTCCACACTTTGTTCTCATACATGGATCCCATCTCAGATTTCATGGCCTCAAGCCATTTTGTGGAATCTGGGCTGATCCTCGCTTCCTCATAGTTCGTAGGTTTGTCATGGTCTAGTAACATGACTTACAAAACAAGATTACTATACCACTCTGGTGCAGAACGTACTCTAGTTGACCTACGAGGTTCAGTAGTAACTTGATCTGAAGTTTCATGGTCATCATTATTAGCTTCCTCACTAAATGGTGTAGGAATAACTGGAACTGATTTCTGTGAGGAACTACTTTCGAATTCGGGAGAAGGTACAATTACCTCATCAAGTTCTACTTTCCTCCCACTCACTTCTTTCGAGAGAAACTCCTTCTCTAGAAAGGATCCATTCTTAGCAACGAATATCTAGCCTTCGGATCTATGATAGAAGGTGTACACAATAGTTTCTTTTTGGTATCCTATGAAGACACATTTCTCCGATTTGGGTTCGAGCTTATCAGGTTGAATCTTTTTCACATAAGCGTCGCAGCCCCAAACTTTAAGAAACGACAACTTTGGTTTCTTGCCAAACCACATTTCATAAGGTGTTGTCTCAACGAATTTAGATGGTTCCCTATTTAACATGAATGCAGTTGTCTTAAAGCATAACTATAGAACGATAGTGGTAAATCGGTAAGAGACATCATAGATTGCACCATATCTAATAAAGTACGGTTACGACGATCGGACACACCATTACGCTGTGGTGTTCCAGGTGGCGTGATTTGCGAAACTATTCCACATTGTTTTAAATGAAGACCAAACTCATAACTCAAATATTCTCCTCCATGATCAGATCGTAGAAACTTTATTTTCTTGTTATGATGATTCTCTACTTCACTATGAAATTCTTTAAACTTTTCAAATGTTTTAGACTTATGTTTCATTAAGTAGATATACCAATATCTGCTCAAATCATCTGTGAAGGTCATAAAATAACGATACCCACCACGAGCCTCAGCACTCATCGGACCGCATACATCAGTATGTATTATTTCCAATAAGTCAGTTGCTTGCTCCACTATTCCTGAGAATGGAGTCTTAGTCATGTTGCCCATGAGGCATGGTTCGCATGCACCAAGTGATACATAATCAAGTGATTCCAAAAGTCTATCAGCATGGAGTTTCTTCATGAGCTTTACACCAATGTGACCTAAACGGCAGTGCCACAAATAAGTTGCACTATCATTATCAACTTTGCATCTTTTGGCTTCAATATTATGAATGTGTGTATCACTACGATCGAGATTCAACAAAAATAGACCACTCATTAAGGGTGCATGCCCATCAAAGATATTACTCATATAAATAGAACAACCATTATTCTCTGATTTAAATGAATAACCGTCTCGCAACAAACAAGATCTAGATATAATGTTCATGCTCAACGCTGACACCAAATGACCATTATTTAGGTCTAAAACTAATCTCGAAGGTAGCTGTAGAGGCAGCGTGTCGACAGTGACTAATCGACTTTGGAACCATTTCCCACGCGCATTAGTAAGGTACACTTCAATAACGTGTATATCAAATATACCTTTGTTCACTTTGCCATCCTTCTTATCCGCCAAATACTAGGGGCAGTTCCGCTTCTAGTGACCAATCCCTTTGAAGTAGAAGCACTCAGTTTCAGGCTTGGCTCCAGACTTGGGTTTCTTCACGGGAGTAGCAACTGGCTTGCTATTCTTCTTGAAGTTCCCCTTCTTTTCCTTGCCCTTTTTATTGAAACTAGTGGTCTTGTTACCCATCAACACTTGACGCTCCTTCTTGATTTCTACCTCCGCAGCTTTGAGGATAGGGAAGAGCTCGGGAATTGTATTTTGCATCCCTTGCATATTATAGTTCATCACGAAGACTTTATAGCTTGGTGACAATGATTGAAGAACTCTGTCAATAAGACTATCATCATAAACTTTGACTCCAAGTTGAGTCATGTCATTATGGTACCCAGACAATTTGAGTATGTGTTCACTGACGGAACTGTTCTCCTCCATCTTGCAGCTATAGAACTTGTTGGAGACTTCCTATCTCTCAACTCGGGCATTTTCTTGAAATATTAACTTCAACTCTTGGAACATCTCATATGTTCCTTGACGTTCAAAACGTCTTTGAAGTCCCGATTCTAAGCCGTAAAGCATGGCACATTGAACTATCGAGTAGTCATCAGACCGCGTCTACCAGACGTTCAAAGCATCCACATTAGCGGGAGGGGGCTTGTCACCTAGCGGTGCTTCAAGGACATAATTCATCTGTGCAGCAATGACGATAATCTTCAAGTTACGGGCCCCGTCCGTGTAGTTGCTACTATCATCTTTCAACTTATCTTTCTCTAGGAACGCATTAAAATTCAAGGGAACGGTAGCACGGGCCATTGATCTACAACGACATAGATATGCAAAAACTATCAGGACTATGTTCATGATAAACTAAAGTTCAATTAATCATATGACTAAGGAACTCCCACTTAGATTGACATCCCTCAAGTCATCTAAATGATCACGTGATCCAAATCAACTAAACCATGTCTGATCATCATGTGAGATGGAGTAGTTTTCACTGGTGAACATCTTATGTTGATCATATCTACTATATGATTCACACTCGACCTTTCGGTCTCTAGTGTTGCGTGGCCATGTCTGTACATACTAGACTCATCAAGTTTAACCCGAGTATTCTGCATGTGGAAAACTGTCTTACACCCGTTGTATGTGAACATAGAACTTATCACACCCGACCATCATGTGGTGTCTTGGCACGACGAACTGTCGCAATGGCGCATACTCAGGGAGAACACTTGTACCTTGAAATTTTGTAGGGGTTCATCTTATAAAGCTAGCGTCGTTCTAAGCAAAATAAGATTCATAATAAGATAAACATCACATGCAATCAAAATATGTGACATGATATGGCCATCATCATCTTGTGCTTTTGATCTCCATCTCCAAAGCATCGTCATGATCTCCATCGTCACCGGCTTGACACCATGATCTTCATCATAGCGTCGTGGCCGTCTCGCCAACTATTGCTTCTACTACTATCGCTAACTCATAGTGATAAAGCAAAGCATTTACATGGCGTTCACAATTCATACAATAAAGAGTCAACCATAAGGCTCCTGCCGGTTGCCGATAATTTACAAAACATGATCATCTCATACAATATCGTATAACTCATCACGTCTTGACCATATCACATCACAACATGCCCTACAAAAACAAGTTAGACGTCCTCTGTTTTGTTGTTGCATGTTTTACGTGGCTGCTACGGGCTTCTAGCAAGAACCATTCTTACCTACGCATTAAAACCACAATGATTTTTTGTCAAGTGTGTTGTTTTAACCTTCATCAAGGACCGGCCATAGTCACACTCAATTCAACTAAAGTTGGAGAAACAGACACCCGCTAGCCACCGGTGTGCAAAGCACGTCGGTAGAAATAGTCTCATAAACGCGATCATGTAATGTCGGTCCGGGCCGCTTCATCCAACAATACTGCCGAATCAAAGTAAGATGTTTGTGGTAAGCAATATGACTATTATCGTCCACAACTCTTTGTGTTCTACTCGTGCATATCATCTACGCATAGACCTGGCTCATGATGCCACTGTTGGGGAACGTAGTATTTCAAACAAATTCCTACGATCATGCAAGATCTATCTAGGAGAAGCATAGCAACGAGTGGGGATAGTGTGTCCACGTACCCTTGTAGACCGAAAGCGGAAGCGTTTAGTAATGCGGTTGATGTAGTCGAACGTCTTCACGATCCAACCGATCCAAGTACCGAACGTACGGCACCTTCGTGTTCATCACACGTTCAGCATGATGACATCCCACAAGCTCTTGATCCAGCACATGCTCGAGGGAGAGTTCCGGCAGCACGACGGCGTGTTGACGGTGTTGGTGATGTGATCTGTGCAGGGCATTGCCTAAGCACTACGACAATATGACTGAGGTGGAAAATTGTGGAGGTGGGGCACCACACATGGCTAAAAGATAACCTTTTGTGTTCTAGGGTGCCCCCCTCCCCACGTATATAAAGGAGGGGGGAGGAGGAGGCCGGCCTACCCCTAGGGCGCGCCCAAGAGGGGAGTCTTACTAGGACGAGAGGGGGGAGGAACGAGAGGGAGAGAAGGATAAGGAAAGAGGGGGGCGCCGCCCCGTCTCCTAGTCCAATTCAGACTTGCTATGGGGGGGCGGCGGCCACCCTTGCGGCCCTCTTCTCCTTTCCACTAAGACCCATGAAGGCCCACTACTTCCCCCGGAGGTTCCGATAACCCTCCGGCACTCCGATAGTTATCCGGTACCCCTCGAAACTCATCCGTGTCCGAATAACATCGTGCAATATATTATTCATTATGTCTCGACCATTTCGAGACTCCTTGTCATGTCTGTGATCTCATCTGGCACTTCGAACAAACTTTGGTCATCAAAAACACATAACTCATAATACAAATCATCATCGAACGTTAAGCGTGCAAACCCTACATGTTCGAGAACTAGGTAGACATGACTGAGACACATCTCCGGTCAATAACAAATACCGGAACCTGGATGCTCATATTGGCTCCTACATATTCTACGAAGATCTTTATCGGTCAATCCGCATAACAACATACGTTGTTCCCTTTGTCATCGGTATGTTACTTGCCCGAGATTCGATCATCGGTATCATCATACCTAGCTCAATCTCGTTACCAGCAAGTCTCTTTACTCGTTCCGTAATACATCATCTCGTGACTAACCCATTTGTCATTTGCTTGCAAGGCTTATTATGGTGTGTATTACCGAGAGGGCCCAGAGATACCTCTCCGACACTCAGAGTGACAAATCCTATTCTCGATCTATGCCAACTCAGCAAACACCTTCGGAGACACCTGTGGAGCATCTTTATAATTACCCACTTACGTTGTGACATTTGATAACAAACAAGGCGTTCCTCCGGTATTTTGGAGTTGCATAATCTCATAGTCCGAGGAACATGTATAAGTCAAGAAGAAAGAAATAGCAATAAAACTAAACGATCAATCTGCTAAGCTAACGGATGGGTCTTGTCCATCACATCATTCTCCTAATGATGTGATCCCATTCATCAAATGACAACACATGTCTATGGTTAGGAAACTGAACCATCTTTGATTAAGGAGCTAGTCTAGTAGAGGCATACTAGGGACACTCTATTTTTTCTATGTATTCACACATGTATCAAGTTTCCGGTTAATACAATTCTAGCATGAATAAAAGACATTTATCATGATATATATAAGGAAATATAAATAACAACTTTATTTTTGTCTCTAGGGCATATTTCCTTCAATGATTTCATCCACAGGTCAGAATTGTCAAATATGCCTTCCCTAAATCTCAATAACTTCATCCACACAAAACTCAACAAGAACTCGGAGATAAGTTAGTACAAATCAGTGCAAAACCTTACCATTCTCTACTGTAGAAAATCTCTAAAATTATAATTTAACATTGCATAATAAATGCCTTTGCATATTTAATACTCCTATCCTGAAAAAGAATCATTAAACAAGCAAACACATGCAAACAATGCGAACATAACAACAATCTGTCTAAACAGAACATTCTGCAAAGAATGTAAGAAGATTCATTCTTCTATAACTCACTAAATTCTAAACATTTTATCACATTTTGAATTTTCTAGGGAATTTTTGCGATAGCGATAAACTTTCTGTTTTCAAGCAGCAATATATAGACTTGCAAAATAAGCATGGTAAGGGCTATCCTTGACACTTTTATTGAAATAAAAAATATAAAACATTATTATAATTAATAGCAAGCAAATCCTAACAAAATAAAATGACGCTCCAAGCAAAACACATATCATGTGACGAATAGAAATATAGCTCCAAATGAGGTTACCAATAATGTTGAAGACGAAAGAGGGGATGTCTTCCAGGGCATCCCCAAGCTTGTAAGCTTGGGTATTCCTTGAATATTACCCTGGGGTGCCTTGGGCATCCCCACTCTTAGTGTATTGCCACTCCTTATTCTCCTCATATCGATATCTCACCCAAAACTTGAAAACTTCAATCACACAAAACTTAACAGAACTTCGTGAGATAGGTTAGTACGATAAAGAGCAAATCATTCACTTTGGTACTGTCAAAGACAAGATTAATAAATTTTCCACATAATGCCTACTGTACCTTATCATTTCCACAATTTATATCACTTAATATAAGCTATGGAAACACTAAAACAAGCACACTATGCATTGAAAACAGAATCTGTCAAAAACAAAACAGTCTGTAATGATCTAGACAATGACCATACTTATCAAGCTCTAATTATTTTAAAAATTTAGCACAAGGTAGAAAATTTGTATATAAATTATGTGTAAAATTTTCAGAAAGTTATCACGTGACATTAATTTATAGAATTTTCTGCGCTGGACGCAAAACTTTCTGATTTTGCACAGAATCAAGTCAACTATCATCCACACTATCCCAAAGGCTTTAATTGGCACTTTATTAAAACAAAAGCTATAAAACATGATAACTATAGTAGCTTAAGCATGTAACACACAAAAACAGTAGGGATAAATGTTGGGTTGTCTCCCAACAAGCGCTTTTCTTTAATGCCTTTTAGCTAGGCATGATGATTTTAATGATGCTCACTTAAAAGTAAAGAATTGAAACATAATGGGAGCATCATGAAGCATGTGACTAGCACATTTAAGTCTAACCCTCTTCCTATGCATAGGTATCTTGTGAGGAAATATTTTTTTAGAACAAGAATCAACTAGCATAGGAAGGCAAAACAAGCATGACTTCAAAACTTTCAACACAAAGAGAGGAAACTTGATATTATTGCAATACGTACAAGCATATGTTCCTCTATCATAATACATTTCAGTAGAATCATGAATGAATTCAAAAAAATAGCTATCACATGAAGTATTCTTTTCATGATCCACAAGCATATAAATTTTATTACTCTCCACATAAGCAAATTTCTTCTCATTCATAATAGTGGGAGCAAGCTCAACGAAATAACTATCATGTGATACTTGATTGGCATAATCATATTGTGAATTAAAAATATGATGACAAGTTCCATGGTTATCATTATTGTTTATATCATAAGTGTCATCACAATAATCATCATAGAGAGCAATTTTTCTTTCATCATAATCAATTAGAACCTCTTTAAAAATAGTGGATTCATCACTAAATAAAGTCACGACCTCTCCAAATCCACTTTCATCTTTGTAATCATCATAAATAGGAGGCATGCTACCATTATAACAAATTTGCCCATCAAATCTCGGGGGACTAAAAATATCATTTTTATCAAAAATAGCATCCCCAAGCTTATGGCTTTGCATATCATTAGCATCATGGACGTTCAAAGAATTCATACTAACAGATAACCCACAAGTGTAGGGGGTAAGTTCTAGTCTCTTTCGATAAGTAAGAGTGTCGAACCCAACGGGGAGCTAAAGGTAGAACAAGTATTCCCTCAAGTTCTATCAACCACCGATACAACTCTACACATGCTTAACCTAGAACAAATATGGAACTAGAAGTACTTTGTAGGTGTTGTAGGATAGGTTTGCAAGATAATAAAAGGCACACAAATAAAAATCTAGGGGATGTTTACATAAATAAACAATTAATATAGTATAGCGAATGTGGAAAAGTGGTGGTAGGAGTTGCGGAATTGTCCATAAGCAATTGACTACGTTACAAAACCAGTAGCAAGTTTTTATGTGGGACAGGCCATTGCTAGCATATCATCCCTTACTTGGGATTCTATGAACTTATGATTGTACCTCCAGCAAGCATCCGCAACTACTGTCATTCCTTAAGGTAAAACCCAACCATAGCCTTAAGATATATTGGTCCCCCTTCAATCTTGTATGCATCAATTTCTATGCTAGGCTGAAGCTGTTGTCACCCTTGCCCTCCAATACGTAGTCCTATCAACATACAACTAACCCTATGGTGTGATCCACACGCGCTCTCATATGATGGGCACCAAAGGACAAAAACATAACCACAAGGAAATTATACCAATCATAGCAGTTCACCAATCACCGATAGGACAACAAAAATCTACTCAAGCATCATAGGATGACAACACATCATTAGATAATAATATGAAGCATAAAACACCATGTTCTAGTAGAGGGTACAACAGGTTGCGGGAGAGTGGACCACTAAATATAGATAAGGGGAGGTGATGAAGATGTTAGTGAAATGACGGAGGTGTTGGTGTAGATCGCCGTCACACTATGATTTCCCCGGCGGCGTTCCGGCGCCACCGGGAGAGAGGGGGGAGAGCCCCCTCATTCTTCTTCTTCCTTGAACTCCCCCTAGATGAGAGAAGGGTTTCCCCTCTGGTCGATGGCCTCCATGGTGGCGGAGGGGCAAGATTGGATATGTCTCTTTGTTTCTCTTCTGTTTCACAACCCCTGTTTCTGGCCTTTCACCGTTTCTTAAATTCCCGGAGATCCATAACTCAGATTGGGCTGAAATTTTGACATGATTTTTATCTGGATATTAGCTTCCTTACAGTCATATAAAACGTCCAACTGACCTTTTGATATGGATATTCTGCGAAACAAAAACATGCCCTTATGGACGTGCCCTAGGTAGGGGGCGCCCCCTATGGCTTTTGGCCCCCAAGGGCATCGTCTCGTGTTGATTCCGCTTCCCAAAAATCAGATATATTCCAAAAAAACTCTCTGTAAGTTTTTATTGTGTTTGGACTTCATTTGATATGGATATTCTGCGAAACAAAAAACATGTAATAAATAGGAACTGGCATTGGGCACTGGATCAATATGTTAGTCCAAGGAAATCATATAAATTGTTGCCAAAAGTATCTAAAAGTTGTAGAATATTGGCATGGAACAATAAAAAATTATAGATACGACGGAGATCTATCAGCATTCCCAAGCTTAATTCCTGCTTGTCCTCGAGTAGGTAAATGATAAAAAAAGATAATTGTTGATGTGGAATGCTACCTAGCATAATCTTGATCATGTAATCTAATCATGGCATGAATATTAAGACACGAGTGATTCAAAGCAATAGTCTATCAATTTGACATAAAGACATCAATACTTGGGCATCCCGACAAATAATCATGTCTTTCAAAATATCAATGCTAAAGAACGCTATCCGTACAAAATCATATTGCCTTGCCATGCTCCATCTTCTTAACACAAAATATAAATCATGCACTACCCGAGTGTCAGCCAAGCAACTGGTTCATACTTTTTAACGCACTTCAACTTTTTCAACTCTCACGCAATACATGAGCGCAATGCATGTATATATCACTATGTGTGGAATTGAATGTGGTGGTAGAGGTTGATGTGGAGGAGACAAAAATTGTAAAGTCTCGCATCAACTAGGCGGATCAACGGGCTATGAAGATGCCCATCAATTGATATCAATGCGAGGACTAGGAATTGCCATACAACGGATGCACTAGGAGCTATAAGTGTATGAAAGCTCAAACTGAAAACTAAGTAGGTGTGCATCCAACTTCCTTGCTCATGAAGACCTCGGGCATTTGAGGAAGCCAATCATCGCAATATACAAGCCAAGTTCTATAATAAAAAAAATCACACTTGTATATTAAAGTGAGAATATAGGAGACTCTCTATATGAAGAACATGATGCTGCTCTGAAGCACAAGTATGGTAAAAGGATAGTAACATTGCCCCTTCTCTTTTTCTCTCATATATCTATTTTTGTTTTCTATTTATATATTTTTTGGGGGCACTTTGGCCTCTTTTTTCGTTGGGCTCTTTTGGCCTCTTCTTTTATTTCCTCACATGGGGCAATGCTCTAATAATGATGATCATCACACTTTTAATTACTAACACCTCGATATTACAACTCAATAAAACTAATACACGATGACTATATGAATGCCTCTGGAGGTGTACCAGGAAGTGCAATGATCTGGCATAGCAAAGATATCAAAAAACGGACAATCCACGAAAATATCATGCTAGCTGTCTTACGATCATGCAAAGCAATATGACAATGAACACTCAAGTCATGTATATGATGATGATGGAAGTTGCATGGCAATATATCTAGAAATGGCTATGGCAATGCCATAATAGGTAGGTATGGTGGCTGTTTTGAGGAAGGTATATGGAGGGTTAATGCATCGGTGAAAGTTGCGCGGTGCTACAGAGGCTAGCAATGGTGGAATGGTGAGAGTGTGTATAATCCATGGACTCACATTAGTCATAAAGAACTCACACACTTATTGCGAAAGTTTATTAGCCCTCGAAGCAAAGTACTACTACACATGCTCCTATGGGAGGCTGGTAAGGAGTTTACCATCGCACGCCCCCGACCTTCACGCAAAGATAGACAATCAGCGATAAATTGTGCTCCAACTTCTTATCATAACGAGAGACCATACGTGCATGCTTCGGGAATCACAAACCTTAACACCAATATTCTTACTGAACCACAATAATTCACCAGTACCTCCCACATATTAGTATCTCTATATCGCAAAAACAATTGCAAGGAATCAAACATATCATATTCAGTGATCTACAAATTTTATGTAGGATTTTATCACTAACCATGTGAACAACCAATTCCTATTCTCTCTAAATAGATATAAGTGAAGCATGAGAGTTCAATTCTTTCTACAAAAGGCATGACAGGCTCTAACAAATATAAGTGAAGCAAAAGAGTATTATACAAATAGCGGTTTTTCTATGTAGATAAACAAGCATCCAAAATTCAAATGATATAAGTGAAGCAAAAGAAGCATTCTATAACCACACTTAAAAGATATAAGTAAATGGCAAAGAGCATTCTATAAATCAACCAAGGATATCTCATACCAGCATGGTTCATTTATTAAAAGAAAAAGAAAAATCAGACAACACTCCAAGAATTGGCGCATATCATGTGAACAAAACAAAAACCTAAACATACCAACAATTGTCGAATAAAGATGGGATGCCTTCCGGGGCATGCCCAAGCTTACACGCTTGAGTCACCTTGAATATTTACTTGGGGTGGCTTGGGCATCCCCAAGCTTGATCTCTTCTCTATCCTTATTTTTCCCATATCAATACCTCCTCGATATTCGAACACTTCATCCACAGTTCCACACAAAACTAAACAAAATCTTTTATTAGAGGGGTTAGTACATATAACATCAAATCCCATCATGTACTGCTCTAACATTATTGTATAATTATAATCAAATACTTCTGCAACACTACAAATTCTGAAAAATTAGGACATAATAAACAATTTGTATATAAGTATTGTGTAATGATTTCATAAAATTAGCACATTCCAGCAAAAACAAATAATCTAAATTTACACACTACAACCAAAGTTTCTAATTTTGCACTGCACACACCAAACAAGCAATCTAAACACCCTAAAGGTAAATCTTGGCACATTATTTTAATAATACAATGTATTTGTACGAAGGGATAATTAAATTTTTTGAAAAGTTTGTGTAATTCAAGATTTGCAGAGTTTCCATGGGCATGAACAAAGTTCAAGGAGCTCCCCCACTTCAACGGTGCTCGTCCTTCTTAATTTCACTTTTCTTTTTGAATAGTTTTAGGTTCCCCGCTTTATTTTTTTGTTTTTAAACTTTTTAAAAGCTTACAATAGAATAAAATGACTCTAAAACTTCCGGGTTGTCTCCCTGGCAGCGCTTTCTTTAAAGCCATTAAGCTAGGAATATAGTGCTCAAGTAATGGATCCACCCGTATCCCAAAGTATATCAAAGCCAATTTTAATTAACAATGATTTGTAATTTAGTATTGAGCACAAAATAACATATATCATGCAACAACGAAGTCTAACTCTCTTCTTATGAATCTGCATGTCATAGAAGAACAATTCATGCACATCAAGTAAGGCCAATACATAGCATAAACAGTTTCTTGCAATTTTATCGCATTGAAAACATAGAGAGGCGGAGATGCAGTTCCTCTCATAATAATTGCAAGTAGGAGCAGGAAGCACATGCATATTATATTTATCAAAATCATCATTTGCAATAGTGGAACACAACCCATCAATATAATCCTTAATAAACGCAAACTTCTTCGATATAATGTAGTTGGGAGAATTCAAAAATATAATAGGACTATCATGCGTGGGTGCAATAGCAACAATTTAATGTTTAACATAAGGAACTATAGCAAGTTCATCTCCATACGCATAATTCATATTGGCATCATGACCACAAGCATAGCAGGCATCAATTTCATCAAAAAGGGATATTTCAAATGAATCCAAGGGATCATAACAATCATCATAGCATTCATCCTTCGGTAAGCATGAAGGGAAATTAAACAATGTATGAGTTGAAGGGTTACTCTCATCAGAAGGTGGGCACGGGTAGATAATCCGCTCTTCCTCGTTTTGTTCTTCGCTCTCCTCCTCGTCTTTATCATCCAATGAGCTCACAGTGTCATCAATTTCTTCTTCCATAGTCTCCTGCAAAATGTTAATCTCTTCATGGACAGCGGAGACTTTCTCAATAAACTCACTAATATC
>LR738711.1:662937106-662949129 GCA_902687465.1 Secale cereale
CCCCCTTCCCTCGCCGCCTCCGCCATGGCCCCGAAGACCGAGAAGGCGAAGGCGGAGAAGACCAAGAAGGAGAAATCGGAGCAAGCGGCGAGGCTCACCTTGTTGCGGAAGCGGAACGTCGTCTTCTCGCCGAGGCTCAGCGCGCGGGAGCTCTGGAACAAGTACTACTTGTTCTGGGCCAAGAAGACCAAGGCGCATCCCCGCACCCGAGCCTATCCGGCCGCCGCCAAGGACAACTACCCCGGCGGGTACTTCTTCTTCGCAGCTTTCTTCCACTGCGGCCTCTATCCCCCTTTTTCCGACTTTTTCTGCGATATAATGCACACCTACGGCCTCCATCTTCTAGACTTCACTCCCAACGCCATCCTCACGATGGCGGTTTTCGCACATATGTGCGAAAACTATATTGGGATATACCCAAACGTAGCGCTGTTTAGGCACTTCTTCACTCCTAGAGTAGAAGCCGGCGCTCCCCTCTCCGGGGGGATTTCTTGGGTCTTCCGCTTGAATAAGAAGAAGTCCTACTTGCCGGGGGAGCTCCGCGGCAAGTGGGAGGAGTGGCGTGCAGACTGGTGTTGGATAGTCGAGGACGAGCCGCAACCCTTCACTGCGCCGCGCACAACAGCCATCGTGCGTGGCAGGGACTGGAGTGAGTTGGATTCGGACGACGGCAAGCTCGACGTCGCCCTCATCAGAATTCTTCGTCTTCAGGTAGCAAGGTTGTCTGTCGGAGAAGTAGGCACAGATTTCCTCCGCCGCCGCATCGCCCCCCTTCAAGATAGGAAGAGGCCAGCCTGGGATTACGGCAACGCGGCGGACATAATGAGGCTGCGCCCCGGGCTCAACTTCAACTTCACATCACTGGAGCTGAAGGGAATGGTCCGGGAACTATTTAAGCATGACCCGGCCCACCCGGAGTGGTTCAGAGCTCCCCGGGGAGTGGTGCCCCTCTGCAACAGCACGGCCCGGGATGCCCTTCGCGCCATGATGCCCGCGTGTGACTCGCACGGTATCGACCGCACGTGGATTCCGCCCAAGCCAGACGTCATCTTGAACTTCTTTGACAACCTGGTGGAGGTGGCGAAGAACAAGGACGAGATCAGGGAGCTCACACGGGACACCACCGACCAAGAGATAGCGTATATAGCTTCTCGGGTTGAAGAGGCCGCTGCAGCCGCAGCGGCAGGAGAATTTGGCTTTACGCCCGAGGAGGCAGAGGCTGCGGAAGCGTCCTGCCAAGCAGAGGAGGCGGAGATCCGCAGGCTGTTGAAGCTTCCTCCCGACGAGCTCGCCGGGGTCCCATCCTTGAGGCACTCCAGGATCCCCGGAATCCTGGCCGAGGCCGCGGCGAAAGGCAGCGCCGCCGGAGGAAACAGAGGCGCCGCAGGGAGCGGAGGCGCCGGAGGGAGCGGAGGCGCCGGAGGGAGAGCGGCCACACTGGAGGGCGCTGGGCCCAGCAAGCCTGCCGAGGAGGAGGAGGAGGAGGAGGACGCCGGGGCCGACGAACACTCTGACGGATCCCTGGGGCTCTATGCCGACGACCTCTCCTCGTCATCGGAGACCTCCCCGCCTCGGGCAAGCCCTAGGCGTTCTCCGCTGAAGCGTCTCCGCAAGACGGCGACAGGGACGAGGGCGCAGGCGCCCCGGCAACAACCAGCTCGCCGGGCGGCGCGAGCTACCTGGGGGAGCCAAGCTGCGACGGGGGCGCCCGGCGTACCAACCACGGCGGGGGCGACTCGTACACAGGCCACGGCGGGGGCGACCCGCACACAGGCCGCGGCGGAGGCGCCCCGCACGGCAGCGCCAGGCGGAGGAAGGTCTTCGCAGAGCGGAGCGGCAGCTCCGCCCGCTCCCCGGGTCTCGGCTACCACAGGGGCCGGGTCTTCGCAGCCCCCAGCCCCGGGGACCGCCAAGCGCCCGAGGGAGTCTTCGCCTCCTGCTCCTCGCGCGGACGCGCCTCAGGTGGCGTTTGACTTCTCCGCCTTGAGCGACGACGACGACGAGGAGGAACAGGAGTAAGAATTTGAGGTTTTGCGTCTTCTTTAACTTCGTCTTGATTTTTTGCTGATGCTGATTTTGCTCTCTGTTTTGATCTCAGGACCTTGGCCCAGCGAGTGGCGAAGAAGGCCAAGGTGCCCGTGGTCGAGGTCGCGGACGACTCGCCCGTCGCGGCGACTGGAGATACGGCGGAGGCGAGCCTGCCGGACCCTAGCGCTGCTCCGAGGAGCAGCCCCCAGCGCAGCCCCCAGCGTAAGTCTGGGTTTTATACTTCCACTTGTCGGGTGCGCTTGAGAATTTTGTCTTGTGCTGATATCTTGATGTTTTCGTCTTGTCTTGATTGTCTTGTGCAGAGGCGGAGCCACAAACGCAGGAGCATCCGGAGGTCGCTCCCGAGGAGCCGCAGGCCCCGCCGTCCCCGCCAAGGCCGAACTCCCCGGCAAGGGAGAGCACTCCGCCAAGGGCGGGTACTCCGCCAAGGGCGAGTACCCCGCCAAGGGCGAGCAGCCCGGCGAGGGCGGCCACTCCGCCAAGGCAGAGCTCCCCGGCGAGGGAGCCCGCCGCTGACGACGTCCGTCAAGGTAAGTTCCGTAACTTTGTCTTCTTGGATTCGTCTCTTTTTGGATATTTGCTTGAACTTCTTTTACTTTTTCTTCTTCTTCTAGATCCTCCTCCCCCCGAGCAGGTGGAGACGGAAGTCATCGTCATCGAGGAGGAGGGCGCGCAGGGCGGCGGCGGCGACGCCCCTGTCGCTGAGGACACAGCGGGAGCCGCCGAGCCGGCTGCGGAGGAAACCGCTCCGGCCGCAGACGCGGCGGCCGGGGAGGGGGACGGCGACCATACTGCCGGCCCGGAGGCGGCAGGAGCGTCGAGCGCTGCGCCGGCCGCCGACCCCTCCACCGAGAAGGAGCCATCAGCCTATTACCTTGAGGCCCCCAATGGCGTTTACATCCAGGTGCCGTGGGGTTCTTCTTCGCGAGCCCCCGCGGAGGGCGAGGCCTTTGATGGAGAGGTCCTCGCCTCCGCGGGTCTGAAGATCGTCGAGGCGCCCGGCGGAAGCGAAGGGCCCGAGGAAGAGAAGCTGCTTCATCAGCTCCTGGCCCTTTACCGGGCCAGGCAGGCGAAGCTTGCTTCCCGGGAGGCCCTTGCCGCCAAGGCCGCCGTTGAGATGGAGAAGCGCGCGGCGGGGCTCCGCGCCGCCAACCAGGCTGCCCTCCGCGACGTGGCGGAGGAGCGCGAGAGGCTCGCCGGGGAGTACCAGGAATGGCTGCCGGAGAAGGCTGAAGCCGAAGAGCAGCAGCGACTTGCCGGGGTGGAGCTGTCCCGGCGAGAAGGAGAGCTCGCCCAGCGGAAGGTCAACCTCGACTCCCACGAGGAAGACCTTGCCGCTCGGGAGCAGGCCCTTGGTGGAGAGCTGAAGGAGGCGAAAGCCGCCGCGGCTGCCGCGGAGACCGCCAAGGAGGAGCTCGCGGCCAAGGTTGCGCAACTGGAGGAGTCGTTGAAGGCGAGCGTGGAGAGGGTCACCGCGCTCAACACGGAGCGCGAGAAGGACGCCCACACCAACTCCGAACTCCAGGTGCGCCTCTCCAAGCAGGGCGACGAGCTGAAGGCCGCCAAGGACTCCATTGAGGATCTGGAGCTAAAGGTTTCCACGTTGAAGGACTCGCTCGACGCCGTCCGGGACCGGGAAACCAAGCTGAAGGAGGAACTCCGCAGGGAGCGAGGCTTGGTGGAGAGCGCCAACACTGCGGCCGAGAACTTCCGCCGGACCGTCGAGGTGTGGACCGACGACCTGGTGTCTTCTGCATCCAACATCGATCAAGAGCTGCTGGCGCTGAAGGTTGAGCATCTCATCTACTCTCCGGATCCAAACCTCCCTCACAGCGCCAAGCTCAGCCTCTTCTTCAGAGGGATCGCGCCGGCCCTTGCAGATCTTCGGAAGAAGCTCCCCGCGCAACTGGCCGAGGAGTCGCGCCAGCTCTGCGCGGGAACCTTGGAGCGCGTCCTGTCGAAGATTGTATACCGCAATCCCGGCATAAACCTCACCAACGTTCTCCGCAGCTTGCCGGCCGACGCGAACACGGAGGCGCTGAAGGAGCAGGTCGCCCATATCATCGCCAAAGTGAACAAGATCTCCAGGATCGAGGGCGACCGCGTGGATTAGGCCTCCTTTTTCTTTATCTCTTTTGTTGCTGCATAGGGTGTTATGAACTCATTAATCATTGCGACAAGTTATCCTTTGTAAGATATTTATCTTATTTTAATCAATCAGTGCAATGTTATCTTCCTTGTCTTGGTCATCTACTTTGTATGTTTTTCACCCTACGCTTCCAGGGAGCTTGCCGGCAAGGGTCCTTTGCCGCGAGCGCTGAGTGCTGGACTCTGAGCAGCCTGCTGGCCAAGGTCTCACCGGCAAGCAACCTTGCCGCGGCTAGTCGCGACGCACTCAGCTTGTTGAGTGAACTCGAAAACGAACCAAGGGCGCGACACTTGTCGCAGCTCACTTGAGTCATTGAGCGTACTCGAAACAAGATAAGGGTGCGGCTAGCTACGGGTAGGTTCCTCCACGCACAGGTTTTCCATACAAAGTGTGATTGTTCAAGGAAGACAGCTAAAAATTAAAAATTTGAACTGCTCAAATTCTAATAACTTAGCTTTTATATATTGTTTGCTTCTTGGTAAGGCTTCTCTTTCTTGAACAGCACTTGGTTCCTCCTCCATCTCCTTCCCCCCCGGCAAACTTGTGCGCGAGGAACACTCCATCTGCTTGAGAGGCAAGGAAAAAGAAGAGAGAAACAAGTATATGGCCTTTCGGCGTGCTAATGCTTACCGGATGTGTATGTTGCGCCAGGTGCCAAATAACACATGCAAATAGCAAAGAAAAGCATGTAAAAGGCAAATAGCGCAAAACACAAAAACTTTACTGATGCACGGGGTCTGCGCCCGGCTTTGTACAAAGGGTTACATGCAACAGCGGCAAAGCTTGTACAAAAGGTGGTTGCCGGAACGGATCACGGCAACCGCACCTTATGGGTGAAACTTGCGAAGATGCTCTATGTTCCAGGAGTTGCTCACCGGTAAGCCTTCTTCGGTCTCAAGGCGGACAGCGCCGGGCCTCGTGACTTGTCTCACCCGATAAGGGCCTTCCCACTTCGGCGTCAACTTGTTGGAATTCTTGGCGGACTGAACACGCCGAAGAACAAGGTCGCCTTCCTCGAGACTCCTGGCCTTGACCTTGCGGCTATGGTAGCGACGCAAGGCTTGCTGGTACCGAGCAGCTCGTACAGCAGCCTGGAGACGTCCCTCCTCGAGGAGCAATGCATCATCTTGCCGCAGTTGCTCTTGCTCGAGCTCATCATAAGCGAGCACTCGAGGAGATCCGTATACGAGTTCCGTGGGGAGAACTGCCTCTGCTCCATAGACTAGAGCAAAGGGTGTCTGTCCGGTGGCTCGACTTGGTGTCGTTCTGATTGACCAAAGAGCCGCCGGTAGCTCCTCTATCCAGTTTTTTCCGCACTTGCGCAGCCTATCAAAGGTCCTTGTCTTGAGTCCGCGCAGC
This sequence comes from Secale cereale, assembly GCA_902687465.1. NCBI lineage: Eukaryota > Viridiplantae > Streptophyta > Magnoliopsida > Poales > Poaceae > Secale > Secale cereale. The sequence goes on from LR738711.1 coordinate 662,942,664, forward strand.
ACTTCAGCATTGGCCCTCTCCGCTTGACCGTTGCTCCTCGGGTGAGCAACAGAAGCTAAACAGACCTTGGCGCCAAGGTCTTGGACGTACTGCATGAAGGTGCGACTAGTAAATTGTGTACCGTTGTCGGTGATGATCCTGTTAGGGATTCCGAAACGGCAAACAATCGACCTGAAGAACCTGACCGCTGACTGTGCTGTCACCTTTCTTACTGGTTCCACTTCTGGCCACTTTGTGAACTTGTCGATTGCAACGTACAAGTACTCAAAGCCCCCGACAGCTCGGGGGAAGGGGCCGAGGATATCGAGCCCCCAGACCGAGAAGGGCCAGGACAAAGGAATTGTTTGGAGAGCTTGAGCTGGCTGATGGATCTGCTTTGCATGGAACTGGCACGCTTCACACTTGGTTACTAGTGCAGTTGCATCTTGGAGGGCTTCTTGCCAGAAGAACCCTTGCCGGAAAGCTTTTCCGGCAAGCGCCCTTGCGCCAATGTGGTGGCCGCATATGCCTCCGTGTATTTCTGCCAACAGCTTCTGTCCATCTTCCCTGGAGATGCACTTCAATCTGACTCCATTGAGCCTTCTTCTGTACAACTCGTTATCCATGAACTGGTACATACTTGACTGCCTGGTTATCCTTTTCTGCCGCAGCTGCTGCATCCCAGTAGATCTTGTCGGCGCAGACAAGTGCATCTTTCTTGTCGCCATGGACGGTGATGACGCTTATCGGCCCCGGCATCTTGAGTACGTTGTAGGCATAGTGGGAAGCTGCCATGAACTTGGCGAGGGCGGGACGGCCGAGTATTCCATTATACGGCAATGGAATATCGGCGACGTCGAACGTGATGCGCTCAGTCCTGAAGTTGAGCTCCCCGCCAAAGGTCACCGGCAGAGTTATCTTCCCCTTGGGCTTGCTCCTTCCCGGATTGATTCCTTGGAAAGAACCGGTCTCTTCGAGCTCGCCATCTGGGATTTGGAGTTTCTTGATCACAGCAGAGGAGATCAAGTTCAGCCCGGCCCCGCCGTCAACCAACATTTTGGTGACCTTGAGGTTGCGGATGGTGGGTGAGACCAGCATCGGCAAGCACCCGACCGCAGTGGTGAGGTCAGGGTGATCCTCAAGATCAAAAATGATGGGCGTGCTGGACCATTTGAGGAGCCTGCGCGACTCCACGGGCGGCTCTGCTGCATTCACCTCGCGCACCCACTGCTTGAGCTGGCGGTGGGAGGTGTGCAGAGAGGCGCCACCGTCGACGCACAGGACCTCCGTGGCCTTCTGGAACTCCTGCTCGCTATTATCCTCATCCTCCATGTCTTCGTCGTCGTCTTCTTCATCCTTGTCGCGGCCCCGGGGAGGTCGGTCACCTTGCCGCTGCTTTGCCTTGCCGCGGCGTCCTCCCCGGCCATTGAACGGCCGCTTCTTGCTTGGTTCCCCACCACCACCTTGGGCCTTCTCCTTGTCGCGCCTCTCATACTCAGCTTTCTGCTGTTCGACGAGGTACTCGACGCGTTTGCAGTTGGAGAGGTCGTGGCCCTTGGTGCGGTGGATTTTGCAGTATTGCTTGTCGGAGCCGTCCTGCTTGTCGGCTGCCGCTACAGGGGCAGGCTCCTTGCCGGAGCCGCCAGCCTGTGTTTGCTTGGCGGGAGCCTCCTTGCCGGACTTCTCGACGACAAGCACTTCCTTCTTGTTCTTCCTTCTATTGTTCCGCCGCCGGCTCTTCTTTGCCGGGGCGGCGTCGTCGCTGTCGCTTCCTCCTGCGCCAGTATCCTCCCCGGGGAGTCTCCTCCCCTCTTCTGCGCGTGCGCACTTATCAGCCAGAGCATAAAGCTCGCTGACATCCCGTATCTTGGTCATGGCCATCTCCTCACGCATGCGGCGGTTACGCACGTTCTGGTGGAACGCGCTAATAACCACGGCAGGGTGGACGTCGGGGATGTTGTGCTGCACACGACTGAAGCGTTGGATATACTTGCGCAGGGATTCTCCTTCCTTCTGGGCCAGAATGTGGAGATCGCTCTCCTGGCCGTGGGGTTTGTGGCCGCCTGTGAAGGCGCCAACAAACTGATGGCAAAGGTCCGCCCAAGAAGAAATGGAGCCTTCCGGCAAGTGCATAAGCCACGAACGGACGTTCGGCTTAAGCACGAGCGGGAAGTAGTTTGCCAAAATCTTCTCGTCGCGCCCCCCGGCAGCCTGCACCGTGATGGTGTAAATGCTGAGGAATTCCGAGGGGTGCGTCTTGCCGTCGTACTTCTCCGGTACGTCGGGCTTGAAGTTCTTCATGCTGGGCCACTGGACGAGCCGCAGCTCGCGGGTAAACGCAGGGCAACCTGCCGCGTACGGCAAGTCGCCTGGTTCACCGGGCGCGCGCGCGTCGACAGCGTTCCCAGCTCTCTGGTCTGATTGTCGCCGAGCTTCTCGGCGGCGCTCGATTGTTGTTCGAGCGTCTTCTTGTCGCCGGTCGTCAAGGACCTGGCGCTGGTCCCGACGAGCCCGCGGATCCGACGACGCCGTGGAGCCGTCGTCGGCGTTGTTCCGGCGGGGCGGCGTCTTCTGCTTCCGCGGCGGGGAGTGCACGGTGGTTGCACCCCCGGCGGTCTTGTCGCCGTCGGCCTTCGTCTTCTCGACTTGCCGCGGCCGCGAGGTCGCCGGCTGCTGTGGAGAGTCGTTGTTGGCGAAGGCGATCAGGCTCTGAATAGTTGCCCTCCAGTCTTCGGCCTTGTCTGCCACTGGAGGGAAGTCGAGGAGCAGTTGCGCCCTTGCGAGCGCTTCTACTGGAGTGGAGGGGAGCGGGGGCGAGCGGTGCGAGGAGCGGGATATGCTCGGACTTCTAACAGCGTTAGAAGGAGCAGGGTCCCGCCCGGGCGACCGCGCCTTGCTCGTGCCAGGACGATGGCCCGGAGCGTTGATGTGGAATGCTACCTAGCATAATCTTGATCATGTAATCTAATCATGGCATGAATATTAAGACACGAGTGATTCAAAGCAATAGTCTATCAATTTGACATAAAGACATCAATACTTGGGCATCCCGACAAATAATCATGTCTTTCAAAATATCAATGCTAAAGAACGCTATCCGTACAAAATCATATTGCCTTGCCATGCTCCATCTTCTTAACACAAAATATAAATCATGCACTACCCGAGTGTCAGCCAAGCAACTGGTTCATACTTTTTAACGCACTTCAACTTTTTCAACTCTCACGCAATACATGAGCGCAATGCATGTATATATCACTATGTGTGGAATTGAATGTGGTGGTAGAGGTTGATGTGGAGGAGACAAAAATTGTAAAGTCTTGCATCAACTAGGCGGATCAACGGGCTATGAAGATGCCCATCAATTGATATCAATGCGAGGACTAGAAATTGCCATACAACGGATGCACTAGGAGCTATAAGTGTATGAAAGCTCAAACTGAAAACTAAGTAGGTGTGCATCCAACTTCCTTGCTCATGAAGACCTCGGGCATTTGAGGAAGCCAATCATCGCAATATACAAGCCAAGTTCTATAATAAAAAATATCACACTTGTATATTAAAGTGAGAATATAGGAGACTCTCTATATGAAGAACATGATGCTGCTCTGAAGCACAAGTATGGTAAAAGGATAGTAACATTGCCCCTTCTCTTTTTCTCTCATATATCTATTTTTGTTTTCTATTTATATATTTTTTTGGGGGCACTTTGGCCTCTTTTTTCGTTGGGCTCTTTTGGCCTCTTCTTTTATTTCCTCACATGGGGCAATGCTCTAATAATGATGATCATCACACTTTTAATTACTAACACCTCGATATTACAACTCAATAAAACTAATACACGATGACTATATGAATGCCTCTGGAGGTGTACCAGGAAGTGCAATGATCTGGCATAGCAAAGATATCAAAAAACGGACAATCCACGAAAATATCATGCTAGCTGTCTTACGATCATGCAAAGCAATATGACAATGAACACTCAAGTCATGTATATGATGATGATGGAAGTTGCATGGCAATATATCTAGAAATGGCTACGGCAATGCCATAATAGGTAGGTATGGTGGCTGTTTTGAGGAAGGTATATGGAGGGTTAATGCATCGGTGAAAGTTGCGCGGTGCTACAGAGGCTAGCAATGGTGGAATGGTGAGAGTGTGTATAATCTATGGACTCACATTAGTCATAAAGAACTCACACACTTATTGCGAAAGTTTATTAGCCCTCGAAGCAAAGTACTACTACACATGCTCCTATGGGAGGTTGGTAAGGAGTTTACCATCGCACGCCCCCGACCTTCACGCAAAGATAGACAATCAGCGATAAATTGTGCTCCAACTTCTTATCATAACGAGAGACCATACGTGCATGCTTCGGGAATCACAAACCTTAACACCAATATTCTTACTGAACCACAATAATTCACCAGTACCTCCCACATATTAGTATCTCTATATCGCAAAAACAATTGCAAGGAATCAAACATATCATATTCAGTAATCTACAAATTTTATGTAGGATTTTATCACTAACCATGTGAACAACCAATTCCTATTCTCTCTAAATAGATATAAGTGAAGCATGAGAGTTCAATTCTTTCTACAAAAGGCATGACAGGCTCTAACAAATATAAGTGAAGCAAAAGAGTATTATACAAATAGCGGTTTTTCTATGTAGATAAACAAGCATCCAAAATTCAAATGATATAAGTGAAGCAAAAGAAGCATTCTATAACCACACTTAAAAGATATAAGTAAATGGCAAAGAGCATTCTATAAATCAACCAAGGATATCTCATACCAGCATGGTGCATTTATTAAAAGAAAAAGAAAAATCAGACAACACTCCAAGAATTGACGCATATCATGTGAACAAAACAAAAACCTAAACATACCAACAATTGTCGAATAAAGATGGGATGCCTTCCGGGGCATGCCCAAGCTTACACGCTTGAGTCACCTCGAATATTTACTTGGGGTGGCTTGGGCATCCCCAAGCTTGATCTCTTCTCTATCCTTATTTTTCCCATATCAATACCTCCTCGATATTCGAACACTTCATCCACAGTTCCACACAAAACTAAACAAAATCTTTTATTAGAGGGGTTAGTACATATAACATCAAATCCCATCATGTACTGCTCTAACATTATTGTATAATTATAATCAAATACTTCTGCAACACTACAAATTCTGAAAATTAGGACATAATAAACAATTTGTATATAAGTATTGTGTAATAATTTCATAAAATTAGCACATTCCAGCAAAAACAAATAATCTAAATTTACACACTACAACCAAAGTTTCTAATTTTGCACTGCACACACCAAACAAGCAATCTAAACACCCTAAAGGTAAATCTTGGCACATTATTTTAATAATACAATGTATTTGTACGAAGGGATAATTAAATTTTTTGAAAAGTTTGTGTAATTCAAGATTTGCAGAGTTTCCATGGGCATGAACAAAGTTCAAGGAGCTCCCCCACTTCAACGGTGCTCGTCCTTCTTAATTTCACTTTTCTTTTTGAATAGTTTTAGGTTCCCCGCTTTATTTTTTTGTTTTTAAACTTTTTAAAAGCTTACAATAGAATAAAATGACTCTAAAACTTCCGGGTTGTCTCCCTGGCAGCGCTTTCTTTAAAGCCATTAAGCTAGGAATATAGTGCTCAAGTAATGGATCCACCCGTATCCCAAAGTATATCAAAGCCAATTTTAATTAACAATGATTTGTAATTTAGTATTGAGCACAAAATAACATATATCATGCAACAACGAAGTCTAACTCTCTTCTTATGAATCTGCATGTCATAGAAGAACAATTCATGCACATCAAGTAAGGCCAATACATAGCATAAACAGTTTCTTGCAATTTTATCGCATTGAAAACATAGAGAGGCGGAGATGCAGTTCCTCTCATAATAATTGCAAGTAGGAGCAGGAAGCACATGCATATTATATTTATCAAAATCATCATTTGCAATAGTGGAACACAACCCATCAATATAATCCTTAATAAACGCAAACTTCTTCGATATAATGTAGTTGGGAGAATTCAAAAATATAATAGGACTATCATGCGTGGGTGCAATAGCAACAATTTAATGTTTAACATAAGGAACTATAGCAAGTTCATCTCCATACGCATAATTCATATTGGCATCATGACCACAAGCATAGCAGGCATCAATTTCATCAAAAAGGGATATTTCAAATGAATCCAAGGGATCATAACAATCATCATAGCATTCATCCTTCGGTAAGCATGAAGGGAAATTAAACAATGTATGAGTTGAAGGGTTACTCTCATCAGAAGGTGGGCACGGGTAGATAATCCGCTCTTCCTCGTTTTGTTCTTCGCTCTCCTCCTCGTCTTTATCATCCAATGAGCTCACAGTGTCATCAATTTCTTCTTCCATAGTCTCCTGCAAAATGTTAATCTCTTCATGGACAGCGGAGACTTTCTCAATAAACTCACTAATATC
>LR738711.1:662950801-663061863 GCA_902687465.1 Secale cereale
CCCCCTTCCCTCGCCGCCTCCGCCATGGCCCCGAAGACCGAGAAGGCGAAGGCGGAGAAGACCAAGAAGGAGAAATCGGAGCAAGCGGCGAGGCTCACCTTGTTGCGGAAGCGGAACGTCGTCTTCTCGCCGAGGCTCAGCGCGCGGGAGCTCTGGAACAAGTACTACTTGTTCTGGGCCAAGAAGACCAAGGCGCATCCCCGCACCCGAGCCTATCCGGCCGCCGCCAAGGACAACTACCCCGGCGGGTACTTCTTCTTCGCAGCTTTCTTCCACTGCGGCCTCTATCCCCCTTTTTCCGACTTTTTCTGCGATATAATGCACACCTACGGCCTCCATCTTCTAGACTTCACTCCCAACGCCATCCTCACGATGGCGGTTTTCGCACATATGTGCGAAAACTATATTGGGATATACCCAAACGTAGCGCTGTTTAGGCACTTCTTCACTCCTAGAGTAGAAGCCGGCGCTCCCCTCTCCGGGGGGATTTCTTGGGTCTTCCGCTTGAATAAGAAGGAGTCCTACTTGCCGGGGGAGCTCCGCGGCAAGTGGGAGGAGTGGCGTGCAGACTGGTGTTGGATAGTCGAGGACGAGCCGCAACCCTTCACTGCGCCGCGCACAATAGCCATCGTGCGTGGCAGGGACTGGAGTGAGTTGGATTCGGACGACGACAAGCTCGACGTCGCCCTCATCAGAATTCTTCGTCTTCAGGTAGCAAGGTTGTCTGTCGGAGAAGTAGGCACAGATTTCCTCCGCCGCCGCATCGCCCCCCTTCAAGATAGGAAGAGGCCAGCCTGGGATTACGGCAACGCGGCGGACATAATGAGGCTGTGCCCCGGGCTCAACTTCAACTTCACATCACTGGAGCTGAAGGGAATGGTCCGGGAACTATTTAAGCATGACCCGGCCCACCCGGAGTGGTTCAGAGCTCCCCGGGGAGTGGTGCCCCTCTGCAACAGCACGGCCCGGGATGCCCTTCGCGCCATGATGCCCGCGTGTGACTCGCACGGTATCGACCGCACGTGGATTCCGCCCAAGCCAGACGTCATCTTGAACTTCTTTGACAACCTGGTGGAGGTGGCGAAGAACAAGGACGAGATCAGGGAGCTCACACGGGACACCACCGACCAAGAGATAGCGTATATAGCTTCTCGGGTTGAAGAGGCCGCTGCAGCCGCAGCGGCAGGAGAATTTGGCTTTACGCCCGAGGAGGCAGAGGCTGCGGAAGCGTCCTGCCAAGCAGAGGAGGCGGAGATCCGCAGGCTGTTGAAGCTTCCTCCCGACGAGCTCGCCGGGGTCCCATCCTTGAGGCACTCCAGGATCCCCGGAATCCTGGCCGAGGCCGCGGCGAAAGGCAGCGCCGCCGGAGGAAACAGAGGCGCCGCAGGGAGCGGAGGCGCCGGAGGGAGAGCGGCCACAGTGGAGGGCGCTGGGCCCAGCAAGCCTGCCGAGGAGGAGGAGGAGGAGGAGGACGCCGGGGCCGACGAAGACTCTGACGGATCCCTGGGGCTCTATGCCGACGACCTCTCCTCGTCATCGGAGACCTCCCCGCCTCGGGCAAGCCCTAGGCGTTCTCCGCTGAAGCGTCTCCGCAAGACGGCGACAGGGACGAGGGCGCAGGCGCCCCGGCAACAACCAGCTCGCCGGGCGGCGCGAGCTACCCGGGGGAGCCAAGCTGCGACGGGGGCGCCCGGCGTACCAACCACGGCGGGGGCGACTCGTACACAGGCCACGGCGGGGGCGACCCGCACACAGGCCGCGGCGGAGGCGCCCCGCACGGCAGCGCCAGGCGGAGGAAGGTCTTCGCAGAGCGGAGCGGCAGCTCCGCCCGCTCCCCGGGTCTCGGCTACCACAGGGGCCGGGTCTTCGCAGCCCCCAGCCCCGGGGACCGCCAAGCGCCCGAGGGAGTCTTCGCCTCCTGCTCCTCGCGCGGACGCGCCTCAGGTGGCGTTTGACTTCTCCGCCTTGAGCGACGACGACGACGAGGAGGAACAGGAGTAAGAATTTGAGGTTTTGCGTCTTCTTTAACTTCGTCTTGATTTTTTGCTGATGCTGATTTTGCTCTCTGTTTTGATCTCAGGACCTTGGCCCAGCGAGTGGCGAAGAAGGCCAAGGTGCCCGTGGTCGAGGTCGCGGACGACTCGCCTGTCGCGGCGACTGGAGATACGGCGGAGGCGAGCCTGCCGGACCCTAGCGCTGCTCCGAGGAGCAGCCCCCAGCGCAGCCCCCAGCGTAAGTCTGGGTTTTATACTTCCACTTGTCGGGTGCGCTTGAGAATTTTGTCTTGTGCTGATATCTTGATGTTTTCGTCTTGTCTTGATTGTCTTGTGCAGAGGCGGAGCCACAAACGCAGGAGCATCCGGAGGTCGCTCCCGAGGAGCCGCAGGCCCCGCCGTCCCCGCCAAGGCCGAACTCCCCGGCAAGGGAGAGCACTCCGCCAAGGGCGGGTACTCCGCCAAGGGCGAGTACCCCGCCAAGGGCGAGCAGCCCGGCGAGGGCGGCCACTCCGCCAAGGCAGAGCTCCCCGGCGAGGGAGCCCGCCGCTGACGACGTCCGTCAAGGTAAGTTCCGTAACTTTGTCTTCTTGGATTCGTCTCTTTTTGGATATTTGCTTGAACTTCTTTTACTTTTTCTTCTTCTTCTAGATCCTCCTCCCCCCGAGCAGGTGGAGACGGAAGTCATCGTCATCGAGGAAGAGGGCGCGCAGGGCGGCGGCGGCGACGCCCCTGTCGCTGAGGACACGGCGGGAGCCGCCGAGCCGGCTGCGGAGGAGACCGCTCCGGCCGCAGACGCGGCGGCCGGGGAGGGGGACGGCGACCATACTGCCGGCCCGGAGGCGGCAGGAGCGTCGAGCGCTGCGCCGGCCGCCGACCCCTCCACCGAGAAGGAGCCATCAGCCTATTACCTTGAGGCCCCCAATGGCATTTACATCCAGGTGCCGTGGGGTTCTTCTTCGCGAGCCCCCGCGGAGGGCGAGGCCTTTGATGGAGAGGTCCTCGCCTCCGCGGGTCTGAAGATCGTCGAGGCGCCCGGCGGAAGCGAAGGGCCCGAGGAAGAGAAGCTGCTTCATCAGCTCCTGGCCCTTTACCGGGCCAGGCAGGCGAAGCTTGCTTCCCGGGAGGCCCTTGCCGCCAAGGCCGCCGTTGAGATGGAGAAGCGCGCGGCGGGGCTCCGCGCCGCCAACCAGGCTGCCCTCCGCGACGTGGCGGAGGAGCGCGAGAGGCTCGCCGGGGAGTACCAGGAATGGCTGCCGGAGAAGGCTGAAGCCGAAGAGCAGCAGCGACTTGCCGGGGTGGAGCTGTCCCGGCGAGAAGGAGAGCTCGCCCAGCGGAATCTCCATGAGTGACAAGTACACCTATTTTTTTGGCATTTAGTGTTCCATATCATAACTAAAGATAGAGAACAACTTAGAATAGAAACTAAAATCTACTTAGTGATAGAAAATAAATCTACTTAGTGATAAAGCAAACAAGCACACATGAGAATATTCACCCCACGCTACTGGTCGCCGGCAACGGCGCCCGAAAAAGGTCCTGATAACCCACAAGTGTAGGGGATCAGTTGTAGTCTGTTTAGATTAGTAAGAGTATCTAACCCAACAAGGAGATAAAGGTATAACAAATATCCCCTCAAGTTCTATCAACCACTGATACAACTCTACGCACGCTTAACATTCGCATTACCTAGAACAAGTATGAAACTATATGTACTTTGTAGGTGTTGTAGGATGATGACCCACAAGTGTAGGGGATCTATCGTAGTCCTTTCGATAAGTAAGAGTGTGGAACCCAACGAGGAGCAGAAGGAAATGATATGCAATTTTCAGTAAGGTATTTTCTGCAAGCACTGAAATTATAGGTAACAGATAGTTTTGTGATAAGGTAATTGGTAGCAAGTAACAAAAGGTAAAAGTAAATAAGGTATAACAATATGGCCCAATCCTTTTTGTAGCAAAGGACAAGCTTGGACAAACTCTTATATAAAGGAAAGCGCTCCCGAGGACACATGGGAATTATCGTCAAGCTAGTTTTCATCACGACCATCTGATTCGCGTTCCGTACTTTGATAATTTGGTATGTGGGTGGACCGATGCTAGGGGCTGTCCTTACTTGGACAAGCCTCCCACTTATGATTAACCACTAATGCAAGCATCCGCAAATACAAAAGAAGTATTAAGGTAAACATAACCATAGCATGAAACAAGTGGATCCAAATCAGCCCCTTACGAAGCAACGCATAAACTAGGGTTTAAGCTTCTTTCACTCAAGCAACCCATCATCTACTTATTACTTCCCAATGCCTTCCTCTAGGCCCAAATAATGGTGAAGTGTCATGTAGTCGACGTTCACATGACACCACTAGAGGAGAGACAACATACATCTCATCAAAAATATCGAACGAATACCAAATTCACATGACTACTAATAGCAAGACTTCTCCCATGTCCTCGGGGACAAAAGTAACTACTCACAAGACATAATATTGTTCATGATCAAAGGGGTATTAATATGCATAATGGATCTGAATATATGATCTTCCACCAAATAAACCAACTAATATCAACTACAAGGAGTAATCAACACTACTAGCAACCCGCAGGTACCAATCTGAGGTTTGGGTACAAAGATTGGATACAAGAGATGAACTAGGGTTTGAGAGGAGATGGTGCTGGTGAAGATGTTGATGAAGATAGCCCTCCCCAAGATGGGAGATTTGTCGGTGATGACGGTTGTGACGATTTCCCCCTCCTGAAGGGAAGTATCCCCGGCAGACCAGCTCTGCCGGAGCCCTAAATTGGTTTTCGCCAAGGTTCCGCCTCGAGACGGCGGCGTCTGGTCCCGAAAGCCTCCTTTTGATTTTTTCCAGGTCAAAACACCTCATATAGGAGAAGATGGGCATCGGGGGGCCCACGAGACACGGGGGCGTTCCCAGAGACCCCACCCTCATGCACAGTAGGTGGCCCCCCCTCGTGATCTTCTTTCACCAGATATTTTTATATTTTCTGAAACGAAGTCGTGTGAAGTTTCGGGGCTTTTTTGGAGTTGTGCAGAATAGGTTTCCAGAGTTTGCTTCCTTTCCCAGCCTAGAATTCCAGCTGCCGGCATTCTCCCTCTTCATGTAAACCTTGTAAAATAAGAAAGAAAAGGCATGAGTATTGTGACAAAACATGTAATAACAACCCATAATGCAATAAATATCAACATAAAAGCATGATGTAAAATGGACGTATCAACTCCCCCAAGCTTAGACCTCGCTTGTCTTCAAGCGAAAGCCGATATCGAAAAATATGTCCACATGTTTAGAGATAGAGGTGTCGATAAAAATAAAATACGGACATGAGGGCACCATGATCATTCTCATAACAGCAACATAAATATATATTATCATATGATCCTTATGCTAAAGTAATAATTCATTCACAATATCAAGCATGAATCATAAACTTCATTGAAAACTAACAAACGTTGATCTCGGTCATTGAAGCAATTGCAATTTATCGTAACATCGGAAAGAGTCAATATAAGAGCTTTTTAGCAAGCCTACATACTCAACTATCATATAGTCTTTCACAATTGCTCACACTCACGCAATACTTATGGTTATGGAGTTTTAATCAGACACAGAGAAAGATAGGGGCTTATGATGTTGCCTCCCAACCTTTTACCTCAAGGGTAATGTCAACAGTAATAGACCATGAAAACTTACATCCAAGTGGGTATATATGTCAGGACCTTCCAACACAATGTTCTTGCCAAAGGATAAAATGTAAAAGGAAAGGTGATTTCCACCTTGAGTCTTATAAGACAAGAATAATAGATAGGCCCTTCACAGAGGGAAGCAGAGGTTGTCATGTGTTTTTATGGTTGGATGTACAAAGTCTTAACATAGAAGAACATCACTTTATATTGCCACTTGCGATAAGGACCTTTATTATGCAGTCCGTCGCTTTTATTACTTCCATATCACAAGATCGTATAAAGCTTATTTCCTCCGCACTAATAAATCGTACATATTTTAGCGAGTTTGCAACATGACAACTTACTTGGAAGGATATTTATCAATACATAGGTATGTATGGTGGACTCTCATGGCAAAACTGGGTTTAAGGATGTATGGAAGCACAAGTAGTATCTCTACTTGGTGCGAGGAGTTTTGGCTAGCATGAGGGGGAAAGGCAAGCTCAACATGTTGGATGATCCATGACAATATACTTTATTTCGGATATAAGAAAACATAACCCATTATGTTGTCTTCCTTGTCCAACATCAACTTTTTAGCATGTCATATTTTAATGAGTGCTCACAATCATAAAAGATGTCCAAGATAGTATATTTGTATGTGAAGCCTCTCCTTCTTTATTACTTCCTATTAATTGCAACGATGACCAAAGCTATGTTTGTCAACCTTCAACAACTTTTGTTTATCATACTCTTTATATGTGAAGTCATTACTTCCCTTAAGATCAATATGATCTCTTTGATACCCCCTTTTTCTTCCTTTCTATCATGACCAAGGTGAGGAAATCAAGCCCTTGACTCAACACTAATCTTTATTATATAGCTCACGGACTTGATTACAAATGGTAAAGATCATAAAGCAAAAGCTCACAACTAGATCATGCTAACTTTATTCTACTAGATCAAGATACTACCAAAAGGATCGAACTAAGAAAAACGGTAAAGATTGGAGTGATGGTGATACGATACCGGGATCTCTCCCCCAAGCTTGGCAGTTGCCAAGGGGAGTGCCCATACCCATATGATTATGTCTCCTTCTTCGGTGGTGGTGATGATGGAGTTGAAAGTAGCGACGCCGGATCATCATATATCGAACGTAGGAGATCCTCTAGCTTGCGGATAATACCTTTGAGTGCAGCTATATACTCCTTCAACAAAATATTTTCACTTGTGAGATGCTTATTTCGAATTTGAGCTAACTCAATCATCTTGAAAGCTTCAATCACAGTTGAGGTAAAGAGGTTGGGAAGAGGTTGATGTATGTTTTTTCTCCCAATGCCGGAGCTAGATCTTCCGCCTCCTTCTTGATCTTCTTCTTCTTGTTGATCTCCTCGGGTCCTTCCCTCTTCAGATCTATCTTCATTAGCCAAGCATCATTGCCTTCATTGTTGGAGGAAGGAGACGACATGGTGCCTGGCTTCGTCAACCCTAGCAGAAAATAGCTCGAAACAAAAACAGAGGATTTTTGCGTGATACAGAGGTCAAAAACTTCGGGAGTATATATAATGAATTTTTACCGACCAAAAGGAGTAACATACAAGAAATCGGAGTCCGAGAGGCACATGAGCTGCCCACGAGGCAGGGGGCGCGCCCAGGGAAGGGGGGCGCGCCCTCCACCGTCGTGGATGGCTCGTGTCTCTTCCGGACTGACACTTATTTTTCTATTTTTCTAAATATTCTAAAACGGAGAAAAATTGCCCTTAGAACTGTTTTGGAGTCGGTTTACTTACCGTACCACATACCTCTTCCTTTTCGGAGGCTGAATCGTTCTAGAAAGTGTCCCTTATGTATTCCTCCGGGGTTACTGTCAGGGATATTACTACTAGGTATAAACCGCCCAGGGAGGGGCCGGTTTGTGCCTATAACGAATTATTCATATTGAAGCCCAGGGAGACATGGAGCATGGCGCTTTATTCCAGAAGACTAGAGATCCAAGGCCTAAGAGGTGTTAGGGCCCGTAATGTGTAAACCGCCATACGGCGTATAACTTGTGTTGTAAGATAGGAAAGATAGAGACCGAGCCGGGCACGTTTATGAGCCGGCCTCGGAATTCTGTAAGCCGGGCCAGGCGTCACCCTGTGTATATAAAGGGGTGACCCGGCGACGGTTCAAGGGACAAAGAACAACTCGAGACACATGCAAAGCGGATTCGCTCCCTGGTCATCGAAACCCTAGCAATACCACACCAAACTAGACGTAGGCTTTTCATCGAAGGGGCCGAACTAGTATAAACCCTTGCATCCTTTTCCGCTTTGACCCCACTAAGCTAACCCGTAGGATGGCTCCACGACTAAGCCCTTTTGCTAGGACATCTGCCGTGACAAAACCACGACAGTTGGCGCCCACCGTGGGGCTATCGCACGATGGTTTCGAGTTCTTGAAGGGCAGCTTTGAAGGACTCAAGGGCTACGCAGTGGGCCGGATGACTAAGAGTCGTCGCGGCAAGATCTACATCAACGATGCAGGCTGGCGTCCCGAGGCCGTTTCAATCGATTATGGGTATCGGGTCCCCTTTGGCGGCATCCATGTCTTCATTGGCAAGATTGGCGAACCGGGCCCTGAGCCGGACATCTTCCCCAACATCGTCGAGACGGCTCAGCATGCGAGGCCTGCCCGGATTCGGCCCGCCGTGAAGCGTGTCTTCATGGGAGCGGTTCACGGGGCACCAGCTGAGGATGGATCGGAACCCGGTGGCGAGACCGTTGTTTATTCTGGCGACGAGTCATCCACTAGAGAAAGCGAGTCTTTATATCTATTGCAAGATGGCCGGTCTGAGGGTTGTTCCGATGGTGACAGTATTTCGAACACCCTTGATCCGCCGAGCCGGGTCACCGTCTTCATGGCTGGTTCACAATCTGTGCAACAATCTTCGACTGCGGCGGCATTGATGTCCGACGCGGCGGCGGCAGCGGCGGCCAGGGCAGGAGGCCCGGTTCAGCCACCGCTCAAGTTTTGACCGCTTTAGTTGATACTTTGACAGTGCTGCTAACCGCGGAGGTCGGGCAGGCCGAGAAGGAACAACATGACGCATAAATTGCTAAAGTGAGGGGTCAGATAGATCAAGCTAAATTGGACCTGGCTGCTGAGAACTCTAGGATGATCGCAAGGTAGGCCGAGCTAGATGCTCAGGCCTATCGGCTTCTGTTGGATCAGACGGCATCAAACGACATAATGAGGAGAAGGCGCCAGTCTCGCCTGCCGCCGGTTTACGAAGCGAGGAACCTCTTCAATACGCGAGGAGCAGGAACCAGCAACCAGCCGGGGGTTAACCAGGGAGAAGTGCCTAACACAGGGGCATCGGTCCAGCCATAGGCCGTGGAGCCAACCCGCCAGGTCGTTCCATCACAGCACGCGCCCACCCCTCTTGGTCACACTCCAACCCATTGGATAACATAGTTGCCGCCGCTTCACGATTGGCATCCTTTCCCATTGAAGGGGGGTCCCCTATAGCAGTGGAGGCGCAGCGAGCTAGGGAGTTTCTGGAGATGGCTTTAATTCAGCAGCAGGCTTATTCCCACAGCCGCGAGAGGATTCATTCCACCCCCCGCCCAAGGCGGAGCTACAGCAGGCACCTGGAAGAACCGGCCATGTCATGTTGCGTGCGAAATCGTAACCCACCGCGGAGGGACAACCCGACAGGAGGAGGTGTAAACGCACATGATGTGGTGGATCTGGGCAGACAACGCCGAGAGGCCGAATTAACGGCACAATATGAAGCCCGTCAGCCTACGCCGGTTTGTCCATCTACCACGATTGAGCCAGGTGTTACTTCGAGCTCCTTGGGAGTACCGTGTCTTACGCCCGCTCTACGCAATGTAAAATTGCCTAAGGACTTCAAAGGACCGCGCAAGGTGCCCAATTATACCGCGGATCTGTCCCCCGAAGCTTGGGTTGAAAACTACGAAATGGCAATGGAGATGCTGGATGTGAACGATGCAGTGTGCGTGAAGTACTTCACCATGATGCTGGAGGGCACGGATCGCACCTGGCTAAAAGGGTTACCACATAACTCCATCGGATCATGGGCCGAGTTACGATGTCGGTTTATCAATAACTTCAAGGATACATGCAAGCAGACCATGTCCATTGTAGACTTGGTGGCATGCGTTCGAGGGGAAAACAAATCAACAAGTCATTGGGTGCGCCGGGTGTCAGAGATCTTACATTCCTCAGACCGCATCAATCCGGACACAGCAGTGGTGACATTGGAAGGCAATTGCCGGTTTGAACCTCTGAAGCTGAAGCTGGGACGACTCAAGTGTCATTGTCATGACATGGGGACACTCATGGGGGCCCTGGTGAAGTATGCAGATTCAGACAGTCCCAAATATCCTGAGTCTGATGATGAGAAGTCAGGAAAAGGAAAAAAGAATGGTAAAGCGCCGCAGTCTAATCCAGCGAATCAAGGATACAGTGATAAGCGTAAAGCGGTTAATAGTTCAGATTTTGTAGCTAACACCAACGTGCAGGAGGATGGCCAGCGCCGTAAGGGTAGACCGCGCCCGCAGGGGGGGAGGATAAAATATCAATTTGGAGCGCCAGATGAATGTGCCTTGTCCCTGGCACGGCACGAAGGAAAAGCCAGCCACACACATTTGGAAGGACTGCTTCATAATGAGGGAGTTCAGAAACCAGTTCCAATACGATCACGGATCGTCCGGCGGTTCAGGCCCTGGTTTCCAGGGAGCGGGTTATCAAGGTGGTGGTTCCGGTCCAGGGTTCCAAAATAATCAGGGCGGCTACAACAATCAGAATAGACACAACCAACAGAACGGCCATGGTGGCTATAATAATCATAGCAATCATCAGCAGCAGCAACAATCAGGCTATCGGAGCAACCAGAAGCAGCTGAGCAGTGGGCAATGTCATGTCTTCACCACAAGTTTATGTAAGCGCGATCAGAAGGTTTACAAGAGGGCAGTGCACTCTGTTGAACCGACAGTGTCTCGTTATTTACGCTGGTCGGAACAATCCATTGTGTGGAGTCAAGAGGATCATCCGCCCCGGGTTGACAATCCGTGTCAGCTAGCTCTGGTGCTGGCGCCTTAGGTTTCGGGCTATACGTTCACCAAGGTGCTCATGGACGGAGGAAGCAACATCAATATTCTATATTATGAGACTTTTCGTCGCATGGGGTTGACAGACTAGAAGCTCAGACAGTCCAACACTGTTTTTCACGGCGTGGTACCTAGTAAATCGGCGTATCCGGTCGGTAAGATAGACCTGGAGGTCACCTTTGGAGATGAGCATGATTCGAGGTCGGAAACTTTGACCTTTGAAGTGGTAAAGATCAAGAGCCCGTATCATGCCGTGTTCGGGCGGCCGGGTTATGCTAAGTTCATGGCGAGGCCTTGCTATGTTTATCTGCAGCTCAAGATGCCGGGTCACAAGGGAACTATTACGGTCCATGGGAGCCGTAAGATTGCTTTGGAGTGCGAAGAAGGTGATGCAGCTTATACTGAGGCGGTTTGTGCAACCGAGGAATTGAAATTTTACAAGGATAATGTTGATCAGGCAGACATGTCTCCGTTAAAGAAGCCAACTACGGAGCACGATCTGACATTGAAGTTTAAATCAGCTAATGAAACCAAGCAGGTTGACTTTTCTCCTGGCGATTCATCCAAGCAGTTTACCATCAGTGCTAACCTGGATCTGAAATAGGAAAGCGCGCTCGTCGAGTTCATCTGTGAGAATCAGGACATCTTTGCATGGAAACCTTCTGACATGCTAGGTGTACCGAGGCAACTCGTTGAGCACACTCTTAATATTGATCCCAAGTTTACACCGGTTAAACAGTTTCTCCGCCACTTCAATGAGGAGAGACGCAAAGCTATTGGTGAAGAGGTGGCCAGGCTCTTAGCAGCAGGTTTTATAGTGGAGGTATTTCACCCTGAGCAGTTGGCTAACCCAGTACTAGTTCTTAAAAAGAACGACACTTGGCGAATGTGTGTTGATTACACAGATCTGAATAAAGCCTGCCCAGCGGATCCTTTTGCCCTCCCCCATATTGATCAAATCATTGATGCTACGGTGGGTTGTGAGCGCTTAAGCTTTTCGGACGCATATTCCGGTTATCATCAGATCAATATGGCAGTTAAGGACCAGGAGAAAACAGCCTTTATAACTCCCTTTGGAGCCTTCTGCTATGTATCCATGCCTTTTGGGCTCAAAAGTGCCCAGGCGACCTATCAGCGTTGTGGGCAGAATTTTCTTCATGGACAGATTGGTCGGAACGTTCATGCATATGTGGATGACATTGTGGTGAAATCCAGGAAGGAAGAGACGTTGATAACAGAGTTGAAGGAAACCTTTGATAATCTCCGAGTCTATAAGATGATGCTTAATCCGGCCAAGTGTGTTTTTTGTGTTCCAGCAGGCAAGCTCCTGGGGTTCTTGGTGTCAAACAGGGGAATTGAAGCTAATCTGGAGAAGATCAAGGTTATTACATCCTTGGCTAAACCGGTGTGCATCAACGATGTCCAACGCTTGGCGGGCCGTATTGCGGAACTAAGCCGGTTATCTGCCGCTTGGGAGAGAAGGCCATCCCACTTTATCAGATGATGAAAAAGACAGACCGCTTTGTCTGGAGTGATGCTGCTGATGCTGCGTTCGAGGACTTGAAGAATCAGTTGGTAGAGCCGCCTATCCTTGCTGCACCAGTTGATAATGAGTCGTTATTGTTATACGTGGCTGCTAATGCCCGAGCAGTAAGCGTCGCCATTGTGGTAGAGCGCAAGGAGGCAGGAAAAGAATATCCGATTCAATGGTCGGTTTACTATATCAGCGAGGTGCTCATTGAGTTGAAGCAGAGATACCCGCATTGGCAGAAATTGGTATATGGAGTCTTCATGGCAAACCGGAAGCTTAAGCAGTATTTTCAGGGCCATCCAATCACCGTGGTCAGTTCAGCCCCTCTGGGAGATATAATCCAGAACAGAGAAGCGACGGGTCGGGATGCCAAGTGGGCCATTGAACTTAGTCCTCACGGGTTAAAGTATGTGCCTCGTACTGCAATCAAATCTCAAGCACTCATGGAATTTATCAACGATGGGACGGAGTTGCAAGTGCCGGAGGAAAAACCGGATCACGCATACTGGACTATTCACTTTGATGGATCCAGGCAATTGGAGGGCTTGAGGGTTGGAGTCGCGTTAACTTCCCCACGAGGTGGTACGCTCTGTTATGTCCTCCGTTTAATGTTCCCTTGTACTAACAATGCAGCTGAGTATGAAGCTCTTCTCCATGGTCTACGAATAGCTAAGGAGATGAATTTAAGCCGGGTTAAATGTTTTGGTGATTCAGACCTGGTGGCGCAACAAGTATCTGGTACTTGGGACTCCAAGGACCCACTTATGGTGGTGTATCGTCGAGAGGTGGATGCTGTTGCTGGACACTTCAAGGGTTATCAGGTGGACCATGTGGACTGGCGAAAGAATGAAGCGGCCGACGCATTAAGCCGACTGAGTTCTCAACGTAAACCGGTTCCACCTAATGTCTTCCTGGACGTATTGCATAATTCGTCGGTGAAATTACCTTCAGAAGAGGATTTGATGTTCCTGATCCGGAGGCTCAATTGGTGGTGGCACTTCAAGCTATTCCGGATTGGACGGTCCCGTACCTGGCATACATGAACCGAGGTGAGTTACCAGAAGATGAAGTCTCGGCTAGACAGATAGTCCAGCGGTCCAAATCAATGACTATTGTCAATGGAGAGCTGCATCATTGTAGCGTATCTGGGGCGTTTTAATGTTGTGTATCACCGGACGAAGGCCGGGACATTCTTCGAGAGATTCACGAAGGAGATTGTGGCTAAAGCTTTTCGTCATGGGTTCTATTGGCTGACGGCTCATGCTAATGCAGAGGACTTGGTCAAAAAGTGTGATGCTTGCCACAAATTCTCACGGCGTGCTCATATACCGGCTCAAGAGTTGAGGATGATTCCAATTACTTGGACGTTCGCGACTTGGGGCCTAGACATGGTTGGGCCCTTTAAGAGATCTCCAGATAAGAAGACCCACCTTCTGGTGGCGGTGGATAAGTTTACCAAGTGGGTTGAGGCGGAGCCAGTCAGCAAGTGTGATGCTGCAACAGCGGTTCAATTCCTCAAGAAGGTGATTTTCTGGTTTGGCTTTCCACACAGTATTATAACTGATAATGGTACCAATTTATCCAAGGGGGCTATGGAGGAGTTTTGTCAACGAGAGCACATCCGGCTTGACGTATCTTTAGTGGCTCACCCCCAGTCCAATGGTCAAGCTGAGAGAGACAATCAAGAGATCTTGAGAGGCATCAAACCCCCGCTCATGGTCCCTTTGCAGAGGACGCCGGGTTGTTGGGTGGAGGAATTACCCTCTGTGTTATGGAGCATCAACACCACACCTAACAGGTCCTTGGATTACACGCCTTTCTTCATGGTATATGGAGCTGAAGCGGTCCTCCCTAGTGACATCCGTCATGATTCACCACGGGTGGCAGCTTACGTTGAAGCTGATAACGAGAAGGCACGACAAGACGTGTTAGACCGGCTGGACGAGGAGCGGGACATGGCAGCAGCTCGATCGGCGATTTATCAGCAAGATCTGCGCCGATACCACAGTCGCCGGGTTAAAACCAGGACGTTTCAAGAAGGTGATCTAGTGCTCCGGCTCATCCAAGACCAGACAGACATGCACAAGCTATCCCCGCCTTGGGAAGGACCCTTTGTGGTCAGCAAGAATCTACACAACGGATCATACTACCTCGTCGACGTTCGAGAACACAAGGACTCACGCACCGCGGAAGAGGAGACCCGGCGGCCATGGAACATCGCTCATCTTCGGCCTTACTACACCTGAGTCATAGGCTCCGCTTTATGTACATATATTCGCAATGTATATATTATGATAAATATAATAAACTGGCATCCCCGTTAAAGCGGGGTATCTGCTGCTTTTTTCATAAGAGTTTGTCACATGGGGGCTTCTGTCTGCAAAGGAGTTCCTATGGCCCTCTTAGACCGACTATTAAGCCAATATCATCATAAGAGCACAACTCTGGTTGCTTCGGTAATCCGGCTATCAAGCCAACATGATGATAAGGGGCAAAAGAGAGTTTGATGCATAGAACAACTCAAACATAGGCACCCGACGAGCACAATTCACAATGCTACCTGGGGGCTCCTGTCGCACAGCGGCAACGAGTTTTTAAGACCCTTGTAGTAGGCTATCAAGCCACGGCATGGAAGCCTGGTGTATACACTGTCGGATTCAGGGCTCCGCAAAACCCAAGAAGTTCGAACACAGGAGCGTGAGCGAAGATCTCTCCCACTCGCGTCTACCTAGCGTGTCGCCCTCGCCTTAGTGAAGAGATTCAAGCAAACAACAGATGAAGCACGCAAGAGTTTACCCAGGTTCGGGCCACCGTGTGGTGTAAGACCCTACTTCCTGCTTTGGTGGATTGGCCTCAGGAGGGCTGGAGTATGAACTAGTAGAGTGGTTCCTGAGCTCAGGAGGGTCAGGAGGCAAGTGTTCTTGCTCCTTTGTGTGGTGGCAGAGTATATGGATCTGCCTCTCTTGGCTGGGCTTGGTCTCACTTGTCCCTCCACAGTGGGGATCCTAGCTACTTATATAGGCGGCCAGGGTCCTCTTCCCCCGAAATGTTTAGGCGGGAAGGAATCCCACAACGGCCATTTTTGAGCGGGAATACAAGGACGTCCCTATCCTGACAAAAGCGGTCTTTGCGTCCAAAAGGATCAGGCGGTGACGCGGTGGTGGGCTGGACGGTGACATCCTCCTTGTTGTCCTTGCGGTATTCGGTCTTGTTGCACCAAAGGGGAAACCTTTGTCCCGCTCCTCGGGAACCTGCGGCTGCGCTGTCCCCCTTGCACCAAAACGACAACTGCGTCGTTGGCGGGCGCTGGCACCTGCTGGTGCGGTGAGTCACTGCTAATGTCTCTGCCTCCTCCTGAGGCAGACTTGGCCTTGGATTCTCCGCCCCTCCGGAGCACCTTGTTGAGGCCGCTCCTGAGGGGGTCTTGACGTTGTTCTCCTCGCGAGGCTTGCCCCCCCCTCGCGAGGGCCTTGGGTAGCTGGTCGATCAGCTGGGCCGTACCAGGCCATAGTAGGAGTGCCTCGCAGCCCGCAGACAGGCAAGTCTGGGTACCCTGGTTCCCAGGACGCCGACAGTAGCCCCCGGGCCCAAGGCGCACGCGGAGTTGTCTTCGAGGCGGAGCCTTAGCCAAGGACGAAGCACCGCGGGCCCCAAAAAGGATGCGGGCTAGGCCGGCGCGCGACGGTTGGATGGGACGTGGGCAACTCCGCTTCCCACGCAGTCTCGGCAATTGTGCGACTTGACAACTCCTTGGTGCAGGCGGCGGGGCCATTATGGCCGCGCGTGAGTGGCCGCCGGTTGATCTTCTTGGTCTATAAACAGGGGGTGAGGCACCACGCCTCTCACTTGACTATTGCAGATCGATCCCTGCTGCTCCCGCTACTCCGAGGGCTTCCATGGTGCCGAAACGCAGGTTTTCGGCCGCGGAGAATGGGAAGAGCCCGATGGTGGAGCCTGAGCGGCTCCCCCCGAAGAAGAGGCGCCATGGTTCTCCAAGTGCATTCCTAAGGCCGGCGGACGCCCGCATATGGTGCACATGGGCGCCGCCAGGATTTCCGCTTCCCTTGTATGCTCCAGCGGCAGTCGGACGAAGTGGGGATGGCGACAGGGGTGGCGCCATCAGCCGCCCATAGAGACGGGCGACTCCTCGCGCCTAGCTGCCGTCCCATACTGAGGATGATGCACGCGAGTTCATCGTATGGGTGGGAGCCCCTCCGCATTCCTGGATCCTTGTTCCTCCATTCCTGAAGGAGGTTCTCCCGGCTTGCGGCCGGGTGACGATGCAGCTGAGGCACGAGGGGTGTCACCTTCCCCCTTCGTATGCCGACGTGGAAGTGATCTCCTCTGGCCAGGTTTTCATGACTTCGGGTTCGGGTGTGGTGCGCCGCGCATGTGCCCCCGCCGGGAGGCACATTCTTCATTTCGCGCTGGATAGGATGGGTATGATGACCTTCAAGGTCTTCGGGGTGGACGGCCGCCGGCTGTCGTGTGGCGCGGGGGACGGGCTCGCCGGCGACCATTCCCCATGCCGTCAGGGAAGCAAGGCGCTCGCCATCAGTTGCGCCTCCGAATCCTCTGGTAGCAGTTACGCTACCTCTGAGATGGCCTCGAGCTCTGAGAGAGCTACGAGCCGCCAAGTCGCCGCTCATATCGTCGAAGGGAAACGGTGTCCTCCTGGCACCGTCGTTGTTGAAGGAGTTCAAGCCGTATTCCTCGAGAGCGACCTTCTTAGCTTGGTCCCTGTGGGGCATCATGGACGGCTCCATGAGGACGTGTAAATCTTTGTAATACTTTTTGCTATTGTCTGGTGTTATAAACTTATGTTCTTCATGAAACCCTTAGTTAGAGCATGACTTTCCCTTCCTTCTGTCCCCGCGGTAGTTTAGGGCCCTACGCCTGCGAGACCCAGTCCCCAGACAAGCCTCATCCTGCGCTGGTATGCCCGGTTGCGATGCCGTGGTCAAGGCAGGGAGGTGAGTGATCCAGGGTCGGGTAGGAGCCCCCAAGGCGTGATGCTCAGGAAGTCCCTCTTGGAGTGCGGGCAACCGCCCACCGGTCCATCGGAAGGGTTTTCATGCCCCAGCGGATTCGTGATTATAGGGGATGGAGGTGTAGGTACGCGAGTAGATGCGGCGTTGAAAACTTATCTTAGCGATCCCCTGTGGTCAGGTGGCGGTGGCACTTGATTTTCTATTACCCTTCCCTCGAGGTGAGATTCTGTGTCCGGGCTATCTTCACGAGGAGGTGACAGTAGTCGCTCCGAGGCCCTGGGGACTGATACGTCTCCAATGTATCTATAATTTTTGATTGTTCCATGCTATTATTATGAAGTCTTGGATGTTTAATGGGCTTGATCATACACTTTTATATCATTTTTGGGACTAACCTACTAACCCAAAGGCCCAGTCCAGATTGCTGTTTTTTGTCTGTTTCAGGGTTTTGCAGATAAAGAATATCAAACGGAGTCCAAACGGAATGAAACTTTCGCGAGAGATATTTTTGGAGAAAATCACGCTCGGGGAACTTGAGAACCACGTCATAAGAGCCACGAGGGGCCCACGAGGGTGGGGGGGCG
The DNA here is from genome assembly GCA_902687465.1 of Secale cereale. Classification (NCBI taxonomy): domain Eukaryota; kingdom Viridiplantae; phylum Streptophyta; class Magnoliopsida; order Poales; family Poaceae; genus Secale; species Secale cereale. Next base: position 662,968,703 of record LR738711.1, read on the forward strand.
CCCCCCTTCCCAGGGCGCGCCCCCTGCCTCGTGGGGCCCCCGTGACTCCCTCGGTGTCCTTCTTCCTCCTATATAAGTCTACGTACCCCGAAACCATCAGCAACAGAGAGAAAACCCTAATTCCACCGCCGTAACCTTCTGTTCCTGTGAGATCCCATCTTGGAGCCTGTTCCGGAGCTCCACCGGAGGGGGATCCATCACGAAGTTCTTCTTCATCATCATCATCGCCCTCACCATGAGTTGTGAGTTGTTTACCACAGACCTTCGGGTCCATATCTAGTATCTAGATGGCTTCTTCTGTCTCTCTGGATCTCAATACAAAGTTCTCCTCGGTCTTCGAGGAGATCTATTCGATGTAATCTCTTTTTGCGGTGTGTTTGTCGAGAACCGATGAATTGTGAGTTTATGATCAAGATTATGTGTGAGAAATATTTGGTTCTTCTCTGAACTTTTTATGTGTGCTCATAATATCCTTGCAAGTCTCTTCGAATTATTGGTTTGGTTTGGCCTACTAGATCTATAGTTCTTGCAATGGGAGAAGTGCTTGGCTTTGGGTTCAATCTTGCGGTGTCCTTTCCCAGTGATAGTAGGGGCAGCAAGGCACGTATTGTATTGTTGCCATCAAGGATAAAAATATGGGGTTTACATCATATTGCTTGAGTTTATCCCTCTACATCATGTCATCTTGCTTAAGGCGTTACTCTGTTCTTATGAACTCAATACACTAGATGCATGCTGGATAGCGGTCGATGTGTGGAGTAATAGTAGTAGATGCAGAATCGTTTCGGTCTACTTGTCTCAGACGTGATGCCTATATACAATGATCATGCCTAGATAGTCTCATAATTATTCGCTTTTCTATCAAGTGCTCGACAAGTAATTTGTTTACCCACCGTAGAATATCGCTATCATGAGAGAAGCCACTAGAGAACACTATGGCCCCCGGGTCTATTCTCAACATATCAATCTACATCCATTTTACTTTTATCGCTTTTACTTTCTGTTCTTATAAACAAAAATACCAAAAATATAAACTATCATCTCTATCAGATCTCACTTTCGTAAGTGACCGTAAAGGTATTGACAACCCCTTATCGCGTTGGCTGCGAAGTTCTTATTTGTTTGTGCAGGTGCGAGGGACTCGCACGTGGTCTCCTACTGGATTGACACCTTGGTTCTCAAAAACTGAGGGAAATACTTACGCTACTGTGCTGCATCTCCCTTTCCTCTTCGAGGGAATACAACGCAAGCTCGAGAAGTAGCAAGAAGAATTTCTGGCGCCGTTGCCGGGGAGGCTTACGCAAACGTCATATACCAAGTACCTATCACAAACCCTTATCCTTCGCATTACATTTATTTGCCTCTCGTTTTCCTCTCCCCCACTTCACCCTTGCCGTTTTATTTGCCCTTCTTCTGCCGTGAGTTTATCGTTCCCTTGCTTCTTGTTTGCTTGTGTGTGTTGGATTGCTTGCTTGTCACTATGGCTCAGAGCAATACCAAATTGTGCGACTTCTCCAATACCAACAACTATGATTTTATTAGCACTCCGATTGCTCCTATTACCGATGCTGAATCTTGTGAGATCAATGATGCTTTGTTGATTCTTCTTATGAAAGATCAATTCTCCGGCCTTCCTAGTGAAGATGTCGCTACCCATCTAAACAACTTCGTTGATTTGTGTGATATGCAAAAGAAAAGGGATACGGATAACAATATTGTTAAATTGAAGTTGTTTCCGTTTTCACTTAGAGATTGTGCTAAAACTTGGTTTTCCTCTTTGCCTAGTAATATTATTGATTCGTGAAATAAGTGCAAAGATGCTTTTAGAAACGATATTATGAATTTTAAGCAACTAGATCATGACCATGTTGCACAAGCTTGGGAGAGAATGAAATTGATGATACGTAATTGCCCTACACATGGTTTGAATCTATGGATGATTATTCATAACTTTTATGCTGGCTTGAATTTTGCTTCTAGAAATCTTTTAGATTCAGCCGCCGGACGCACTTTCATGGAAACCACCTTAAGAGAAGCTACCAAACTCCTATATAATATAAAGGTTAATTATTCTCAATGGCACACCGGAATATCTACTAGTAAAAAAGTGCATGCTATCGAAGAAATTAGTGTTTTGAGTGGAAAGATGGATGAACTTATGAAATTGTTTGCTGCTAAGAGTGCTTCTTTGGATCCTAATTATATGCCTTTGTCCACTTTGATTGAGAATAACAATGAATCTTTGGATGTGAATTTTGTTAGTAGGAATAATTTTGGTAACAATGCTTATAGAGGTAATTTTAATCCTAGGCCTTTTCCTAGTAATTCCTCTAATAATTATGGTAATTCCTACAACAACTCTTATGGAAAGATGCCTTCTGAATTTGAAACTAGTGTTAAGGAGTTTATGATCTCGCAAAAGAATTTCAATACTATGCTTGAAGAGAAATTGCTTAAGGTTGATGAATTGGCTAGAAGTGTGGATAGAATTACTCTTGATGTTGATTCTTTGAAACTTAGATCTATCCCACCTAAGCATGATATCAATGAGTCTCTCAAAGCTATAATAATATCCATTGATGAATGCAAAGAAAGAACCGCTAGGATGCGTGCTAAAAGAGAGGATTATATTAAAGCGTGTTCTTCTAGTTATCATGAAAATAAAGATGAAGATCTGAAAGTTATTGATGTGTCTCCTATTAGATCCTTGTTTTCTAGTATAAATTTTGATGAAGATAGGATTGGAGATGATTCTGCTTTAAAGTGTCCCAATGATTCGAAGTTTTTAGATCTTGATGCTAAAATTGCTAAAAGTGGGAGTGAAGAGATTAAAACTTTGCATAGTGATGAACCCACTACTTTGATTTTGAAGGGATTCAATTATGATAATTGCTCTTTGATTGATTGTATTTCCTTGTTGCAATCCGTACTAAATTCTCTGCATGCTTATAGTCAAAATAAAGTTTTCACCAAACACATAGTTGATGCTTTGATGCAATCTTATGAAGAAAAACTTGAGTTGGAAGTTTCTATCCATAGAAAGCTTTATGATGAGTGGGAACCGACTATAAAAATAAAAATAAAAGATCATGAATGCTATGCTTTGTGTGATTTGGGTGCAAGTGTCTCCACTATCCCAAAAACTTTGTGTGATTTGCTATGGTTCCATGAACTTGATGATTGTTCCTTAAATTTGCATCTTGCGGATTCCACTATTAAGAAACCTATGGGAAGGATTAATGATGTTCTTATTGTTGCCAATAGGAATTATGTGCCCGTAGATTTCATTGTTCTTGATATAGATTGCAATCCTTTATGTCCTATTATTCTTGGTATACCTTTCCTTAGAACGATTGGTGCAATTATTGATATGAAGGAAGGCAATATTAGATTCCAATTTCCATTAAGGAAAGGCATGGAACACTTTCCTAGAAATAAAATCAAATTACCATATGAATCTATCATGAGAGCCACTTATGGATTGCCTTCCAAAGACGACAATACCTAGATTTATCTTGTATCGTGCCTAGCTAGGGGCGTAGAACGATAGCGCTTGTTGGGAGGCAACCCAATTTTATATTTTTTTGTTGCTTTTAGCAAATAAATATTGCATCTAGCCTCTGATTAGATGTTGTTTCATGTTTTGTTTAGTGTTTGTGCCAAGTAGAACCTTTGGGAAGACTTGTGTGAAGTTTATGTGATCTTGCTGTGAAAAACAGAATCGTTAGCACTCACTAGAATGGTCGTCAGATTTTACTGGATCGTGCTATATAGTTGATTCTTTTTGCAGATGATTAATAGACAAATTCCTCAAATTTACCAATTTAGGTTCAATTTTTTAGAGTTACAGAAGTATGCGAAACCTGCAGATTACTATAGACTGTTCTGTTTTTGACAGATTCTGTTTTTCGTGTGTTGTTTGCTTATTTCAATGCATGTATGAGTAGTATTGGCAAGTATGAACCATAGAGAAGTTGGCATACAGTAGGTTTAACACCAATATAAACAAATAATGAATTCATTGCAGTACCTTTTAGTAGTGGTTTGCTTTCTTATACTAACGGAGCTCACGAGAATTTTTGTCTAAGTTTTGTGTTGTGAAGTTTTCAAGTTTTGAGTATTGCTTTGATGGACTATGGAACAAAGAGTAGCAAAGGCCTAAGCTTGGGTGTGCCCATGGCACCCCAAGGAATTCGAGTATAATCAAAAGCCTAAGCTTGGGGATGCCCCGGGAAGACATCCCCTCTTTCGTCTTTATCCATCGGTAACTATACTTGGAGCTATATTTTTATTCGCCACATGTTATGTGTTGCGCTTTGAGCGTCTTGTATAATTTGAGTCATTGCTTGTTAGTTTGTCATAATCATCCTTGCTGGACACACCTATTTTAGAGAGTTAAATATGGCCTAGTAATTGCTTGAACACTCTATGTGCTTCACTTATATCTTTTGAGTTGAATAGTTTTTGCTCTTGTGCTTCACTTATATCTTTTAGAGCACGGCGGTGGTAATATTTTGTAGAAATTGTTGAACTGTCATGCTTCACTTATATCTATTTGAGAGTCTATTAAAATAGCATGGTAATGTGTTTAGGCTAATAAAACTAGTCCTCACATGATAGACATCCAATGTCAATGTAGTAAAGAATTTTCACACTAAGTGCATTGAATATGATGAGATGTTGGATGCCTGATAATTGTTATGAGATATGAGGATAGTAATATTAGAGTCATGCTAGTGGAGTCATTTTGAAATTTAGAAATACTTGTGTTAAGGTCAGTGATTCCCGTATCATGCACGTATGGTGAACCGCTATGTGACGAAGTTAGAGCATGAGGTATTTGTAGAGTGCCAACCTTTGTGTGGAGGTCGGTGGCGCACGATGGTTAGCTCCTACCAACCTCCCCCCTAAGAGCATGCGTTGATTGCTTTGTTTTGATGACTCATATATTTTTGAAATAAGTATTTGAGTTCTTATGACTAATGTTGAGTCAATGGATTATACGCACTCTTACCCTTCCATCATTGCTAGCCTCTCTTGTACCGCGCAACTTTCGCCGGTGCCATAAACCCACTATATATCCTTCCTCAAAACAGCCACCATATTATTCCTCAAAACAGCCACCATACCTACTTCTCTCGGATGTGATGCCTATATACAATGATCATGCCTAGATAGTCTCATAATTATTCGTTTTTCTATCAATTGCTCGACAGTAATTTTTTACCCGCCGTAGAATATCACTATCATGAGAGAAGCCACTATAGAAAACTATGGCCCCGGGTCTATTCTCAACATATCAATCGACATCTACTTCACTTTTATCGCTTTCATTTTCTGTTCTTATAAACTAAAAATACCAAAAATATAAACTATCATCTCTATCAGATCTCACTTTCGTAAGTGACCGTAAAGGCATTGACAACCCCTTATCGCGTTGGCTGCGAAGTTCTTATTTGTTTGTGCAGGTGCGAGGGACTCGCGCGTGGTCTCCTACTGGATTGATACCTTGGTTCTCAAAAACTGTGGGAAATATTTACGCTACTGTGCTGCATCTCCCTTTCCTCTTCGAGGGAATACAACGCAAGCTCAGGAAGTAGCAAGAATTTTATACCAAGTACCTATCACAAACCCTTATCCTTCGCATTACATTTATTTGCCTCTCGTTTTCCTCTCCCCCACTTCACCCTTGCCGTTTTATTTGGCCTTCTTCCTCCATGTGTTTATCGTTCGCTTGCTTCTTGTTTGCTTGTGTATGTTGGATTGCTTGTTTGTCACTATGGCTCAGAACAATACCAAATTGTGTGACTTCTCCAATACCAACAACAATGATTTTATTAGCACTCCGATTACTCCTATTACCGATGCTGAATCTTTTGAGATCAATGCTGCTTTGTTGAATCTTGTCATGAAAGATCAATTCTCCGGCCTTCCTAGTGAAGATGTCGCTACCCATCTAAACAACTTTGTTGATTTGTGCGATATGCGAAAGAAAAGGGATACTGATAACGATATTGTTAAATTGAAGTTATTTCCGTTTTCACTTAGATATCGTGCTAAAACTTGGTTTTCCTCTTTGCCTAGAAATAGTATTGATTCGTGGAATAAGTGCAAAGATGATTTTATCTCTAAGTATTTCCCTCCTGCTAAGATCATCTCTCTTAGAAACGATATTATGAATTTTAAGCAACTAGATCATGAGCATGTTGCACAAGCTTGGGAAAGAATGAAATTGATGATACGTAATTTCCCTATACATGGTTTGAATCTATGGATGATTATTCAGAATTTTTTATGCTGGCTTGAATTTTGTTTCTAGAAATCTTTTAGATTCGGCCGCCGGAGGCACTTTCATGGAAACTACCTCAGGAGAAGCTACCAAACTCCTAGATAATATTATGGTTAATTATCCTCAATGGCACACCGAAAGATCTACTAGTAAAAAAGTGCATGCTATCGAAGAAATTAGTGTTTCGAGTGGAAAGATGCGTGAACTTATGAAATTATTTGCTGCTAATAGTGCTTCTTCTGATCCTAATGATATGCCTTTGTCCACTTTGATTGAGAATAACTGTCGGTGTACTAAGATAGGGGTACCTTAGTATCCCAACTTATGCACGGGCAGTAGCAGCTTCCCGCGGCAGGGTCTACCACGTGCTTGCCGGAAACCTCTCTGGTCCTTATTAAGCCATTCAAAAACAAAGTATACAAGACAGAAGATCAAGGCCCCGGCAAGTGGAGCTTGCCGGGAAGGCCGTCACAGGCTCAAGATTGCTTCATTAGCACAAGCCCCTGGCAAGAGGAGCTTGTCAGGAAGACCAGAAAACTGCATCTCAAGAGACACGCCTCGGCGCACCCTGCGCCCCGGCAAGACCCGGGGAGCGACAAGCTTCCCGGCCCGACAAGATCAAGACCCCGGCAAGGTGCTTGCCGGGGGAGGCCTGCACTGTGTGCCCGCGCTCCAGCTCATCGGCCCACGCGTCGTCCTGGGGCCCTTCCAGGGACGCGTGGCGGATGGCTGTGCAGCCTGGGGGACACGGTGGCACTCCACGGTGACGAGGCTATCGCCGTTGCGAACGGAGACGCAAGGGCGGGCGCTTTTGGGGTCGACGGCGACGGGCATTTAATGCTCTTGTCCCCCACTATCAAAGTAGGTGATGACCACTGTTCATCCACTGTTCACGCACTATTCCCGCACTGTTACAACTACCACCACAATTACATTTTTGCCCTTCTTCTACGTTGACACCTGTCGGTGACCCCTTGAGCTATAAAAGGAGGCCCATGCACAACGTAGCAGAGGTTCGGAACCTTGATAGCTCTCTCTCGCTCGGTGTAGCTAGTTATTCAAGCTCCCGAGCTCCCAAACGCAATACAAACTAAGCAGGAGTAGGGTTTTACGCGTCCACCGCGGCCCGAACCTGGGTAAACTGCCCGCGTGTGCTCTACGATCTGCTCTTTGTGCTCCCTCCGCTCCCTTACCGCAACGTACAAGGGGCTCCGGTCCCATAAGTGCTCGTGGTGGACAGTTTCCCCCGACATCTTTGGCGCGCCAGGTAGGGGGCGTCGAGGTTGTGCGAACCTGACCGGCGTTCACACGGGCGCATTCTTCATCAACCTCTCCAGCATCATCAACTCCAGCAACAGCATGGCCCCGAAGAAGAAGGCTTCGGAGGTCGGAGGCCCGTCTGCGTCTGTTCCACCGCCACCAGAACCAACGATGGGTGGAGGAGACGTCGGCGGAAGGGTGGTCGCCGGCGAGGAAACTCGCAGGACTACCAAATCCAAGGACAAGACGGACGACCGAGCCTCGGTGTCCGTAGATGCGCCTCGTCCATCGCAGCAGACGACAACCCAGCAGCGCCGTGGTACAGGAGGTACCATCCGCTTGCTGGGGCAAGGAAAGACCGGAGGTTCGCGGGATGCTCCAGACCACCGTCCGGGCACGAGCAAGGTGCGGTCACCGGCGCGGGAAACTGCTCCTTCTAACCATGTTAGGAGTCCGAGCATATCCCGCTCCTCGCACCGCTCGCCCCCGCTCCCCTCCTCTCCAGCAAAAGCGCTCGCAAGAGCGCAACTGCTCCTCGATTTCCCTCCAGCGGCAGACAAGGCCGAAGACTGGAGGGCAACAATCCAAAGCCTCATCGCCTTCGCCAACAACGACACGCCGCAGCAGCCGGCGACATCGCGGCCACGACAAGTCGAGAAGACGAAGGCCGACGGCGACAAGACCGCCGGGGATGCAACCATCGTGCACTCCCCGCCGCGGAAGCAGAAGACGCCGCCCCGCCGGATCAACGTCGACGACGATTCCACGGCGTCCTCGGATCCGCGGGCTCGTCGGGACCAGCGCCAGGTCCTTGACGATCGGCGACAAGAAGACGCTCGGACGACAATCGAGCGCCGCCGAGAAGCTCGGCGGCAATCAGATCAGCGCGCTGGGACCGCTGTTGACACACACGCTCCCGGTGAACCAGGCGACTTGCCGTACGCGGCATGTTGCCCTGCGTTTACCCGTGAGCTGCGGTGTGTCCAGTGGCCCAGCATGAAGAACTTCAAGCCCGACGTACCGGAGAAATACGAAGGAAAGACGCACCCCTCGGAGTTCCTCAGCATCTACACCATCGCGGTCCAGGCTGCCGGGGGGCGCGACGAGAAGATACTGGCGAACTACTTCCCGCTGGTGCTTAAGCCAAATGTCCGTTCTTGGCTTATGCACTTGCCGGAAGGCTCCATTTCTTCATGGGCAGATCTTTGCCATCAGTTTGTTGGCGCCTTCACGGGCGGCCACAAACCCCATGGCCAGGAGAGTGATCTCCACATCTTGGCCCAGAAGGAAGGAGAACCTCTGCGCAAGTACATCCAACGATTCAGCCGCGTGCAGCACAACATCCCCGACGTCCACCCTGCTGCGGTTATTAGCGCGTTCCACCAGAACGTGCGTAACCGCCGCATGCGTGAGGAAATGGCCATGACCAAGATCCGGGACGTCAGCGAGCTCTACGCTTTGGCTGACAAGTGCGCGCGCGCCGAAGAGGGGAGGAGACTCCCCGGAGAGGATGCTGGCGCAGGGGGAAGCGACAGCGAGGATGCCGCCCCGGCAAAGAAGAGCCGGCGGCGGAACAATAGAAGAAAGAAGAACAAGGAAGTGCTTGCCGTCGAGAAGTCGGGCAAGGAGGCTCCCGCCAAGCAAGCACAGGCTGGCGGCTCCGGCAAGGAGCCTGCCCCTGTGGCGGCAGCCGACAAGCAGGACGGCTCCGACAAGCAATACTGCAAGATCCATCGCACCAAGGGCCACGACCTCTCCAACTGCAAACGCGTCGAGTACCTCGTCGAGCAGCAGAAAGCTGAGTACGAGCGTCGCGACAAGGAGAAGGCCCAAGGTGGCGGAGGAGAGCCGAGCAAGAAGCGGCCATTCAATGGCCGGGGAGGACGCCGCGGAAAGGCCAAGCAGCGGCAAGGTGATCGACCTCCCCGGGGCCGCGACAAGGATGAAGAAGACGACGACGATGACATGGAGGAAGAAGATAACAGCGAGCAGGAGTTCCAGAAGGCCACGGAAGTCCTGTGCGTCGACGGCGACGCCTCTCTGCATACTTCCCACCGCCAACTCAAGCAGTGGGTGCGGGAAGTAAATGCAGCTGAGCCGCCCGTGGAGTCGCGCAGGCTCCTCAAATGTTCCAGCACGCCCATCATTTTTTATCTTGAGGATCACCCTGACCGCACCACTGCGGTCGGGTGCTTGCCGATGTTGGTCTCACCAACCATCCGCAACCTCAAGGTCACCAAAATGTTGGTTGACGGCGAGGCTGGCCTAAACTTGATCTCCTCGGCTGTGATCAAGAAACTCCAGATCCCAGATGGCGAGCTCGAAGAGACCGGTTCGTTCCAAGGAATAAACCCGGGAAGGAGCAAGCCCAAGGGGAAGATCACTCTGCTAGTGACCTTTGGCGGGGAGCTGAACTTCAGGACGGAGAGGATAACCTTCGATGTTTCCGATATCCCATTACCATACAATGGGATACTTGGACGTCCTGCCCTCGCCAAGTTCATGGCAGCTTCCCACTACGCCTACAATGTACTCAAGATGCCGGGGCCGATAAGCGTCATCTCTATCCATGGCGACAAGAAGGACGCGCTTATCTGCGCCGACAAGATCTACCGGGATGCAGCAGCCGCGGCGGAGAGCAGCCCACTTGCCGCTGAAGCTCCCGGGGGGAAGAAGACCAAGACCAAGTCCGGCAAGTGCTCCGGGACCCACTCCGGCAACTGCACCTCTTCGGAGTGCTGCGCTGCCGTCGAGGACGTTCCATCGAGCTCCACCGGCAAGTGCAAGAAGGGGATGGCCGCTCCACCGGCAACCAAGAAGGTGTCCGCTAAGGAGGACGGCACCGGTGGTACCTTCACCATCAGTGCTACCCTTAACAACAAATAGGAAAGCGCGCTCGTTGCCTTCCTGCGGGCGAATGTCGATGTGTTTGCGTGGCAACCATCTGACATCCCCGGTGTTCCCAGGAAGGTAATTGAGCACAAGCTTGCTGTGTGTCCTCATGCGCGGCCCGTCAAGCAGAAGGTCAGAAAGCAAGCCGTGGAGCGCCAAGAATTCATTGTCGAAGAAATCAAGAAGCTAGAAGCAGCAGGCCTGGTTAGAGGCGTGATCCATCCGACGTGGTTAGCAAATCCAGTTGTCGTGCGTAAGGCCAACGGGAAGTGGAGACTGTGTATAGACTTCACCGATGTGAATAAAGCATGTCCCAAGGACCCATTTCCCTTGCCGCGCATTGACCAGATTGTTGACTCCACCGCCGGATGTGAGCTGCTCTCTTTCCTTGATGCATATTCCGGTTACCACCAGATTTTTATGGCTAAGGAAGATGAAGAGAAGACTGCATTCATTACTCCATGTGGCACATATTGTTTCATACGCATGCCCTTTGGATTGAAGAATGCAGGCTCAACGTTTGCAAGGGTGGTGCATACTGCTTTTGAGCCACAGGTTCACAGAAATGTGGAAGCCTACATGGATGACATAGTGGTCAAGAGCAAGAACAAAGATACCCTGATCCAAGATTTAGAAGAGACATTTGCAAATCTGCGCAAGATTCAGCTCAAGTTGAACCCCGAGAAGTGCGTCTTCGGAGTCCCCTCCGGCAAGCTTCTCGGGTTCTTTGTGTCACAATGGGGGATTGAAGCCAACCCTGACAAGATTAAAGCCATCGAGCAGATCGAAGCCCCGAAGCGCGTCAAGGACGTAAGGAGGCTTGCAGGTTGTGTAGCTGCCCTCAGTAGGTTCATTTCAAAGTCTGCAGAACGCGCCCTACCTTTCTTCAAAATCTTGAAGAAGGCAGGTCCCATGAAATGGACTCCGGAAGCAGAGGCAGCGCTGCAAGACTTGAAGCGATACCTATCCTCCACTCCAATACTTGTCGCACCTAGGCCACAAGAGAAGTTGCTGCTGTACTTGGCGGCGACCAATCAAGTGGTTAGTGCTGCGTTGGTAGCGGAGAGGGAGGCAGAGGAAGAGTCTACACCACCGGCAAGCGAACCCAGCGACAAGCAGGGGGCTGCTCCGACAAGCTCTGGCCCCGACAAGGACAACTCTGCGCAGGAACAAGGAGAAGTGCGGAAGAAGATGGTGCAGCGCCCAGTGTATTTTGTAAGCTCCCTTCTCCAAGGGGCTAGATCAAGATACTCTGGGGTGCAGAAGTTGCTTTTCGGCCTCCTCATGGCCTCGAGAAAGCTGCGCCATTACTTCCAAGAACATGAGATAACAGTGGTCACTCGCTTTCCGTTGAAGAGGATATTGCACAATCCAGAAGCAACAGGCAGGATCGTCGAATGCGCACTGGAGCTGTCAAGCTTTGGTCTCAAGTTTGAGAGTACTTCAACCATCCAGAGCCGAGCTTTGGCAGAATTCATAGCTGAATGGACCCCAACGCCCGATGAAGAAGTTCCAGAGACAAGTGTACCCGTACAAGAAGCGACGAGTGAATGGGTAATGTACTTTGATGGTGCCTTCTCGCTGCAAGGCGCCGGTGCCGGCGTGGTACTCATAGCGCCCACCGGAGAACACCTCAAGTATGTTATCCAGATGCACTTTCCCAGGGAGCAAGCGACAAACAATACTTCTGAGTATGAAGGCTTGCTCGCCGGCCTCAGGATTGCGGCCGAACTTGGGATCAAGAAGCTGATTGTGCGGGGAGATTCTCAGTTGGTGGTCCGACAAGTCAACAAGAGTTACCAGAGCCCTTTGATGGAAGCTTATGTAGATGAAGTGAGGAAGCTTGAAGAGCACTTTGAAGGTCTGCAAATGGAGCACGTCCCGAGAGCTCAGAATGATATTGCATATGGCCTTTCAAAGTGTGCTGCGATGAAGTTACCTATGGAACCAGGGACCTTCCTGCTCAAGCTGATTCAGCCATCCGTTACACCATCTATTGGGCAGCACAAGAAGAGAAAGTTGGTTTCCGGTGACTACTTGTCGACGGATCTTTCCGAAGCCGCCGCCAAGGTCCCCAAGATCAACGATCAGAACGCTGAGGAACAGTTTGCTCCTGCAGATCCAAGGGTCTGCGCAGTTGAAGCAAGCGTTCCCGACAAGCCTCGCCCCGGCGAGCTTGCCGGGGGACCGTCAGCTCCGGCAGAACCAGAGGCTCTTGCCGTAGAAGCTGGGGTTCCCGCAGCGGCCCTCATGCCTTTAGTTCTTGCCGTTGAGCCACGCGCTCCGGCATGGGCACAGCAGATTGTCCGTTTTCTACAAACTGGAGAACTTCCCGACGACCCAGAAGAGATAGAGAAGATAACCAGGCAGTCAAGTATGTACCAGTTCGTGGATAACGAACTGTACAGAAGGAGACTCAATGGTGTCAGGTTGAAGTGCATTTCCAGAGAAGATGGACAGAAGCTGTTGGCAGAGATACACGGAGGCATATGTGGCCACCACATTGGCGCAAGGGCACTTGCCGGGAAGGCGTTCCGGCAAGGGTTCTTCTGGCCAGAAGCCCTCCAAGATGCAACTGCACAAGTAACCAAGTGTGAAGCGTGCCAGTTCCATGCTAAGCAAATTCATCAGCCAGCTCAAGCTCTCCAGACGATCCCTTTGTCCTGGCCCTTCTCGGTCTGGTGGCTCGATATCCTCGGCCCCTTCCCCCTTGCTGTCGGGGGCTTTGAGTACTTGTACGTTGCAATCGACAAGTTCACAAAGTGGCCAGAAGTGGAACCAGTGAGAAAGGTGACAGCACAGTCAGCGGTCAGGTTCTTCAGGTCGATTGTTTGCCGTTTCGGAATCCCTAACAGGATCATCACCGACAACGACACACAATTCACTAGTCGCACCTTCATGCAATACGTCCAAGACCTTGGCGCCAAGGTCTGTTTCGCTTCTGTTGCTCACCCGAGGAGCAATGGTCAAGCGGAGAGGGCCAATGCTGAAGTGTTGCGCGGACTCAAGACAAGGACCTTTGACAGGCTGCGCAAGTGCGGAAGAAACTGGATAGAGGAATTGCCGGCGGCTCTTTGGTCAATCAGAACGACACCAAGTCGAGCCACCGGACAGACACCCTTTGCTCTAGTCTATGGAGCAGAGGCAGTTCTCCCCACGGAACTCGTATACGGATCTCCTCGAGTGCTCGCTTATGATGAGCTGGAGCAAGAGCAACTGCGACAAGATGATGCATTGCTCCTCGAGGAGGAACGTCTCCAGGCTGCTGTACGAGCTGCTCGATACCAGCAAGCCTTGCGCCGCTATCACAGCCGCAAGGTTAAGGCCAGGAGTCTCGAGGAAGGCGACCTTGTTCTTCGGCGTGTTCAGTCCGCCAAGAATTCCAGCAAGTTGACGCCGAAGTGGGAAGGCCCTTATCGGGTGAGACAAGTAACAAGGCCCGGCGCTGTCCGCCTTGAGATCGAAGAAGGCTTACCGGTGAGCAACTCCTGGAACATAGAGCATCTTCGCAAGTTTCACCCGTAAGGCGCGGTTGCCGTGATCCGCTCCGGCAACCACCTTTTGTACGAGTCTTGCCGCTGTTGCATGTAATCCTTTGTACAAAGCCGGGCGCAGATCCCGTGCTTCAGTAAAGCTCTCGTGTTTTGCGCTATTTGCCTTTTTCATGCTTTTCTTCGCTATTTGCATGCATTGTTTGGCATCATGTGCAACACACGTACCCGGTAAGCATTAGCACGCCGAAAGGCCCTATACTTGTTTTCCCTCCTCTTTTTTCTTTCCCTCTTAAGCAGAACGAATGTTCCTCGTGCACAAGTTTGCCGGGGGGGAAGGAGATGGAGGATAAACCAAGTGCTGTTCAAGAAAGAGAAGCCTTGTCGGGGAAACAAGCAATATATGAAAGCTAAGTTACCAGAATTCGAGCAGTTCAAGTTTTTAAATTTTTGTTATCTTCCTTGAACAACCACACTTTGTATGGAAAACCTGTGCGCGGAGGAACCTACCCGTGGCTAGCCGCACCCTTATCTTGTTTTCGAGTACGCTCAACGACTTAAGTGAGCTGCGACAAGTGTCGCGCCCTTGCTTCGTTTTCGAGTTCGCTCAGCAAGCTAAGTGCGTTGCGACTAGCTGCGGCAAGGTTACTTGCCGGTAAGACCTTGGCCAGCAGGCTGCTCAGAGTCCAGCACTCAGCGCTCGCGGCAAGGGCCCCTTGCCGGCAAGTCCCCTAGAGGCGTAGGGTTAAAAACATACAAAGTAAAGGACCAAAGCAAGGGAGATAACATTGCACTGATTGCTCAAAATAAGATAATATATTACAAGGGATAACTTGTCGCAATCACTAATAGATTCATGTCCATGGCACACTTTGCAGCAGCAAAGGGAATAAAAAGAAAGAGGCCTAATCTACGTGGTCGCCTTCACGCCTGGAGATCTTGTTCACCTTGGCGATGATGTGGGCGACCTGCGCCTTCAGTGCCTCCTGATCGGCGTCGGCCGGCAAGCTGCGGAGGACGTTGACGAGATTAATACCAGGATTGCGGTAAACAATCTTGGTCAAGACGCGCTCCAGGGTCCCCGCGCAAAGCTGGCGCGACTCCTCGGCCAGCTGCGCGGGGAGCTTCTGCTGCAGACGTGCGAGCGCCGGCGCGATCCCCCTGAAGAAAAGACTGAGCTTGGCGCTGTGAGGGAGATTTGGATCCGGAGAGTATATGAGGTGCTCCACCCTCATCGCCATCAGCTCCTTGTCGATGTTGGAAGCAGAAGGCACCAGATCTTCAGTCCATACCTCGACGGTCCGGCGGAAGTTGTTAGCTGAAGTGGCGGCGCTCTCCACCAGGCCTCGCTCCTTGCGGAGCTCGTCTTTCAGCTTGGTCTCGCGGTCCCGGACGGCGTCGAGCGAATCTTTCAGTGTAGAGACTTTCAGCTCCAGATCAGCAATTGAGTCCTTGGCGGCCTTGAGCTCGTCGCCTTGCTTGGAGAGGCGTACCTGGAGTTCTGAGTTGGTATGGGCGTCCTTCTCGTGCTCTATGTTGAGCGCGGTGACCCTCTCCGTACTCGCCTTCAGTTACTCCTCCAGCTGCACCACCTTAGCTTCGAGGTCCTTCTTGGCGGTCTCCGCGGTGGCTGCGGCGGCCTTCGCTTCCTTCAGTTCTCCGCCAAGGGCCTGCTCCCGGGCGGTAAGGTCTTCCTCGTGGGCGTCGAGGTCGACCTTCCACTGGGTGAGCTCTCCTTCTCGCCGGGACAGCTCTTCACCGACCAGCCGCTGCTGCTCCTCGGCCTCAGCCTTCTCCAGAAGAAACTCCTGCTGCTCTCCGACAAGCCTCTCGCGCTCCTCCGCCAAGTCACGGAGGGCCGCCTGGTTGGCGGCGCGAAGTTCAGCAGCGCGCTTCTCCAACTCTGCTGCAGCCTTGGCGGTGAGGACTTCCCGAGATTCCAGTTTCGCCTGCCTGGCCCGGTAAAGGGCCAGGAGCCGGTGAAGCAGTTTCTCCTCCTCGGGCTCGTCGCTCCCGCCAGGCGTCTCGACGATCTTCAACCCCGCGGAGGCGAGGACCTCTCCATCAAAGGCCTCTCCCTCCTCGGGGGCTCGCGACGAAGACCCCCACGGCACTTGTATGAAGACGCCGTTGGGGGCCTCAAGATAGAAGCCCGACTGCTCCTTGCCGGCGGAGGGGTCGGCGGCCGGCGTAGCGCTCGACGCTCCTGCCGCCTCTGGGCCGGTAGTGTGGCCGCCGTCCCCCTCCCCGGCCGCTGCGTCTGCGGTCGGGGCAGTCTCCTCCGCGGCAGGCTCGTCGGCTCCCGGCATGTCCTCGACGACAGTGGCATTGCCGGCGTCGCCTTGCGCGCCCTCCTCCTCGACGATGACCTCCGTCTCCATCTGCTCTGGGGGAGGAGGATCTAGAAGAAGAAGAAAAGAAAAAGATCAAGCAAATATCCAAAAAGGACAAGTCCAAGAAGACGAAGCTATAAGACTTACCTTCGCGGACTTCGTCGACAACTGGCTCCCTCGCCGGGGAGCCCTCCCTTGGCGGGGTGGCCACCCTCGCCGGGCTGCTCGCCCTTGGCGGGGTACTCGCCCTCGGCGGAGTACCCGCCCTTGGCGGAGCACTCTCCCTCGCCGGGGAGTTCGCCCATGGCGGGGATGGCGGGGCCTGCGGCTCCTCGGGAGTAGTCTCCGGACGCTCCTGCAGCTGCGGCTCCACTTCTGCACAAGACAAATGAAGCAACAAGATATCAGTACACGTTAAAACCTCAAGCGCGCCCGACGAGCAAAGAAATCTAAAATCCAGACTTACGCTGGGGGCTGCGCTGGGGGCTGCTCCTCGGAGCAGCGGTTGGGTCCGGCAAGTTCGTCGCCGGCGCGTCCCCTGTCGCCGTGACGGGCGAGTCGTCCTCAACCATTACCACGGGAACCTTGGCCTTCTTCGCCGCCCGCTGGGCCAGGGTCCTGAAATCAAAGCAAGAAGCAAAATCAGAATCATCAAAGAAAGAATCAAGACAGAATTGAAGAAGCTACAAAATACAAGTGCTTACTCCTGTTCCTCGTCGTCGTCGTCGCTCAGGGCGGAGAAGTCGAACTCCACCTGAGGCGCTTCCGCGCGAGGAGCAGGAGGAGAAGGCTCCCTCGGGCGCTTGGCGGTCTCCGGGGCTGGGGGCTGCGAAGACCCAGCCTCTGTTGACGCCGGGGCCCGGGGAGCAGGCGGAGCAGCCGCTCCGCTCTGGGAGGCTCCTCCTCCGCTTGGCGCTGGTGCGCGGGGCGCCTCCGTCGCGGTTTGGCTCGCTCTGGTGGCGCGCGCCGCCTGGCGAGCGGGCTGCTGTCGGGGCGCCTGCGTCCTCGTCGCCGTAGCCGCCTTGCGGAGGCGCTTCGGCGGTGTTCGCTTGGGACTTGCCCGGGGCGGGGAGCTCTCCGAGGACGAGGAGACGTCGTCGTCGAGCCCCAGAGATCCGCCAGTATCCTCGTCGGCTCCGGCGTCCTCTTCCTCCTCCTCCTCGGTGGGCTCGCTGGGCCCAGCACCCTGCCCCGCGGCCTTGCTCCTTCCGGTGGCTCCGCTCCCTCCGGCACCTCTGCTTCCTCCGGCAACCTCGCCTCTTGCCGCGGCCTCGCTCACAACTCCGGGGATCCCGGCATGCCTCAGAGAAGGGACCCCGGCGAGCTCGTCGGGCGGAAGTTTGAGAAGTCTCCGGATCTCTGCCTCCTCGGCCTGGCACGACACGTCCTCGGCCTCTGCCTCGTCAACGGTGAACCCGAAGTCTCCTACCGCTGCGGCTGCGGCGGCCTCTTCCACCCGGGTAGCAATATAAGCAATCTCTCGATCCGTGGTGGCCCGGGTGAGACCCTTGATCTCCTCGGTGTTCTTCGGCACCTCGACCAAGTTATCAAAGAAACTCATAATGGCGTCCGGCGTGGGCACTATCCATGTTGGGTCGATGCCATGAGAGTCACACGCGGGCATCATCGCCCGCAAGGCATCCCGGGCGGTGCTGTTGCATAGCGGCACCACTCCCCGGGGAGGTCTAAACCACTCCGGATGGGCCGGGTCGTGCTTAAAAAGCTCCCGGACCATCCCCTTCAGCTCCAGCGACGTGAAGTTGAAGTTCAAGCCTGGGCGCAGGCTCATAATGTCCGCCGCATTGCCAAACTCCCATGCTGGCCTTTTCCTCTCCTGTAAAGGGGCAATGCGGCGGCGGAGGAAATCTGCCCCTACCTCCCCGATGGTCAACTTGGCTGTCCGGAGACGAAGAATTCTGACAAGGGCGACGTTGAGCTTGACGTCATCCGCGGCCAAATCGCTACAGTCCCTGCCGCGCACTATAGGTGTTGTGCGCGGCGCAGTGAAAGGCTGCGGCTCGTCCTCCACTACCCAGCACCAATCCGCGGGCCACTCTTCCCACTTGCCGCGGAGCTCCCCTTTCAGATAAGATTCCTTCTTGTTCAAGCGGAAGACCCAAGAGATCCCCCCGGAGAGGGGGGCGCCGGCCTCTGCTCTGGGCATGAAGAAATGCCGAAATAGCGCTACGTTTGGATAGATCCCTATGTAGTTTTCGCACAGATGTGCGAAAACCGCCATCGTAAGGATGGCGTTGGGGGTGAAGTCTAAGAGGTGGAGGTTGTAGGTGTTCATGATGTCGCAGAAAAACTCCGAGAACGGAGGGCACAAGCCACAGTGAAAGAAGACAGCGAAGAAGAAATACCCGCCGGGGTACAGATCTCTGGCGGCGGCCGGGTAGACTCGGGTGCGAGGATGCGCCTTGGTCTTCTTGGCCCAGAAGAGGTAGTACTTGTTCCAGAGCTCCCGCGCGCTGAGCCTCGGCGCGAAGACGACGTTCCTCTTCCGCAGGGCGACAAGCTTCGCCGCCTGCTCGGATTTCTCCCTCTTGGCCTTCTCCGCTTTCGCCTTCTCGGCCTTCGGAGCCATGGCGGAGGCGGCGGAGGAAAGGGCGGGAAGCTCGACGGCGCCGCGGATGCGGAAGAGGGCGGAGGAGATGAGGAGGCGGAGCGCAGATGGGGATTTCTGGAGGTGGAAGAAGCAATGAAGACGAAGTAAGGTAACGGCCCCTGCTCCCTCTGCTTTTAAGGGGGGAGTGGGGGACGCTCCGCATTTCCCATTAAAGAACGTGGCCACGATCTCTCCCACGACGCCGCAATCGACGCGTGCCGTTAGGGAGGGACGCGGCGGATGCGGAAGGGGAATTACGGCTCGCCGTGGGCCGCGCGTGCCCGTGCACTGTTTTGGGCCTGGCCCAACAGCGCTGGGCACCGTGTGTGGCCCAGGCCCGGGGGCTCCTGTCGGTGTACTAAGATAGGGGTACCTTAGTATCCCAACTTGTGCACGGGCAGTAGCAGCTTCCCGCGGCAGGGTCTACCACGTGCTTGCTGGAAACCTCTCTGGTCCTTATTAAGCCATTCAAAAACAAAGTATACAAGACAGAAGATCAAGGCCCCGGCAAGTGGAGCTTGCCGGGAAGGCCGTCACAGGCTCAAGATTGCTTCATTAGCACAAGCCCCTGGCAAGAGGAGCTTGTCAGGAAGACTAGAAAACTGCATCTCAAGAGACACGCCTCGGCGCACCCTGCGCCCCGGCAAGACCCGGGGAGCGACAAGCTTCCCGGCCCGACAAGATCAAGACCCCGGCAAGGTGCTTGCCAGGGGAGGCCTGCACTGTGTGCCCGCGCTCCAGCTCATCGGCCCACGCGTCGTCCTGGGGCCCTTCCAGGGATGCGTGGCGGATGGCTGTGCAGCCTGGGGGACACGGTGGCACTCCACGGTGACGAGGCTATCGCCGTGGCGAACGGAGACGCAAGGGCGGGCGCTTTTGGGGTCGACGGCGACGGGCATTTAATGCTCTTGTCCCCCACTGTCAAAGTAGGTGATGACCAATGTTCATCCACTGTTCACGCACTATTCCCGCACTATTACAACTACCACCACAATTACATTTTTGCCCTTCTTCTACGTTGACACCTGTCGGTGACCCCTTGAGCTATAAAAGGAGGCCCATGCACAACGTAGCAGAGGTTCGGAACCTTGATAGCTCTCTCTCGCTCGGTGTAGCTAGTTATTCAAGCTCCCGAGCTCCCAAACTCAATACAAACTAAGCAGGAGTAGGGTTTTACGCGACCGCGGCCCGAACCTGGGTAAACTGCCCGCGTGTGCTCTACGATCTGCTCTTTGTGCTCCCTCCGCTCCCTTACCGCAACGTACAAGGGGCTCCGGTCCCATAGGTGCTCGTGGTGGACAGTTTCCCCCGACAATAACAATGAATCTTTGGATGTGAATTTTGTTGGAAGGAATAATTTTGGTAACAATGCTTATAGAGGTAATTTTAATCCTAGGCCTTTTCCTAGTAATTCCTCTAATAATTATGGTAATTCCAACAACAACTCTTATGGAAAGATGCCTTCTGAATTTGAAACTAGTGTTAAGGAGTTTATGATCTCGCAAAAGAATTTCAATGCTTTGCTTGAAGAGAAATTGCTGAAGGTTGATGAATTGGCTAGAAGTGTGGATAGAATTACTCTTGATGTTGATTCTTTGAAACTTAGATCAATCCCACCTAAGCATGATATCAATGAGTCTCTCAAAGCCATGAGAATTTCCATTGATGAATGCAAAGAAAGAACCGCTAGAATGCGTGCTAAATGAGAGGATTATATTAAATCGCGTTCTTCTAGTTATCATGAAAATAAAGATGAAGACCTGACAGTTATTGATGTGTCTCCTATTAGATCCTTGTTTTCTAGTATAAATCTTGATGAAGATAGGATTGGAGATGATTCGGAGTTTTTTTTATCTTGATGCTAAAATTGCTAAAGGTGGGAGTGAAGAGATTAAAACTTTGCATAGTGATGCACCCACTATTTTGGATTTCAAGGGATTCAATTATGACAATTGCTCTTTGATTGATTGTATTTCCTTGTTGCAATCCGTGCTAAATTCTACGCATGCTTATAGTCAAAATAAAGCTTTCACCAAACACATAGTTGATGCTTTAATGCAATCTTATGAAGAAACACTTGAGTTAGAAGTTTCTATCCCTAGAAAGCTTTATGATGAATGGGAACCTAATATCAAAATAAAAATAAAAGATCATGAATGCTATGCTTTGTGTGATTTGGGTGCTAGTGTCTCCACTATCCCAAAAACTTTGTGTGGTTTGCTAGGGTTCCATGAGCTTGATGATTGTTCTTTAAATTTGCATCTTGCGGATTCACTATTAAGAAACCTATGGGAAGAATTAATGATGTTCTTATTTTTGCCAATAGGAATTATGTGCCCGTAGATTTCATTGTTCTTGATATAGATTTCAATCCTTCATGTCCTATTATTGTTGGTAGACCTTTCCTTAGAACGATTGGTGCAATTATTGATATCATGGAAGGAAATATTAGATTCCAATTTCTGTTAAGGAAAGGCATGGAACACTTTCCTAGAAAGAAAATCAAATTACCATATGAATCTATCATGAGAGCCACTTATGGATTGCCTTCGAAAGATGGCAATACCTAGTTTTATCTTGTATCGTGCCTTGCTAGGGGCGTAAAACGATAGCGCTTGTTGGGAGGCAACCCAATTTTATATTTTTTTTGTTTTTCCTGCTGTTAGGGAATAAATATTGCATCTAGCCTATGATTTGATGTGGTTTCATGTTTTGTTTAGTGTTTGTGCCAAGTAGAACCTTTGGGAAGACTTGTGTGAAGTATATGTGATCTAGCAGTGAAAAACATAATCGTTAGCGCTGGCTAAAGTGGCCTTCAGATTTTACTGGAGCGTGCTTTTTAGTTAATTATTTTTGCAGATGATTGGTAGACAAATTCCGCAAATTTACCAATTTATTTTGATTTTTTTGGAGTTACATAAGTAGGCGAAACCTGCAGATTACTACAGACTGTTCTGTTTTTGACAGATTTTGTTTTTCGTGTGTTGTTTGCTTATTCCGATGCATCTATGAGTAGTATTGGAGGATATGAACCATAGAGAAGTTGGAATACAGTAGGTTTAACACCAATATAAACAAAGAATGAATTCATTGCTGCACTTTTGAGTAGTGGTTTGCTTTCTTATACTAACGGAGCTCACGAGAATTTTTGTCTAAGTTTTGTGTTGTGAAGTTTTGAAGTTTTGAGTATTGCTTTGATCGACTATGCAACAAGGAGTAGCAAAGGCCTAAGCTTGGGGATGCCCATGGCACCCCAAGTAAATTCAAGATAATAAAAATCCTAAGCTTGGGGATGCCCCGGGAAGGCATCCCCTCTTTTGTCTTCATCCATCGGTAAGTATACTTGGAGCTATATTTCTATTCGCAACATGATATGTGTTTTGCTTGGAGCGTCTTGTATAATTTGAGTCTTTGCTTGTTAGTTTGCCACAATCATCCTTGCTGGACACACCTATTTGAGGGAGTTAAATATGGCCTAGAAATTGTTAGAACACTCTATGTGCTTCACTTATATCTTTTGAATTGAATAGTTTTTGCTCTAGTGCTTCACTTATATCTTTTAGAGCACGGTGGTGGTAATATTTTGTAGAAATTGTTGAACTCTCATGCTTCACTTATATCCTTTTGAGAGTCTATTAAAACAGCATGGTAATGTGTTTAGGCTAAAGAAACTAGTCTTCACATGATAAACATCCAATGTCAATGTAGTAAACAAATTCACACTAAGTGCATTGAATAGAATGAGATGTTGGCTGCTTGATAATTGTTTTGAGACATGACGATAGTGATATTAGAGTCATGCTAGTGGAGTTATTATGAAATTAAGAAATACTTATGTTAAGGTTAGTGATTCCACTATCATGCACGTATGGTGAACCGCTATGTGACGAAGTTAGAGCATGAGGTATTTGTAGAGTGCCAACCTTTGTGTAGAGGTCGGGGGCGCGCGATGGTTAACTCCTACTAACCTCCCCCCTAAGAGCATGCGTTTGTTGCTTTGTTTTTGATGACTCATAGATTTTTTCAATAAGTATATGAGTTCTTATGACTAATGTTGTGTCCATGGACTATACGCACTCTCACCCTTCCACCATTGCTAGCCTCTCTTGTACCGCGCAACTTTCGCCGGTACCATAAACCCACTATATATCCTTCCTCAAAACAGCCACCATATTGTTCCTCAAAACAGCCACCATACCTACCTATCATGGCATTTCCATAGTCATTCTGAGATATATTGCCATGCAACTTTCCACCGTTCTGTTCATATGACACGCATCATATTGTCATAGTGCCATGCATGATCATGTAGTTGACATCGTAGTTGTGGCAAAGCCACCATGCATAATTTTTCATATATGTCGCTCTTGATTCATTGCTTATGCCGGTACACCGCCAGAGGCATTCATGTAGAGTCATACTTGTTGTAGTATCGAGTTGTAATTTCGAGTTGTAACAAAAAGTGTGATGATCATCATTATTAGAGCATTGTCCCGTGTGAGGAAAGGCCAATAAAAAAAGAGAAGGCCCAAAAAAAATAGAGGGGCTAATAAAAAATAAGAGAGAAAAGCCCCTCCAAAAAAATGAGAGAAAAGAGAGAAGGGACAATTGCTACTATCTTTTTTCCACACTTGTGCTTCAAAGTAGCACCATGTTCTTCATTGTAGAAAGTCTCATGCTTAGTCACATTCTTATACTAGTGGGAATTTTCATTATAGAACTTGGCTTGTATATTCCCACGATTGGCTTCCTCAAATGCCCTAGGTCTTCGTGAGCAAGCAAGTTGGATGCACACCCACTAGTTTATTTTGTTGAGCTTTCATTCATATTTAGCTCTAGTGCATCCGTTGCATGGCAATCCCTACTCACTCACATTGATATCTATTGATGGGCATCTCCATAGCCCGTTGATACGCCTAGTCGATGTGAGACTATCTCCCTCCATTTTGTCTTCTCCACAACCACCTCTATTCCACCCATGGTGCTATATCCATGGCTCACGCTCATGTATTGCGTGAAAATTGAAAGGTTTGAAAAGATAGAGTATGAAAACAAGTGCTTAGCTGAAATCGGGGTTGTGCATGATATGAATATTTTGTGTGATGAAGAGGGAGCATAGCCAGACTATATGATTTTGTAGGGATAACTTTCTTTAGCCATAGTATTTTGAGAAGACATGATTGCTTTGTTAGTATGCTTGAAGCATTGTTATTTCTTATGTCAATATAGACTTTTATCTTGAATCTTTCAGATCTGAACATTCATGCCACAATTAAGAGAATTACATTGAAAAACTATATTGGTTAGCATTCCACGTCAAGAATTCTTTCTTTATCATTTACCTACTCGAGGACGAGCAGGAATTAAGCATGGGGATGCTTGATACGTCTCCAACGTATCTATAATTTTTGATTGTTCCATGTTATTATTTATGAAGTCTTGGATGTTTAATGGGATTTATCATACACTTTTATATCATTTTTGGGACTAACCTACTAACCCAAAGGCCCAGTCCAGATTGCTGTTTTTGCCTGTTTCGGGGTTTTGCAGAAAAAGAATATCAAACGGAGTCCAAACGGAATGAAACCTTCGCGAGAGATATTTTTGGAGAAAATCACGCTCGGAGAACTTGAGAACCACGTCAGAAGATCCACGAGGGGCCCACGAGGGTGGGGGGCGCGCCCCCTTCCCAGGGCGCGCCCCCTGCCTCTTGGGGCCCCCGTGACTCCCCCGATGTCCCTCCTTCCTCCTATATAAGTCTACGTACCCCGAAACCATCAGCAACAGAGAGAAAACCCTAATTCCACCGTCGTAACCTTCTGTTCCCGTGAGATCCCATCTTGGAGCTTGTTCCGGAGCTCCACCGGAGGGGGATCCATCACGGAGTTCTTCATCATCATCATCATCGCCCTCACCATGAGTTGTGAGTAGTTTACCACAGACCTTCGGGTCCATAGCTAGTATCTAGATGGCTTCTTCTCTCTCTCTGGATCTCAATACAAAGTTCTCCTCTGTCTTCGAGGAGATCTATTCGATGTAATATCTTTTTGCGGTGTGTTTGTCAAGATCCGACGAATTGTGAGTTTATGATTAAGGTTATCTATGAAAGATATTTGGCTCTTCTCTGAACTTTTTATGTGTGCTCATAATATCCTTGCAAGTCTCTTCGAATTATTGGTTTAGTTTGGCCTACTAAATCTATAGTTCTTGCAATGGGAGAAGTGCTTGGCTTTGGGTTCAATCTTGCGGTGTCCTTTCCCAGTGAAAGTAGGGGCAGCAAGGCACGTATTGTATTGTTGCCATCGAGGATAAAAAGATTGGGTTTATATCATATTGCTTGATTTTATCCATCTACATCGTATCATCTTGCTTAAGGCGTTACTCTGTTCTTATGAACTCAATACACTAGATGCATGCTGGATAGCGGTCGATGTGTGGAGTAATAGTAGTAGATGCAGAATCGTTTCGGTCTACTTGTCTCAGACGTGATGCCTATATACAATGATCATGCCTAGATAGTCTCATAATTATTCGCTTTTCTATCAATTGCTCGACAGTAATTTGTTTACCCGCCATAGAATATCGCTATCATGAGAGAAGCCACTAGAGAAAACTATGGCCCCCGGGTCTATTCTCAACATATCAATCAACATCTACTTCACTTTTATCGCTTTTATTTGTTGTTCTTATAAACTAAAAATACCAAAAATATAAACTATCATCTCTGCTAGATCTCACTTTCGTAAGTGATTGTAAAGGGATTGACAACCCCTTATCGCGTTGGCTGCGAAGTTCTTATTTGTTTGTGCAGGTGCGAGGGACTCGCGCGTGGTCTCCTACTAGATTGATACCTTGGTTCTCAAAAACTGAGGGAAATACTTACGCTACTGCGCTGCATCTCCCTTTCCTCTTCGAGGGAATATAACGCAAGCTCAAGAAGTAGCAGAGATCTATTCGATGTTATCTCTTTTTGCGGTGTGTTTGTCGAGATCCGATGAATTGTGAGTTTATGATCAAGATTATCTATGAGAAATATTTGGTTCTTCTCTGAACTTTTTATGTGTGCTCATAATATCCTTGCAAGTCTCTTCAAATTATTGGTTTGGTTTGGCCTACTAGATCTATAGTTCTTGCAATGGTAGAAGTGCTTGGCTTTCGGTTCAATCTTGCGGTGTCCTTTCCCAGTGACAGTAGGGGCAGCAAGGCACGTATTGTATTGTTGCCATCAAGGATAAAAAGATGGGGTTTACATCATATTGCTTGAGTTTATCCCTCTACATCATGTCATCTTGCTTAAGGCGTTACTATGTTCTTATGAACTCAATACACTAGATGCATGCTGGATAGCGGTCGATGTGTGGAGTAATAGTAGTAGATGCAGAATCGTTTCGGTCTACTTGTCTCGGACGTGATGCCTATATACAATGATCATGCCTAGATTGTCTCATAATTATTCGCTTTTCTATCAATTGCTCGATAGTAATTTGTTTACCCGCCGTAGAATATCGCTATCATGAGACAAGCCACTAGAGAACACTATGGCCCCCGGGTCTATTCTCAACATATCAATCTACATCCACTTTACTTTTATCGCTTTTACTTTCTGTTCTTATAAACCAAAATACCAAAAATATAAACTATCATCTCTATCAGATCTCATTTTCGTAAGTGATCGTAAAGGGATTGACAACCCCTTATCGCATTGGCTGCGAAGTTCTTATTTGTTTGTGCAGGTGCGAGGGACTCGCGCGTGGTCTCCTACTGGATTGATACCTTGGTTCTCAAAAACTGAGGGAAATACTTATGCTACTGTGCTGCATCTCTCTTTCCTCTTCGAGGGAATACAATGCAAGCTCGAGACGTAGTAGGGACAGTTGTCACGGAGCTGGTGGAGGCGTTCCTCCAGGCCGCTGCTACCGCAACCGAAGAGGAGGAGACCGGTGATGACGTGCTTGGTGATGCCTGATCTGTTCCTGTCTAGAGAGAGAAGTGCGAGTGCCTCGGGGAGGCATGAGAACTTCGTTTGAATTCGAAAAACTTGATATTATTGTAATAGCTAGATGATTCATGTGCTTGCTTCCTTTCATGTTTGCTTAGGTGCTCTGCGTCGGCAGGGCCCAACCCCGCGCATACCTCGATCGCCATTGAGCCCTCTGGGTGACCGGGGTTATCGTAATAACTAGACTCAAGGGATAAGGGGCTACGTGGCTAGTGAGGCCCCTGGGTCGCGATGCCCAGGGGTCCCCCTTGATGTTCAAGCGATCCCGTTTGCGTTCTGCGTAGGCAAGGCCCAACCCCGCGCATACCTCGATCGCCATTGAGCCCTCCGGTGACCGGGGTTATCGTCATAACCAGACTCAAGGGATGAGGGGCTACGTGGCTAGTTAGGCCCCTGGGTCGCGATGCCCAGGGGTCCCCTTTGACGTACGAATGACTCTCATGAAGGAGAACGAGCACCATACCTTGCTCACGAGCCTTTGCATGGGATGGGGGCGTGAGAAGGCCAGGTGTCTGGCCACCTGGTAGGGTGGCGTCTGCCAGGCGTAACCTGAGCATAGCCCCCGTGCCTAGCCCCCCTCGCGACACCCATCCAAGGAGAAGCTGTGAGCGTCGGAGCTGAAAAGCTTCCTGAGGTTGGTGCGACCACTAGGGGCCGCCCTCAGTTGTTTATAACTAGCACGGAGCATAGAGCTACCACACTTGCGCGGAGTGTGGGTATAACCGCGCCTCGGTTGTAGCGGCCAGCGCGGAGCTTGGTCCTTCCACTGGTTCATGGGCATTACCGCTCCTCAGTTGGATATGCCAGCGTGGAGCATGGTACTTCCACTAGACCATGGGAGGGAGCATCCCACTAGGAGAGACTCCGGGGCGTGTACAGCCCTGTCCTGACACATGGCTTGCACGATAGGATAGCCAAGGTGTATATGGGCCCTCCTCATGACGAGTTGAACGACATTGAGGAAGTTCTCGTGAGCTTACGCATCACTCACGAGACCCTACCCTGAGGCGGGTTGCGCCCGAGTCTTCTTCTGCAAAACGTGAAAAGAGAGGTGTTGTGTCGACCTGCGCCGAGTTCATCTCTAGAGGGTATCGCATGAGAAGGCCGCAGCACCAGCGACCCCAGGAGGCGACGTCACGGGAATGGCTCGCGAGACAGAGCTCAGCTGCTGGATTTGTCGACGCTGCAGGGACGGACCCGAGCACAAACGTCGTGCCCAGTCTTCTCATGCAACGATCCAAAAGAAAAACAGCTGACACGTGGTTCCCGCGCGAGCGAGGCACCTCCCATGGGCCCCTTCTTACCCATCCACGATTACCCCATGCAAGAACAAGGCACCAAGGACCACGGGAGGTGACATCACGGGAATGGCTCGCGAGACAGAGCTCAGCCCTTAGGTTTAGCAACGCTGCAGGGATGGACCCGAGCACAGACGCCGTGCCAGTCCTTAATCATGAGGCGGTCGCGAGTGGGCTCACAAGGGCTCATGACCTTAGTGGCGGTGAGGATGCCAAGCATGCAGATAATGCGAATGGAAAGAAACAACTAGCCTTGATCGTGCACAAAAAGGGAGACAACTACGGGGGAACAACCCCCAGCAGTCTGAGGATGATGCAGCCCGGGGGCGCCCTCGATTGGATACCTGAAGCGTCACCTGATACTTGTCAAAGAAGAGTTGGGGTAGCTGAAGACACAAGCCTTGCGAGTTGCTCCTGAGGATCGTCCGTCTTCTGAGGCCCAGGGGCTCCGAAGGCTCTCAGTGGTCGTGCGGGTCCGGTTCTTGCTCCGTCCGGACCACCTGCCATTGAGCCTCCTGAGCCCCCAAGGCCTGCTGCGCGAGATGCTGGAACGTGCAGCTGCGTTGCGGAAGCCGAAGAGTGTGCGGACATAGCTGCAGGGGAGGGCCCTCCTCTGGCCGACCGCCGTCGGCAGGAAGGGCTCCTGAGAGGCGGCTCGGTTGAGACCCGCGATATCAATGCAGGCGCGGAAGCGGTCACTCGGGTCACGGGCAGGTGAGCTTGGGGTTGTGCGGTTACGCCCACCGCGGATGAGCCTTGCGTATTGAAGTTCCTCGGTAACTTGGTCGATGAAGTCCTGAGCCCCCAGCGCTGAGCGGTTCGCACTGGGCTCACAAAAACGTGCGTCAAGACACACTTGCAGGTGGTGCCCGAACACCTCCCTCGAGATGCTGGTCAGTCCGGAGACGCTCCAAAGGAGAGCCCCCGAGCCCGTCACGAGAGGGGCGTCGGGCGCGCCCCCCTATGCGAGGGTGGAGGGCGCCTCGTCAGCAAGCGTGAGTCCTGAGGCGGGACCATCAGGAGCCCCGTCCCAAGGTCCGTTGACGGGCAGGTTCTTCTTCTTCTTGGGGGAGGTCTGTAGAGCGAGGACGGCTCCATCCTCATCGGAGCATTCGACCGCCGCAGTCTGGTAGGCGCGCTCCAGGAAACACACCACTTCCTTCTCGTCGGAGGCGATCATGATGACTCCGCCGCTCCCAGGCATCTTCAGGACATTGTAGCCGTGATGGGTCGCCGCCATGAACTTGGCGAGGGCTGGATACCCAAGGATGGCGTTGTACGGGAGGTGGATGTCGGCGACGTCGAAGTCGATGAGCTCGGTGTGGTAGTTGTCGTGGTCACCAAAGGTGATGGGAAGGCGGACATGCCCCATTGGGAGTGTGGAGCCATCCCTGACTCCGTAGAATGGCTTGGTCGGGTGGAGCTGATCGTAGGGGACCTAGAGTGTCTCGAAGGTCTGGACAGAGAGGACGTTGAGTCCTACCCCGCCGTCGATGAGGGTCTTGGTAACGAGGACGTTGCTGATGGTCGGGGTGCAGAGCATCGGGAGAGCGCCTGGGGCCGCAGTGCACTTGAGTTGGTCCTTGGGGTCAAAGGCGATGACTTGCTTGGTCCACCTGAGGTTGCGTGCGGCGTCAGGCCTGGGAAGCGTCGCGTTCACCTCACGGGCGAACTACTTGAAGATGCGGTGGAAAGCCGGAGCATGGTCTCCTCCCAAGATGCATGCAACCGCACGCGGCTCCTGGAAGCTCCCTGCTCCGTCTCCCTGGCGGTCGTCGTCATTCCTTCTTGACGGTGGTGGCAGCGGAGGCAGGCCTCCGTTGCCCTGGGGGCGACCCTCACGAGGCTGGTCGCGCCAGGGGGCATCACGAGGCTGCTCTTGCCAGAGGTCTTCACGAGGCTGTTCGCGCCACCCTTGGCGTGAGTTCCTGCTGTCCCAACGTCCTCCACCTCGGCCTCCTCCTCGGTCGTAGCCGCGGTTTTCGCGCTCAGGGCATTGCCCGACGCGCATCGCCCTGAGCTCCTGGCAGTCGTTAGTGTTGTGGCTGTGGCCGTTGTGGAAGACACGGTACGGTCGGTTGTCTCTGGGGAGGTCATCGTAGCCGCAGCCACGCTTCACTTCTGGCTCCATAGCCAGCACAGCAGGTCCCTTGCGCTCTGCTTCGTTGGCCTTGGCCTTCTTGTCATTCGCCTCCGCCTCAGGCAGCTCCTGGAGGGAGAGGCGTCCTTCCTCCGCCCTGGCACACTTTGCCGCGAGCTTGAACATCTCGAGGGCTGTGCACAGGTCCTTGTGGATGGGGAGCTCCTCCCTCATCCTGACGTCACGGACGCTGTCGGAGAACGCAGAGATGATAGCCTCGTCCGAGACCCTAGGGATCCGGAGGCGCATAGTGTTGAAGCGTTGGATGTACTTTTGCAGGGTCTTTCCCGGCTGCTGCCTCACGCGACGCAGATCCGCAACTGCCGGGGCTCGGTCGCGGGTGCCTTGGAAGTTGGCGACGAAACGCTCGCGAAGTTCTTCCCAGGTGGAGATGGATCCCATGGGGAGGTTCGGGAGCCAGGAGTGTGCGCCATCCTTGAGAGCCATGGGGAACCAGTTCGCCATTACCTGCTCGGAGCCGTTGGACGCCTCGATGCTCAGCTCGTAGAGTTGGAGGAACTCCATGGGGTTGGTGGTGCCATCGTAGCGCAGAGGCAGGTCCGGCTTGAACTTGCTGGGCCAGCCGAGGCGCCGTAGCTCAGGAGCTAGGGCATGACATCCAGCCACGCTCATGATTGCATGCGCCCCCTGCGCGTGCGGTGCTGGTTCTTGGGGCGCTGGCGCCGCCATCCCCTGTGGCGCGCGGTCCTGGCGCTGCGGGCTAGGGGGCCCGCGAGCCCCTGCCTGGGGATGCGGGATCACCTGGCAGCTTTCCTCGTCGCGCGCATGGGCTCTACGCGGTGGCTCGCATCGCGGAGCCTCGCGCCGGACCTCCTGGCCGGCACCGTAGAGTGGAGGCGGAGCCGGGACTCCGTGGCCTTCGTTCCCTGGCGGGGGCGACGGGGGACGTGAGGTGTGCGTTGGTGCAGGTGCTTCTCTAGCGGCGTTGACGAACTCGGTGATGCGGTGGAGACACTCGTCGTTGAGGTCATCTGACGGGCGGTAGCGCAAGAGCTCCCGCACCATTAGCAGCGCAGGCTGCTGGTAGACCGGCCCGTGGCGGACCAGCGAAGAAGACGCCGCGGCCGGTGAGGGTGAAGGCGTCGCCGTGTGGCCATCACGCCGCACGGACGATGGCAGCGACGAGTCCTGCTGCTCGTGGACGGCCGAGTCGGTGGCGGTGTTGGCGACCGGCGAGTTGGGGCAGAGCGGTGCATCGGCGCCCGATGCACGCGGGTGCCGTCTGAGAGACGTTCGCGGCGCGGCGGGCGGCGCGAGCTCGGCGTGTGTCCACAATGGCTGTGGAGCGAAGTCGACGACGAGAGCGGGACGAGGTCGTCGGATAGGCGAGATCTCGACATGCCCCCTACCTGGCGCGCCAAATGTCGGATTCAGGGCTCCGCAAAACCCAAGTTCGAACACAGGGGCGTGAGCGAAGATCTCTCCCACTCGCGTCGACCTAGCGTCTCGCCCTCGCCTTAGTGAAGAGATTCAAGCAAACAACAGATGAAGCACACAAGAGTTTACCCAGGTTCGGGCCACCGTGTGGTGTAAGACTCTACTTCCTGCTTTGGTGGATTGGCCTGAGGATGGCTGGAGTATGAACTAGTACAGTGGTTCCTGAGCTCAGGAGGGTCAGGAGGCAAGTGTTGTTGCTCCTTTGTGTGGTGGCAGAGTTTATGGATCTACCTCTCTTGGCTGAGCTTGGTCTCACTTGTCCCTCCACAGTGGGGATCCTAGCTACTTATATAGGCGGCCAGGGTCCTCTTCCCCCGAAATGTTTAGGCGGGAAGGGATCCCACAAGGGCCATTTTTGAGCGGGAACACAAGAACGTTCCTATCCTGACAAAAGCGGTCTTCGCCTGCAAAAGGATCAGGCGGTGACGCGGTGGTGGGCTCGACGGTCACATCCTCCTTGTCGTCCTTGCGGTCTTCGGTCTTGTTGCACCAAAGGGGAAACCTTTGTCCCGCTCCTCGGGAACCTGCGGCTGTGCTGTCCCCCTTGCACCAAAACGGCAACTGCGTCGCTGGCGGGCACTAGCACCCGCTGGCGTGGTGCATCACTGCTGACGTCTCTACCTCCTCCTGAGGCAGATTTGGCCTTGGATTCTCCACCCCTCCGGAGCACCTTGCTAAGGCCGCTCCTGAAGGGGTCTTGACGTTGTTCTCCTCGCGAGGCTTATCCCCCCCCCCCCTCGCGAGGGCCTTGGGCAGCTGGTCGATCAGCTGGGCCGTACCAGGCCGTAGTAGGAGCGCGTCACGGCCCACAGACAGGCAAGTCTGGGTACCCTGGTACCCAGGACGCCGACATACACCTAAAACCCCGGGTTAACCTGCCTGCATCAAGTAAGTCACTCTGCCCAGGTAAACCTGGTATGACCCGTCGAACGATTGACAAGTCAATCTTATAACAGACCCTGA
Source organism: Secale cereale (assembly GCA_902687465.1). Lineage (NCBI taxonomy): Eukaryota > Viridiplantae > Streptophyta > Magnoliopsida > Poales > Poaceae > Secale > Secale cereale. The sequence goes on from LR738711.1 coordinate 663,001,434, forward strand.
ACTTGTCAACGTTAAATTGACGATTGGTTAAGAATTGAGGACCATCTTAACAGGCTTTGTGAAATGTTTCAACTCAGTGGCCTGGCAGCCCATGAAAAGCCTCGAATTTGGAGCCTGGCAGCTCATAAAAAGCCTCGACTACAAGATTTTATTTCGACAAGTTCTTCTTTGTTTCTGCCAAGTTTCTTATCTTTTGAGATCATTGGTATTTATCCGACATCTATTGATTCGGTGGAGTGGTTGACTATAAGTTGCCACCATAATAAACCAGCGTTCACAGAACCTGGTCTGGTTTGATTACAAATCGCTAGTATTATTTACAGCTAAACCGGTGTTTATCACAACCCGGTACGGTTCTATCATGAACCGGCAAAATGTTCAAGGAGTCATCAATACTCACGAATTGGGATCATTGCCCTTACTGCAAAATATTGGTTAAAGCCAATAGCACAAATTTCTATCACATGTATGATATATGTTTCATATTTTAAATACAGTTCAGGTTATAAACCTAGATTATGTATTTGGGCATTATGACCCATCCGGCAATAAACCGCCAGGATACTTTAAACTTTGTCTTATGTAGAAACAGGTGGAATAAACTGTTAAAAACATCATAAGCAGAAAAAATTATGAAGTTGCCAGATGGAGCAATATTATGGAAAGGGAATATGCATGAGAACATAACCAAAATGTTTCAGCTACCCTATTACAAAGCGTTTGACAGCCCAAAAGAATATTTGTTCATTGCCTAAGTACTATGAAATGATAACTAAACCGGCATCGGTTCATGACTCTGCCTCAGCTCGGCTAGAAGGTTGTGGACCATCCTGCTCCGTCTCCTCGTCGTCCTCATCCAGCAGCTGGAAGTTAGTGGTTGCCCAATTGATCTTTGTCAACGCTTGGAAAATAGCTTCGTCACTTATGAGTTCATAATGTTCAACGTCAGGGGCGTAAGTATGCTTACAGACAGGCGGGATGAGATCTTCCACTTCATAAACCGGAGTATTGACCTGACGATTATCAGCATCGTAACCCGCCTGATAGTGGGATAGGTCAGCTTCATCAGCTAATTTGTTAGCCAAGGGCCGCATTTCTCTTGTTAGATCCCGCAAGTCTGTGATGGTGAACTCGGATCCGTCCTCCTTCATGCTGGGATAGCCATTCATCACATCTGCCGGATCAAGATCAGGCACCCAAGCCTTCGCTCGAGTCAACGCTATTAAAGCGCCCGCCCTAGCAGTTGATTTCTTGAGATCTCCAAACCGGGCAGGTAGCACTGATACCTTCTCCAAAGTGCCTTTGATCAACGTGGGAGCCGGTTTGTTATAAGAAGCAGTGCACACAATCATTTGAGCGCCGGTATATAACTGCTCTATAAGTGTATATGCGACCTTCAACTTCTTCCGCATGTGAGTGCCAAGATGAGCAGTACGTTTTCCTGCATCAATAGAGCTTGAGTGAAACCGGCAGAGTGCAAAATTATTATATTCAGAACTGTGTTAAGTATACTTACCAAAGACAACAGTAGTCATGGCATTTATCTGCTGCTTTAAACCAGTCAGTTCTTCTAACACCGGATTGAGAGTGTTTTCTGCATCAACTGCCCTTATCTCCAAAGCAACTCTTTCTGTATCCCAATCCATCTGTTCCTTCTGGAAGTCTTTCTTCAATTTCTCCAGGCTTGCTAAAGCGAGAGTCAGCTCATCTTTGGTCTTGGAAGCGGCGGATTGTTGGAATTTCAGGTTATCTTGAAGCTCAGACATTTGAGAGTCTTTCCGGTTTAGATCAGCCTGTTAAGGGAAGAACACATTATGCATTGGTAAACAATATTGGAAGTCCCAAGCACATAACAAGTTATCCACTTGGCACTTGGGGGCTAATGCAAATTTGCAGTTATCAGGCATTTTCAATAAAGTCCCAAGCACATAACAAGTTATCCACTTGGCACTTGGGGGCTAATGTATATTTGCAGTTATTAGGCATTTTCAATAAAGTCCCAAGCACATAACAAGTTATGCACTTGTCACTTGGGGGCTAATGCGTCATTGTTCAGAAAAGGTTACAAGATAGAAAGTCCCGGTTCATCCTGAATAGATAAACCGGCCCATGGGGACTACACATGTGAAAAATTATATAATAAGCATTATGAAGTCCCGGTTCATCCTGAAGGAGTAAACCGGCACTTGGGGGAAAAAGAGATGCCCCTGTGCCCTATTTATAAGCCGAAAGGTGAAACGGCAGGCGCGGGAATCAAGGAGCCGGAAAAGTGGATATGGGACGATATTGTCGCCTCGATCTTCGGAGCTTTTAATGAGTAAAAAATAAAACAGGTACCAGTATTAAATGAGCACATGACGTCACGGCGGTTCAGTGTGATCCAGGAAGATGACGTCATGGCAATTTATGAAATATTTGAAGCCGCGGAAGGCCAAACTTTTACAAGGCGTTGAAGATTGACATGAACAGGTTCAAATCAATCTGGGGCCTAATGTCAGGGATATTACTACTAGGTATAAAACGCCTAGGGAGGGGCCGGTTTATGCCTATAACGAATTATTCATATTGAAGCCCAGCGATACATGGAGCATGATGCTTCATTCCAGAAGACTAGAGATCCAAGGACCAAGAGGTGTTAGGGCCCGTAATGTGTAACCCGCCATACGGCGTGTAACTTGTGTTGTAAGATAGGAAAGATAGAGACCGAGCCGGGCACGTTTATGAGCCGGCCTCGGGTTTCTGTAAGCCGGGCCGGGCGTCACCCTGCGTATATAAAGGGGCGACCCGGCGATGGTTCAAGGGACATAGAACAACTCGAGACACAGGCAAAGCGGATTCGCTCCCTGGTCATCGAAACCCTAGCAATACCACACCAAACTAGATGTAGGCTTTTACCTTCATCGAAAGGGCCGAACTAGTATAAACCCTTGCGTCCTTGTCCGCTTTAACCCCTATAAGCTAACCCGTAACGATGGCTCCACGACTAAGTCCTTTTGCTAGGACATCTGCCGTGACAAAACCACGGCAGTTATGGTTTCAATAACATTGGTTTCAACATTTATAGGATTGCCTAAGATATAATGTTTGATTCTTTGACCGTTCACCACCTTCGGATTTGTGCCTTCGAAGTTGTTGATTTTTATGGCACCAGAACGATAGACCTCCTCGATAACGTAAGGTCCTTCCCATTTAGAGAGAAGTTTTCCTGCAAAAAATCTTAAACGATAGTTGTATAACAATACATAATCACCCACATTAAACTCACGCTTTTGTATCCTTTTGTCATGCCATCTTTTAACTTTTTCTTTAAACAGCTTGGCATTCTCATAGGCCTAGGTTCTCCATTCATCAAGGGAGCTAATGTCAAATAAACTCTTCTCACCAGCAAGTTTGAAATCATAACTGAGCTCTTTAATAGCCCAATATGCCTTATGTTCTAGCTCAAGAGGTAAGTGGCAAGCTTTTCCATAAACCATTTTATATGGAGACATACCCATAGGATTTTTATATGCAGTTCTATAGGCCCGTAATGCACCATCAAGTTTCTTGGACCAATTCTTTCTAGACCTATTAACTGTCTTTTGCAAAATTAATTTCAGCTCTCTATTACTTAGTTCTACTTGACCACTGGTCTGTGGGTGATAAGGGGGTGCAATTCTATGGTTGACATCATACTTTGCAAGCATTTTACGGAAAGCACCATGAATAAAGTGTGAACCACCATCAGTCATCAGGTATCTAGGGACTCCAAACCTCGGAAAAATAACTTCTTTAATCATCTTAATAGAGGTGTTATGATCAGCACTACTAGTTGGAATAGCTTCTACCCACTTAGTAACGTAATCAACAGCAACTAAAATATGTGTGTACCCATTAGAGGCAGGAAACGGTTCCATATAATCAAAGCCCCAAACATTAAATGGTTCAATAACAAGTGAATAATTCATAGGCATTTCTTGACATCTACTAATATTACCAATTCTTTGACATTCATCACAAGATAAGACAAACTTACGGGCATCCTTGAAGAAAGTAGGCCAATAAAAACCAGATTGTAATACCTTATGTGCAGTTCTATCTCTAGCATGGTGTCCTCCATAAGCTTCGGAGTGGAACTTGCGTAAGATCTGTTCATATTCATGCTCAGGTACACAACGTCTAATAATAAAATCTACCCCTTCTTTACAAAGATGTGGGTCATCCCAGAAGTAATGTCTCAAATCATAGAAGAACTTTTTCTTTTGCTGGTATGTGAAGCTAGGAGGTATAAACTTAGCAACAATATAATTAGCATAATCAACATACCATGGAGCAGTACGAGAAGTATTTATGAAATATAATTGTTCATCGGGAAAGCTATCATCAATAGGTTGTGGGTCATCAAGTATATTCTCTAACCTAGACAAGTTGTTTGCAACGGGGTTCTGAGCTCCCTTTCTATCAATAATATGCAAGTCAAATTCTTCCAGCAAGAGAGCCCATCTAATAAGTCTAGGTTTAGCATCTTTCTTTTCCATAAGGTATTTGATAGCAGCATGATCAGTGTGAATAGTTACTTTAGAATCAACAATATAACGTCTAAACTTATCACAAGCAAATACAACTGCTAAAAATTCTTTCTCAGTAGTAACATAATTTCTCTGGGCACTGTCTAGAGTTTTACTAGCATATTGGATAACATTCAATTTCTTATCAACCCTTTGCCCTAAAACAACACCTACGGGATAATCACTAGCATCGCACATAATCTCAAAAGGTAAATTCCAGTCAGGAGGCTGGACAATAGGTGCAGAGATCAATGCTTTCTTAAGTATTTCAAATGCCTCTAAACAATCATCATCAAAGACAAAAGGAATCTCTTTTTGTAAGAGATTAGTCAGAGGCCTGGAGATTTTGGAGAAGTCCTTTATGAACCTCCTATAAAACCCGTCATGACCAAGGAAACTTCGTATACCTTTGATGTCCTTGGGGCACGACATCTTTTCAATAGCATCAACTTTAGCCTTGTCAACTTCAATACCTTTTTCAGAAATGTTTTGTTCCAAGATGATGCCTTCATTAACCAGAAAGTGGCACTTCTCCCAATTGAAGACAAGATTAGTGTCTTCACATCTCTGCAAAACTCGATCAAGGTTGCTTAAGCAATCATCAAAAGAAGTTCCGTAAATGGAGAAATCATCCATGAAAACCTCAACAATCTTTTCACAAAAATCAGAGAATATAGCCATCATGCATCTTTGAAAGGTAGCAGGTGCATTACATAAACCAAAAGGCATACGTCTATATGCAAAGGTACCGAAAGGGCAAGTAAAGGTGGTCTTTTCTTGATTCCCTTTTGACACAGGTATTTGAGAGAAACCAGAATAACCATCTAGAAAGCAAAAATGAGTATGTTTGGATAACCTTTCTAGCATTTGATCAATAAAATGCAAGGGGTAATGATCTTTCTTAGTAGCTTTATTTAATTTACGGAAATCAATTACCATCCTATAACCTGTAACAATTCTTTGCGGGATCAATTCATCTTTATCATTAGGAACTACAGTCATACCTCCCTTCTTAGGGACACAATGAACAGGACTTACCCACTGGCTATTAGCAACTGGATAGATAATACCTGCCTCTAGAAGATTTAGTATTTCCTTCCTTACCACTTCTTTCATCTTAGGATTTAAACGTCGCTGATGATCAATAACCGGTTTAGCGTTTTCTTCCAACTTTATCTTGTGTTGGCATAAAGTGGGACTAATGACCTTAAGATCATCCACAGTATATCCAATAGCAGCACGGTGCTTCTTCAGAGTTTTCAATAGATTTTCTTCTTCCTGCTCTGAAAGGTTAGCGCTAATAATAATAGGATATATCTTCTTTTCATCAAGATAAACGTACTTAAGATTATCAGGTAAAGGTTTGAGTTCAAACATGGGATCACCCTTGGGTGGAGGAGGATCCCCTAGGATTTCAACAGGCAAGTTGTTTTTCAATAAGGGTCCCTGATTAAAGAATATTTCATCTATTTCCCTTCTCTCATTCATATGCATATCATTTTCATGGTCTAGCAAGTATTGTTATAAAGGATCATGAGGAGGCACAACAATAGAAGCAAGACCAATAATTTCATCCTTACTAGGTAATTCCTTATCAAGGGGTTGTCTACGGATTTAGCAAAGTTAAAATCATGAGACATATCCCGTAAACCAACAGTAACAATATCTTTCACACAGTCTATCTTAGCATTAACAATATTCAAGAAGGGTCTACTAAATATAATGGGACAAAATTCATCTTGTGGGGAACTAAGAATGAGAAAATCAGCAGGGTATTTAACCTTCCCACACAAGACTTCAACATCTCTAACAATCCCGACTGGTGAAATAGTGTCTCTATTGGCAAGCTTAATAGTAACATCAATACCTTCTAACTCAACAGGTGCAATATCATGCATAATTTCTTGATATAAGGTATGAGGGATAATGCTTGCACTAGCACCTACATCACATAAACCACGATAGCAATGATCTCCTATCTTAACAGAGATAACAGGCAAGCCTACAATAGGTCTATGTTTATTGCTAGCATTGGGTTTGGCTATTCTAGCAGATTCCTCTTGGAGGTAAATAACATGTCCATCTAAATCTTCTACCAAGAGATCTTTAACCATAGCAACACTAGGTTCAACTTTAATTTTCTCAGGGGGTGTAGGTGTTCTAGTATTACTCTTACGAACTACAGTTGAAGCTTTAGCATGATCCTTTATTCTAACAGGGAAATGTGGTTTCTCAATATAAGCAGTAGGAATAATAGGATCAACATTATAGGTGATAGTATTTTCTTCAACTTTAACAGGTTCAACTACTTTTACTTCAATGGGAGGATGGTATTTAAACCACTTCTCCTTGGGAAGATCAACATGAGTAGCAAATGATTCACAGAAAGAAGCTACTATCTCAGAGTCAAGTCCATATATAGTGCTAAACTCACGGAAAACATCGGTATCCATAAAGCTTTAACACAATCAAACTTAGGGGTCATACCTGACTCCTTACCTTCATCGAGATCCCAATCTTCAGAGTTGCGTTTAATTCTTTCCAATAAATCATATTTGAATTCAATAGTCTTCATCACAAATGAGCCAGAACAAGAAGTATCGAGCATGGAGCGATTATCGAGAGAAAGCCGAGCATAATTTTTTTGAATAATGATTCCTCTTCAGAGCTCATGATTGGGGCACGAATATAACATTGACTTAAGCCTCCCCAAGCTTGAGTGATGCTTTCTCCTTCGCGAGGCCAGAAATTATATATATAATTACGATCACGATGAACCTGGTGCATAGGGTAGAACTTATGATGAAATTCTAACTTCAGACGATTATAGTTCCATGATCCAATATCATCACATAGCCTAAACCATGTCAATGCATCTCCCTTCAAAGATAAAGGGAAGACCTTCTTATTGATAACATCCTCGGGCATACCTGCAAGCTTAAATAATCCACAAACTTCATCCACATAGATTAGGTGTAAATCGGGATGCAGTGTTCCGTCTCTTGTAAAAGGATTATCTAGCAGTTTCTCTAACATACCCAACGGAATTTCAAAGCAAACATTTTCAGTAGGTGCAGTAGGTTGAGGAGCAACTCTTTGCTCTTCTGGTCGGGGTGAAGATACCCCGAACAAGCCCCTCAAAGGATTATGAGCCATAGTAATAAGTGACAATAAATTTCAGCACACTATATAAATTTTTCCTTACCAAATTCCACTTACCAAAGGTGCTTCACTCCCCGGCAACGGCGCCAGAAAAGAGTCTGGATGACCCACAAGTGTAGGGGATCTATCGTAGTCCTTTCGACAAGTAAGAGTGTCGAACCCAACGAGGAGCAGAAGGAAATGATAGGTAGTTTTCAGTAAGGTATTTTCAGCAACCACTGAAATTATAGGTAACATATAGTTTTGTGATAAGGTAATTGGTAGAAAGTAACAAATGGTAAAAGTAAATAAGGTGCAGCAAGATGGCCCAATCCTTTTTGTAGCAGAAGACAAGCCTGGACAAACTCTTATATAAAGGAAAGCGCTCCCGAGGACACATGGGAATTATCGTCAAGCTAGTTTTTATCACGATCATTTGATTCACGTTCGGTACTTTGATAATTTGGTATGTGGGTGGACCAGTGCTTGGGTGTTGTCCTTACTTGGACAAACATCCCACTTATGATTAACCTCTAATGCAAGCATGCGCAACTACACAAGAACTATTAAGGTAAACCTAACCATAGCATGAAACAAGTGGATCCAAATCAGCCCCTTAAGAAGCAACGCATAAACTAGGGTTTAAGCTTCTCTCACTCTAGCAACCCATTATCTACTTATTACTTCCCAATGCCTTCCTCTAGGCCCAAATAATGGTGAAGTGTCATGTAGTCGACGTTCACATGACACCACTAGACGAGAGACAACATACATCTCATCAAAATATCGAACGAATACCAAATTCACATGACTACTAATAGCAAGACTTCTCCCATGTCATCGGGAAAAAAAGTAGCTACTCACAAGACATAATATTGTTCATGATCAGAGGGGTATTAATATGCATAATGGATCTGAACATATGACCTTCCGCCAAATAAACCAACTAGCATCAACTACAAGGAGTAATCAACACTACTAGCAACCCGCAGGTACCAATCTGAGGTATGGGTACAAAGATTGGATACAAGAGATGAACTAGAGTTTGAGAGGAGATGGTGCTGGTGAAGATGTTGATGAAGATAGCCCTCCCCAAGATGAGAGAGTTGTTGGTGATGACGGTGGTGATGATTTTCCCCTCCCGGAGGGAAGTATCCCCGGCAGAACAGCTCTGCCGAAGCCCTAGATTGGTTTTCGCCAAGGTTCCGCCTCAAGACGGCGGCGTCTGGTCCCGAAAGCCTCCTTCTGATTTTTTCCAGGTCAAAACACCTCATATAGGAGAAGATGGGCATCGGGGGGCCTTCTGGGGGGGGCACGAGACAGGGGGCGCGCCCAGAAAGGGGGGGGCACCCTCGTGGCAAGCTGGTGGCCCCCCTCATGATCTTCTTTCGCCAGATATTTTTATATTTTCTGAAATGAAGTCCTGTGAAGTTTCGGGGCTTTTGGAGTTGTCCAGAATAGGTTTCCAGAGTTTGCTCCTTTTCCAGCCCAGAATTCCAGCTGTCGGCATTCTCCTTCTTCATGTAAACCTTGTAAAATAACAGAGAAAAGGCATGAATATTCTGACAAAACATGTAATAACATCCCATAATGCAATAAATATCAACATAAAAGCATGATGCAAAATGGACGTATCATAGGATAGGTTTGCAAGATAATAAAGAGAACATAAATAAAAGCTAGGGATGTTTAGATAAATGAAAAATTAAGTTAGTATAGCAAGTGTGGAAAAGTGGTGGTAGGAGTTACAAAATTGTCCCTAAGCCATTGACTATGTTACTAGACCGATAGCAAGTTTTTTATGTGGGAGAGGCCACTGCTAGCATGTCATCCCTTACCTGGGATTTTATGCACTTATGATTGGAACTCCAGCAGGCATCTGTAACTACTGTCATTCATTAAGGTAAAACCCAACCATAGCCTTAAGATATATTGGTCCCCCTTCAATCCTGTATGCATCAATTTCTATGCTAGGCTGAAACTGCTTTCACCCTTGCCCTCTAATACATAGTCCTATCAACATACAACTAACCCTATGTTGTGATCCACACACGCGCTCATATGATGGAAAGGACAACAACATAACCACAAGAAAACTAAACTAATCATAGCAATTCACCAATCACCGATAGGACAACAAAACTCTACTCAAGCATCATAGGATGGCAACACATCATTGGATAATAATATGAATCATAAAGCACCATGTTCAAGTAGAGGGTACAACAGGTTGCGGGAGAGTGGACCGCTGAATATAGATGAGGGGAGGTGATGAAGATGTTGGTGAATATGATGGAGGTGTTGGTGTAGATCGCCATCACTCGATGATTGCCCCGGTGGCATTCCAGCGCCACCAGGAGAGAGGGGGAGAGAGCCTCCCTCCTTCTTATTCTTCCTTGACCCCCCCCCCCTAGATGGGAGGAGGGTTTCCCCTCTGGTTCATGGCCTCCATTGTGGCGGAGGGGCGGGATCCCTTCCGAGATTGGATTTGTCTCTTCTTTTCTCTTCTGTTTTGCGACCCCTGTTTCTGGACTTTCACCATTTCTTAAATTCTCTGAGATCCGTAGCTCCGATTGGGCTGAAATTTTAACACGATTTTTATCCGGATATTAGTTTCCTTGCGGCCAAAGAACACATCCAATCGACCTTAGGGGTGGCCACAAGCCTCCCAGGCACGCCCTTGGTAGGGGACGTGCCCCTATGGCCTGTGGGGCCCTCGGGCATTGTCTCGCGTTGATTCTGCTTCCCAAAAATCACATATATTCCAAAAAACCTCCATAAGTTTTTATCGTGTTTGGACTTCATTCGATATGGATATTCTACAAAACAAAAGACATGCAACAAACAGGAACTGACACTGGGCACTGGATCAATATGTTAGTCCAATAAAATCATATAAATTATTGCCAAAAGAATGTAAAAGTTGTAGAATATTGGCACGGAACAATAAAAAATTATAGATACGACGGAGACGTATCACTAACAACATTGCAATCATGCTCATCATTAAAAAAATAGGCCATTTTTTTATTGAATTCTTCTTCTATCAATTGAGAACAATTTTCCGCTCCATCATTTTCTAGAAAGATATGATAAAGATGAATAATATGAGGCAACCTCATTTCCATTTTTCCTAGTTTTCTTTTATAAACCAAACTAGTGATAAAACAAGAAAATAAAAAATTCAATTGCAGGATCTAAAGATATACCATCAAGCACTCACCTCCCTAGCAATGGCGCCTTAAAAGAGCTTGACGTCTACTACACAACTTGTTCTTGTAGACTCATGTTGGGCCTCCAAGCGCAGAGTTTTTTAGGATAGTCGCAAATTTCCCTCAAGTGGATGACTTAAGGTTTATCAATCCATGGGAGGTGTAGGATGAAGATTGTCTCTCTCAAACAACCCTGCAACCAAATAACAAAGAGTCTCTTGTGTCTCCAACACACCTAATACAATGGTAAATTGTATAGGTGCACTAGTTCGACGAAGAGATGGTGATACAAGTGTAAAATGGATAACAAATATTGATTTTTGTAATAGGACCAATAAAAACAGCAAGGTAGCAAGTAGCAAAAGTGAGCACAAATGGTACTGCGATGCTTGAAAACAAGGCCCAGGGTTCGTACTTTCACTAGTGCAATCTCCCAACAATGCTAATCTAATTGGATCATCTAACCACCCCTCAACGTGCGATGAAGAATCACTCCAAAGTTCTTGTCTAGCATAGAACATAAGAAGGAATTGTTTGTTGGGCACGAAACCACCTCACTGTTATTCTTTTCGATCAATCTTTTGAGCTATCCCTATAAGTGTCACAAACAGCCCTAGAGTTCATACTAAAATAACACCATATGATACACATCAATCAACTCTAATGTCACCTAGATACTCCAATGTCACCGCGAGTATCCGTGAGTTGATTATACGATAAGCATCAAACAATTTTAGATTCATAATACTCAATACAACATAAAGAACCTCGAAGAGTGCCCCAAGATTTCTACCAGAGAAACAAGGACAAGAACGTGCATCAACCCCTATGCATACATTACCCCAATGTCACCTCGGGAATCTGTGACTAAGTGCCAAAACATATAACAAGTGTTCTCAAATCCATAAAAGTATTCAATCCTATAATAGTGAGATCTCAAAGGGAAAACTCAATCCATCACAACAAGATAAAGCGGGGGAAAACACAATATGATCCAACTATATTAACGAAGCTCGCGATACATCAAGATGATGCAAAATGAAGAACACGATTGAGAGAGATTAACCGCATAGCTACTGGTACAAACCCTCAGCCCGAGGGTGGACGACTCCCTCCTCGTCATGGTGGCCGCCAAGATGATGAAGATCGCCTCCGGTGATGATTTCCCCCTCCAATAGAGTGCCGGAATAGGGTCTAGATTAATTTTTCATGGCTACGAAGGCCTGCGTCGGCCGAACTTCTGATCTAGGGTTATTTCTTGGGGTTTCTATATTATAGGAGTTTTTGGCGTCGGTTTCACGCGAAGATGCGTTTCGAGGGGCCCACCACCCACCAGGGCGCGCTAGGGGGCTGGCACGTCCTGGTGTCTTCTGGGCAGCAGGGCCCCCCTCTAGTGGTTCTTTGCTCCATTATTTCTCTTTTCCTCCAAAAAATTGTCAAAATGTTTCATCCAATTCTGAGAACTTTTATTTCTGCCCAAAAAACAACACCACAGTAGTTCTGTTGAAAACAACGTCAGTCTGGGTTAGTTCCATTCATATCATACCAAAACCATATAGAGTTGTTGTAAACATGGCATGAATACTTCATAAATTATAGATACGTTGGAGATGTATCAACACCGTCTCCTCGTCATCAGATGAGGAATCATCGGAGTCATAGATGAAACTATGGAAAAAGAACTCGTCGGTGGACTCAATTTGTACCTTGGGGGAAAACTGTCAAACAACTTGCGGGGATCGACGAGGAAGCTGGCTGACAAAGAGACACGTGCCTCCCTTGGACTAGGTAGTTGGCCTTGCGACGTCCGACGAGTGTGGCGGCGTGAGATGAAGGAGCTAGTCAGGGCTATGGGGGCTACTTTGTGCTCGCGGTGTGGTATGTCTCCGTCGTGTCTACATACTTTTGATTGTTTCATGCCAATATTCTACAACTTCTACATACTTTTGGCAAAAAATTATATGATTTTCTTGGACTAACATATTGATCCAGTGCCCAGTGCTAGTTCTTGTTTATTGCATTTTTCACGAAATATCCATACCAAATGAAGTCCAAACACGATAAAATTTATGGAGAATTATTTTGGAATATATGTGAATTTTTGGAAGCGGAATCAACGCGAGACGATGCCCGAGGGGGCCATAAGCTCAAGGAGCACGCCCGGCAATCTTGTGGCCACCCCGTAGGTTCATTGGAGGTGTCCTTCATCCGCAAGGAAGCTTATATTCAGATAAAAAAATGTTAGAATTTTAGCCCAATCGGAGTTACGGATCTCCGGATATTTAAGAAATGGTGAAAGGCCAGAAAACAGGGTCGCGAATAGAAGAGAAACATAGATATAGATCCAATATCGGAAGGGCTCCCGCCCCTCCGTCGCCGGGGAGGCCAAGGACCAGAGGGAAAACCCTCCTCCCATCTAGCGAGGAGTCTAAGGAAGTGGAAAGAGGGGGGCTCTCCCCCTCTCTGTCCTTGTGGCGCCAGAGTGCAGCCGGGGCAAGGATCGTGACGACGATCTACACCAACAACCTCGCTACCTTCAGCACGAACTCTCTCCACCTCTATGCAGCGGAGTTACACCTCTTCTCCCTGATGTAATCTCTACTTAATTATGGTGCTCCATGCTATATATTATTATCCAATGATGTGTTGATATCCTATGATGTTTGAGTAGATTCGTTTTGTCCTATGGGTTGATTGATGATCATGATTGGTTTGAGTTGTATGTTTTATTTTGGTGCTGTCCTATGGTGCCCCCGTGTCGCGCAAGTGTGAGGGATTCCCGATGTAGGGTGTTGCAATACGTTCATGATTTGCTTATGGTGGGTGGCTAGAGTGACAGAAGCTTACACCCGAGTAAGGGGTTGTTGCATATTGGAGTAAAGAGGACTTGATATATATGCTATGATTGGGTTTTACCTTAATGATCTTTAGAAGTTGTGGATGCTTGCTAGAGTTCCAATCATAAGTGAATATGATCCAACTAGAGAAAGTATGTTAGCTCATACCACTCCCTCATATAAATTGCTATAATGATTACCGGTCTAGTTATCGATTGCCTAGGGACAAATAACTTTCTTCTGACAAAAAGCTCTCTACTAAACAACTAACTTTATTATCTTGCAAAGTACTCGTAGTTTTATTCTCGTGAAGTACTTCGAGTTTTATTCTTGCAAACTATCCTATCACACCTACAAAATAGTTTTATACTTGTTCTACGTAAAGCAAATGTTAAGTGTGCGTAGAGTTGTATCAGTGGTCAATAGAACTTGAAGAGAATATAAATTATACCTTTGGCTCCTTGTTGGGTTCAACACACTTACTTATCAAGACAGGCTACAATTGACCCCCTATACTTGTGGGTTATCAAGACCTTTTTCTAGCGCCGTTGCCGGGGAGCAATAGTGTGGGGTCAATATTCTTGTGTGTGCTTGTTTGCTTTATCACTAAGAACTTCTTATTTTATATTCTAAGTTGTTCTCTATCTTTAGTTATGAATATGGAACACGAAATACTAAAAAAATTAGGTGTACTTGCTGCTCATGGAGATGGGGAACCTCCTAAAACCCTCGATGCTCGTGATGTGAAAAATATTAAACAATACTTTGATAATCCTGAGAAAAGCCCATTCAACTTGATAATGGGAGAGACATTGGATCAACGTGAATACTTTAGGGACTATCGCCTGACTCAAAAGGGAAACTATTATGGGGTAAAATTGAAATGTTACATTGGTATGCTTGGAATCTATGCTTGAGATATGATTATACTTGTTGCTCTAGGATGAAGGCTCCACACCTTCCCTTTTCATGTGAATTTAATGATAATGACACCATGGCTTCTTACGCCAATGGTAGATGTGATTACTATGATCTAGAACGCATAGCAGAATTTGTTGCTTTTAAGGGTGCTTGTGAAATTAAATATTTGTTTGATGAGTATGAAGACTGTGATGATGTTGTCTATAGATCATTTTTTGCTATACTTAAACATTGCTATGAGAATTATAAATACAATGTTGATATTAATGAGTTTATTGAGAAAGTCTCCGTTGTCCAAAAAGAGACTAATATTTTGCAGGAATCGATGGAAGAAGAAATTGATGAGACCGTGAGCTCATTAGATGAAAAATATGAGGAGGATAGTGAAGAACAAAAGGAGGAAGAGCGGATTAGCTACCCGTGGCCACCTTCTAATGAGAGTAACTCTTCAACTCATACATTGTTTCATTTCTATTCGTGCTTATCGAAGGATGAATGTTATGATCCCTTGGATTCGTTTGAAATATCCATTTTTGATGAAATTGATTTTGCTATGCTTGTGGCCATGATGCAAATTTGAGTTATGCTTATGGAGGTGAACTTGCTATAGTTCCTTATGTTAAAAATAAAATTATTGTTGTTGCTCCCATACTTAATAGCTCCTTGAGTGAAAAGTATGATTGCAATGATGCTATTTTAAATTCTATTAATATCAATTGTGTTAATGATATGCAAAGCTACAAGCTTGGGGATGACAATTTTGATATATCCTTATATTAAGAATGAAATTGTTGCTATTTCACCCACACATGATACTCCTATTATCTTTTTGAATTCTCCCAAGTACACTATATCGGAGAAGTTTCCGCTTATTAAGGATTATATTGATGGGTTGCGTTTTACCACTACACATGGTGATTTTGATGAATGTAATATGCATGTGCGTTCTGCTCCTACTTGCAATTATTATGAGAGAGAGAGACTACATCTTCACCTCTCTATGTTTCCAATACGATAAAATTGCAAGAAACAACTTATGCTATGTATCGGCCTTTACTTTGTGTGCATGAATTGTTCTTTTATGACATGCCGATGCATAGGAAGAGAGTTAGACTTCCATGTTGCATGATATATGTTGCTTTTTGCTCAATACTAAATTACAAATCATTGTTAATTAAAATTGTCTTTGATATACCTTGGGATTTCGAGTGGATCAATTACTTGAACACTATATATGCCTAGCTTAATGGTTTTAAAGAAAGCGCTACCAGGGAGACAACCCACAAGTTTTAGAGAGTCATTTTGTGTGCTTTTAAAAAGTTTAAAAACAAAAAAAAAATAGGGAAACCTAAAAAAATTCAAAAAGAAAAGTGAAAGTAAGAAAGACGAGCACCGTTGAAGTGGGGGAGCTCCTTGAACTTGTTCATGCCCATGAAAACTTTACAAATCTTGAATTATAGAAACTTTTCAACAAAAATAATTATCCCCTTATACAAA
The DNA here is from genome assembly GCA_902687465.1 of Secale cereale. Lineage (NCBI taxonomy): Eukaryota > Viridiplantae > Streptophyta > Magnoliopsida > Poales > Poaceae > Secale > Secale cereale. The sequence continues at coordinate 663,017,589 of LR738711.1, forward strand.
TCCATTGTATTATAAAAATAATGTGCCAAGTTTTGCCTTTAGGATGATTAGATTGCTTGTTTTGTATGTGCAGTGCAAAAACAGAAACTTTGGCTATAGTGCATGAATTTAATTTTTTTTTACTGGAACGTCAAATTTTTCTGAAATATTTACACGGTACTGCAATGCATTTTTTATTCCTAATTTTTCAGATTTTTTGACTTATAGAAGTATATGTACCATGTGCATCTTTACAGATTGTCCTGTTTTCACATATTGCTGTTATAGTTTCATTATTTGCGTATGTTCAAAATCTTGTTGAGCCTCCTTTGACTTGGGGCCATAGAATTGTGATAGAATACAATGGGTAATGTTTTATTATAATTATACAATAATATTACAACAGTACATGATGGGATTTGATGTTATATGTACTAACCCCGCTAATTAAAAGTTCGGTTAAGTTTTGTGTGAATGAAGTGTTCGAAGATCGAGGAGGTATTGATATGGGAAGAATGATGACAGGCAAGAGCTCAAGCTTGGGGATGTCCGAGACACCTCAAATAAATGTTAAAGGAGACTCAACTGTCTAAGCTTGGGGATGCCTAGAAGGCAGCCCATTGAAAGAGGATTGTACGTGCTGAGGTTGACAGCAGGGTCCATATGGTCGCACACAAGGAAGTGCCTCCTTATTTCGCACAAAATAGTGATTCCTCCACCTGACAGCGGGGACCACCAAAAGGGCATCTGTATTTCGCGAAAAATAAACTTTGCCCCCCTGACAGCTGGGGCCCACGAGCTATATCTTCGCACGCAAGGAAGTGTCTCCTATTACGCGGAAAATAAATGCTTCCTTTCCCTGATAGCTGGGACCCACTAGATAAATTTTCACACGAAAGGAAGTGTCTACTTATTACATGCAAAAAAATGATGCCCCCTGACAGCTGTGACCCATCGGATCGAGGCGTACGTAGCTTATGTGTCTGGTCGCGAACATGTACGTACCTAGCGGTCGATCGGTTCCTCTGCAGCGATGAACCGTGGCCGAGTAGCAAGTGGCACATGTCATAGTAGAGCCTCCGACATAGCACATGACACGGTCCAATATATATTGTGTACACGTACGTACAACCATGCTGCAACAAAGTAAATACGGCTATGTACGTACAGACAGGTGCGGTCTCGAACGCGTACAACGACGACGTCCTATTCATCGGCAGCCAACCGGCTGGGTCGGAACGGAGGAAACAACATTGTGTTCATCGAGAGGCGACCAACTATGTCAGAATACATCATGTTCAATAGGAGCCAATCGGCTTAGACGGAATAGCCGAAACGGGGTTTTGCGTACCATAGAAGAAAGGAAACGGCCTTTTGTTAGACCACCTACGGTCTAAACGGGGTCATGTTCATCGAGAGGGGTGTGACGTACCGCAAAACAGAGGAAACACACTTCTCTCCAACAGCCTATGGTCCAAACGGGATCCTGTTCGAGAGGAGGGGTCCGGCGTATTGCAAAACGGAGGAAGTGGACTTCTCTTCGAGCGCCTACGGTCAAAACGGGGTTCTGTTGATCGGGAGGGGCGTGGCGTACCCCACAATGGGACTCCACATGCTACTGTTCATCCACCGTTGACTTCCTCCAGCCTCCACCTGCTATTGTTCATCCACCATCGACTTCCTCCAGTCTCCACCTGCTACTGTTCATCCACCGTCGACTTCCTCCAGCCTCAATCGGCCACTGTTCATCCATGGGCTACTGCTCATCCAGCCTCCACTGGCTAGTGTTCATCCAGCCTCCATGGGGTCCTGTTCATCCACCCCCAACAGGCTGGTGTGGCGGACTCCAGGAGGTCCTATTCATCGAGCGGCAACTGTCTACACGGCCTGGGTCCTGTTCATCCAACCCCCACCGGGAACTGTTCATACACAACCAACCAACCGGCTAGACGCACCACACATCTCAACTAGTCCTACGTATCACGCGCGCGGCAGCAATGAGCATTGTTCATCGATCCAGAGGCAACCCAACACAAGGGCTAGCGTCTCGCACAGGAGCTCGATCGGCTTCAGTGAGCAGCGAGAAGGATCGATCAGGTTCAGTTAGCAGTGAAGGAATCGCTCGATTTCAGTGAGCAGCGAAGGAATCGCTAGCTCGGGTTTAGTTAACAGTGAATGAATCGCTCGGGTTTAGTATGTAGTGGGATCGGTCGCTCGTGTTCAGTACGTAGCTAGTGCAATCGCTCAGTTCGGTAAGAAAACGCCTCGAGCGCGCGCACACACGCACGCACACACACACGCACGCACACACACACACACACACACACACACACACACACACACACACACACAAATGCACACACACATGCGCGCGTACGAGAAAAACACGCGAACCACTCAACATCGTTCGGCCATGACCACCCACTGTAACCAGGAACTCCCCGAAATTTTCCCCGCCCTCACTTCTACCATGATTTTTTATGTCGTCAACGGACCAAAGAATGTCATGCAGGTGCGTCGCTGGCCCGCCCAGGACGAAAAGCCCATCTTCTATCACAATTTTTTGTCATAGAAGTAGGAGCCCTACCACATCAATGATGATACGTGATTTTGTCACAATTATGATCATAGAAGTGTCATAACCATGATAGATGGGTCTTTTTTGTAGTGTTTGTTATTGTAGCTTGGCAACTATGTCCTTATTCATTGGGTTGACAAGGAGTGACTTGAAGCCCGAAAAAAGGCACTTGACAAGCTTTGGAAAGAAAACAAAGAATGTGGGGGTGCTAGAACCTTGGAAGGGCTTGATCATACAGAGGACGTGCTCAAGCTCAAAGACAAGATTAAATAGTTGAATACTTAGTAAAGAAGTCTTATTAGTGATGTGACCGAGCTACTTGGTCCGACAGTGGACAAGATACAGTAGGAGAATTACCAGAAATTGATATCAGAGGACTTTGTAGCCCCGCAGAAGGAGCTGGAGAACAATCGGCATGTGATCAGTGATATCAAAGCCACTCATGTTGTTCCAGGAGAAGTGATCATGGAAATTAGGAATGCGAATCATGAGTTGAAAGTGGATAGAAATAGGCTCAACATGGAGATAGATCATGTCAAGAGGGAGATCCATGACTTGAAAAGGGATAAGAAAAGGGTAGATTTTGCTACGGATGAGGTGATGATGAAGTGGGATGAGTTTAAGATGGAAGTACATGAGCTCAATAGTTTGAAGAAGGACATGGATGATCTAAATAAATATAAAAGGAATCTAGAATATGTCATTGCTGACTTGCTTAAAGTGGGGGGAATTCACAAGGGCAAGCTAAAGAAGATAAAGGGGGTTTGTGAAGAGGATGATGTCATTGAGCTGAGTGGCTGAGCTCAAGAAGGAAGTCTACATTTTATATATATATATATACATATATATATATATATATATATATATATATATATATATATATATATATATACACATATATACATATGGTGGGTCTATTATGCTAACACCCTTAAGACCTTATTCTAATTCTGCTAACAACCGAGTACTGTCCCGCACCCGCGAACTAAACTTCCCCAACCCCACTAACAAACTACAGCAAAAAAACGCTCGACCCCCTCAGCGCATACCCATCCCCACCCCCGCTCTCACCTCCCGCACAAAACCCAGTTCCCCATCCCCCGATCCAAAGCACCACCTACCTCCACCTTCTGCAGCGCTGCCGCACGCCCCGCCCCGCCCACATTCTACCGGCGCCGCAGCCGGATCCCCACCCTAGGCAGCCTATCAGGACCAATTTTTCCAGTAAAATATTTACTGAGAAATCGACCTTTTTATCGGACCAGTACAGAAGAATACTTCTCACTGGTAGACAAATCCTTGATACAGAATTCCAGAGTACTGAATATTATACAAGGTTGAGCTGAGGTTGCTCAACAATTTATTACAAGCACGCCGATATTATACATAAGGGCGGATATGACACAAGGGTAGGGTGGCATAACTACTGACTCGTAATAAAAGGTGGTGGATGTGTCACAGTGTAGTGGGTGACACGACTCCAATATCTTATAGCTCATCGAGTGTCGGAGTGAGACCCGATGAATTTATTTGGTGGTGGCGGAAGCGGTTATAATACAGTGATCAACTCCAGGATCGCAAGAGACTGACTGGGACTCCACTAGGCGTCGGACTCGCTATCGAACTCTTCATCCATGAGATCGCCTTCGTCAACATCTGGCCAAATCAACAAGCCAGGTGATTACTTTGTATGTACTCTCAAGACAGTTCGGACATAAGATATAACAAATGCAAACATGATGCATATGAGCAGACTAGCAATATGTACTCAAAGAATAAATTTGCTCTGCAAAATAAAAATGGAAGTCGGGCGGAAGCCCTCCCGGAATTCCAAGGAAAAGTAAAAGAATACCGATCGAGTGTCTGAGCGACGCCTCGTGAGGAAAAATGAATAAATACATGCCACAGTCAGACGTCTGAGCGACATCACATAAAGGGCTTATAACAAAAATAAATAATGAGAATGCCATAGTCGGACGTCTGGGCGACATCACATAAAGGGCTTATATTCAAAGTAAATAACGAGAATGCCACAGTCGGACGTCTGAGCGACATCACAAAAGGGATTATAACGAAAGTAAATAACGAGAATGCCACAGTCTGACGTCTGAGCGACATCACATAATGGGCTTATATTCAAAGTAAATAACGAGAATGCCATAGTCGGACGTTTGAGCGACATCACATAAAGGGCTTATAACGAAAGTATATAACGAGAATGCCACAGTCGGACGTCTGAGCGACATCACATAAAGGGCTTATAACGAAAAGTAAATAACGAGAATGCCACAGTCGGACGTCTGAGCGACATCACATACAGGGCTTATAAATTCTTTGGTATGACGGTAAATCATCTCAGGAGATTACTAAGTGCAGAAATAACTGGTTAGTTCACCTACCAAGATGACCCTTGACTAAATTACCATTCTTCTCACTATCTTAGAATATCCGAGACGGTCACTGGGGTTGACACGGACATTGACGCTAGGCCATAGACATGGCTACTCGGAAGATTTTGACTCTGCAGAGTTTGTACTCTTAAATCACAGCCAACGGATTTCACTAGCCACAGAGGACTAGTTCCACCTATGGTGTTTTAGCAGAAACACAACTAACCAGTACACACCCATTTCACATCCTGCTGCCCAGAATCACCCGAGACAACGTTCACAAAAAACTTTAAGACGGGGAGGCTACAACCTCGAATAGCATGGGATCAAATTTGTATCGCGCGCTCTAAGGGGTGCCCCCCCCTCGGTCCCAACCGGAAACACCCATGCCCCCTGACCGGATGACGGGCTTTAATCCAGGGCCATGGAACCCTCATCCCGGCCCCTCTATTTGGTGTGTACACGGAAAGAGGTTTGCAGCTGACTAAACCGTAATCTTTGCAGAAGACATGTCACAGTACCAAAAAGGATATGAACGGGATCATGACTTGATCCACGTTAATACTAGAGTTAACGGTTGACTCGCATGCTTCACCTCACAACCTATCATGTCACCACAAGATCAGGTTGGTTTACCAACATCTTTCGGGGCTCACACGGAGCTTGCTTTGCATGAAATATAACATCCACATATGCTTATATAACCATGCCTTGAAGAAGAACTACTCAAGCAAACATGCAACACACTCATCATATCAAAGGTTCAAACATGCTTGCCTGGTTCGGAGTAGTCGGAGTCTAACTCGGTGAAGTTCGTGGCTCCGTCACTTCCTTCGGTATCTACGGATACAAATAAAATGGGTACTAACATAAATATCGTGCATGCATAAAAGTTGTCCCAAATATTTTTCAAATAAATGTGATAAAAAACTAGACATAAAACTAAAGAGGACAGAAAAAGAATCAACTCAAAATCATCTTTTGTTTAAAAGTTATTAAGGTTTTTGTCCAGGGACTTGTCTATAATGAAACAGAAAGTTTCTAGGGGCTAGAATATAAAAACAGAAAACGATTCAGAAAGCAGTACGACAGCTGAATAGAGAAAGCGTATTTTGCCCGAAGGAGCCTTCCAGAAAAACGGTTCGAATAAGACACAGAGAGTGACGAGGGGGTCCCACTCGTCAGGTTTGAATCTTTGAACTGAAAAGAGAGTCGCGCCGGCGCCAGAGAGCTGCGTGGTCGCCGGCGCTAATTCACGGCGAGGTAGGGGAAGTGGGTGGTACCTGCGGGTTCCTGGTGCTCTTCCGCGTCGGTGGGTGGTGGAGTTGGACGTCGATGAGCACCACGTCGACGGCGACCCTATCTCCGGTGGACGGCGGCTCGGGTGGTGGTGGGTCTCGTCGGAGAGAGCTACTTGGGTCAAATTGGAGTGGGGGTTAGTCGCCTAGATGTGTTAGGAAGCTACTGGCAAGATTAGGGCGGTGGAGGAGCTCTCACGAGAGAGGCAGCTGCCGGAGCCCGAAGCGGATCGGGGCGGCCGGAGTTGGGGAAGAAGGGCCGCTCGAGGTTCTTCCAGTGGTTGGGCGGGGTTTGGTGAGATGGTGGAGCTATGCGGGGTCGAGTGCGAGCTTGGGGTGCTATTTATAGCCGGCCCGAGGCAGTTGCCGCAAACGGGATAAGTCCGGCGAGCGATTACGGCGAGGCTGTGGCTGGACGGGTGGCTTAAGCTCTTGAGCATCGACGAGACGGTTTACTGGTTCCATTCTTAAGAAGAGCTTAGCAAGATACGGTTGCTTACGACACCTTCCCAACGGAATGGCCGTGCATGTGCGTCAGCGGCAGAGAGCGCGCTCTGCGCCTCTCAGGCCACGGCGATGGTGCTGCAGCGTGCACAGGGAAGAAGACGGCCACACGGAGCTCCCAGGTGGCTTGGGCGGTGCTGAACGGCGTTGCGTTGGAGGGTGACCCCTGTTGGCCGCCACGGGTGGCTCTGCCGCCGCGGAAGACGCCGGCGCAGGCGGGCCACGGCGCCACCGACGCCCGCAACCAGCCAAGCGAGTGTGCGACGTTCAGGATAAGCGAGAGGAGCAATGAGCATCGTGCCAGAGCGAGCACTGGCGAGATTGACGCCGCGACTCTGAAGAAACAACACTGACGGCAGAACTGAATCACTGAACTTCTGAACTTTCTGAATTTTGACAGAAACAGTGCACGCCAGGTGTTCGATGAAATGTTTTTGGCATGTGGAAAATTTTTCTGGAGCTGATCTTTGGTGAGGTGGTCTCTTGATGCATCCAGAGGCTGCCTAAATTTTCTCAGCTTTTTAGGAAGAGAGAAAATATGAATTTCACCAAAAATGGCAAATCTGGTCCAGACTTGCAGCAAGTGAAATTTGAAAATTTTGAATTGTGGACCAGTGAATCAAGATGGATCTAGGTTGAGGGTACTAAGGACTAGCCAGGGGAGTTTGCTTGGGATTAAAAATCAAAAGGAAACTAGTAGTTCCTTTGTAAATCACCAAGGCTCAATTTAAAGGACAGAATTTGTTTTGGGGATAAAATAATTAGAAGAAAAATCTAAATGAGGTTAAAACCTACTGGAATTGATGTTAGACTTGTTCAAGGTGGGAATGTAGGCTCTAGGAAGAAAGATCTTCATTGGGTGCATGGAAAGAGGGAAAAGTTTGAATGGGGGAAATAAGTCCATGGTTTTTATATGAAGGTTTTTCATAAAGAGCAATTGTCAAACAAATCCTTTTTGAAAATAATTTGTGTTGAGCTAACACAAGGAGAAAACCTTCAAGACCAAAATCAAGGTGGAGAAGAACATACAAACTTTTGTCATGAAATATTTGAGAAGAAGGGGTTTTTAAGTAAGGTTCAAATATACCCCTTCCAAAAGACCAAAAGTTTGATGAAAACAAATCCAAATTTTTTGGAGTGTTACACAGCCGCCCTGCCCTGTCACCGCAAACCTTCTATCAGCGCCACCTCCGGACCACCACCCAGGCCGCTGACGTGCCGCCCGGCACTCTGATACGTCTCAACGTATCTATAATTTTTTATTGTTCCATGCTATTATATTATCTGTTTTGGATGTTTAATGGGCTTTATTATGCACTTTTATTTTATTTTTGGGACTAACCTACTAACCCAAGGCCAAGTGCAAATTGTTGTTTTTTTGCCTATGTCAGTGTTTCACAGAAAAGGAATATCAAACGGAGTCCAAACGGAATGAAACCTTCGCAAGGATCGTTTTTGGAACAAAAGCAACCCAGAAGACTTGGAGTACACGCCAGGGAAGCCACGAGGAGGTCACGAGGCAGGAGGGCGCGCCCAGGGGTTAGGCGCGCCCCCCACCCTCGTGGGCCCCTCGTACCTCCACTGACATACCTCTTCGTCCTATGTATACTCATATACCCTGAAAACACCCGAGAGCACCACGAAAGCCTAATTCCACCGCCGCAACCTTCTGTACCCGTGAGATCACAACTTGGGGCCTTTGCCGGAGCTCCACCCGAGGGGGAATCGATCACGGAGGGCTTCTACATCAACACCATAGCCTCTCCGATGAGTTGTGAGTAATTTACCACAGACCTTCGGGTCCATAGTTATTAGCTAGATGGCTTCTTTTCTCTCTTTGGATCTCAATACAAAGTTCTCCTCGATCTTCTTCGAGATCTATTCGATGTAATACTTTTTGCGGTGTGTTTGTCGAGATCCGATGAATTCTGGGTTTATGATCAAGATTATCTATGAACAATATTTGGTTCTTCTCTGAATTCTTATATGCATGATTTCAATATCTTTGCAAGCCTCTTCGAATTATCAGTTTGGTTTGGCCTACTAGATTGATCTTTCTTGCAATGGGAGAAGTGCTTAGCTTTGGGTTCAATCTTGCGGTGTCCTTTCCCAGTGACAGCAGGGGCAGCAAGGCACGTATTGTATTGTTGTCATCGAGGATAAAAAGATGGGGTTTATATCATATTGCATGAGTTTACCCCTCTACATCATGTCATCTTGCTTAAGGTGTTACTCTGTTCTTATGAACTTAATACTCTAGATGCATGCTGGATAGCGGTCGATGTGTGGAGTAATAGTAGTAGATGCAGAATCATTTCGGTCTACTTGTCACGGATGTGATGCCTATATACATGATCATGTCTAGATATTCTCATAACTATGCGCTCTTCTATCAATTGCTCGATAGTAATTTGTTCACCCATCGTAGAATATGCTATCTTGAGAGAAGCCACTAGTGAAACCTATGGCCCCCGGGTCTATCTTCCATCATATTAATCTTCCATCAACTAGTTATCTTTACTGTTCTTTTATTTTGCAATCTTTACTTTTCAATCGATACAACAAAAATACCAAAAATATTTATCTTATTATCTCTATAAGATCTCACTTTTGCGAGTGGCCGTGAAGGGATTGACAACCCCATTATCACATTGGTTGCAAGGTTCTTATTTGTTTGTGCAGGTACGAGGGATTTGAGTGTAGTCTCCTACTGGATTGATACCTTGGTTCTCAAAAACTGAGGGAAATACTTACGCTACTTTGCTGCATCACCCTTTCCTCTTCAAGGGAAAACCAACGCATGCTCAAGAGGTAGCAAGAAGGATTTCTGGCGCCGTTGCCAGGGAGATCTACGCACAAGTCATATACCGAGTACCCATCACAAACTCTTATCCATCGCATTACATTATTCACCATTTGCCTCTCGTTTTCCTCTCCCCCGCTTAACCCTTGTCATTTTATTTGCCCTTTTTCCGTTCGCTTGCTTCTTGTTTGCTTGTGTGTTGGATTGCTTGTTTGTCACAATGGCTCAAGACAATACTAAATTGTGTGACTTTTCAAATACCAACATTAATTATTTTATTAGCACTCCGATTGCTCCTATTTCCGATGCTGAATCTTGTGAAATCAATGCTCCTCTGTTAAATCTTGTTATGAAAGATCAATTTTCTGGCCTTCCTAGTGAAGATGTCGCTACCCATCTAAACAACTTTGTTGATTTGTGCGACATGCAAAAGAAGAGAGATGTGGATAATGATATTGTTAAACTGAAGCTATTTCTGTTTTCGCTTAGAGATCATGCTAAAACTTGGTTCTCTTCTTTGCCTAAAAATAGTATTGATTCATGGAATAAGTGCAAAGTTGCCTTTATCTCTAAGTATCCCCCCCCCCTAAGATTATCTCTCTTAGAAAAGATATTATGAATTTTAAGCAGCTTGATCATGACCATGTTGCACAAGCTTGGGAGAGGATGAAATTAATGATAAGTAATTGCCCTACACATGGTTTGAACTTATGGGTGATTATACAAAACTTTTATGCTGGATTGAATTTTGCTTCTAGAAATCTTTTAGATTCGGCCGCAGAAGGCACTTTCATGGAAATCACCTTAGGAGAAGCTACTAAACTCCTAGATAATATTATGGTTAATTACTCTCAATGGCACACCGAAAGATCCACTAGTAAAAAGGTCCATGCGATTGAAGAGATTAATGTTTTGAGTAGAAAGATGGATGAACTTATGAAATTATTTGCTAATAAGAGTGTTTCTTCTAATCTTAATGATATGCCTTTGTCCATGCTGATTGAGAATAATAATGAATCTATGGATGTGAATATTGTTGGTAGGAACAATTTTGGTAACAACGCATATAGAGGAAACTTTAATTCTAGGCCGTTCCCTAGTAATTCCTCTAATAATTATGGTAATTCCTACAACAACTCTTATGGAAATTTTAATAAGATGCCCTCTGATTTTGAGACTAGTGTTGAAGAATTTATGGATTTGCAAAAGAATTTCAATGCTTTGCTTGAAGAAAAATTGCTTAAGATTGATGAGTTGGCTAGGAACATGGATAGAATTTCTCTTGATGTTGATTATTTGAAACTTAGATCTATTCCACCTAATCATGGTATCAATGAGTCTCTCAAGGCCATGACAATTTCCATTGATGAGTGCAAAGAAAGAACCGCTAGGATGTGTGCTAAAAAAGATTGCTTTATGAAAGCGTGTTCTTCTAGTTTTCATGATAATAATGATGAAGATCTAAAAATGATTGATGTGTCTCCTATTAAATCCTTGTTTTCTAATATGAATCTTGATAAAGATGGGACTGTAGATGAGTCAACTTTAGTTAAAAAGTGTCCCAATGATTCGGAGTTTTTAGATCTTGATGCAAAATTTGTTAAAAGTGGGATTAAAGAGGTCAAAACTTTACATAGCAATGAACCCACTATTTTGGATTTCAAGGAATTTAATTACGATAATTGCTCTTCGATAGATTGTATTTCCTTGTTTCAATCCGTGCTAAATTCTCCTCATGCTTATAGTCAAAATAAAGCTTTTACCAAACACATCGTTGATGCTTTAATGCAATCTTATGAAGAAAAACTTGAATTAGAAGTTTCTATCCCTAGAAAACTTTATGATGAGTAGGAACCTACTATTAAAATTAATATTAAAGATCATGAATGCTATGCTTTGTGTGATTTGGGTGCAAGTGTTTCCACAATCCCAAAAACTTTATGTGATATGTTAGGTTTCCATGAACTTGATGATTGTTCTTTAAATTTGTATCTTGCGGATTCTACAATTAAGAAACCTATGGGAAGGATTAATGATGTTATTATTGTTGCAAATAGGAATTATGTTCCCGTAGATTTCATCGTTCTTGATATAGATTGCAATCCCGCATGTCCTATTATTCTTGGTAGACCTTTCCTTAGAACGGTTGGTGCAATTATTGATATGAAGGAAGGAAATATTAGATTCCAATTTTTGTTAAGGAAAGGCATGGAACACTTTACTATAAAGAAAATAAAATTACCTTATGAATCTATTATGAGAGCTACTTATGGATTGCCTACCAAAGATGGCAATACCTAGATCTATTCTTGTATCATGCCTAGCTAGGGGTGTTAAACAATAGCGCTTGTTGGGAGGTAACCCAATTTTCTTTTCTTTGCTTTTACTTCTGTTTAGTAATAAGTAATTCATCTAGATTCTGGTTAGATGTTGTTTTGTGTTTTAATTAGTGTTTATGCCAGGTAGAACCTTTGGGAAGACTTGGGTGAAGTCTTTACGATCTTGCTATAAAAAACAGAAACTTTCGCGCTCACGATATTAGCTGCCATTTTTTACTGGAGAGTGCTTTTAAGTTTATTATTTTTGCTTATGATTAATAGACAAATTCCTCACGTCCATCAATTTATTTCAGAATTTTTAGAGTTATAGAAGTATTTGAAAGTTACAAATTGCTACAGACTATTTTGTTTTTCGTGTGTTGTTTGCTTATTTTGATGAATCTATGGCTAGTATCGGGGGGTATGAACCATAGAGAAATTGGAATACAGTAGGTTTAACACCAATATAAATAAAGAATGAGTTCAATACAGTACCTTGAAGTGGTGGTTTGTTTCTTTTACTAACGGATCTCATGAGATTTTCTGTTAAGTTCTGTGTTGTGAAGTTTTCAAGTTTTTGGGTAAGGATTTGATGGACTATGGAACAAAGAGTGGCAAGAGCCTAAGCTTGGGGATGCCCAAGGCACCCCAAAGTAAAATTCAAGGACAATCAAAAGCCTAATCTTGGGGATGCCCGGGAAGGCATCCACTTTTTTGTCTTCGTCTATCGGTAACTTTACTTGAGACTATATTTTTTATTCACCACATGAAATGTGTTTTGCTTGGAGCGTCTTGTATGATTTGAGTCTTTGCTTTTTAGTTTACCACAATCATCCTTGCTATACACACCCTTTGGTAGAGATACACATGAATTGTAATTTATTAGAATACTCTATGTGCTTCACGTATATCTTTTGAGCTAGAAAGTTTTGCTCTAGTGCTTCACTTATATCTTTTTAGAGCACGTCGGTGGTTTTATTGTATGTAAATTATTGATCTCCCATACATCACTTATATTATTTAGAGAGTCCTTTAGAACAGCATGGTAATTTGCTTTGGTTAAAAAAATTAGTCCAAATATGATAGGCATCCAAGATGGGTATAATAAAAACTTTCATATAAAGTGCATTGAATACTATGAGAAGTTTGATACTTGATGATTGTTTTGAGATATGAGCATGGTAATATTAGAGTCATGCTAGTGGAGTAATTGTGAATTTTAGGAATACTTGTGTTCAAGTTTAAGATTCCCGTAGCATGCACGTATGGTGAACCGTTATTTGATGAAGTTGTAGCATGATTTATTTATTGATTGTCTTCCTTTGCGTGGAGGTAGGGATCGCGCGATGGTTAACTATACCAACCCTTCCACCATTGCTAGCCTCTATAGTACCGCGCAACTTTCTCCGGTACCATACACCCACCATATACCCTCCTCAAAACAGCCACCATACCTGCCTATCATGGCATTTCCATAGCCATTCCGAGATATATTGCCATGCAACTTTCCATCGTTCCGTTCATTATGACATGCTTCATCATTGTCATACTACCTAGCATGATCATGTAGTTGACATCGTATTTGTGGCAAACCCACCATGCATAACTTTTCATACATGTCACTCTTGATTCGTTGCACATCCCGGTACACCGCCGGAGGCATTCACATAGAGTTATATTTTGTTCTAGGAGTGAGTTGTAATTCTTGAGTTGTAAGTAAATAAAAGTGTGATGATTTTCATTACTAGAGCATTGTCCCAGTGAGGAAAGAATGATGGAGACTATGATTCCCCCACAATTCGGGATAAGACTCCGGACGAAAAAAGGGGAAACGAAAAAAAGGCCAAAAAATAGAAAAGAAAAAAGAAAAGGCCCAAAATAAAAAAATGAGAGAAAAAGAGAGGAGGGGCAATGCTACTATCCTTTTTCCACACTTGTGCTTCAAAGTAGCACCATGATCTTCATGATAGAGAGTCTCTTGTTTAGTCACTTTTATATACTAGTGGGAATTTTCATTATAGAACTTGGCTTGTATATTCCAATGATGGGCTTCCTCCAAATGCCCTAGGTCTTTGTGAGCAAGCGAGTTGGATGCACACCAACTTAGTTCCTTTTGTTGAGCTTTCATACACTTATAGCTCTAGTGCATCCGTTTCATGGCAATCCCTACTCACTCACATTGATATCTATTGATGGGCATCTCCATAGCCCATTGATACGCCTAGTTGATGTGAGGCTATCTTCCTCATTTTGTATTCTCCACAACCACCACTCTTTTCCACCTATAGTGCTCTATCCATGACTCACGCTCATGTATTGCATGAAAGTTGAAAAGGTTTGAAAAATTAAAGTATGAAACAATTTCTTGGCTAAAACCGGGGTTGTGCATGATTTAAATATTTTATGTGATGAAGATAGAGCATTGCCAGACTATATGATTTTGTAGGGATAACTTTCTTTGGCCATGGCATTTCGAGAAGACATAATTTCTTTGTTAGTGTTCTTGAAGTATTATTATTCTTATGTCAATATTAAACTTTTGTCTTGAATCTTTCGAATCTGAACATTCATGCCACAATAAACAAAATTACATTGAGAATTATGTTGGGTAGCATTCCACATCAAAAAAATTGTTTTTATCATTTACGTACTCGAGGACGAGCAGGTTTTAAGCTTGGGGATGCTTGATACGTCTCCAATGTATCTATAATTTTTTATTGTTCCATGCTATTATATTATCTATTTTGGATGTTTAATGGGCTTTATTATGCACTTTTATATTATTTTTGGGACTAACCTACTAACCCAAGGCCCAGTGCAAATTGCTGTTTTTTTGCCTATTTCAGTGTTTCGCAGAAAAGGAATATCAAACGGAGTCCAAATGGAATGAAACCTTCGTGAGGATCGTTTTTGGAACAAACGCAACCCAGAAGACTTGGAGTACACGTCAGGGAAGCCACGAGGCGGCCACGAGGCAGGAGGGCGCGCCCCCACCCTCGTGGGCCCCTCGTAGCTCCACTGACGTACCTCTTCCTCCTATATATACTCATATACCCTGAAAACATCCGAGAGCACCTCAAAACCCTAATTCCACAGCCGCAACCTTCTGTACCTGTGAGATCCCATCTTGAGGTCTTTTCCGGAGCTCCACCCGAGGGGGGATCGATGAGTTGTGAGTAGTTTACCACAGACCTTTGGGTCCATAGTTATTAGCTAGATGGCTTCTTCTCTCTCTTTGGATCTCAATACAAAGTCCTCCTCAATCTTCTTGGAGATCAATTCGATGTTATACTTTTTGCTGTGTGTTTGTCGAGATCCGATGAATTGTGGGTTTATGATCAAGATTATCTATGAACAATATTTGGTTCTTCTCTGAATTCTTATATGCATGATTTAAATATCTTTGCAAGCCTCTTCGAATTATCAGTTTGGTTTGGCCTACTAGATTGATCTTTCTTGCAATGGGAGAAGTGCTTAGCTTGCGGTGTCCTTTCCCAATGATAGCAGGGGCAGCAAGGCACGTATTGTATTGTTTCCATCGAGGATAAAAAGATGGGGTTTATATCATATTGCATGAGTTTATCCCTCTACATCATGTCATCTTGCTTAAGGCGTTACTCTATTCTTATGAACTTAATACTCTAGATGCATGCTGGATAGCGGTCGATGTGTGGAGTAATAGTAGTAGATGCAGAATCATTTTGGTCTACTTGTCACGGATGTGATGCCTATATACATTATCATGCCTAGATATTCTCATAACTATGCGCTCTTCTATCAATTGCTCGACAGTAATTTGTTCACCCACCGTAGAATATGCTATCTTGAGAGAAGCCACTAGTGAAACCTATGGCCCCCCGGTCTATCTTCCATTATATTAATCCTCCATCAAATAGTTATCTTTACTATTCTTTATTTTGCAATCTTTACTTGTCAATCTATACAACAAAAATACCAAAAATGTTTATCTTATTTCATTCCTCTGAAGAGGATGATCAGGCAAAGTATTAAGTAATTGGAGAAGCCTCCCCCAAGCTTGTGGGAGACTCTCTTCTTTAATTTGCACAAAATTATATATTTCCCGTAAGGCAGCTTGTTTATTATGAGCACGAAAATATTTAGCAGAGAAGTATTAAATCATATCGTGGGGACTACGCACACAACCAGGATCAAGAGAATTAAACCATGTCTTAGCATGACTCTTTAACGAGAACGGAAATAACTTAAGGATATAGTAATAACGAATCTTTTCATCGTTGGTAAATAGGGTGGCTATATCATTCAACTTAGTAAGATGTGCCACAACAGTTTCAGATTTATAACCATGGAAAGGATCAGATTCAACCAAAGTAATTAACTCAGGATCAACAGAGAAATCATAATCCTTATAAGTAACAAAGATAGATGAAGTAGCAAAAGCAGGGTCACATTTCATTCTAGCATTCAAAGACTTCTCTTTCAGCTTAGCTAATAATTTCTTAAGATCATATCTATCATTGCAAGCAAGAAAGTCTCTAGCAGTTTCTTCATCCATAACATAACCCTCAGGAATAACAGGCAATTCATATCTAGGGGGAGAATCTTCATCATCACTTTCATAAATATTATCAGTTTCAATATTTGTATTCTCCCTAACCTTAGCAATTTGTTCATCTAAAAATTCAACTAGTGGCACAGTATTATCAAGCATAGAAGTAGTTTCATCATACATAGCAGAAGTGGCATCATCAAGAACATGCGACATATCAGGTTCAATAGCAGGAGTAGGCGTCGCAAATTTACTCATAATAGAGGGTGAATCAAGTGCAGAGCTAGATGGCAGTTCCTTACCTCCCCTCGTAGTTGAGGGAAAGATCTTGGTTTTTGAGTCCTTCAAATTCTTCATAGTGATCAACAGATATAAATCCCAAGTGACTTAAAGAATATAGCTATGCTCCCTGGCAACGGCGCCAGAAAATAGTCTTGATAACCCACAAGTGTAGGGGATCGCAACAGTTTTCGAGGGTAAAGTATTCAACCCAAATTTATTGATTCGACACAAGGGGAGCCAAAGAATGCTCTTAAGTATTAGCAGCTGAGTTATCACTTCAACCACACCTGGAAACTTAGTATCTGCAGCAAGGTAATTTAATAGCAAGGTAATATGTAAATAGCGGTAACACCAATAAAAGTAACGATATTGTTTTTGTAGTTTTTGTAACAGTAGCAGCGGAAAAGTAAATAAGCAACAAGCAATATGTGAAAAGCTCGTAGGCATTGGATCGGTGATGGAGAATTATGTCGGATGTGATTCCTCATGTAATAGTTATAACCTAGGGTGACACAGAACTAGCTCCAGTTCATCAATGTAATGTAGGCATGTATTCCGTATATAGTCATACGTGCTTATGGAAAAGAACTTGCTTGACATATTTTGTCCTACCCTCCCGTGGCAGTGGGGTCCCAGTGGAAACTAAGGGATATTAAGGCCTCCTTTTAATAGAGTACCAGACCAAAGCATTAACACATAGTGAATACATGAACTCCTCAAACTACAGTCATCACCGGGAGTCGTCCCGATTGTTGTCACTTCGGGGTTGCCAGATCATAACACATAGTAGGTGACTATTGACTTGCAAGATAGCATCAAGAACACACATATATTCATGAAAACATAATAGGTTCAGATCTGAATCATGGCACTCGGTCCCTAGTGACAAGCATTAAGCATGGCAAAGTCATAGCAACATCAATCTTATAACATAGTGGATACTAGGGATCAAACCCTAACAAAACTAACTCGATTACATGGTAAATATCATCCAACTCATCACCGTCCAGCAAGCCTACGATGGGATTACTCACGCACGGCGGTGAGCATCATGGAATTGGTGATGGAGGAAGGTTGATGATGACGATGGCGACGATCTCCCCTCTCCGGAGCTACGAACGGACTCCAGATCAACCCTCCCGAGAGAGATTAGGGCTTGGCGGCGTCACCGTATCGTAAAACGCGATAATTCTTCCTCTTTGATTTTTCTCTCCCCGAAAGTGAATATATGGAGTCGGGGTAGACGTCCGTGGAGCAACAGGGGGCCAACGAGGCAGGGGGCGCGCCCCCCACCCTCGTGGACAGGGTGTGGCCCCCTAGCTTGGTTCTTTTCGTAGATATTTTTTATATATTCCAAAATAATTCTCCGTTGAATTTTAGGTCATTCTGAGAAGTTTTATTTATGCACAAAAATAACACCATGGCAATTCTGCTGACAACAGCGTCAGTCCGGGTTAGTTCCATTCAAATCATGCAAGTTAGAGTCCAAAACAAGGGCAAAAGTGTTTGGAAAATTACATACGTTGGAGATGTATCAACTGCCCCAAGCTTAAACATTTGCTTGTCCTCAAGCATTTCAGTTGATAGACTGAAAGTGATAACGTTTTTTGCAAAATACGGTGGCCCGTCCGATGGGTCCCCGCTATCAGGTGGAGGAATAATTATTTTGCGCGTAATAAGGAGGCACTTCCTTGCTGCGGCCGTGGACCCAGCTGTCCACCTCTCCACGTACAGTACTCTTCCGATGGAAGTTGGTCATTGACGACATTGCCCACGCCACACCAAGAGCACCAAGGCGGTGGACGACGGTGAGGCCTAGGAAGGGGACCATGCGGAGCCAGGGAAGACGCGGTAGTGGATGCCCACGCGGAGAGGAGTACGAGGGTTCACTGGTTCGGCTGCGGTGTGAGGCTGTCGTTGCCGCAGAATAACAGGGGGTGTGGGTGAGTAGAGGGATGGCCTGGCCAGCGGTGGGAGTAGTAGGAGGCGGTCAGGCCTCCGCGGCATTACAGCCGGCCACGATAGGCAGGAGCACGAGGCACGACCGGTGCTGGTTTGGGCGGCTGGAGCAAGAAGACCAGAGGTTGAAGAAGCATTACGGCCGTTGGATGGACATTGTACGGTCAATGGAGCTAGAATCGTGCATATTGACTAAGTTGACAAAGCCCTCCATCCCCGTCAACTTAGTAGGCCCACAAATCAGCCTCCCACTATACTGGGTCCCAGCTAGCAGGGGGTATTCATTTTTTTGTGCGTAATAAGGAGGCACTTCCGGTGGGTCCGAGCTGACAGTGGGGGGGACGTTTTTTTTTTGCAAACTACGGTGGCCCATCCGGTGGGTTCCAGCAATCAGGGGGAAAATGTTTTTTTTTTGCAAAATACGGTAGCCCGTCCGGTGGGTCCCTACTGTCACGTGGATGAATAGTTATTTTCCACGTAATAAGGAGGCACTTCCTTGCGGCTGCCGTGGACCCAGCTGTCAGCCTCTCCACGACAGTACTCTTCCGATGGAAGTCGTTCCTTGACCACGTTGACCAGGCCGCACCGAGAGCACCAGGGCGGTGGACGACGGCGAGGCCTAGGAAGGGGACGACGCGGCAGTGGATGCCCACGCGGAGAGGAGTACGAGGGTTCACTGGTTTGGCTGCGGTGTGAGGCTGCCGTCGCCGCAGAATAACAGGGGGTGTTGGTGAGTAGAGGGATGGCCTGGCCAGTGGTGGGAGTACTAGGGGGCGGTGAGGCCTCTGTGGCATAGCAGCTGGCCACGGGAGGCAGTATCACGAGGGATGACTGGCGCTGGTTTGGGTGGCTGGAGCAACAAGACCAGAGGTTCAAGAAGCACTACGGTCGTTGGATGGACATCGTACGGTCAATGGAGCCAGAATCGTGCATATTGACTAAGTTGATAAAGCCCTCCGTCCCTGTCAACTTAGTAGGCCCACAAGTCAGTCTCCCACTATACTGGGTCCCAGCTAGTAGGGGGAGTATTCATTTTTTTGTGCGTAATACGGAGGCACTTCCGGTGGGTCTGAGCTGACAGCGGGGGGAACGTTTTTTCACAAAATACGGTGGCCCGTCCGGTGGGTTCCAGCAGTCAGGGGGGAAACGTTTTTTCGCAAAATACGGTGGCCCGTCCGGTGGGTCCCTGATGTCAGGTGGAGGAATAATTATTTTCCGCTTAATAAGGAGGCACTTCCTTGCGGCTGTCGTGGACCCAGCTGTCAGCCTCTCCACGACAGTACTCTTCCGATGGAAGTCGTTCCTTGACCACGTTGACCAGGACGCGCCGAGAGCACCAAGGCGGTGGACGAAGACGAGGCCTAGGTAGGGGACGACGCGGAGCCGGGGAAGACGCGGTAGTGGATGCCCATGTGGAGAGGAGTACGAGGGTTCACTGGTTCAACTGTGGTATGAGGCTGCCGTCACCGCAGGATAACAGGTGGTGTGGGTGAGTAGAGGGATGGCCTGGCCAGTGGTGGGAGTAGTAGGGGGCGGTGAGGCCTCCGCGGCATCGCAGCCGACCATAGGAGGTGGGAGCACGAGGCACGACCGGTGCTGGTTTGGGCGGCTGGAGCAAGAAGACCAGAGGTTGAAGAAGCACTACGGCCGTTGGATGGACATCGTATGGTCAATCGAGCTAGAATCGTGCATATTGACTAAGTTGACAAAGCCCTCCATCCCCATCAACTTAGTAGGCCCACAAGTCAACCTCCCACTATACTGGGTCCCAGCTAGCAGGGGGAGTATTCATTTTTTTTGCGTAATAAGGAGGCACTTCCGGTGGGTCCGAGCTGACAGCGGGGGGAACATTTTTTCGCAAAGTACGGTGGCCCGTCTGGTGGGTTCCAGCAATCAGGGGAAAATGTTTTTTTCGCAAAATACGGTGGCCCGTCCGATGGGTCCCTGCTATCAGGTGGAGGAATAATTATTTTCCACGTAATAAGGAGGCACTTCCTTGAGGCTGCCATGGACCCAGCTGTCAGCCTCTCCACGATAGTACTCTTCCGATGGAATTCGTTCCTTGACCAAGTTGACTAGGCCGTGCCGAGAGCACCAGGGAAGTGGACGACGGCGAGGCCTGGGAAGGGGATGACGCGGAGCCGGGGAAGACGCGGCAGTGGATGCCCATGCAGAGAGGAGTACGAGGGTTCACTGGTTCGGCTGTGTTGTGAGGCTGTCGTTGCCGCGGAATAACAGGGGGTGTAGGTGAGTAGAGGGATGGCCTGGCCAGCGGTGGGAGTAGTAGGGGCGATGAGGCCTCCGCGGCATCACAGCCGGCCACGGGAGGCAAGAGCACGCGGCATGACCGGCGCTGCTTTGGGCGGCTGGAGCAAGAAGACCTGAGGTTGAAGAAGCACTACGGCCGTTGGATGGACATCGTACGGTCACTCCAGCTAGAATCATTTATAGTGACTAAGTTGACAAAGCCCTTGGTACGCGTCAACTTAGTAGGCCCACAGGTCAGCCTCCGAAACGGTGCGCCCCTGATGACAGGGGAATCATTTTTTGGGCGGCTGAAGCAAGAATATCCGAGATTGAAGAAGAAGCACGACATTCGTTGGATGGACACCAACGGCCACAGCTGCCAGAACCGTGTGTTGTTGACAAAGCCTTGCATACACGTCAACTTAGTTTTTTTAGGGGACGCGTCAACTTAGAAGGCCCACAAGTGTGTGGCAGAGAACATATAGCCCATTTGCGATTTGTAAGAATGTACAGCCCATTTTTTAATTCTAATGGAATTTACTACAACTCATTTACAGTTTGTTAAAAGTACAACCCATTTTCTAGCTAGGACAACGGTTAATAATTTCAACCAACCGCTCAAAACAGAATTAAAAAAAATCCCACATTTTTATGGGATCCGAAATATTTTTATCCGAAATTTCTAGTCAGATTAAATATAATTTCAAAATAAATTTGTATTACGTTAAAATCCAACGAAATATTGTGCGCGCAATAAGTAATGAAATTAAAAATTCCAAATTCCAAAAATAATATATATTTTAAACCAATAACGTGTTTGGTGCATTTTTTATAGTTACTGCCCAGTTATTATAATTATATCCCATTTATTATTTCTTAAAGTCCATTTTCTTGTTAAGCCTAATGCATACCTCCTATGCAAGTTCGCAGCCCAGCGGGGCGGAGAATAACAAGTTGACCCGGATATTGTGTACAACTGTCGGCCAGTTGCATTGCTGATGTTGAAAAAAAGGTATGTGTAGTACAGTACAACCTAACATGGCTACTCAGCCCACATTCAGCGACGCCGGAAAGGCCCAAACAAGGCTTCTGTGTAACTTTTAGAAGTCACTGAGCTCAATTAATAACTTAAGAAAAAAGTTAGATTACAGGGGAACCTAATTAAAAGCTGTCACGAGCAAAGAAATAATTCAACGGGTCCCACTTGTGCGTGTGTGCGTGTGTGTGTGTGTGAGAGAGAGAGAGCGAGAGAGAGAGAAACCCATCGTTCGATGTACGTAAATACATCTTTCAGCCATATGCATTGCTGATGCTCAGTAAACACTTATATAGTTGACACAATCATATAGAACATCATAGCACACTGAACTTGCATACAAAAATTTCACGCAGGCGGCACAATCAGGATGGAAGCAGTGAATCTCTACGGGTAGGGCTATGTTGAAACCAACAAACTCGTACATAATGGTTCATCGTCTTTATCGATGACACGGAAATATCTTCAATGTTGTGCAAAGAAAACAGACAGACAACACAATAAATTCTGCTAGCACATTAAGTTGACATACAACCCTTTCTAAAAAAAGTTCAGGTACAAAATTAGAACAGGTCACAATCAAATGTACTGGCACATCAGTGATTCACACCCATAGCTCGGATTTAACTAGTATCTGACAAGATTCAATTGTTACCTCAAATTAGAGCACATCCAGGCAGCCAGCCCTGCCTCTTCTCCCAAAGAAGCAGTGGCCTCCGCCGCGCGATGCAGTAGGCCCTGTGCCATCCATCATTCCGAGTAACACGGGGAAATTCTGACGTTGACTCCTGTAATGGACGTCGTCGACGGACCCTGGCACCAGCGGCGGCGGCAAGACTTCGATTGATGGATCTACCACTTCTTCGACATGCACGAACACTCGATATAGGTACATCCCTAACATGGTCCGCGGCGGCCTTGGCGGCAATGAATAGTACAACCCCGGTTCCTGCATCGGTATCTCAACACCAATCACCTTTGGTATGGTGGACGGCTTCTTCATCCATGCCATAACCGTCAGCGCCCAGCTGTCTGGAGGAACAAACATACTTACGAGCTCACCTCCAAGGTCGTTGATAAGCTCATTATGGACTCACTGTTCCAAGCACGTCGAGGCATGCCGTGGAAGGTAAGCTTTGTTAAAAACTTAAGCTCAGAGGGCACCGAGCCCCATCCTGGGTGCCACCAATCAAAGCTCACAAGTGCGCCATCGCAGAACGAACACTGGGAAGATTCGAACACACGACTGCGGTCAAAAGTTGTCCGGAACCTGACAAAGAAATCAGCCGGTGGCGGACAGACTTCGATGAGCAAGTCACTTATTTGGATGCCGTGCGCAATGCCAAGAGCTTTGACAAGGTCGTCCGGCGAGACGGGAGGCCGGTCGCCGTTGATGGTTACCATCAGCACTTTGCCGGCAAACTGGTCGTCAAGCGCCGTCATGCCACTGTTGAGCAACAGCATGCAGCGACCGAAGGCAGGACGGGCCTCAGGATCTCCGGCTCGGAGATCCGCGTTGACCAGCGACATGATAGTGACCTTGAGTACAGGGAGTATAGGAGGGAGATTTGGGGGAACTGGAGTAGGAATCGAGATTCCAGAGGTGGGGCAGGGGCGGGAGATTGGGGATGAAAAGGTAGCTTGAATTTCAAGCACGCGCCAATATGCTCTCAGCGCGCAAGCGCACGAAAACACCGATGGCGCCCACATGTTGGCCTAAGAGTCCTTATTCTTTCTTTTTTGGAGAGCCCGACATTTTTTTAGGATATTTTGAGATCCCGGCCTGAGAGTCATAATTGACATGTTTGGCATTGCGTTACTACTCGACCCATATTTAACGACACCTCACTGGTCCAAACAAGTGTACATCATCGAAAAGACACTGAGCTCAAATTATATAACTTGAAAAAAGGATATACACTCTGAACACTGGAGAATGGTGATGCCCTTATTACCCCACCAGTAGTTTGAAACAATAAACAGTTCGAAACAACGATATATACAACATTCAAACACTGACTAGTGACTACTACTGACATAAACAGCAAGACATGATAGTTCATAAGAAGTCTTGCTACGCCACCAAAATGCACCCATCTGCAGTGCTCAGACTCTCGTGATCCAGACGAGAATGACATTCTAAACAGAGCCAACTATTACATAGTAAGAGTGACATAGACAAGGATGACCAAATGACAAGGAATATGCATAACAAAAGAAAGAATTACCCATCCAGAACAAGGAGCAAAGACAACAAAGTCATTAGAAGAGATGATCCAACACCATCATAATTTGCAGCCCCGCTTCAACGAACAATGATCCGGAGAAACGAGTACTCCAGCCTTTCGACGCAACAGCCCAATTACCTATCAACCTGAAGGCTTGAACCACATCACTGCCTGTCGTAATTGAGACATCCAAGGATCAAAGTTAATCTGGATGCCTTTGTCATTCTCACCTTCTTCTAGTTGCAGGCTGTATGATTGACAATCAGGGGAGTTTGCTCCCAAACTCCTAGGGCTCGCCGTGCAGACATAGTTTTCCATAGCAAACAGAGCCTCTCTGTCATCAAGGTCCTTGCCAACGGTTATCTCCTGGTTAATCGGATAATTGAGTCCGAGAAACAGAGAGTGTGAACCAAGGCTGTTTACCCGCCTCCAAGTAAAAAATCCTGAAGCCCCAACAAGTTGGTATTCTGCTCATAGACGTAACAACCACTGTCCAGATATTCACGTATTTCATGGTGCTTGTATACAGTGGGGTTTTTGCAATATAACTTTTCCAGCTCATGTGTCCGAATGATCATCAGTCTTTTGCCGTCGTCTGATCGAGCGAGGAACCAGTTGTGCTTCCCTATTTTTGGCAAAGGTGGTGTGATTAAAAAGGGCAGTAACTGTAGGGACACTTCATCATATCAAAAAGGACAGGCATTGTTAATGTAAGATCAGCATTGTTCAGAGTATGAGTAGGATAATGCAAAAAACATCATTGATATGTCCCTGTTGGAACTGGGAGGAAAATACATGGAAATGTATACTGGGTTCGAAAATATAGAAGTGACATGCATGGTTATACTCATTTTATCTCGCAATCGATTCTTCACAGGAAACTACCATGTCATGCATGTTATGGAATCATGTTCTGTCCTCACAAACAAATTCTTCAAGATAACTAACACACCATCCATTGTTATATACTCGTGTTCTGTGGGTAAAATTTTTGTGAGGATATTATTCTAGCCATTGATTGCTGAAGGGCGAATATTGGTATGTACACATGGTAAGCATTACAAGATTTCACTACTTCCAAATATAGAGTTCTCCACATGCACATTTACTTCCCTAATGTATGGTTAGATGAAACCAACAATGTGGTGCATGTTTCTACATCATGAAAATGAGGAAACTAACATGGCTATTGATACACACTCATATTTAGTAGTAATATATAGATTACTGTAAAATAAGGAGAATATCCATATATTCCTAACTGTTTGATTATTCAGGGGTACAAATTAGTTGTAATGACATGATCACAATCGCATGAATTAACTCATTCCAAATATAGCCGATTTACGTCGTCTCTAATACTTTGTCATAGTTCTACTCAAATTCTGTTCAAACAGGGATATGCCAATCATCACAAAAAGTTCAAACTGTGTCATGGCGTCATCATTAACATGAGACGGAAACAACTTACACGCGCCGTCCCAGCAATACGTTGTGCCATCTGCTTTGTCGATCGTGTAGATGATGCCATTGTGTTCAATAGCATCACAGAAGTGTGTATCATCTTTGACGATGATCCACTGCGAGCTGAGTTGTCTCCAGCTAAAGAAGGCACCAGCGTAAAGATAGGCGAGTCCGCGGTCTAACAAGGCAATTAGCTTGAAGTCTGCGTAATTCGCATGTCGTGTGGGCACTTGGCAGATTACAATCTTCTCCAAAACAAGGTCCGTCCAACTGACGTGGTAATCTAGATGACTAGGACCGCGATGGTAAAACTCTATAATCCAACGGAGGAAGGATAATCTCATGGGAGGTCTGGAAGTTCACGAGCACCAACTTTTTACCATCTTCTCTGAAGGCAGCCATCCAGTGGGAGTTCATGCTGACCCAATACATACCTGCCAAGAAGTTTCGGGCGATGGTGATCAGATCGAAGTCGAGGGAAATGATGTACGGCGAACCACTACATACCTGCAAAGAAGTTTCGGCTCATGGAGATCGGATTGAAGTCGAGGGGCATCATGTACGCCTCCGTATCATGGTGAGCCAATCTCGCAAGACCAGATAGCACCAAGCAGGGTGTCTTGAAAAGCTTTGGCCTCGCTTCGATGATGGTCGTGTGCATGCCCCTCGAGCATGCAGCCAGCCGCATGGTGCTCAACATATCCATACACGAACAACAAAGGTCGAGGACGTCACTGGGGAGATTGCTCCAATCGCAGCTCATATGGATCCTGCGTGGTTCGCGTTCGGCCATGGTGGAGTTTGGAAGGTGGGGTTTTGGGGGGCTTTATTTACGGGGGAAAAGGCTGTCGGTGCTAGAGTGCTAAGCGAGGGAATAGTGGTACTGGGGGAGGCGAGCGAGGCGAGGGTATGCGGGGGCATAGTGAGATAATGAAGAGTGACCTCAAGATCTCCGGCGAGACGGAGATGGAGATGGAGTGGTGCTAGGGGAGAGGGAGACGAGGCGAGGCATGCTATACAGGGGTGGTGACAGTGACTGCACAGTGCACAAGGTGAGGCTGACTTTGGTAACCCGGATACGCCGCCTGGACTGGTGTCACCTCGGGCGCAGGGTCTTGTCACTTCACTGTGAGGACCGGATGAATAATAGTTTTTTAACCATCATGTGTACCACAGTTGTACTACTACTAGTAGTAGGAGTAGTAGGAACATGAGTAGTAATCCCGTGCTAGCATGCCTCTGGGTTCACTTCATCCTCCAGGTATTATCCATATTGCGAGCAGAACCAAATTCGCGTTTGCATAGGTCCCACCTGTCAGGAGGGATGCAGAAATAAAAAGGAATTATAAAATGTCTCGCCACGGTGATTCGAAAGAGTGACCTCAACTAGCCAGTGGCACATGTAGCGCTCGAAGGATGGGCACGTACAGGGACATGCCCCACTCCTCAGCCTACCCGCGTAGCCTTTTCGTTTAGTCTACCTGGTCGTCTAATCAACTGCGTGCAGGCCACTTCTGCCATTTACTTCTACATCGGGAACCGATTTTTCTCGGCTTCTTCACTACTCCTTGATCTTCATTTGCATCCAAACCACACTGCATTCACATTGTTTTAACATCTTCACATCCTCCTGGAGTAATTCCGAAGCACCTATAAATAATCATCTTCTTCAGTTAGACTAGCCATCTAATCCTAATTCTCCAAACCATAGCCCTCCGGTCCAACGGTTCCAAATGGCGAAAGAGATCGAGATGCAGGTTTTTAGCGTCCAACATGTCCTCGTCGAAGGCTCGTTGAGCATAGTTGCCACAGTCACCGACCCCCAAGGGTTGTTCGGAAGTGGATCAACAATGTATCCAACTCCCTCCAAAAGGTGGAGATGAATGTCATCGGTCTCGACGAAGAGTACACGGAGCGTGCCACTAGGAAGATCCAACGCGCCGCCGTCCTACAGCTGTGCCTCGAAGATGATGTTTTGGTGTACCACATCATACACGCGCCCTCCATACCAGGTGAGCTTCACGATTTCTTGTCTCGGGAGAACATATACTTTTGTGGGGCAGCCATCGCAGGGGACAAACAGAAGTTGGAGCCGTACAACCTTGATTTGAAAAGCATCGCTGGCCTACAAACCAGAATAAAAATTCCTGTAGAAGATAGTGATAAACCGACACCATCCCTATTCGACGTAGAAAATTTTGTGCTAGGAACAATTCTTCAGAAGGGTGACGAGACGCTGGCATTAAGGTCGTCTGGATGGGAGAATTATCCCTTGACGTACGAGTGGATAAAATATGCTGCCCTCGATGCCCATGTGAGTTTCGAGATAGCTGCAAGGTCCAGAGAGCTTGTTGCGAAGCCGTCTCCCGCAGAAAATGAGAACAAGAAGAAGAAGAAGAAGATGCTACACCAGCACCAGGGCATTATGGATGGATGAACTATTTCCTCTCTTGTAAAAAAAATATTCCCTCTCTATGTATATTGATATAGATGGACTATTTCGATGGTGTGCATGTCTTTGGAACAAGTAGTAGCGTGGGTCCGCTTGACTATAAGGAACTATTTATCCGCCTAGCTTTCTCTACTACTCCTTTCCAGTGATCGGTATGCAATGCATGTGTCCGTAGACATGACAGCTTGTCCATGGAAGTTCAACTACGGCGACCATCATGTTTCATCCACTACCACTCGCGATTCCCACGACGCCGCTCCAACCCACGACACCACGTCCCCCGATGTGCGCCTCACCCCTCTCGGCAGCACCGCCCCTCTACCTTTGTATGCATGACATGTGGGCCACCTTAAATGCGGCGAGCATCAAGCTTCTACCATAGCCACACGTGATTCTCCCGACACCGCACGAACCCATGACACCACACATCCTGCACCATTGAATTTTCATCCAGCGGCTGTGACACATTTTGTCCCGGGCATCAATCCTCAGTTGGAGTACTTCTATACTACAGGTAGTACCCGCCGGTGTGGCCATCTACGCCTCGTAACACCCCGACGCCCAGCTGTGGCACCCTCGCCACGGCCACGCCACCACCGGTCGGTTCATCTCGAATGAGTGAGTCGCGAACCAAACCACCACCATGAGAATGACATGTGGGCCAGCCGCATTTAAGGTCCGCATGTCATTGACTCATAGGCCGGGCACAAAGCCACTGAAGTTCGGTCCCGTGGGCCCCGAGAGGGAAATGTAACTCCCACGGCAGGCCTTGTGGTGCTCCCGCGGTATGAGCTCGTGCCAAACCCAGAATTTGTTTCTTACTACTACCAACTACTAGTAAGGTACACGTGCATTGCACGCATGAGATTCTGGTGGTTTGTGCATTATGCTTCTACATGTGGAGTCTTTTAGATTCTACATGTGGCAGAATCTGGTGGAATGTAGATGATATCCAACGGCCAGTAGTGCTCAGATTTGCCATCTTTGTACCGTGGGATTGGCTTCATCCAACGACCAACTTTCAAAGTTATTCACACACTATATAGGGGGTATTATCAAGATGTGTCGGCCCGTTACAATGGATCCAAACTATATCTATTTAGTGGAGTGCACTCTAAACACATTATCTATTTATTTTTCTCTTACCTTTCGTAGCCATGCAACTAAGCCACATAAGCTTCATGGGTGCCCCCACATCATATTATTCATACTACGTTCATAGAAAAAAAGATAAATCACACAAAACAACATCTTCCCTTTTTTGTTCCTACGATGTTGTGCCGTGCACGTACCTACTAGTTGTATAGTGGTAGTACTAGTTGTATAGTACAAAATTGGTACTAGTAGGAGTAGAGTAGTACGGGATGCTCCTAGTCTATCAACGAGCCCCATCTAACATACAATTTCTTGGCTTCCGTGCTACAACTAGATCTTCCCCTCGTTTCTGTTTTCCAACCCGGAGGCGGGCGGGGTGCGGTTTGCCAATAGTCGGTTTGCTCAATGGTGGTCCCACATGAAAGTGAAAATGCTAGGCAACATGCCTTACCTAAGCTATGTGTCGTGCCGGACGGGCCGTGGAGTACTCCCGATTCCTGAGCGTGTGGGGGGGAGTGCGACGCGAACGCAGCAGGCCTTTTCCTTTTACTAGCAATGTGCTCGAGCATTGTGACGGATCCAAAGTAGTAGAATAGTAGTACTTGTTCACAAACTTGAAAGAAATCACTCTTGTTTTGATATACTCCTAATATATTACTCCCTTCGTTCCTAAATATTTGACTTTTTAGAGATTCCAAATGGACTATCACATACGGATTATATAGACATATTTTTAAGTGTAGATTCACTCATTTTGCTCCGTATGTAGTCACTTACTGAAATCTATAGAAAGACAAATATTTAGGAATAGAGGGTGTCGTGGATTTAGCACGGCAGATGTGCTAGTTAAAGGACTTAGGTGTGAGGTCATCGCTCGGATTAGCTTAAAGGGGTTAAACCGGACGAAGGACACAAGGAGTTTTATACTAGTTCGGCCCCTTCGATGAAGGTAAAAGCCTACGTCTAGTTTGGTGTGGTATTGCTTGGGCTTCGATGACCAGGGATCGAATCCGCTTTGCCTATGTCTCGAGCTGTTGTTTCTTGTCCTGAACCGTCGCCGGGTCGTCCCTTTATATAGGAGGCGACGCCCGGTCCGGTTTACAGAATCCCGAGGCCGGCTCATAAACGTGTCCGCCTCGGTCTCTACTCTTTCTATCTTACATCCCAAGTTACATGGTACGACGGTTTACAGACCATGGGCCTTATACATGGGCCCTAAACCTCTACAGGCTATAACCTCATGTTACATACTCGGCTGAGCTTCTGATAATATAACCTTACCAGCATAATCCGGACCCTCCTGGCAGGTTTATACCCGATAGTCATATCCCTGACATTAGGCCCCAGATTGATTTGAACTTGTTCATGTCAGTCTTCCAAGTCTTGTACAAATTTCCTTTTCTGCAACTCTTGTGCACTTCATAAACCGGCCATGACGTCATCTCGTGGAATCGCTTCAATCTGTCGTGACGTCATCTGCGCATTTAACGCCCGCATCTGTTTGTTACCTTTCTTTATTGCCGCTCCGAAGATCGAGGCAACAGCTCAATCTATATCCGATTTCCGGCCTCCTCGATGCCCGTGCTTGCCGTTTTATCCCCTTGGCCTATAAATACAGCCGAGGCCCATCTCTTTTCCCCTTCTGCTTCGTCTTCCTTCGTCTCCAGCGCCCGAGCTGCCGCCGCCGTCCATCGAGCTTGCCGCCGTCAGCAAGCTCGGCCGCTGCATCGACCTGAACGCGTCCAGAAACTCACCACCATCTCCTGCTTCCTTGGGTACGCTGCTTTCTTCCCCATAGATCTTTTAGCTCTAGGGTTTCTTCTGTAGCTCGCCGCGAACCCTCATCCTTCATAGTTCAGCACTGTAGGTTGATTTTAGCTGTAGAGGTAAAACTTGTTAGGTCGACCCTCCTTCACGTGCTTCCGCTCCTATCGTCGTAACTTTAGTTTCTCTAGCACTGCTAGTTTAGATTGAATCTGTAGAAACCTTCCGCTGCCTTTACTGAATATAACTTGACTTGTTCTATCTTTTTCCTGCGCCATAGATCCATATTTTACCTCTGCTTTATGTGAAAACTGTTTCTCACACCTTTAGATCTACAGCTCGTCCGCTGATATTGTCGGTTTAGTCATAACTTGCGCGTCATATGCTTGCCCTAACGGTTTAGATTTAAACCTGCATTCCATCATTGACGGTTTAATTCTCTCCTTTTATTGCCATAAACCGGTAGCTGTCTCGTCCATGCTTGCTTCCGGATTAGTAGATACCATTAGTCCCTTGTTTAAACTGACAATTGAGTCCATTTTTCCATAAAATGCACCGGTTTATATCTAGCAGTTGGTAAACCGGGTCTTTGTGTTATATTTTCCAGTGCTCCTTTGGAGAAAATGGCTTCCACAGCGAAACAATTTGTTGCCTGCAACTGGGTTCCATCCCGGATTACGGAAGACGATTTAGTAGAGGCGGCCTCAATTGGTGTCCTGGGCTCCAAAGAGGTTCTGCACTGGCGGGCCCCTGAAAACGAATGTCCTCCTGAGCCTAAGGAGGGAGAAATCATAGTCTTCTATGATCATCTGGCCCGGGGTTTTAGCCCTCCCGGTTCAAAGTTCTTCCGTGATGTGTTAGCCGCTTTTCAACTCCATCCCCAAGATATAGGCCCAAATTCTGTATCAAACATCTGCAACTTCCAAGTCTTCTCAGAAGCATATCTTCAAGAGGAGCCATCGGTGGAGCTATTCCGGGATTTCTTCCACCTGAACCACCGGATCGAGTTTTCTGATGGGCCACATACTGATCTTGGCGGGGTGAGCATCCAGAAAAGGAAGGACGTCAGTTTTCCCCACGCCACTCTTCAGAGCCACCCTAAGGATTGGAACCAGACATGGTTCTACTGCAAAGACACTTCGCCAGAAGGAGAAAACCCACTGCCGGGCAACCGCGCTTACCGTCTGGCGTCAACTCATCCTTTGCCACAGCGTCTAAGCGCCCAAGACCGGGCCCGATATGCCCCTCAACTTTCCAAACTCAGGGCCTTCGTGGCTAACGGTTTAACTGGGGTTGATTTTGTTCGATGTTGGCACTCTTGGAGCATTCTTCCATTAAGCTGGCGCGCAGGCTTAATGTGTGAATATACTGGTAAACCGGAAGACCCTCAGCGTCACACAAAAATAGTACTTCCTGACAACGAAGTTACTGAATCCGCAAAGAAGATGCTGAATATTCCTCTGGAAGACTGCAGCCGGATCGGTTTAGCTCCCTTCTACACAGATAACCAACCATCACCGGTAAGACTCTTCTGTCTATTTCTTTCCACTTTAATCCGTTCACATTAGTTGTCTTCAACATGTTATGATTTCTTTATGCAGGCCAACAATCCTTTCTGGAAGAAGAAAGCTCAAGATAAACCGGTGAAGCCAACACGCAAGAAAACCTTTGCCGTAAAGAAGAAGAAAGTTGTTGTTGCTTCCGGTTCAAACCCTGAAGAAGATGATCCGGCTTCTTAGGTACTGCTTGACTCTTATGTCCTTTGATCTCCTTTTGTCTTAGTTTATGTTAATAATGCCTTTTCTCAGGACCTGGCGGAGGAAGTAAAGCGGAGGGAGTTGAGGTAATTTCTCTCTCATCTGATTCAGAACCGTTACCACCCAAGATCCGCCGGGTATCCCGGAAATATCCATTTTCTCACCCTTATGCTCAATTGGATCCCAACTTTCTTTTGAAGAAACGGCAGCATGAAGCTCGCCGGACCACGCGCCATAGCGGCCATGTGGTTGAATCGTCCGGGATACCCCTCACGCCAGCTAGCAGACGCCGCTCAGAGGTTTTGCTCACTCCAACCCTTCTTCATCCAAAAGCAGGCCTTATTCGCAAACCTCTTAAACCGTCTGACCCCAACTATCAGGAGGCTCCTCTGTCTTCTTCCGGCGAGTCTACTGCCACTCAGATCCCGGTGCTTAAGACCGTTCCTGGGTAAGTTATCCTTTCAAACGTCCGGTTTATCTCTCTGTTTTAACTTTGTGATTCTCATTGCTCTTTTACTCTTTATCAGTATGCCCAAGCCTAGCAAAAAGGCGAAATTAAATAAACCGGCTGCCGAAACCACTACTGCTGAACCGGCCCAGGGTCCTGAAATGGCCAACCCTCTAGGGGACAACGTTGAAGTTCAGCTCGATGATCCCGCCCCTATGGATCATGAGGATCTTGCTGCTCCGGGGGGTGATGATATGGAGAACACGGCTGAACCGGCAAGCACTGTCCGGGTTAGTCTCCTCGGGCTAGCCCGACTCCTGTCAGTCCGGTGCGCACTGCTGATCCCCTTCAGCCAACGGCCACCTCAATAGCGGACGTTGAAATAACTGGGATAGGATTATCTGCTCCCGCAGAGCCTGTTGCCTTAGCTAGGCATACTGCCAAGGAAGAAAAACTTTAACAAGATAAAGGCAAGTGGAGCACAGATTTGTCAAGTTATGCTCAGCTGAGTGCCCAGGAACTCCATTCTGGGTATCTGAACCGGCTCTTCACCAGCCGTGAGTATGAAGCCGGCTTAGTCAACATGATGAAAGATAAATATGAGGTGACTTCCTTTCCTTTTGCTTTCCGTTTCTGCTTTGTACTTTGCAATCCTACCTTTAGGCCATAGTAGCCCCCAAGTGCCGGTTTAGCTTCACTGTAGGTGAACCGGAACTTTACTTATGTCTGAGAATGAATGTACATTAGCCCCCAAGTGCCAAGGTCATAACTTGTTTATGTGCTTGGGACTTGTCTGCAAAAATTGTCTTTCCTTTACTTCAAGTGTACATTAGCCCCCAAGTGTCGAGTGCATAACTTGTTATGTGCTTGAGACTTTGATGATCTGTCCTTCTAACCCATTTGATTTCCTTGCAGGATGACTTGAACCGGAGAGCTTCGGAGGCAACTGAACTCCGGAATAGCTTGGCCTTCCATGAGACTGCTTCAAACAAAGCTAAGGAAGAACTTGTCCTTGCTTTAAATAATATGGAGAAACTGAAGAAAGATTTTGAAGCGGAGCGGTCCACATGGGAGGTGCAGAGGGACGCTCTAGAAAAAAGAGCGAAGGATGTTGAAGCTGCTCTCAATCCGGTAACACAGGAGCTGTCCGGGTTGAAACAGCAAATAGAGAACATGACATCTGCTATCTTCGGTGAGTACCTGTCTTCGTATGTTTGCATCCCTGCAATCTTTATTCTGCTCCGGTTTAACTCACCAATTGTATATAGGGAGGCGCATAACTCATCTTGGAGATGATGTTCGGAAGAAGCTCAAGGATGCTTATACCCTGGTGGAGCAGCTCTACTCTGGTGCTCAAAAGGGCTATTAGTGCCATGTCGCATAACAAACCGGCGCCGACCACCATCCAAGCCACCCTGGAAAAGCTAGTCTTGCCTGCACGACTTGTTGAGGTGAAGAAGTCTGCTGCACGAGCTGGCTCTCTCATGGCGTTGACCCAGGCCAAAGCATGGGTCCCCGATTTTGATCCAGCGGAGGCCATGAACGGCTACCCCAGCATGAAAGAGGACGGGTCAGCCTTCTCTGCTGAGGATCTTCGTTCTTTAACCAAGGACATGCGCCCTCTTGCCAGTAAGCTTGCTGACGAAGCAGATCTAACAAGGTATCATCTGGCTTACGATCTAGAGAACTCGCGAGTGGAGCGGCCGGTTTACGATACTGAAAATCTGATCCAGTCGGTTCGTAAGCACACTTTCGCTCCGAACATTGATCCGTCAGATCTTATAAACGATGAAGTATATTTCCGTGCCCTCGCCAAGATTGACTGGAGGGCTCCTAATTTCCAGTAGCTGCCAGAAGTCGACGAAGACCCGGAACAAGCTGACCCTCAGCCTTCGCAGCGTGAAGAAGAATCGTAAACCGTCCGGTTTAACTTTTAGTTGTTGAGTACTTTGCAAAAAACTTTGATCCACTCGGGCCTGCGAGTGCCTTGTAATAGAATAGTTGAGATACTGCCTTTGTCCCACTGTTATGGTATTATCTTAATTGGCATCTCCCAATTAATCTTCTGTTTGCAATGTTTTAACAGCTT
Organism: Secale cereale; assembly: GCA_902687465.1. NCBI lineage: Eukaryota > Viridiplantae > Streptophyta > Magnoliopsida > Poales > Poaceae > Secale > Secale cereale. The sequence goes on from LR738711.1 coordinate 663,052,808, forward strand.
ATATTACCTGTGCCTGCCTGAACGAAGCTAAAAGATGTCCTGGCGGTTTACCAGTGGACGGATTATACTGCCCTGATATATTCATCAATTGGATAGCCTTTGAACTAAATATAAAACGCAAACATATACCATACCTCTGATTAAGTGTGCCTGTAGACCTTAACCCAGTAGGAATATCTTAAAGCGCGGGCGCTGATGAAGCCTTTGACTCTCTTGTTGGCTTAGCATGATGGCCGATCCGGGTTACGATGAACGCCGGTTTAACTCTCGCTGGTGCTCATGACCCAGACTTATGATCAGCCTTGTAGCTATCCAGTCTCGCATCAATAGACTTGGTTAAAACCAATGACCTTGACGACAAAGATTTGTGAAATCATAAAAAATAAAAATAAGGTTTTTTTGGGCAAATAAGACCATGTAGTCGAGGCTTTTTACAAGCTGCCAGGCTCCAAATTCGAGGCTTTTTATGAGCTGCCAGGCTACTATCATTAACCATTTTAGCAAAGCCTGTCAAGATGCTCCGCAATCCTTAACCAAATCATCGATGACAAGCTACCCAATGTTTCAAAATCTCATAAAGATTTTGTCTTTAGGTAATCAACTCGATGATCGTCAATTTAACGTGGCCAAGTTCACGGTCCCGAAGGATTGACTTGTGGCAGGTTCGACGGGTCATACCAGGTTTACCTGGATGGCGTGATTTACTTGATGCAGGCAGGTTAATCCGGGGTTTTAGGTGCATGCACCGGGCTTCCAAGCCATGTTCACTACAAGGGTATTCAACTCTATGTGAGCCCCCAGGTAGTGTGTGAGCCGTTTGCTCATCGGGGCATATGTTTGAGCTGGGTTAGGCACCAACACTCTCTTTTACCCCTCATCATCATGTGGAAATTGCCGAAGCAACCAGAGCAGTGCTCTTATGATGGGCTTCATACCGCCACCAGCTTAAGAGGCCATGGGAAAAACTTCCTTGCCCGCGGAAGCCCCCATGTGGCTCTTGATAAGATGGCTGATTCCTTGATGTGTCAAGGGCGCCGGTTTAGGAGGCCATGGTAAGCTTCTGTAAAAACTCCCATGTGATACTCCTTTGAAGAACACGGCTGGTTCCTTGATTCTATCAAGGGCGCCGGTTTAAGAGGCCATGGAAGGTTTCTTTCGAAGCCCCCATGTGATACTCTTGTGTATAAAAGACACGGCTGATTCTCTGATTCTATCAGGGGCGCCGGTTTAAGAGGCCATGGAAGGTTTCTTTCGAAGCCCCCATGTGATACTCTTTTTGCAAAGAAGATGGCTGATTCCCGGTGTTCCGGGGGCGCCAGTTTATTTTATTAATTATAATATATACATTGTACATAAAGCGGAGCCAATGGCTCAAGTGTAGTAAGGTCGAAGAAGAGCGATGTTCCACGGCCGCTTCGTCTCCTCTGCCGTACGTGAGTCCTTATGTTCTCGAACGTCGACAAGATATTATGATCCGTTGTGCAGGTTTTTGCTGACCACAAAGGGTCCTTCCCAGGGTGGGGATAGCTTGTGCATATCTGTCTGGTCCTGGATGAGCCGGAGCACCAGATCTCCCTCCTGGAACGTCCTGGTCTTAACCCGGTGGATGTGGTACCGGCGCAGATCTTATTGTAAAATCGCTGATCGTGATGCTGTCGTGTCCCGTTCCTCATCTAGCCGGTCCAGGCTGTCTTATCTTGCTTGTTCATTGTCCGCTTCAACGTAAGCTGCCACCCGTGGTGAGTCATGCCGAATATCGCTGGGCAGGACCGCTTCAGCACCGTATACCATAAAGAAAGGTGTGTACCCTGTAGATCTGTTAGGTGTAGTGTTGATGCTCCATAAGACAGAAGGCAACTCCTCTACCCAGCAACCCGGTGTTCTCTGCAAAGGAACCATAAGCCGGGGCTTGATACCTCGCAAGATTTCTTGGTTGGCTCTCTCCGCGCCATTGGACTGAGGGTGAGCTACTGATGACACATCAAGGCGAATATGTTCTCTTTGGCAGTACTCTTCCATTTCTCCTTTAGATAGGTTGGTGCCGTTATCAGTTATAATGCTACGTGGAAAGCCAAACCGGAAAATTACCTTTTTGATGAATTTAACCGCTGTTGCCGCATCACACTTACTGACAGGCTCTGCTTCAACCTACTTTGTAAATTTGTCCACTGCTACTAATAGGTGGGTTTTCTGATCCTGGGATCTTTTAAAGGGTCCAACCATATCAAGCCCCCAAGTCGCAAACGGCCAAGTGATTGGAATCATCCGCAGCTCCTGTGCCGGTACATGAGCATGTCGTGAGAATTTCTGGCAAGCGTCACATTTTCTCACCAAGTCTTCTGTGTCGGCGTGAGTCGTCAGCTAGTAGAACCCATGACGAAAAGCTTTAGCTACCAAGGACTTTGAACCGGCGTGATGACCACAATCCCCTTCATGAATCTCTCGAAGAACATCGCAGCCTTCCTCTGATGATACACACCACTGAAACGCCCCAGAAACGTTGCGGTGATGAAGTTCTCCATTGATGATAGTCATAGACTTAGACCGCCGGATTATCTGCCGGGCCTCAACTTCGTCCTCTGGCAACTCACCTCGGCTCATGTATGCCAGATAAGGGAGTGTCCAATCCGGAATGACATGAAGTGCTGCGACCAGCTGTGCTTCTGGATCAGGAACGGCTAAGTCCTCCTCCGAACGTATCTGCACTGACGGACTATGCAATTCATCTAAGAAAGTATTCGGTGGAACCGGTTTACGCTGAGAGCCCAGCCGGCTTAACACATCGGTTGCTTCATTTTTCCGCCGGTCTATGTGATCCACCTGATATCCCTTGAAATATCCTGCGATTGCATCTACTTCTCGTCGATAGGCTGCCATGAGCGGATCCTTAGAGTCCCATTTACCAGATACTTGTTGCGCCACCAGATCTGAGTCTCCGAAACACTTAACCCGGCTCAAGTTCATCTCCTTGGCCATCCGCAAACCATGGAGGAGAGCTTCATACCCAGCAGCATTGTTAGTGCAAGGGAACATTAGACAGAGGACGTAACAGAACTTATCACCTCGCGGGGAAGTTAACACAACTCCAGCCCCCGAGCCCTCCAATTGCTTTGAACCGTCAAAGTGAATAGTCCAGTATGTATGATCCGGCTTCTCCTCGGGTGCTTGCAATTCTGTCCAATCATTAATGAAATCCACCAGTGCTTGGAATTTTATAGCAGTACGGGGCACATATTTTAATCCGTGCGGGCTAAGCTCAATGGCCCACTTCGCCACTCTGCTAGTGGCTTCTCTGTTCTGGATTATATCCCCTAGCGGAGCTGAACTGACAACAGTGATTGGATGGCCCTAGAAATAGTGCTTCAACTTCCGGTTTGCCATGAATACGCCATATACCAGCTTCTGCCAGTGTGGATATCTTTGCTTCGACTCGATGAGTACTTCGCTGATGTAATAAACCGGCCGTTGAACCGGATATTCTTTGCCTGCCTCTTTGCGCTCCACCACAATGGCCACGCTGACTGCACGGGCATTGGCGGCCACGTACAACAGCAGTGGCTCTTTGTCAACCGGGGCAGCAAGGACTGGCGGTTCTGCCAATTGCCGCTTTAGATCCTCGAACTCGGCGTTTGCAGCATCGCTCCAGACAAACCGGTCCGTCTTTTTCATCATCTGGTAAAGCGGGATTGCCTTCTCTCCTAAATGGCTGATGAAACGACTCAACGCTGCAATACAGCCTGCCACGCACTTAACATCATTGATACACGCTGGTTTAGCCAAGGATGTGATCGCCTTGATTTTCTCCGGATTAGCTTCAATCCCTCTGTTTGACACTAAGAATCCAAGGAGCTTGCCTGCTGGAACACCAAAAACACACTTCTCCGGATTGAGCATCATCTTGTAAACTCGGAGGTTGTCAAAGGTTTCTTTTAAGTCCTCTATCAGTGTCTCCTCCTTCCTGGATTTTACCACAATGTCATCAACATATGCATGGACATTTCTTCCAATCTGTCCTTGTAGGCAGTTCTGCACACAACGCTGATAGGTTGCTTGGGCGCTCTTGAGCCCAAAAGGCATGGATACATAGCAGAAGGCCCCAAAGGGAGTTATGAAAGTTGTTTTCTCCTGGTCCTTGACTGCCATTTTGATCTGATGATAACCTTAATATGCATCCAAAAAACTTAGCCGCTCACATCCTGCCGTAGCATCAATAATTTGATCAATACGGGGGAGAGCAAAAGGATCAGTTGGGCAAGCTTTGTTCAGGTCTGTGTATTCAACACACATCCTCCAGGTTCCATTTTTCTTGAGCACCAGTACCGGATTAGCCAACCACTCTGGATGAAACACCTCAACTATGAAACCTGCAGCCAAGAGCCTAGCCACTTCTTCACCAATAGCCTTGCACCTCTCCTCATTGAAGCGGCGCAAATACTGCTTGACCGGTTTAAACTTTGGATCAATATTAAGACAGTGCTCAGCGAGTTCCCTCGGTATACCTGGCATGTCAGAAGGCTTCCATGCAAAGATATCCCGGTTCTCACGAATGAACTCGATGAGCGCGTTTTCCTATTTGGGGTCTAGGTTAGCGCTGATAGTGAACTGCTTGGATGAATCGCCCCGAACAAAGTCAACCTGCTTGGTTTCCTCTGCCGATTTAAACTTCAACGCCGGATCATGCTCTGTAGTTGGCTTCTTCAACGGGGACATATCTGCCGGATCAACATTGTCCTTATAATACTTCAGCTCCTCCGTAGCACAAACTGCCTCAGCATATGCCGCGTCTTCTTCCTAGCACTCCAACGCGATCTTACGGCTCCCGTGAACCGTGATGGTTCCCTTGTGACCCGGCATCTTGAGCTGTAAATAAACATAACACGGTCTAGCCATGAACTTGGCGTAAACCGGTCTCCCAAATAGAGCATGATATGGGCTCCTGATCATTACAACCTCAAAGGTCACCATCTCCGATCTAGAGTCATGCTCATCCCCGAAGGTAACTTCTAGATCGATTTTTCCAACTGGGTAAGCCGATTTACCGGGCACCACTCCATGGAACACTATGTTGGACTGTCAGAGCTTCTTATCTGTCAACCCCATACGTCGGAAAGTCTCATAGTATAGGATATTGATGCTGCTGCCTCCATCCATAAGCACCTTTGTGAACTTGTAACCACCCACCTGTGGTGCCACCACCAAGGCCAGCTGACCCGGATTATCAACCCGTGGCGGGTGATCCTCTCTGCTCCATACAATGGGTTGCTCAGACCAACGTAAAAAACGTGGTATCGCCGGTTCAACAGAGTGTACTGCTCTCTTCAGAACCTTTTGATCCCGTTTGCACAAACTTGTGGTGAAAACATGATATTGCCCACTGCTTAGCTCCTTCGGATTGTTCTGATATCCTGATTGCTGCTGCTGCTGATGCTGTTGATTCCCTTGATTGTTGTATCCACCCTGACCATGTTGCTGGTTATGTTGATGCTGATTGATGCCATTGTGGTTGTTGTTACCGTCGTGGTATCCTGATCCGGATCCACCACCCTGATAGCCCGGACCTTGAAAACCGGGACCTGACCCGCCGGGAGGCCCGTGGTTATACTTGGCCTGTTTCATAAACTCTTGCATAATAAAGCAGTCTTTCCAGAGATGCGTAGCCAGGTTTTCCTCGGTACCGTGCTTTGGGCAAGGCACGTTCAACTGGCGATCTAGATTAATAGGTGGCCTGCCGTTGCGTGGGGGCGGTCTACCCTTGCGGCGCTGCCCGTTGTCTTGAACGTTGGTATTGGCCACAAAGTCTAAGCTGCCCTCCGCTTTACGCTTGCCATTGTACCCTGTACCTGCCGGATTGGCTTGCGCCGGTTTACCGTTTTTGCTTGCCTTCCCGGACTTGTCTCCGTCTGTATCTGGATACTTAGTGTTATCAAAGTCCCCATACTTTACCAAAGCGCCCATGAGCGTTCCCATGTCATTGCAATCACACTTGAGCCGTCCCAGCTTTTGCCTCAAAGGCTCAAACCGGCAATTTCCTTCCAAGGTTACTATAGCCGTGCTTGGATTGATGCTATTGGAGGAGTGCAAAATTTCAGATACTCGTCGCACCCAACTGCTTGTGGTCTCTTGCTCTCCTTGAACACATGCTGCCAAGTCCACCACGGACATCGGCTGTTTGCACGTATCTTTGAAATTATTGATAAACCGACGACGCAGTTCCCCCCATGATCCGATGGAGTTAGGTGGTAAACCCTGTAGCCATGTCCAGGCCATGCCCTCGAGCATCATTGTGAAGTATTTGGCGCATGCAGCTTCGTCCGCATCAAGCATCTCCATAGCCATCTCATAACTCTCAACCCACGCCTCCGGAGCCAGATCCGCCGTGTAGTTGGGTACCTTGCGCGGACCTTTGAAGTCTTTGGGCAAATTCACGCTCCGTAAAGCAGGGATGAGACACTGCACCCCCAAGGAACTGGACATGGTTCATGTTTCTGTGCTGGTGGGGTGAACCGGCGTTGCTTGACGGGTGTCGTCGCGGGCAGCATGCCTAGCCTGGTCCACCTCCTCTTGGGCATGTGCTCCTGCTCCTACCGGATTATCCTGCCTCTGTCGGTGCCGTCTCCGCGCGCTGCTAGATACAGCCGGTTCATCCAGGTGCCTCGTGAAACTCCGGCTTGGGCGGGGGGTTGAATGAATCCTCTCCCGGCTATAGGAATAAGCTTGTTGTTGTGTTAATGCCGTGTCCAGCAACTCCTTAGCCCGTCGTGCCTCCATTGCTATGGGGGACGTCCCCTCGATGGGAAGAGCGGCCAGCCGTGAAGCGGCGGCGACAATGTTGTCCAACGGGTTAGAATAATGACCGGGAGGGGTGGGTACGTGCTGTGTTGGAACAACTTGGCGATTTAGCTCCGCGGCTCATGGTTGAACCGACGCGCCTGTTCACGGGGCTCCTCCCCGGTTTACCTCTGGACGATTACTGGTTCCTGCTCCTGGTGTGCTGAAGAGATTCCTTGCCTCATAAACCGGTGGCAAACGAGATCGTTGTCTTCTGTACATTACTTCCTGCGAAGCGTTCTGATCCAACCTGAGCCGGAAAGCTTGGGAATCTAGCTCTGCCTGTCTTGTAGCTATCCTGGCCTTCTCCGCATCCAGATCCAACTTAGCTTGCTCAATCCGGCTCCTCACCTGAGCGACATCTGCATCATGCTGCTCCTTGTCGGCCTGGGCTACTTCTGCTATTGCGAGTGCTGTCAAAGTGTCGACTAGGGTGGATAGGACATCAGAAGGCGACGGGGGAAGGTCTCCAGCTCTGCCTCCCATTGCCTCAGAGGTTAACGCCCCGGTCGTTGAGGGCTGCAGCATGGGCTGTGATCCGGCCATGAAAACAACAACCCTGTTCGGCGGATCGAGGGGGTCCGGAATACTATCACCGTCGGACACACCCTCAGACCGGCCGTCCTGCAACAGATCCAAAGATTCAGTCTCTCCGTATGAAGATTCATCGCTGGAATAAACAACTGTCTCGCCACCAGAATCCGATCCGTCCTCGGCTTGTACTCCATGCACTGCTCCGACAAAAACATGCTTCATGGCGGGCTGAATCTGGGCCGATCTCGCACGCTGAGCCGGCTCAACGATGTTGGGGAATATGTCCGACTTAGGCCCCGGTTCGCCGATCTTGCCGATGAAGACGTGGATGCCGCCGAAGGGGACCCGGTACCCGTATTCGATTGAATCGGCCTCGGGGCCCCAGCCTGCATCGACGATGTAGATCCGCCCGCGACGACTCTTGGTCATCCAGCCCACTGCATAACCCTTGAGCCCTTCAAAGCTGCCCTTCAAGAGCTCGAGACCATCGTGCGATAGCCCCACGGTGGGCGCCAACTGTCATGGATTTAGCACCGCAGATGTCCTGGTTAAAGGACTTAGGTGTGAGGCCATCGCTCGGATTAGTTTAAAGGGGTTAAAGCGGACGAAGGACAAAAGGAGTTTTATACTAGTTCGGCCCCTTCGATGAAGGTAAAAGCCTACATCTAGTTTGGTGTGGTATTGCTTGGGCTTCGATGACCAAGGAGCGAACCCGCTTTGCCTGTGTCTCGAGCTGTTGTTTCTTGTCCTAAACTGTCGCCGGGTCGTGCCTTTATATAGGAGGCGACGCCCGGTCCGGTTTACAGAGTCCCGAGGCCGGCTCATAACGTGTCCGCCTCGGTCTCTACCCTTTCTATCTTACATCCCAAGTTACATGGTACGACGGTTTACAGACCATGGGCCTTATACATGGGCCCTAAACCTCTACAGGCTATAACCTCCTGTTACATACTCGGCTGAGCTTTTGATAATATAACCTTACCAGCATAATCCAGACCATCCTGGCCAGTTTATACCCGATAGTCATATCCCTGACAGAGGGAGTACTTTTCACGCACAATATATTTCTCAGGCTATTCTGATGAGGTGAGGGAGGGATGTGGTTGCTTTCAAGATAATAAGGGGTTTTCTGCAAATTGGAGCAGAGAAGTGGGCTATTGTTGCAAAAATGCAACAACTTACCTCACAGTCGTTAGATGCAGATCTCATGGTCAGAAACGACGGATGACAAACACACCACCATCACCAACTAAGTATTTTATAGGAGTATATATATTTCTCATGTTGTTTTGATGAGGTGAGGGAGGGATGTGGCTGCTTTCAAGAAAATAAGGGGTTTTCTACAAATTGGAGCAGAGATGTGGGCTATTGTTGCAAAAATACCAGAACTTACCTCACAGCCGTTAGATGCAGATCTAATGGTCAGAAACAACGGATGGCAGACACACAACCATCACCAACTTAGTCTTTTATAGGAGTATATATATTTCTCAGGCTGTTTTGATAAGGTGAGGGAGGGATGTGGTTGCTTTCAAGATAATAAGGTTTTTTTTGCAAATTGGAGTAGAGAAGTGGGCTATTGTTGCAAAAATGCCACAACTTACCTCACAGCCGTTAGATGCAGATCTAATGGTCAGAAACGACGGATGGCAGACACACCACCATCACCAACTGAGTCTTTTATAGGAGTAATT